>CM032494.1:1028589-2228589 GCA_019059595.1 Marasmia exigua | reverse complement strand
TACGTATGACAAATCATGAACATTGGAAGTTGCGACTGCGCCAACAAGCTCCACGATTGATGAATCTTATCAATGACGACGCGACGATGGAAAAACGTACGAAGTCAAAATAGATACATTAACAAAATTACAAAAATATTATTAAGACGAATGTGTACTGTATAAGTGTATGTATACAGTATCTTAGGATTTAATGTCTTCTAATGCCTTAATCCCCGTATCCTTCCCAGAGGAAGCGGATAAGAAGCAAATAGCTGCCAAGAAGAATACCTGATTTTTCAAAAAAGTAACCCAATAAACAATATTACAGCTATTGCATGCAATGTATTAAGAAGAAACTAAACGATAAACGTAAAATATATGTACCTACGTGCTTCACCGTACCAGACTACATATGATAAACTCATACTCAGACGACCCGATTGGAACAGTGGTAGTGAACACTGCCTCTGATACAAGGGTTGCGGGTTCGATCCCCGCACAGTACAAACATTTGTGTGCATGGACATGTTTGTTTGTATCGGTCTGGGTGTTTGCTATGTATTATAAGTATGTATTTACAAAAGAAAAGTATTATATGTATATATTTGTAATCCCACTGTTGATTCTGATATCCGTAACACAGGTGCTTGAGCTACCTATTTCCAAGTCAGATCAATGTATGTGATGCTGTGAAATATTTATTTATTGATCCTCCAACAGATTTCGGCTAATTGATGGTGACTCTCATTATAGGCCACCGTCTAACTTGCAGAGTACGTCCGACAATATACTGAATAAAAAATTAATAACGTTAAATACTCTTACCTAAATAAGATATAGTGTTGCATCTTTTAAGGATACAAATCGACATTTAGATCCCTTTTTTTCTATTCTTATAGATTTTTTCTAATTAGTTCAGTTATCACTTATTTGCACTCGTACTTGTAATTAAAATCTTTACAGAGTTGCGTTGTTGCAAATAAACGTTTAAAGATGTTGCAAGTTTTGTTCCAAAACATAATATTTCATACAATAATAACAAACAGAGAATCGTTGTAAAATCTTGACGCTAAAAGGTTATTTATCAAGTTTCTTTTTGGTTAACATAAATGTAAAATGTTGACTAAAATTTTTTTATTCTTGTATAAATGATCTATGGTCCTCATAAATTAGTATATTTCTATTCATTTTATATTTTTTTATAAAAATAGCTACGTCAATAAAGCCCATAAAGTTGATGTTTTTTACTATGTGTACCACATAGTAAAAAACATCATACAGGCCCCTTGGAAAAGGTCGGCCAGCATACCTACATCAATCGAAACTGCTGGTAAAAACACAATAAGCGATGTTTTCTGATAGAGTTCCGGAAAGCAGCTAAATTTCACACATCTATCTTTAATCATCATTTTTATCACCTCCTTTCAAAATTAAGTTGCTTTTTTATATGTATTTTTTTCAATATAGCGGACGAGCAGACGGCACACCTGATGGTGAGTGATCATCGTCGCCCATGGCCATCTGCAACACCCGAGGTATAACATGTGCGTTGCGGGCTCTTAAAGGTGACGGGTAGAGCACACTAGCGACGCCAAGCGATTTTGATTTTTAGCTACTAAACCAGATCTATTTTCAACGATTTCGGGGTTAGGACCTCTAGATAACACTTATAGTATTTATTAAATAACCATGCAAACATTTTGGGTCCGTTTTTGTACGCGTAAAATTGATTCACGCCAAACTTGGCCGCTTTTGATGTGAATCAATTTTTCGCGTACACGTTGGACCCAAAATTTTTGCATGGTTATTTAATAAATAGTGTAAGTGTTTGCCGAGAGGTTGTAACCCTGCAATTGTTTAAAATAGATCCGGTTTAGTAGCTAAAAATAAAGATCGATTGGCGTCGCTATTGTGGTCTACCCGTCACCTTAAGAAAGGAATAAGCCCTTTTCATGAAGGTCACCAGGTCTTAGTCATAAAAAACCGTTGCTTTAGATTAAATTATCTAAATAATTTAAAATTATGCGCACATTTAAACCAAAATATGTTTCCACTAAAGCACGTTCCGGTACAAAAGACATCAACGCGCTAGAGATTTCATCATCGATATGTATATATGTATCAACATAGTATTATGTTGACTGCGGTGGCGCAGTGGTTAGTGGCTCGCACTTTAAAGATCGATCCCCGGGTTGGGCCAAAAAATTTTATCCAAGTTTTCGGTAAGAAATTCTTAGCGTCAGACTGGAGTCTGGAAGTTGGCGTGTTTGTACTCCCGTGCCGTTAAGCCGTAGGTCCTGCGCACGATCGCTCTACAGAGTGCACTTGTGTCTGCGCCCACACTTGTGCATTAAACTATACCCTTCATGCGTGGCTGTTGGTTGAGAGATGACGTCGTAGCCGAATTGGTAGGATGTTGTTATTATCGCTTGCTTCAAGCAACATTGTCATTGGCTTAGAGAGCAATTTTCAAGGTGAAATGTAGGTATCTGATTTTTCTTATCCCATTCAGTGCTTTAGACGCGAATCCGCGTCCTAGCAAACAGTTTTTCCAGTGCCACGGACGCGCATTCGGGTCCTTATGTGACTTATCTTGTTTTTCCTTGTTTCCAGAGTAAATAATCTAAAATGTACAGTATACATATGTCTAAATTAAAAGTTTACAGTTTAAAGCGGCTTCTGGATATAACATGAAATTTTAAAATCATATAAATTATTGATTTTCAGACTCCATACCTTAGACGCATAAGCGCGTCCGTTGGTATAAAACAAAACCTTTAAGCCCCCCTTTCTACCGGATTGGGTATCCGGTACCCTCACTCACGAAGCGAAACACAGCACCGTGCTGCTTCACGCCGGTTTTCTGTGAGGCCGTGCTATCACTCCGGTTGAGCCGATACATTCATGCCGAAGCGGGGCTATCCCATGGTCGAGGTATGAGGGTGTGTGTAGAACCGATAAAAACAACAATTACTTAACTAATAATATGTTTAAAGCAAATAACTGGTAAGAAACATTTATAGCAACTTCAAATGTTACTGAAGCCATTTGAGAAGAAAATAGCAATTTTCTATATAATTTAAGTGTGATGTGCCGAAAACGCGAATTTGCGTCTAAGTAATTTTATTGGAGGTGCCGTGGACGTCAAGTCCAAGTATCGTTACTGCGTTTAATACAAAGCATTCGGTACAAGTTCATAGTATTGGCTAAGGAATTAAGTAATGAATGGGTTACTAAAAATCAATATCTCGGACTGACGCCCTTCCTGCGCCGTCTCTTGCTCCAGCGCTCCAGACGCTCTACCTAAAAGTGCGTTGACTTGAAGATGTCCTTCTTAGTGTAATAATAATCCTCCAACCGATTTCGGCTAAGACGGCCAATCTATTACGCAGGATATATTATAGTGCTCAAGTGTGTGCGTAAACACAAGTGCACTCTCTATTCACTTGCCCTCATATCACACACACATCACATCGTCGTGTCGCATTGGTGTCTGGTAATTACACTGCCGTCGAACTACAAAACGCCTACCGTCTGATCATCGCAACCCTTTAACAGAGGAACCAAATCCACTGAAATATGGTTACACGTTAGAGGAAATATTTAAAACGTGCAAATTTCCTCGCAATAATTTCCATCACCGCGAAACTAATTGTAGAAATACGCACTTATTTGTATTTGAAAAAGATGTGTATACCTTACTCGGATTCGAATCACATCCACCCGGAACCTGACGACATATGGAGAGTGCGTTCTTATCCACTGAGCTAAGATCTCTCGCAAAGGTAAGCAGAAAGTAATATGTGATGCTTTCTAATATTATCAGCAATTAACTATTGCATTGTCGTCGCATAGACAGGTACCAAAAAGCCTAAACATGCCGCAAATGGCACTTAAGACTCGCATTGGGTAGTACGCTACCGGTGTGTACGGGTGCACCGCGAGGTCGCCGAAGTTTGCGCATTCAACATTTCACGTTCGGTCACTCCAGCCAGAAATGTTCAATGCCATACGAGGTTCCTACCCGGGAAGTGCCTACTACTGGCCGATGCCGAACCTTTTTGCTGCGAAGCGAGATGTTTACTAAATTGATGTGCACCGGAGTACCTACTTTAAATTCAGCCACGCGACCTCGATAGGTTACGCAAGACGCAAACTTTCAGGGTTCGTTTCCTAGTACTAACAGTCTTTGACAAAATGGTAAAGTCACCTCAGTAGTTTGGAGTAGATAGGTATCTTGCTGATATCCATGTTATTTCCAACCACTATAAAAACAATGTGTGGGCCGTGAAGCCCACATAGACCCACCTTAGTACTTAACTTAGGTACATAGGTCTTCTTCATTTCTCACGGAACAACATTAATTTATTATTACCTAACTGGTATCTTATAAGTATAGAACCCGCAAAGTCTCGTGGCAGACGGTATAATGAATGATATGAACAGATCTCTTGTATTTTTGTTGGATGTTTTGTTTCTCGCGTATTATGTTAAACACCTTACCTTAAGTTCCTAATATCTATATATATATATATATATATATATATATATATATATATATATATTTATATTTCGTATATATATATATATATATATATATATATATATATATATATATATATAACCACCAACAAAAATTTATAATATGTATGTGCAATTTTTGGTTAATAAATACTTACTTAATACTTACTTACATATAGGGTTGTTCCAAACGCTCAGTTGATTTATAGAGAAGTTCCTAATTGTTATACTCGAGCCAAATACTCATGGCAGTTGTTCTCATATTTTATTAATACTTCATGAATGAAATACTCTACCGTCTGCCGCGAGTCCTTACGTTTACTATAGTAGATACGTAGGTAAAGAAATAAAAGAGATCCTGGTATACACTGTATATACAGTAAGAACTAAATAAATAAAGCTTAACCTAATGTCAATAATCGACCTTGAAACAATTCTGAAATTAAATTTTATTTATAAATAAATAATATTTGTCTCTTTCTTTTTTACCTGACTTCAAACTGAATACCTACCTGTAATAAATAATGTATACTGTAGTTTATTTACGATGCTGGAAGCTAAATTAATTGAATAATAACAGTAGGTATAATTTATAAACGACTTCAAATATATCCCAATCCGTATTCAGTGACGGGTGAGTAGCAGCTTTGCATGTAACGTTTGTACCAAATTTACCAACCTACATAGTTTAGACTCGGGGCCGATCGTTCGAATGCATCAAAAGTCAAGGACGTGTCCATAGCAGGTCCAACGAGTTCCATCTTTGATTTTAGATATACTCTAAGCTCCGGTGAAAAAAAAAATATAATGGCAACGATGACATGATACCTAAATTCGAATAGGTTGATTTTCTTCTAAAAACATTCGGGTTAATGGTCATTAAGGTGACGTATCCGTCACCTTAATGACACACTACCGTTTTTGTACACGAAAAATTTATTCACGCCAAAAGCGGCCACTTTTAGCGTGAATAAATTTTTCGCAATTGTGCACGGACCCAACATTTGTGCATAGTTATTTAATAAATAGTATAAGTGTTTGCCAAGTTGTAACCCCGAAATCGTTTCAAATAGATCCGGTTAAGTAGCTAAAAAATAAAATCGATTCGCGGCGAGAACGGTAATCGACGTCTGCTAAGTGGATCATATCCACGCGCAGTGTAGGGTTCCGTAGTTGCCCATGATGGATGTCACATATGGACTTATGCATTCTTGACACATCTATTGGCCCACCTTAGAGTTTATTAGGTTTCGATGGCCCCTACTAAAATATGACTGCTAGATAAAACAAAAACTATTGATGCAGATTTAAACATGATACATTTTACCATCTTTTTCGATCGTATGGTTTTAAATTTGAGTCCAGAATACCACTTCACATGGAGCTACGCCTTATAAGTCGGGTATGTGCCTTGATACGTAGTATCTTATACTTAGTTTGTGGCCTTGATAAAGCCAATTGATTTTTGAATAAAAAACATGTTTTATCAAATAAAGGTTTAATTTAATAACGCGTGTTGCCTCCATGGGCATCTACCACAGCTCTCATACGATTAGGCATAGAGTTTATCAACCGCTCCATAAAATTTTGAGGGATCATCTCCAATTCTTCTTCTATGGCAGTTTTTGACTCCTGCATCGTCTGGGCTTCTGGCTGGCCAGTCCATAACTGTGATGTTCACATCCCAAAGATATTCTCTGACGATGCCGGCCGTATAAGCTCTTGCATTATCATGCATAAAAAGGACATTTGGGCCCACATAGTCCGCGTATGGCATCACGTGAGGTTCTAAGCACTCACGAATGTACCTTTCAGCATTTAATGTTGGCAGCCGTAGTTCCGAAGCAACCTTTAGTTGAGTTTTGCCGCTCGCGGATATACCGCCCCAGACAGTCCATGAGCCACCGCCATAAGCAACCCTCTCTTCAAAGCAGCATTGTGCGAAACGCTCTCCCTTACGTCGGTAGACCTTCTTCCTTCCATCATTGCCATGTACTAAACACAATTTTAGACTGATCAGGAAAGAGTACACGGCACCAATGCTGCTGAGTCCAATTTAAATGAGTGCGCTCGAAATGAAGACGCGCTGTTCGGTGGGCTCGCGTTAGTTTGGGGTCATTAGCTGGCTTTTTTGGTACCATATCGCGTTCTTTTAACCTTATCCGTTCTCCGAACAGTTCGAGCGCTCACGGATACTCCGTAGAAGCCGCGAAGTTGGTTTTGTATCTCAATGGAGGTAAGGTGACGATTTCTCAAGCTGGTCGTCACGATGAATCGATCCCACCTTTCAGTTGTAACCCAAAATCGCGGCCTTCCTTGGTGACGAACAAATCCGCCCGTCTCTAGGTTCCTCCGATAAACATTTCGGACCGCAGATCGACTTAAATTGAGTACTCACATTTCAAGGGTTGCGGTTTCGATCCCCGCACAGCACAAACATTTGTGTGTATGAACATGTCTGTTTGTATTGGTCTGGTTGTTTGTATGTATTATAATTATGTATTTACAAAAGAAAAGTATTATATAGTTGATTCTGATATCCGTAACACAGGTGCTTGAGCTACCTATCTCGGAGTCAGATCAATGTTATGTGATGTTGTGAAATATTTATTTATTTCTTTGGCTGTGTCCGGCCTGCATAAGTGCCAGCTTGGGCGGCGACTTCAGGCAAAGTATCCATAGATTATTGATAGAACCTCACATTCAGGTGACGGGTAGGGCACACTAGCGACGCCAATTGATTTTAATTTTTACCTACTAAACCGGATCTATGTTAAACAATTTCAGGGGTTACAACATCTCGGCAAACACTTATGCTATTTATTAAAGAACTATGCACAAAATAGATCCAGTTTAGTAGCTAAAAATTTTAATCGATCGGCGTCGCTAGTGTCCCTTACCTGTCACCTTGATGTTAAGAATAAGTAACTAATGTTTGTTGCAAAAATAAAGAGATCAATCACACTTTCAAGAATTAATCGAATGTAAACCAATAAAATGAAGTTTAATTAGTACCTATTCGATTGTTTGATATCAACAAACAGGCTCCAAATTGTCGTTTGTATCTTTAAATTCTGTGTTCGAAATTCAAAAAAGACTATTGAATCAAATCATGAATATGCTAGGTCCAAAACGGCATAAAAACTTTTTGCTCGAACTAAATATACAATTTTAGCTGGCACTAAACGAAACTGAAAATGCAAGGTAAGCCAATAGATATGTCCAGAAGTGTATTTACCGTGGTGTCGAAATGGTCAAAAAGTCTTGTCACGCCCGATGACCACGTCATCAACGTCACACCAAGCGCGGATACGAAAGCGCCCGCGCGCCCGTAAGTTCTTATTACCTATTCGCAAGCTCGATCCCCGCACAGTACAAACATTTGTGTGCACGAAAATCTCTGTTTGTATTGGTCTGGGTGTTTTCTATGTATTATAACTTTTATGTTATTATTTATAAGTATGTATTTACAAAAAAAAAGTATTATATGTATATGTCACCGGAAAATAAGATCCGTAAGTTTATCAATTTACTAGGAAGTTTATTAACTTTCGTAGGATTCTAAACTGGAGATAAATTGTATTATTATCAATTTCCGAAGTCACACGGTAAATTTATAAACTAACGGATATCTATTCGTAAAATTTTATATGGTTCGACCAATCACAGAAACTCTTTTGAATGTACGAATCTTTGAAATACGTAAAATAACACACTGCTCTCTGATTGGTCTATGTTCATAGTGGCAATGCCAATCAGATCGCGCGTAACGTTTGGATATTGCTTACTTATTATTTTACGAGTGAGTTTAGTAAGTTTATCAATGTACGAAAATGTGGACGTAAAATAATACAATTTATCTCCCATTTAGAATTCTACGAAAGTTTATAAACTTCCTAGTAAATTGATAAACTTACGGATCTTGTGATTTTCCGGTGACATATACATTTGTAATCCCACTGTTGATTCTGATATCCGTAACACGGGTGATTGAGCTACCTATCTCGCAGTCGGGTCGATGTACATATGTGATGTGAAATATTTATTATTATTAGTTTGTAAAGCTGCCTAGCCGTGAGCTTTCCTTTTGTAACAAGTTATCATTGTTTTAGACTATTTAGACTATTCAAAGGACCCATACGTATCGTAGGTAACTAGTTTTTTTTACCATTGACTAGTCTATTAGAGACAATGTTATTTCACCATTCCGGTATGATTACATTCCATAAATATTTGTAATTGACTATAAATACATATAATTAATTAGCCAGCCGGTTTAAGTTAGTAAACAAAATTATGATTCAGAGTATTTAAGGTGACGGGTAAGGCACACTAGCGTTGCCAATCTATTTTAATTTTTAGCTACTAAACGGATCTATTTTAAACAATTTAAGGGTTACAATCTCACAGCAAACACCTAAACTATTTATTTAATACTTATAGTTAACTGTTTGGTCTGCTTTTGCACTCGAATTTTGGATTACCGCCAAAAGTTGCCGCTTTTGAGGTGAATTAAATTTTCGAAAACGAACTCGTGCATGGTTATTTAATAAATAGTATAAGTGTCTGCCGAGAGATTGTAACCCCGAAATGGTTTAAAATAAATCCGGTTTAGTAGCTAAAAATTAAAATCGATTGGCGATTATTATTATTACTGTAATTTCAAAACTGCTTTAAAATAATGAAATTAAAACAACGTGTAAGATTTTCAATGTTTATTTAGAACGCGCATCATGAATACAGAACAATAATAGACAATGTTCATAAATCGTCATTCACACTTGAAAATGATAAATTTTGTATCTGAATTTGGCTTTCAATAAGAAAATACCCACTAAACTTAATAATACAACACGTGCTGACAAAAATATAATGATATCACAATACACTTATTCAAGTACTTAAACAATAATTGAACTAAATATTTACAAATTTGGTTAAAATGTAACAAAACCGAATACCAAACCGTTAGGAAGGTCAGTTGCTACGGGTACTTTACGCCGAAGGTAGCTAGGACTAAGTTCGCAGGGCGTGTTCGCTCGCAGCCAGGAGCATCCTGCGGCAAGCCAGGAGGACACGTGACTTACTAACAATTAACGCAATACAGGCGCATTACTCATAATAGGTACTAATGGACAACACGACAAAAAAACATTTTTCGAAATGAAAAATACAATTTCTAGATTAGACTCATGAAATTTAAGAAACCAGATTTTTAGACAGTTATTTATGGAGAATAAAAAATAAAATGTAAAAATCCTCCTGTGACGCATCACTCGGCAATACAAATTAATAACGCTTTTGCTCGCGTTAAAAAAAAGTAAAATCTCTGATTATAAAATGACAAGATAAAAACTAAAACCCAACTACGACAAAATATACTACCCTTTGACAACGTGTGACTGCGGATTTCCAAACATGAAATTTTATCTCTACATAGTGAATATTGCATAAATTGACAACGAAGGCTTGTTTTATACTTTTTCAGCGACGTTTTTTGTCGTAGTTGGGTTTTAGTTTTTTTACTTTTATTTTATTTGTACTATTTTGGTGTCCAAGTGCTAGTAATATATATATATATATATATATATATATATATATATATATATATTCAAAATGTACAAGTCAAGCGCTTTCAAATGATACCAAACACGGCATATTTATCATAACTTTATTTTTTTACTCTGTATGTTTTGTCCGCTAGAGGGCGCCACATTAGATTTTGTGAAACTTCATATAGCCTATAACCAGCGGACGATCAAGACGCTTATAATGATATGTCATTTGTCGAATTCTGATAAGTAGTTAAGAAGTTACGTGGAAACAGATGAACATACATACATACATACATACATACATACATACATACATACATACATACATAGCCTGTCAAAATCATAACCCTCCTTTTGCTTTGCCGTAGTCGGGTAAAAATAATGACAGTGACAGTAAGTAACTTAGTCGCCTAAACTTTTTTTATTGGGCATATAGCAACATACGTTGAGCCTCAGGACTACGTCACTTCCGGTATATTAATTAATAATTTAAAAAAGAAATATATCAATAAAAGGACAAATTTAATGATAATTAAAAAATATAGGTCATCTTTTTTCTCTTTCTTTACTCGACTTACTACTTTAAGCGTATAAAAATGCGAATATATTTTTTTGTCGTATTGTCCATTTACCGTTCATTGTTCATATACTCATTACGATTCGTACGAAACAAAAACCCTTGATATTAGATATTAACCAGCTAATTTGACGATGTGGTGTAGGTAAATGTAGCATAGGATAGTCCACGAAGTAGGATTTAACGAATGTGACGAACGCAAGTCGCGACCGGGTTTCATCTTGGACATAGTTTCGCTTGTTCCTAGGCAATAGGTAAGCACGTAAGCTGCAAGTTATCGTCAATTTGCGAAATCATAATCATGCATGACGTGGATTATGTACATAGTATGTACGCCTAAGGTTTTAAGTTCATAACATAAATACAAATATAAAATACTTACAAAAAATATATTTGCAATAAATAAGAACTTTAAAGACTCCTTAACTAGAAATTATCGAGCGCCAATTACACAAAACAGCTATATCCCCGCAACCACAATGGCTGCATCAGTTTTTGTGCGAATGTCATTATTATTTCATATATGGTTAAGTTTAACCTTTATTTTATTATATTTCTAACGCGAGGTTACATACTAGCCACCTTATTAAAAATGCGATCTAAAGTTATTACCGTACTAAAGCTCATGTCATCCTATTCCAACAGGCATGTTAAATGGGACTGGTATGCGTTTTGTCCCAAAGTCTTGGGACAAAACGCATACCAGTACGCATATAGGATAGTCATCCTTAGTTCGCAATTTGTAATAAGGTAGAAGCAAATTGTAAAGTTAATCTGTCTGAACATTTAGAGTTCAATATTGCAAAAATATTTTTTATGTATTTCACTAGTCGCCTCTATATTAAGTATTGTAAATAGTTTTACTTCTGTCTACTACAACTTTACTTGTCTTTTTATCACATACCTATTTATAGTATCGTAATACATTTCTATCGTGACGTTACTTTTGGTATCATCTGGTCCTATAAATTTTATGTTCGGTTGTTTTTCATTACACCTGCAAGTATCTTTAAACAAACAGAATACAATGGACCATCGACACTCCATAACAATATAACGATTAACATCATCTTATCAACTTGTTTTAGAGTTTTAGAATTGTTAATGATACAGTTTAGTAAAATGTGCAGGTATAGGTACTTTATGTTTTACAAAATATCTTGTTATGATATCATCTTATGATTTTCTGTTTTTACAAAGCTTTATGTAATGGTTAAATATTCGCGTCAGTGTGATGTTAAACTGATCTAAAACTTACAATCATTATTTACGAATTACGGAATAATGAGGTCCCGAGCTATTGACAAATTTGCCACGTGTCGCCCTTACGCTTGCGTAGTGCATTTGTTTAGCAAATCGACAAGTCTATTGTCTGCGCAAATTAATAGATATACATAATGGCTCAGCAATTTTAGAATTTTAGCAAATGAAATGTGTTTATTTATGGGACTAAATTGAACTATGCGAGTCAAATAAAGGTGGCAGAACGAAAATATGTTATTAATATTAATTCAACCATACAAAGAAAGCACAGTAGGTAGTAAAAGTTAATTGGCAACGACATAGTTCTAGAAAATATTATGTTCCCTTACGTTTGACATATGTTCGGCGCCGGACGCGGTGGAGTATACAGACCGAAACATATTCGTTGGCCAGTTCACATGCATTTGTACGAGTATTTTGAATCAGGAAAATAATCAAAAACACTTTTAATCTTTAAACTGATAAGAACGGCTAAATATTTATTTAATTTTAACAGTACAAAATATAAAAGTATTGAAACTATGCTCTTTTGTTATTAGTTTCTTTTTTTATTATCTGACTGACTGTGCTCAGGTAATAAATAAGGAAAATGTAAGATAGCGAATTTATTTCATCCATCATACATCACTTTGTTTGCATCACTATGCAATCCAAAATATTATAGTTATTTTAATATATTATATAAACTTTAAGTGTAGCCCAAATATTGAAAAATTTCGATTAAAATTATTTAAATGTATGTAAGTAGTAAACTTGTATGTTTTTAAATATAAAAATTTAATAAATGTAAGCTATTTACTGTACCTACATATTTTAAAATGTATGTATGTTTAAAAAGTTTAAGGAGTGCTAATGCGATACAGTTGTTCCCTTGTTTAAATGAGATGAATTAGCATTAGGGAACCTTGCTTCATCAATTTAGTTGCCGCGCGACTGACAGAGCGCTTATTACGCGAAAAGATTCTATCAGCTATGGTTAGTTACAGTAGCAACAGTCATTAAGCATTTCCAACCATTTAAATTATGACTCGTCAAGTCTGATCATAAGACTTGACTAGTATAAAGTCTTAGAAATCAGTGGCATACCTATATTTTACTTGAATTTAACAACGCGTATTTTTGTGACAGGTCTGCTTTTCATCTAAAAGTAGCGTAGGGTAGGGGGATAAATAGGGGATTTCGGGATTTACTCGAGCGTGTCATTTAAGAGTGTCATATAGGAGATAAATTGTACCTAAGTTTTCGGTAAGAAATTCTTAGTGGCAGCCCGGAGTCTGGAAGTTGGCGGTCTTGTAACCCCGTGCCTCGGAAAGCACGTAAAGCTGTTGGTCCTGCGCCTGATCCCTCTCCGGTCGTGTCACAGTAGTGTCCCATCGGAATATGAGAGTAAGGGAATAGAGAGTGCACTTGTATTTGCGCACTATAATATATCCTGCGTACGTGGCTGATCGTTGAGATTGGCCGCCGTAACAGTAATCGGTTGGGATATTAATAATATAGGAGATACCCAGTAGTACCTTGAACCTAGTTTACTACCTCCTCCAAATATGAGTTTCGAAACATGGCCGCCCGTTTAGGATAAAGAATCAAGATTATTTAAAAATAGTAAAAATAATTGATCATCAGATATTCTCGAGCGCGTTAGGTGATTATTTAAATGATTATTTAAACTGTACCTATATCCCCAATAATCCCACAATTTAAGAGTGTCGTAAAGATGAAAGAGAGCCACAAATTTGAAAAAAAAGTCGTCATCTCGACATCATCGAGCGATTCAATTTTCTTTTTTATTTTGGAGGAAGTTCAAGGTTAACAAAAAATATCTAATCAGACGAACAGTTTTTGTGCTGAAACTTTATCGACTAGTTACTAGTCGATAAAGTTTGGCCCCTATGGATCGAGCTATAGCTGCTCCGCCCAGCGTTTTATCGTCTCAGCTTTGCCAATAGATCTCTAGAAATCCATATTCAGCCTCGTTGGCCTCCTGCTATTAGAAATATTTAAAATTGCTAACAACAACACATAACTAAACAGATGTTTGTGGAATCATAGATTTATAATAAATTAAATATCCACGTTTTGACAAATTTAAAGCATTAAATTTTGGTTGTTTCGAGTAAATCGTAAACACCGCAATTTATATTCGTTTGTGTTGCACAAATTGCGCTATACAAAATTTTACTTTCATTTTAAAAGGTTACGCAAAATAATGCTTATTAAAATAACTGAATCTATTTCAAATATAAAAAAAATAATTTAAAAGATAATTTGTTTGTTATTGGAACGGCAATCTTTATACGACATTTTATTCATTTAATCAATCAGAACGATTTTTTAAATAAACATTCGCACCTCTTACCCTACCTCAGCCCCATTTGCGATCGTGACTAATACGAATTAAAGTTCATAGGTACATACATCACTATCAATACATACATAAAGTAAAATATATCTACAAGAACACTCAACAAGGTTGGGAGGGCAGTACATTTACAAATGACAAAAGTAATTTAGTTTATATAGAATTATTGTACACTCCATTTAAGTGATGAAGAACATGTTCATCTTTTCCTGAATGTTAACCCTAGAATAGCTAATACTTTCGTTATCTCACTCTATTTGTATCAGTCGCAGTACTTTAGAACTACATAATGATTATGTTCTGCTTAATACAATAACACGAGTGCTCCGTAGCATACCTTAGTAACAAAAGAGACCTGCAGAATTTATGGAAGCGTTAAGTATAATTTGTATACCTTCGATGTTAGGAGAACTTTCCCTATGAGGCTTCTAGCAGTTATGGTCCGCCTTGTGTTCTGCGGTGGAGGTGTGCTACGGGCGTAAGTGTTCGAACCGATTTTACATTTGCAAAAAGCCTCATTTACCACAAGAAATAAATAGAACGCGACTGGGCATAGGTATAAATATTACTACAGATACATTACACGCCACTGAAGTGCTTCTCATTATTTTGATACTAAGGCGCTACATAGCAGTTATTATTATAGCTTTGCTTCATATTATAATTGTTTTGAGGAGGTAACCGTATTTAGTGCAATATCAAGTTTAGCCATTTTATTGTACTCATTGGTAAATTAAGTCCCTATATCCCTATATATTGAAACTGCCAGTTAAAAATAAAGTGACATACGCTAATAGAGTAACAGAAAGCACACGCGTCATTGCAGGGCCCTGCGTTTCAATGATTTGTAATCTAGTAATAATATTTAAATTCTTGAGTATGGCAATTTACAAAATACTTGTAAAAATATTCAAGCAGTTATTAATTATGATATTTCTATTTACAATACTATAAAAGCTGTAAATATAATATGTTAAGATTTATTAAAAGTGACTTGAAAACATACGCATTGATATACCAAAAATAATTAATAATATGTATTATTTATTTCTACATATTCATTATATTCGTACATACCCAGTTATATCTTATTGTATCATCTAAAATGTATTACACGATAAAGTTATATATTTTGTGTTTAAGGCGACTATTGCATACATATCAGTTGCAAGAGGAATGTCGGTTATTATACGAGTAATATGTACGGTCGACTACAACTCATCATTAATAGTGAAATAAATCTAAATTTAGGATCAAATCACATTAAAAATATAATTACTTATATGTAACCTAAAATTTGGTAGTAGAATACAAAATCACTTGTTGTTTTACAAGTTTTGTAAGATTATAAAGTAAAAAAATCAGTTACCTCTCATTAGTGAGTCTTAATAATCATAAATGACTTGTATATGGTACGAAGTCGAACAGTACTTTTGTTCTAAGGCATAATATCCATATTAGTTCCACTCATATGACGCGTTTAATGTTTATTTGCGTATAAAAACTTTAAAATCGTATTCTGTAACTAGGTACTAGTAGATAACCTCTCTTAACGCTCTACGCTTAAGTCCTAAGCGCCCGTTACCTCTAGCTCGACAATAAACTAGACAATAGTGTGGAGCTTTATTTCAGTATCATATTGATATCACATTAATTACTTATATTCCCGATTAACAAAGAATATACGCGAACACGTTATTATTGCACCGCTTATCGATCTTACATAGCCGACATATGCACAGCATAAGTATACGCATACTGCGAAAGTCTAAGTAGCATGTAAGTACATTCGAAGTTCACTAAACAAATGTATCGTTACACATGATAGATTATTCGAATGTTTGTGAGTATTACGCGATACCGGATTTGACTACTTAACTTACGATATTTAATAGCAATGAATATAAATAAAAATGAACATTACGGTGTGTATTACCATATCACAGTGACACCATGACTTCATTTTTATTTACGTAGTTCACGAAATTACGTACAAAATCAAATGGTTCATTACATATTTTTTCAATTCCTCTTTAAAACAAAATATTAATTCAGTACTTTTGACATATTTCATATTTCACACAGGCGTTTTATTAAATTTATGTATACCAATGTCGTTTATTTTTTTATCAGAGATTTTTATTATGATGATAAAAAATGGTACAAAAATATTGCAATTCAAAATAAACAAATACTTATTTAATAATCAAAACAACAATATTTATGTATCATATCTATACTATTGTACTGCTAATCTTCATATGACTACGGCTCGATCGGACCAATCTACACAGGAGAATAAATCTAGTCGAAAATATAACTGCGTTATTACACCATAAATTTAATATCGCATATAGATTGGTCGAATCAAACCTAACTATATTATACACGTTAACTGGAGTAAAACAAAAAAAAACAAAACTTAAACGTCGACCTTTAAAGTGCAAACACACCGCGCGAAACGTTGCAGGCGTTTACCCCCGATGTCCCCCGCTATTTGTCCACCACTGGTGGTTATCGGGAAATAAGTTGAAATATCCACCAGTGGGGAAAGCGCTACTAAAATCTCGCCTAGGCCCCACTGGTGGACACCGGGAAGAAATGAGTTGCTCTGTCTTTCTGTTGTGGACATCACAACCAAAAAAGTTTCGTTCTCCACGCTACATTTGTTTTATTTTGATAATTATTATATTTAAAAATATAATATTGGATTTAAATCAGGTATAATTGTCCGTTTTTAACAAATTTAAATGATTTTTTTTTTTAAATTTTTAAAAATCATAAACTACTAGAAATAGTGATGGACATCGGGAATAAACGGGTGCGAGCGGTCGTGTGTTCACGCCCTGGCTCGACCACAAAATAAAAGATGTTCATTGTTCACCAATAGCAAACATATTATACATCTTTATTTATTAAAATTAATTAACTAAAAATCAAGTGATTAAACGCATGTATCAAATAAGTGTGTAGGTGTTGTAATGCTTCACGGGCGACTATTATGGTCATCCGTCAGGGTAAATAAGGCAGGTCTGGGCACATATAGCACCGTTTAGCATTGTAATGAGATAGAAGCAAGGCATGTATAACAAAATTCAAATGTTCGTACCGAAACTTAATTAATCAATATACATAACATAGAAGTTAGCTAAACTAAGTCATTCAGTCTTCCCCACAGCTCGCTTGAGTTCACAATTGCTTTTGGAAAAATGAATAGGCAATGACAACCCTCAACATTTTGATACTTCAGCATTTTTTTCCATAATGATATCATTAATAACCAAATGGAGGTAATGTAAGGATGGGTGACTATCAATATGTAAGGATGGGTGACTATCTATAAAGCTATTGATAAACGCACGCGCTTCTATCAAACCCTGCCCATTATGTTGTTTTTTTAAAATATTCGATATTGCTTTAAATTGTATGTTATTAATATAAGCTAACCATTCAAATAATAAAATGATATGTTCTTATGATAGGACTCTCCTGATTATGCTGAAGTCGATTAGTAAATCTGAACTGAATGTCTGAATATCTATCTGAACTGAATCTAGTAGAATGCAGACTCAACTACTGATGGCTGCATATTCCAGAGCCGCCACCTATTTTTTATTAGCTGTGATGAATTTAAGATAATCAAAGAATAACTATCATCGTAGCGAACTCGATGACGACACTTTGATTATTTCATAACAGCTTAAATATAGTTCTTCACGAGTAGCAAATTCGTGATTATTGTTAAGTGACCACTTTTAAAAATAATTTCGATAATAAAGGCTGTGGACATGAATAACGTGTGCAAAATATGTCTCAAGAATTACAAACACTTTTCCCCCCGGTACCTAACATAAAGATTTATCCTTCTAAGCTCTTGAAATAGCTCTCACAATCAATAAAAATCAAATGGCGTCGCTAGTTGACCGAACAAGCGCTCATAAGAGATGTTATGGAGTAAGTTGCACAAAAAGCTAGGTAAAGTCACCTTAGCTCGCGTTGGTTGTTTTGTTTGATATTTTAACAATGAAATCCAATAGTACTAAAAGATTCGTCATGTTTGCAAGCTAAGTTAGCTTGGCATTCAGTCTACAGCTCACAATGAATTGTACCGAAGTTATAACAATTCATTAAACATACATATATCACATGCTTTTAGTTTGATTTAGATGATTTATGAAATGTAATGTTAAATTGTGACCTACGGTAGTCTTAGATTGTATACCAAAATGATTCAGTGGCTATTAATTATAAGCCTTATTGGAAGACGTTAATATCGCCGATAATGATAATTACTTTCTCTACATTTGATTTAACGAATCATTCAAATAGCCACACGGTCCTTAACATTTGCATTGACGTCACAGATATTACCAGTCGAAATATTTTAAATTTAGATCGATAAAAAACATTTTCAGCTATGTACAAAATATATTTTTCCGATAATATAAAATTTACGATTTCTAAACTACCAATATACGTTAAAGGAAGTTAAGTATATTAAACTGCAGCAAAACTTTATTATGCAGATTAAAACTTTTTTAATACCTCTATTAATTCTAAGTGCGATATTTGTATTAATAACTAGCGGCCGCCCGCGACTCCGTCCGCGTGGAAAAGTAACTTTTTACCCCCCTTTCAACCCCTTACAACCCCCCTTTCGCAATAAAAAGTAGCCTATGTCCTTTCTCAGGGTCTAGATTATCTGTATACCAAATTTCATTTAAATCCGTTGAGTAGTTATGGCGTGAAAGAGTAGCAGACAGACAGACAGACAGACAGACAGACAGAGTTACTTTCGCATTTATAATATTAAGTATGGATTAGACGTGACTTTACGTTAGCAAACCGGCTGCCCACTTTGGCAGACGAGGGCCAGTCTGTTTATTGAACAAGAATTTGATACTTTTCATTAGATATCAAAAATCACGATTGACAAAATTTCAATAATGTATCATTTGACAAACTAGTATTTAACTAAGTGAGTTGTGTGAGTGTTTTGTTTTAAATGAAATGTTGCCGGGTAATCGGCAACATTTCATTTAAAACAAATGAACTTTTCGAAAATATATATTATTTCTAAAACTACTTGCTGCAGAAACACCTTTACCCCAAAAAAGGCTTTATAAAGATAAGAGGTAACGTGCATGATGTTTTTGTATACTATTAATATGAATTACTTGTGTATTGCTTATTGTGTATAATTAATACCTTTTTTGTTCAATGACATAGTCAAACCCTAAATTTTTGAGATAATATTTTTTGACTTTTCAAACCTATTTTTATTTTGTCTTTGATTATTTTGATAGAACCAATAACAGGTCACTTTCTTACATCTAACAGATTAAATATTTTGACATTGACAATAATGGGCTCGACAAACCGTTCGCGTTAATATCAGTAATAAGAATACAATATTGCATACAAAATACATTCGTTTTCGTGTGAGAAGGGCAAGTTTTTGGACTTCGATTGCTATGTTGTTCGATGCTAGCTACAGCGGCCTAGGACACGTTGCTTGGCTTGGGATGCACCCGAATGACTGGCATGACAATTTTATTACTAAACTACTTATAACTAGAATTAAGACTATGTTACACGACTCAAATAAAATACTGTTCTTACATTCCTTTTACTTGTCCAGCAAATCACTCATTCCAATTATAAAATTGTCTGCTGCCAGTGTCTTCGTTGGAGACTTCTGAAGAAACAACCGAAGATATTTAGAAACTTAATAATACATGTTTGCAATTATTGTTACATCCAATATTATTGTAATAATTGTTTTCGCCACTTGCAGTAATGCGTCAGTTATTTAGATCTAAATTTCTCAAAAAACCGGATAATTGAAAAACTAATTAACTTATATAATTTGGGAATTCTTAATTAATTGATCTGTCGTGTAAAAATTTGGAAATAGAAAGTTAATTGAGTCAAGCTATTTACTTGGCACGTACATGGCATCAACATAAATTATATGAATTGTAAGTTGTGAATAAAGTTGACTGTTTGAACTGCGGCAAGACTTACCTCAAGGTGCAGGGTTGATACAAAAAGCCCGAACACTAATTTTATAAATTAAAGCTTAAATTCCGTCGGCCAACCGCTGGCATGTGTAAAAAAGTTGATTCTTAAACTCTAAAAGTAGTATCATAAGTCATTAACACACAAATATCACGGGTGTCTAAAGTGTTTATCACTAGGAACCACGAGATCGAACGAGTCGAGACGTGAAGTGTGCGTAATCCCGACTTGACCATAGGCCCAAGACTCTTATACCCTTTATGGTGGCTCAATCTTCAAAATAAATTAGCTTTAGATCAATTTTTTGCCTCCTGCGATCCTTTCTAAAAATTCCTTTCTAGTCATTATAAAATGTTTACTAGCGGCAGTGACTACGATACTACGATGTTACCGTAGCATTGAAACGATGAGGAAATGTTAACTGACTTGACATTGATGT
The DNA here is from genome assembly GCA_019059595.1 of Marasmia exigua. Taxonomy (NCBI): domain Eukaryota; kingdom Metazoa; phylum Arthropoda; class Insecta; order Lepidoptera; family Crambidae; genus Marasmia; species Marasmia exigua. The sequence continues at coordinate 2,207,869 of CM032494.1, read as the reverse complement.
TTATTTTGAAAAAACCATAAAGAGTACAAGTGTTGCTTGTAGCCGTATAAAGCCCAGTGTTTATTGCCAAAATAGTTTTAAATCATTTCCCACTGTGCTTCACAAAGGTATGACAAAACTTTGCAAATATGTAGAAGAAATTTTGCTTCTCATTATTTATTATATTCTACAAACATTTTCACGTCGGCGATTATTTATTATTCACATGATGAAAGGGTTATTTTTAAATTATTTATTATTAGCTACTAATTCTCCTCATCATTTTGAACAAATTTTACGACTTTTGTTAGTTAAAAATAATATTCTTACAACCCGTGCCGATAAATAATGGGATCAGAAATGGCGGCGCATCTATTCACTTCTCGCTCGCACACTATTTGCGTCTATACTCGCACCCTACGAGTGCGAGTATAGACGCACGAGAGCGAGTATAGACGCAAATAGTGTGCGAGCGAGAAGTGAATAGATGCGCCGCCATTTCTGATCCCATTCTTTATCCGCACGGGTTGTAAATCGCTTTTTCTTTTAACTTATTTCAGTACATTAGAAATAACCCTGTAGTCACAAAATAAATGAACACAGAGGGTCGGATCTAGCTGACAGTGAATTCGTTGACCTACACGCTCACGTTTCGTATCTTTGTGTCACGCAGAGATCACGTAGCCAGCCTGCTTGTTGAACACGTGATGTGAGCAGACGTCTGTGTCTATTTTGTGGGATAGTATACCTTGTTCATTATAGCTTGATACGGGTGACAGCTGTCAGGAAATGTCAAATTCTATACATTTGTCACTTTCTAACGTATCATTCTGTCCTGCTATCCCGCGTATCAAAGTATATTGTAGGAACTATATTGAAGCACATTGGGTTTCATTAGACATTTTGGCGTGGGCGTTACTTGGGGTCGGGTAAGCGGGCGCGGCCTACAACCAGACGGGGTACTTCTGGAAGTGGGGCGACAGTTGGGACCACTGTTATGGGCGGTGGAGCAGCGGCGTGTCCTCGCCACTCGCCCAGCGGCTCTCGTCGCGGTTCCGCTCGCTGCAGTTGTTCGTGCAGCACGCCGACACATTCTGACCCGCCTGTGACCAATCAAATCATACATTATCTTATGTGATAGGTGGCAGACGAGGAGCTATCTGGATCTTTCCACAATGGACAACATTTCAAAATTGCTAAGCTCTGAAACAAAAAATACCCATTTTTTATTTACTTTTCCGTTGCTCGAATATATATTTATTAATTTTTTATATTGCTTATTTACTGAGAAAAAAATTAAAAACTAAAAAACCGTAAGATGACGTCATCGGACGGCAGAATGTAAAATATTTCTTTGCTTAGCACATTATAGTTTTAAATTTACGAAATGCCAAACCCATGACATGCAACTGTCAAAAAAAAGACAACTTGTCAACGTTGAATGAATGAATGACGTTGACAATGTTGACACTAGTATTGTTTACCTTTGACAGTAGTACCTTTTTTTATTAAAACAATGATAAGCAAAGGAATATCGCTGATTCAGCCGTCCGATGACGTCATTTGGCGCTTACGTCTATTTAGAATATAAAGAATTTCAATAATTATTTTATGCATGAAAATGGAAAAATTTTGAAAAAAGAAAAAATATGGGTCTGTTAATTTTATGTCTATTTTCATATAAAAAAACAATATGGACATGTTAAAAATATGAAATGTTGTCCATTCGAGCAGACACACAGATCCAGAGGTGAACAAATTTTGCGTAGAAATACATAAATTTGAAGACTCCTCTGGATTTTCTTTATCTATGTATTTCTATCATTAGCTTGATGGAGATGGAAAACATCGATAGACCTGCAAGTTTAGAATAGTTTCTGAAATGTGTAACCATGATTCAGATGGTCTGATAATTAGAATGAACTGACTGCAGTCTTTGCTTTGTAACCCTTTTACACCAACTGAATCATGGTTACAGGTGTTAGAAATTATTCGAAATGTTCGAAAGGTTTCCTCATGATGGTTTAGAAATGCCATTGGCGTCATCGACTATGACAATAAATTTCTTTTTCAATTATTTTAATTATAAATTTAATTGTCACGTCAAACCAATGTAGGTATTACTTTATAGGTAAAAAAATCAATTTGAAAACTGACGAACTTTTTTGTTCTTTGACTGTACTTACATATAAAAATAACCGCGTATTGTCCCGTGTATATTAATTATGTTTGTTTGTATTGATCTGGGTGTTTTCTATTTATTATAAGTATGTATTCATAATAAATGATTCTTACCTAGACGTAACTCAGTCTCGACTAGCACGGTAGGTAAAGATTTAGCGTTACTTGTATACCGCAAACTTAAACTATTTTTTTCTTTCTTTGAAGCTTCTGTTTGAATTATATTACTGGGTTGGCATAGTATTTAAATCATACTTCTATTAAAATGTTGTATAATAATGTTTTTGTACAATTTCTACTAAAATACATGTCTAGTGATGTAATTAATATGCAAAGTGAATAATTTTAAGGAGTGGTCGCGTATAATATTTACTTCAGATATTATGGTATAACATATTGTTACTATTTTTGAGAAATAAATTCATTTATTCATTTACAAAAGGAAATTATTAAATGTATATATTTGTAATTCATTGTTGGTACTGATATCCGTAACACGAGCTATCTATCTTGGAGTTAGATCAATGTATTTGATATTTATTTAGACAACCAACAAAGCATATACTACAGCATTCCTAAGACTAATGCAGTAGGTAACTGAATTCTTAATGGTGACTTAAATAATAGGGTGCGATGGCATGCGAAACTATAGTGTATAATATTCTAAAGTCAAATCTCATTTAAATATATTAAAATCCAATATTTAGAAGAAACAAGTATAAAGATGCGTTTACCTATAGTTTAAGTAAATAACACACTTAAAAATTTCATCTCGTGTTCAAGGCGGGACTCGAACCCACACCTTCCACAATCCGGGTGGATGTTCTACTAATTATATCACTGAATGCGTTACTAGAGCCGATGAAATTTGTAAGTGCTTGATTCGACATAAGCTGTCGATACTATAGTTTATTCATGTTACACTTGTAAGAGCAACAAATCTGCAAATATTGTGAAATATTGATTATTAGAATATATATTTACGAGATTTCTACCATGTACCTAATTTTTGAGTTTCCGATATTTCGGCACTGTTGCAAGCGCCATGAAGACTGCGAAGGAGGGTAGACCGTTTTGTCTGCCAGTAACATCTTACCCGCAAAAACTTTAGTTACTCCGTGACCGTGGCGCTTGCAACAGTGCCGAAATATCGGAAACTCAAAAATAAGGTACATGGTAGAAATCTCGTAACTAACTATTCTAATGTTAGTGACCATGAAAGTTTAAAACAATTTAATATTGATTTTTTTTTGTTTATGATATAAGTGGCTGACGAGCAGACGGATCACCTGATGGTAAGCGATTACCGCCGCCGATAAACGCCTGCAACACCAGTGGTGTCACAAGTGCGCTGCTTACCTTTTAACCCCACTTTCCCTGGATTGGGCCTCCGGTACCCTCACTCACGCAGCGAAACACAGCGCATGCACTGCTTCACGCCGGTTTTCTGTGAGGACGTGGTATTACTCCGGTCGAGCCAGCCCATTAATGCAGAAACGTGGCTCTACCACTGTTAAAATATTATATTTACAACCTGTGCGGATAAAGAATGGGATCAGAAATGGCGGCGCATCTATTCACTTCTCGCTCGCACACTATTTGCGTCTATACTCGGACTCGTGGGGTGCGAGTATAGACGTAAATAGTGTGCGAGCGAGAAGTGAATAGATGCGCCGCCATTTCTGATCCCATTCTTTATCCGCACAGGTTGTAAATACTTGACCAATCAGACCACTGCCTACTGATGCGATTTCGAAAAGTCGTAGAACAAATGTTGTTCAGACTGGTTGGCAGAATACGTGGTTAAAGGGATGTAAAATGTTCCCAGATATACCCTGTAAGTACTACGGTTTATAATGTAGTTTCTCTGTTATCATGACCTTGTAAATTGAACCGTATTCTCGAGGGAATAGAGTGCATTCCCCCGTGTCCCGCGGGGGCCCGTAGCAACCATTGACGCGAAGAGCTTGGCTCGCACGCTCCTGTTGCAGGAGGAGTATGAGAGCAACATAATATAAATTGACAACGAAGGCTTGTTTTATACTTTTTCAGCGACGTTTTTTGTCGTAGTTGGGTTTTAGTTTTTTTACTTTTATTTTATTTGTACTATTTTGGTGTCCAAGTGCTAGTAATATATATATATATATATATAAATATATATATATATATATATATATATATATATATATATATATATATATTCAAAATGTACAAGTCAAGCGCTTTCAAATGATACCAAACACGGCATATTTATCATAACTTTATTTTTTTACTCTGTTTGTCCGCTAGAGGGCGCCACATTAGATTTTGTGAAACTTCATATAGCCTATAACCAGCGGACGATCAAGACGCTTATAATGATATGTCATTTGTCGAATTCTGATAAGTAGTTAAGAAGTTACGTGGAAACAGATGAACATACATACATACATACATACATACATACATACATACATAGCCTGTCAAAATCATAACCCTCCTTTTGCTTTGCCGTAGTCGGGTAAAAATGTGTTTGTGCGTACCTGCGAGAGATGCAAGTCGTAGAGGTGCAGCGCGCTGACGGACATGTCGCGCTGCTCGTCGCAGGCGGGCGCGCACTCCAGGCCGAGCGTGCTGGCGCCCAGCGACGCGCCCACGCCCGCCAGCCCCGGCGCCCCCCGGGACGCGTCCCTAGCCGACGCGCCGCCGCCCGACATCGAGCCTTCCTCCTCGTCGCTTGTTTCGTCCATCTCCTATCATCACAATACAGTATTTGACTGACTATTTTTTTAAAAAAAATTAACACTTCTCAATTATAGGAACATTGTTGAAATAATGGACAACATTTCATATTTTTAACATGTCCATATTGTTATTTTATATGAAAATAGACATAAAATGAACAGACCCATATTTTTTCTTTTTTCAAATTTTGTCCATTTTCATGCATAAAATAATTATTGAAATTATTTATATTCTAAATAGACGTAAGCGCCAAATGACGTCATCGGACGGCTGAATACAGCGATATTCCTTTGCTTATCATTGTTTTAATAAAAAAAAGGTACTACTGTCAAAGGTAAATAATACTAGTGTCAACATTGTCAACGTCATTCATTCATTCAACGTTGACAAGTTGTCTTTTTTTTGACAGTTGCATGTCATGGGTTTGGCATTTCGTAAATTTAAAACTATAATGTGCTAAGCATAGATATATTTTACATTATGCCGTCCGATGACGTCATCTTCCGTTTTTTAATTTTTAATTTTTTTCTCAGTAAATAAGCAATATAAAAATGAATAAATATATATTCGAGCAGCGGAAAAGAAATTAAAGTATTGGTATTTTTTGTTTCAGAGCTTAGCAATTTTGAAATGTTGTCCATTACTTGATTCTCATGTAAACGACCTGAAATATCACAACTTTAAAATCACATTATTTTGGGCAAACCCAAAACGCTCCATATAAATGACGACTAAGAAGTGACGTCTCAAACGTAAGTATTTTGTATGCATTTCATTTGAATTTTGTATGAGCTATATTAAATGTTTCGTTTATATCAATGGTTATATTATAATAATTGGTGCAAATTGTATGAGTTATTCGATAGCATAATTATAAATCTTTGAATGACCATAAAACCAGCTAGACGTTATATTTTTAATTGAGAATATTTGCTATTGGCACATGTTTATCTATATTTTGATAAAATATTTATATTTTGTAAAATCTCGTGCTTAGTCAAATACTAACCTATTTAAAATTTAAAAACCCCGACAAAATGAACAAAGACAAGCGAGGACCCCATTATAATAAATCCAAATATGACAGGTGTGATATGATTTTTTAGTATTTTATACTCCACACCAATCAAACCAAAATAAAAATTAAGTTTTATTTTCATTGAATATGTACTGTATAGTTGGGCCAAACTAATAAGCCACATTTGAATTTTCTAAATTTTAACTTAATAGAGAGGTGACCTACTAAAAAACTTCAATTAAAGTAAATAATCGATAAGTACTTCAAACAAACGTGAATCGAATACTATAATAATGAAAAAGAAGTAATTAGTACTTTTATTTGAAAATATGTTAATCAAACCCCTCCCCCTTCAAGCCTCACGTACATAATTCTTGGACAACCCCTAATAGGTATCATGAATAAAGTCCATTTAGGATGTTAGATCAACAATATAAGCGAAAAAAAATCTGCTTTCCAAACATTATTGTCGGGCGGATATTCTATTTTGTATGGAACAGCAGATTTTTTTCCGCTTATATTATTGATCTTACATGCCTGATAACAAATTGACCTTATTCACAGTACCTATAATGAGGTTTTCGGGATGTAAACTATAAAAATATCTGTGACTAATGAAGTCACAAATTCAAAAGGTGCGCGAAAAATAGCTTTTCTACCCGCAAAAAGTTTCTTATAGAAAACGCCACCTTTCACCGAAGTCTTTATTTTCAAATAGATATGATGGAATAGTACATTCGTATGATAAGAGATTATTGTTGTTATTGCTCCACTGCTGCTATCGCCAGCTACTAAATTGCAAAGAATTCCGCAACAAATTAAACGCCATGTGCAAAAACATATTGGCATAAACAAAATACTTACAGGTAATTTGAAAGGTTGCCTCTGTTGCTGATAAAACGACAGCACAGCAGGAAGGGGAGTGTTAGCACCAAATATACTTTGTTGGATGTAGGAACCCAACATTGTTTTGTTCTGTAAAAATAATAATTATTATCATAAATACAAATTCCTAAACTTTGGTAACATTAAATAAATTTCGCTAAGGCTCGATTTGACCAATATTTATACCTATACCCGAAACTAGAATTCAAGACCAAAAAAGTTAGTACAATGTTGCTACTCCAAAAAAATGATCATTACAATAGTATGTACCTATTTTCTAATAACATACGCTAACAAAATTTATTTATTGATAATTTTAATTCTATTATTTAAAAAAGTAATTCTACTGACTTATTTTTACATAAATACAAGACGCTTTAATAAAAACTTAATCATCAGTAATGTTTGGTAGAAATAGCTGGTATTGAGCTTGTGTCACTTCAGATGCTAATAACATTTGGTACAACATTTGAACTTACATGTTGGTGTTTCGTGCAGTGAGGTGCCGCAAAGTGATATTTATATAAACATCTTTGAATTACATCGTTTTCAACATTTGTTTAGAGTTCGTTAAGAGTAGTCTCGACAGAATCCGTAGGGTGATAAAACTGCTAAACGCCGCCGTTTTATTGAGTGATTGAAACTGACTGACTTCGACTACCCACTTTGTTAAAGTATCACTTAACAATTTTCCTTACGAGTCATTTCGCTTAATAATGCCTAAAATCGAAAACATGTGCAAAACTGGACGAATTAATTACTGGAGTGGTGGAAAACTTTATTATACATAAAATATACTGAAGTGACCGACTCAGATACCGTAGTCAGAGATTATGAAATTAGTTATGGTGAAGATGAAGATAAATAAAAATAATTAATTAAAAATGGTTTTATTAACTTTTCCATACTGTCTATGCCACACTTTCGTGGGTGTTCATGGGTATTTCAATTTGTTTAAGTTCTTTACAAAAAATAATTATCAATTTTAGTGGAGTTTAAAATAAAGTTTGTAATTTAGTATTTTTTTGAGAAAATCCTTATTATGAATTGTGCCAGCTTATACTAAGAAAAGAAGCATATAACAAAAAGGTTGGCAAAACCTGAAAACTTAATTTGACAATAACATAAGTGACATTGAAAGATTTGACAGTGACGTATCTGTCGTAGTTTTTTTGGTCTTGAATTCCAGTTTCGGGTATAATGTTAGAATTTGTCAATCATTTAAAAACCTGAAATTTTGCTCATGTCATGCTTACTTGACATCTAAAGATAATTCCATGCGTTCGATAAGTTCATATGCAATGACGTTCAAACTTACAGGTCAAGAAAGAAGGAAGGAAGTGCCTTATGATGACTCCACTGAGGGGCGGCAATCGCTTTTTTTAATGAGAAAGGGAGGTGCTTGAGCTATCTATCTTGGAGTCAGATCAATGTATGTGATGTTGTGAAATATTTATATTTATTTATTTAATTGTATTATTTATCATTAAAGCAAAATTAGAAGTGAGTATTTTGTAACCATTTCGAATGCCTGTTTGTTGTTCATTTGAATGTTTACTTTCTTTCTTTTTTAGTATTTGTAGTTAAAGCGTGCAACATAATAACATAATTTGAGAAAATTTAAACTGTTTAACTGTCGCCGTTCTTGAGATACAGCCTGGAGACGGACAACCGGACAGACGGACAGACAGACATCGAAGTCTCAGTAATAGGGTTCCATTTTTACCCTTTGGGTACGGAACCCGAGGACGATCCCCGACCAGTTGGATTGAAATGAGAGAAGCACCCTCTCCTCACACCCTAGGCACCGGTGGAGGCAGATCACACAAGCAAGCGACGCTCAGTCATGAGGGAGCGACCGTAGAGACGGAACCCTAATAAGCGTGCATAGACTCACCAGCGGATTGTTGACGGGCAGCGCATGCGTCATGCTCTGGCGCAGCGAGCGCAGGAAGTGCCGCTGCGACGGCTCCACAGGCTGCCAACCCGGGTGCCGGCACGAGAACGCCACCAATGACAGCTCCGTCTTGCCTCCCTCGCCCTGCTTGTACTGCGTGTTGCCCACTGACAGCAACACAATACCACACGTTTAAAGTCATAGGACATCCTTTTTTTGGTCAAAGTGATGGCCAGATTTTTTTTTCCTGTATTCTGTAGGACTTATCCCACTGAGTATTTATTACTATGGCACCAAAGCTGAAGGGTCGTTAGCCTTAGTTTTATTTCAATTCAATAATCAACATTTTCAGAAATTTTCAGTAAATTTACTAACAATCATTTTTTTCGGTAAACCCAATCTTGACTTTTGAACATCAGGGGGACAAATCTTAACAGAATACAGCAATTTTTTTTTTGGCCGATTCTATCATATTTGGGCCAACAATATATGAAAAACCGAGGATATCCTTTAAAAAATATCTATGCTCCCGAGCAACGTGAAGTGTTTAAAAATAACACGACTATTTTATAATTTTCGATTTTTAATTAAGAGAACTAACCTGACAGAATGTCAATTTGTCTATCCCACACATCCCACACCCTTTTAGAAAAATGTGAACTTGACTAATTATCAGATTAGTTCAATTAACTAAAAATCAGAGATCCTCGTTTTGGGGATTTGGGCGGAGCCGCTTTTACTTCAAACTAAACTAATGAGGCCGCAGTTCGGTTCTCATTGAAGGAAATGATATCCCGGTCTTCACGATTCCATATGTATCCCGCTAGTCGAAAATAACCCCGGCTGTCTAGGTAGGACAACGTAAAATTAGCTATCTCCATTTCCATTAAGCTACATGCGGGCCCAGATATAAATGACTCCACGAGTTTCCTCGTCGTGTAATTTTTCAATTGCGTTCAAAGCTGTCCTGCCGTTCTCTAACTATAATGCCGTTAAGTACCACTCCAAGTCCGAGAAAATGGACTTAAAGAACGCTCTTTAAGTCCATTTTTCTTCGAATGGGGTTTTGATACTTAACGGCATTACAGCTAGAGGACGGGCAGTGTCGTTTGGAAGCCCTTACGTACACTTTAGACCAGGATTTGAGTAGTCTGGTAATTACAATGTTCGACCTACGCGCAACCCTTTAACAGTGAGTGAACCAACCATTACATGAAAATCAGTAAAACCCACCTTTGTTCTTATCTCCATACTTTCTAGGGGCCTGCCAGTCGGGATGGCCGTGGCGACGGATGTCCAGCTAGAACAGAACAAATAAATCAAACTTGTTGTTAAGACACGACATGCTTTCAATAATAAAACAATAACAGAAGTTATGTATCTAGTTTGGTTTCGTAAATGTACAATTCTTTCTGTGATATCTTATTTCATTTAACGTTAGTTTATTTGTTTTTACAATGGGGTACGTGAAAAGAAATTAAAGAGGTTCTAATCCGAAAACCATTTCGGGGCATTTGTATTTCATAAAATATTTTAATATTTTTAAAATTTAAAACCACTGGATCAAGGATATTTTCAATAAAATAGACCCAAGATACGCTAGCTATTCAGACAGGTTGTATTAAGCAAATTACATTTAGGTGACAACAATGTCTCAGTGACTTGTTGAACAGATGGCGCTAGTTGTAATACGAAGCTGGAGTATTCAAGCTTGAAGAAACGAACGTCATCTGTGGACATGCACCTACAAATATACAGTTGACGTCTATGCGGAGATATTGGGGGAAACCATTGTCCAGCAGTGGGCGTCTATTGACTGTAATGATGATATAACCGACCTGCGCGAAGGAGCAGACGTCGCCGATGCCGAGCACGCTCACGGTGAAGTTGCGGTAGAAGTCCACGATGTCGAGCGCGCGCGGCCGCAGCGAGAACAGCACTAGCGGGCACAGCAGCGGGCTCAGCAGCTCGAACAGGATGTGCACCTGCCAAACCACACCATTTCTCCGCTATAGGCATAAACTAAGCAGAAGATACTACGTATCAGACAGGAATGTCCCATAGTCTCCACTAGATCATTTTTATATCGACTAAACGGAGTCAGCATTGATTTTGACAGATTTGAATGATTAAATTGTCATAAAGCAGTTCGTTCATTCAATTAACGTTTGATTAGTAATATATCCAGAAGCTGGACAGATTTTTATCTATAATAACATGCCATTTTAACTTACCTATACTTAACAAAATTAAAATACAAGCTACTTATTACACACACACACATACACACTCAGTAGGATTCACATTTGTCGCCCCATAAACATTCCTTAGAAAAATAGTGATTTAGACTAAGCCGCAGTCTATGACGGCAAATGCAGTGCTGTGCTGCAGTGCAAGCATGCAAGGGGTAATCCTTGTGACGATCTTCTTCAGTCCACAATCTTCGTTGGTGCAAAATATTGTACCAAGAATTTCATTGAGAGAACTTAGAACACATTTTAATTATCTTTACGCTTCTACACATTGTTTAGTTTTCTTTAACGAAATAATAAATGTCCAAAACGTATACTTTCTCTTAATTATTATTTTTTAACAAAATTCTTTATTATTCTTATTGACATAACACTGTCATTTATGGTGACAAGTCAATCATTAAATGAACGAATGATATGATGCCTTTCATACATTCATTCGTGAGTCTGAACATCTTTCTGAAAGATGATAGCAAAGACAACGTGACTAATTTCTTTTCAAGAGGATTCAGAGCCATGGTTATAGGTAACCACAGACGGATATTTTTTCTTAAAACTTTAGCTGTTCATGATCGGCAGCTGGACCAGCCTCTTTTATATTGTTTATATGTTTATACTTTTTACTGATTTTGATAGATTATTGTTTTGTTTATTGTATTGTATTGATGTCTTGTGGCCGTGTGGTCCCCGGCAGAGTAGAATAGGCCACCCTCACTCTTACCGAGGTGTCGTAAAAGGCGACTAAGGTAAAGCTGCTTGCATGATCATCAGCACCCAGAGATGGAAAACTCTGCATTTATATCAAAACCCTCGCCAACCCGTCTGCCAAGCGTGGTGAGTATGGCAATTACCCCTCATGTGATTGAGGGAGGCCCGTGCCCCAGCAGTGGGGACTTAAATGGGCTGATGATGATTGATGTCTTAGTTCAAGTTCTGGCGGCAACATCTGCCTATCATGTGCGAGGGCGCACTGCGACCGTACTCACAGCGCGGAACTGGAACAGCTGCTGGAAGTGCGCGGCCACGTCCTTGGTGTGCGCACGGCCGCGCCACGCGGCGGGCAGGTAGTGCACGTGGCCAAGCACCTGCACGAACAGCTCCTCGCCGCGCGCCGGGCCCGCGCAGCCGAGGCGATCCTCCTCGCCTATCAGAGCTCTGCAGGGAAAAATGAAATATGGGTCGTTCTTCTTTTTTATCGACAGTGAGCCAAACTTACAAATCAACTTTTAACTTTTATATAACCGACCACAAATGATGATAGTTTGTCCTAAATATTCGTTAATTTTCAATTTTACAGATGGACTATTACATGATGTAAAATTTAATTGATGAATAATACTTTTTAATTAAAATGAACACCTCCGTCACGTCCCCCGAAATTAGTGCCATTTACACCTCTGTCACGCTTTATATATTTTTTTACATAGTTTGATCATGAAAAGTACTTACGAGGTGATAAAACAATGTCATTATTTCATGGTAAATTAGGAATATATTGATGATGTAACGTATATTTTTTTATATAATAAATTACTTCTAAGTTACCGAGGACGGGCTCATTGTCGTTAAAAAAGAAGAACGACCCATATAACGTTCGCACTATTCACGCCGGCGATCCGAGCAAAATGTCTCCGTAATAAATAAAGTAGTGCCATCTAGCGGTAGCCGCTATATAAAAAAATATTTTTGACAGACGAACCGTAATAAATAGATAGATAGCTAGGTATACAGAGAAACACTGTATTCTCCAAATCGTATCTCAACATTCAGCTAACTCAGGAATTAAACTCGATCACAATTAAATTGGTCTCATTCCCCCGTCTAAGGATGTCAGAAGACCTGACCTATGGTCCAAGCGTACCCTGGCCTCCCAAGTGACGACTTTGAACCCAATCGGGAAGGTAGTAGTATCAGCCTATATATTGTCCCACTGCAGGGCAAAGGTCTCCATTATAGAACCTCAAGTCATCGCTTCTATGATAGGATTAGGCTTAATTACCACGCTTGCCAAATGCGGATTAGTGATCACAAACCCGAGCTATATTCGAAAAATTCGAGACATGATTTTTGCTTGACCTGGGAATTCAACTTAAACCACTAGGCCAACAGGGCGTTAATCGGGAATGACACGCTAAGATATGAAGAGGTAAGATGATAAATATTTATCAGGTATGTTATACCTAGCACCAGCCAGCAAGCAACCCAGTATGGTGATGATGGTAAGTACGTGTTCCACCGTCAGCACGTCCTCGTCGTACACTGAGAGCATCACCAGCACGCCGAGCACGCTCGCCGACAAGAACACCACGTTTCTGCAAGAGAATAATCATTATAATCTGGATATCTTTAAGGTCAAAGTGAAGCTTCTAGGCAATCACGTAACATCTTAGGAGCAGGATGGGGAAACTTTCTTTTTCCCGTACTAATATTTGCTAATGAAATTAATGAGAGGCCAACAGATGAGTAGCGTGTGGGTGTCGCACGGGGCGGAAGACCGCCTCCGTGGAGTTAAGCTAGCTTATAGCCAAGACCCAACACGTAATGGAGGAATGAGCCAACTAAGTCGGAAGAAGTGGCACTCGCACAGCTAGCCCTATTGAAAATCAGCGACATTTTCTTACTCAGGGCCACAACATAGACTGAGTGAGAGCCATTTATGTTGGAAGTCATAACACACAGAATCTATATTCACAGCCTGCTTATGAGTGAGAGCCATTTATGTTGGAAGTCATAACACACAGAATCTATATGCACAGCCTGATTATGAGTGTGGGCCATTTATGTTGGAAGTCACAACACACAGAATCTATATGCACTGCCTGGTTATTTGTACCCGTATATTTTTTCTTTGCTGTTTTTTCGTGTAATGTTTGTCAATCGACAACCACGGGCAATTATGTCCCGGACTTTTAGAAAGCGTAGGTGGGGCCGAAGCTAACGTAGTGGCCCGTTCAAATGACAAGTTAACTCTAATGTGATGTGACACCAGCCGGCGACTCTCCCTGTATACACTATGGAAATGTAGGACAGTCCCCGGTTGATGTAGGATGTGAGAAATGGAAAAACTAAACAAACTGTGCTATTGAATTGAGGTGTTAAGTAGTGGACTGGGTAACTGGTTCTATTGAGGGAAAATGGCACCAGCTCGATCAATGATTAAAATCACAAAAAAATTGGCAGATGGTGACTCGCCACTCATTAGATGGGCCCCCTATAAAAAGCTACCAGGAAACGAAGCTAAAGCGGGCTACCAGAAATAGCAAGGCGGGCCATCCTTAGGGTGCCTGCTGGGGTCCACTCCAGCCGGCCAATAAAAGCAAGCCGGAGAGAGGGGCTGAATCGACTCTCACGGATATGGGTCCCTAGAAACGTCACTGCCCATTCGGCGCGCCACAACGCTGTCCTGGGAAGACCGACTGGAGTGTAAGTTTACGAACCTAAGTTTGACAGGAGTCCACTTTACATTACATTACATTGACCTCGAAAAAAGGGGAAGTTTTATATGTTTCTAGTACCTACTATGCATCTGCGTATATGTAATTTTGTCATTGTCATTCTTAAACTGAGATTTTTGTTTTAGAAGTTTCCGATGTCACATCAATCTAACTAGTTCAATTTCCCAATCTCAGTATTGATTCATACAAACACGACCGAACTAATAGCTTCCTCATTTTATTATTTAAGTCGGTTAAAAAGATACAATTCACTATAAGTACCAAGCGCATCTTCTTTGTTATCAATCGTTTTATCGTTCCTTTGTTTCTTGATTTCATGTATTGAGTGGAATGAGTTTGTAAGCCAGCAGAATGGCCGGACGACCCGACCCCTCATCGTCATTCATGATCTACGATATAAATATAGAGCTAACACGCAATAAGTAACTTTGATGTATCGCTATTTATACCCTCTTGCATTTGCATTAATGAGTAATATCGTCTGTACTAGAAAACAATATTTTTCTTCTTGTCTCCGTCCGTCCATTGCAGCAAACTTGGAAGTCCTTTACCAGTCTTTGTGTTTACTTAGCAACATAGTGAATTAACTTTTTCTTAAAATTTTAATTAATTTTAAGTACACGAGGGTCTTCGTTTTGTTTTCGTCATTTATCACTGACAGAAGCTAAAATTATACGAATTTCTTAACACGACACCACCGATCGCAATAAATTAAGAATGGGAAACATGCCAAATTGCATGTGTTATATTTTCTACGTGAATAACAAATACAGTTTTAATACGAATTTGTTTTGTTTGAAATTATTTTCACGGGATTACTTTTGCCATAATCCTAATGTCATATGAGCCGTAATTGATGAAAACTGTGAGAGTATTTCCTGATGACGCGATGCCATCCGATAAGAGGCCCATGGAACCCGTAGAGACCTGCCACACTGGCGATTTACAAGCGTTTTCAAAGTGGGATCGACGACGTAGCGAACATGCCGCATGTGCGTGGCGCGTGTGGTGGGTCCATAAGTATAATATAAATATTTCACAACATCACATACATTGATCTGACTCCGAGATAGGTAGCTCGAGCACCTGTGTTACAGATATCAGAATCAACAGTGGGATTACAAATATATACATATAATACTTTTCTTTTGTAAATACATACTTATAATACATAGATAACACGCAGCCCAATACAAACAGATATGTTCATGCTCACAAATGTTTGTACTGTGCGGGGTACGAACCCGCAACCCTTGCACCAGAGGCAACGTTTACTACCACTGTTCCAAACGGGTCGTCAATTACGTAATGCTTCGTAGATTACTTAGGTAAAAAAAGAAATCTGTTTATTTTTATGTCAATCAGATGTAAACAAGTAGATATGCCTAAACTTAAGATTGTTATTGTAATTTAATTTAGTTTAATTTTATCGAGCAAATTTCATAATTATTTTGTAACACTTAAAAAACGAGCACAAAAAAGGCACGGAACCAGCGTCCGTGGAATTTGATTAGAATTAAAAAAAAAACAAGTAGATATCCTATTTTTTTTAATATGCACTTTAGTTTTGAAGTGAACCAATTCTTCAGGCTGCTATAGTTAGAATATTTACAACAATGTAACTGATGTAGCACAAAATGACTGAAAAAGTAGCATTGGGCTGGCCTCGTCGCGAGGAAGATAGACGGCCGTTAGGGCGGTAAGGTCCTTGGGTGAAGGCTGCTTATCAGGAGTGATTTTGATAGCATCTCAAAGCGGACCAACGTCCAACAATGTGATGAACACCGCGGGAATGCCTTATATGGGTGCGTCCACGTCTCGAAACGTGCCGCGAATGCCTCAAGCCTCGCATAGTTGCGCTAAAGAGGCGCATCAAACTGTTGCAGTAACAGCATGCGCGCAGCTCGTGAGCGGCTCGAGAGCTGATGATGAGATGAGATGTGGAAGCACCCTAAAGTGGCACGGATCAGAGGACCTAATTTAAAGCAGACTTTTTTTTTATGTCATATGTGGCAGACGAGCAGACGGATCACCTCCTGGTAAGCTATTGCCGCCGCCCATGGACACCCGCGACACCAGTGGAGTGCGTTGCCAACCTTTACCCCGGATTGGGCATGGCCTCCGGTACTCTCACTCAGGCATGAAACACAGAACAGTGCTGCTTCACGCCGGTTTTCTGTGAGGCCATGGTATCACTCCGGTCTAGCCTGCCCATACATGCCGAAGCGCAACTCTCCCACGGTGGTTACGACCGAATCGGAGTTTCCCCCTCTTTCACGTTGTGAAAATGTCTCCTTTGTTTGGATGCGACAGGTATATTCTCGTTCATTACGGGACAGCTTTAATACGGTATTTGACTAATTTTTTTTCATTTATGTTATCAAAAGACCTCTCAATGATAGAAACATCGTTGACAGAATTACTTGATTTTCATTTAAACTACCTGAGATATCACAACTTTAAAATCACATTATTTTGGGCAAACCCAAAACGCTCCATACAAATGGCTACTGAGTTGTGACGTCACACGACAGTATTTTGTATGCATTTCAATTGAAATTTGTATGGTAGCTTTATCAAATGTTTCGTTTATGTCAATGGTTCCATTATAATAGTTGGTGTAAATTATATGAGTTATTCAATGGTTTAATTATTTATTAATAATTTCATACTTTTAAAATGGACTTGCCCATGAATCTTTGAATGACCATAAAACCGGCTAGACGTTATATTTTTAATTGAGAATTTTTGCTATTGGCACATATTTACCTATATTTTGATAAAATATTTTTATTTTGTAAAATCTCGAGCTTAGTCAAATACCCTATTCAAGCCACCAGTTTTGAAATCCCAGGGAGGGGCCTAAGTCCAGTAGCGAGCGTCCCTTGACCAAAATGATTAATACTCACTTCGCAATAACCGTGGATATGGGGGACGTAAAGCTGGCGAGGTACTTAGAGGCCGGCTTGTGGGCCCGGTTGAGGCGGTCGCGCAGCTCGTGCTCCAGCTCGTTGAAGTGCCGCAGCGTGATGCGCGCGTACAGCGACCAAGTGCGCAGCCCCAGCGAGCCGGGCGACCGCTTGATCAGCTGCCATTCAACAAATGATATCCCTTTCATCAAACTATACATCACACAGATAAACAACAGTAACACAAAACAATATTCAAGTTTAAGGTTTGATACAAGCCATGATGTCTGAATGAACTTGGAGTCAAATTCTCGGGACGTGACAATTTGTCATCATACGATATATATCACTAAAACATAGTTTTCGTATATTATTGTGTTTGGTATAGCAATGCAATTTATTAACAATAATATTCGTAATTAATTAATTATTTACAATAATATTCGTTTAGCAGTTTCATCTTAACTGGTGGTCAAATATTTGTAACAATGTTTCCACTGGATATTGTAAAGTATACCTACAATATTGATGAGACTATCGTCAGCTCATGACGATTCAAGCACTTACAAAATTCGTCGTCTTAGCAAGGGGTTCGGATAGCATAAATGGTTAGTGCAGCCACCCGGACTGTGGAAGGTTGTGGGTTCGAGTCCCACCTGAGCCCTACGGTGAATTTATTAAGTGTATTATTTACATAGTTTACGTATGGTTTTCATGTGACGTCCGCCATGTTTTTTCATATCTAAAATCCCTAGAATTGGGATCTTGGACCGCAGAACGGCCGCGTAACGCAATTTCAGTATAAATCTCCGTTTCCTCCAGGGATAAGAATATAATTGCTTCACTGCGAGAAGCTAGGTAAATGAAGCGATTCTATTGGCTTTTGACTACATATATACATACTCGAAACTAACTGTTAATACTTTTTTTTTTGCTTGTAAGGTTTTATCTATTTACGTAAAACTAGATATAAATGTTAATGAAACTCCACATGCGAACAAGAACAAGTATTTAAAAATCATATAAGTATAATTTCCTGTTAACGCCCGACTTTACGTGGGTATTTCTCTCTTTCTCTCTCGCTTGCTCAAGCAAGTTACTTACGAGCGCCACAAAAATCTAAGATCGCTTGAGATATGCGTAATTTTTTTTAAAAAGCTTGTACTTTTATGGAAGGAGTTTATTTTAGGATTTTTTACCAGTTTTTCTAATAATAAAATCGAATAAATTAGATAAATGACACAAACTTTTATTCAAATTCATTCTAAAATATTTAATTACTCTTTTTCCTTTGATTATTTATTAATTGAAGACTGCATTATACAAAGGAGTCTGTGCAGGTTTTCTGTGCCACCTAATCAGTAGACGTGCGTCGCATAGGCGCACGCGCAACCGGGTGCGAGGACCGAGTGCGCCTTATCGGCTGACATCAAACAATCAACGTAAACAGGGGCACTCAGTCAAGGGCAAGCGATTTGCTCCGATCTGGGGCGTGCATTAATTGCCAATATTTATCCAAACCTCTCTCATTTGCATACAAAATCTTAATAATGGCACACTTAATGTATTATTTCTTAACATAGTAGACGACTAATTCTTAATTAAGCACGTGCTAATTGAGATGTAACTGCCTACATTGTTAGGTTCTACATTACAATTACCTATTATAATAAAGTCAAGCTAATGAGAGTTTTTACCAATGAAAGGAACCTTTGAAGGCTTTATGTAGGCGTTAGTAACATAGCAATTTTGACATGGCAAGTTAAAAATAACCAATCACTTTGTAATGTCTATCTTACGATTTTTATGCGAGGGAAACCACTTAAAAGGTTCCAATTATATCACTATTTAAGCGCAAGAATTTTATGAAGCAAATTGTTTTATGATTTTACCAGTGAACGCAAAAATACATGGAAGCAATTCTAACACTTCAAAATAGCGCATCGAAAACTTGGGACCACGTTGGGAATGGCTTAAAAAAGTAGGATTTCTACGGATTTAGTATCATCGACACAAGTTATTTAAGTTTTAGTTCCGTGTTTTGCTGTGGACTTCGTGGTACTTGGCCCGCGTGTAGCGAGCGGCCAATGACAGCGCGTGTTCCATCCCAATCTATGAAATGACGTAATTAACAAACCTTAGTTGTCGACTTAAACGCGTTGGCGTTAAAGTGGTTTTTTCGAGTATAGATAGTTTATTACTATATTGTGTATCTATTGCTTGCGTGCTTTGCATGTGTGTGTTTTGGGGAGGAAATTCAAATGAAAATAGTAGAGAAAGAATTGTTCCATGTTTATACTCATTCACTGGATTCTATTTGAATTTTTCATGTTCATGAAAACAGCGTCTCAAATTTAGAATACGTTTAAGACTGACCTCAGCGTAATTGAAGAAGAAGTAGAGTATCTGCCAGGCCTGTATGAGCGGTGCCAGCAGGAGGTTTATCAGCGCCAGCAGCAATATCTGCTTCTCCAGCTGTCGGGCGAGGAGCATGCGCTTCGAATGGTCCTTGTAAAATTCTCGGAGCTGCCAGCAGTTCTCCCACGGACTAAAAGGGCTAACTGTAACAAAAATGAATATGATTATGTTACAACTGGTTGATTTAGTCTTTGGCAGGTTTCTTGGGCAAAGACTATATGCATTCAGCGTAAGGAGGTGAATTGGACAGTTAAAACATGCAACCAACTTTCTACAAATATTATGTTGTAAAAATCATTAACTTTTTTGAATTTTCTTCTTTTAAAATAACAAATATTAATATTTCTCAATTATCTGAACGGAAACATTTGTACACCTTCACATACTGAATGGACTATGAATATAATAACGAGACCAAAGAGGCATAACGCGTGTGAAAAGACGTTGATAAAAATCCGATCATGAATTAGTATTCAGAGTAAGTCTAAAGGACCTAAGGTTCGATATCCCTATTAGACCTTAGTTACAGTCAAACTGCACATTACTTGTTTCTATTCTTATCGATACTGCCGCGGTCTTTCTCGGTCTTGTAAATGAAGGATATGATGGAGTTACACGGTATTCGGTGCTGCCAGAGGTAACCCTCATTCTGACGTGTCATGATGTACGCGAGAAACATACTGCGTGCGTGCTTTGTGATGTCGCACTGTGCGACTGACGTCAGCGGCTATGCACGACGACGGCTGTATATCATCATGAAAAAAAGATCGCGGGTAACAAACTATAAAGTGGGGACTGTAATAAATCAGTTAAAAGGTCTGGCTATGTTTAGAATCGCAGTTTAGCTATAATTGAATGTTTCACTCGACTGAATAAATGGTACGAGAGAATGAAAACTGGGTCAATTTTGGGACACTGCTCAATAGTTTTGATTTTTTTCATTTTAGCCAGTCTCAAAAACATAAGCATACTGTATGAAACTCTTTACTCACAAAATAATAAAAATTCCAGATTCCATTTCAAACCATTTGATAAATAGTGAAAATCTCCAATACAAGGCACGTGGATCTGTAGTGGTAGCAAATTTTTGTTAACCATTGCAACCATGTAATTATTGAACCTGTAATCAAAATATTACATTAACAGTTTGCACGCATTGTTCACACATTTAATAGGGTTATTAGGAAGACAGGTCACATTTTCTCGGATCTCAAGTACCTACTTTATAATAGGTATTAAGGAAGTAGTATTATTCAAACTGGGATTAGACATTTCAATCTTTTTAAGCTTTGTCTAAAACTGCCCAGATTCTTCTGAATAAATTCGCAAACTAAGCCCACCCACGGTCACAGTTAGCCGCGCTCTTACCATGTACATGGTATGAGCGCGGTACCATGGTACCATGTTTGATTATAGATGAAGCTCGATACCAAAATACAACTAGGTAGTTTACTGATACTATATTTGAATGATGAAGGAACGCCCACTCACTCTATTTAAAGCATCGTAGAATGATCTCATAGAACCTTTATAGGGCGACTTATTTTTAGTAATTTAACGTTTTTACTAGGTATTAATACAAAATATGCTTTTAATTTTTAAAGCAAAATTTTATAATAAATTAATGCCTTGGAATTATCTGTATGGTGATATAAATATATTATATTACTTAGTTATATCCAGGTATTTTTATATTACTATACCTCAATATTCTGTGATATATATCTAGTTCGTTGATTTCTTGCTTATGGACGCACATGTGATGTTCGGGCTGCGCTTCTCTGACTCTATCCTGTATAGTTGACCAATTCACCCACGCCAAATCACTCTACAATAAAATCACACTTAATCAGAACAAAACCATAATGAGTATGAAAATATTATATAATATATTATGCGCCCAGTCTACATTGCAATTGCCTGTCAACACTGTATGTCTATTAGAATTACATTTAGCCTGCAAGATAATGTGGCAGGAGGGGCGTTCAATGAATTATTGGTATATTAAATTTAATATATATGTACTAATTAATTTATAATTTTTTTCTCATTCAGATTATAAACAACATAATACTTTTTATGATGTAATAATGAATAAATTAAGAATTAAATTAAATTAATTAATTAAACGAAAATAACTTAGAATTTTGATTAAATTAATTGCATCTCTAGATTAAAAATATTATAATAAAGCTTTGCATACAATAATGAGGTATCATATAAAAAAATAGTATAAAATAAATTGAAGTAGCTACTTACCTCTTTTATCTTAAGAGCATGATTATAAAATAGTTTTGTGTCATATGCATAATATAGATGATACACTGATATGACTAATTTCATCAACCAAATAATGGAGCATAGTGCTATAAGACACCACCTAAAAAGTACACACAGACATTACTACATAGGTTTTGCATATTTAAAAATACCTAACAATGACACAGCAAAGTTAATGTAAAAAACAATATATTTGCACTTAAAATTGTAAATACCATCAAATCAGTGCTATGGTATATAGAATCCAAGGAAATGTTTGAATATGTCAGAAAGATAAATAATTAACTACACACTTTGCTTGCAATATGAAAATTAAGCAAATTATTAAAATTTACACAACGAAATAGAGAGCAGAACGTTTTTATATCAAAATCATCATATACACTAAACAGCATGGCTCACCCAGACAACGGCAATATATTCTGAATCAATGAAATTAATTCAAACGAATTCTGTATAAAAGTAGACCAGAATGTATACTATAAGAAAGAAGAAACTATAGTGTTAAATAAATAGTATAGGTGATTGAAGAAATGCTGGAGCTCCGAAATTATTAAAAATAAATCCGATATAATTGTCGTCGCTAGTGCGCCTTACCCAATACCTTATAAGACCGTATCAATCAACCAATGTACACACATTACAGGAAAGTATCAGCCTATATACAGTCCCACCGCAGGGCTAAGGCCTTCATGATAGAAATCAAGCCATCGCTACTATAATCCCCACGCTTGCCAAATGCGGATTGGTGATCACAAACCCGAGCTATGTTCGAAAAGTTCGAAACATACCTTTGCTCAACCCGGGAATCGAACCCAGCCTCGATCCGACAGCCAGATCATGGCCCCATACTTAAACAACTAGACCAAGAGGGTGTTTTCATTACAGTAACTTGATATAAAAAATATATAAATAATTAGAGGAGTTCATAACAATGTAGCAAAACATTAACATTGGTTGTCATTACTACTTAATTACTAGCATTAAATTAGTTTTCTAGTAACATTTAACAAAACTTTCTGGGCATCTAAAAGACTGAAATTTATAATTTCAGTCTTTTAGATGCCCAGAAAGTTTTTTTTGGGGCAGAAACATATCTTCTTGTGAAAAAATAACTATCAACATAAATAAGAATACAGAAGAACAAAACTGCATACTAGCTTACTTTACAAACCATTGGTTATAAAACAGACAGGTAAATATATTATTTCATGCAATGACCACACACAAAGCTTTGCAAATTGACAAACATAGCGTAATATGATTCGCTCATGCAAGATAGAAATAAGGAACCTTACCATTTCCAAGATATAAATGTAACACACTCTTTTGGTGAGTATATTACCTCACCCAATGTAAGTTTCCTTGTGACATTTGCATACTCATCATTTCTGAACAACCTCGGGTAATTTACACAATGAACCAAAAATGTTGAAAACCATACAATAAATATAAATTGTAATAATGAGAATAAGTCCGACATTATCATTGGATAAAAACCACCTCTAATGTAATATCGATACATTCTTGTAAAAAATGAGTCTAAGTCTTCTATGTGTGTCCATCCTCCTGAAAATTAATATTACATTGTTAACAAGGCAAATACACATATCAAACATAAATGGTAATATTTTTGTAATCATAAAGACAACCTTAAAATTTTAGCCTAGAAAATCACTAGTAACTGTTCAAACTTCAACTAAAAAAATTTTATACAACAAATAATAAAAGTATGTACATAAGTAAAATTCAATAAATACAGTCATTGAATTACCAGTGTCAAATATTCTCAGTAAAATTGATATTGATATGTTTTGGGCATGTGTGAGTAAATAACACATGTTTCTATCTCTGTTACCTTATAATAAAACTACAGAAAACATCTTCATATTGGTATTATATTTATGATAAATTGAAAGCTGCAAACAATGATTAACTAGGTAATTTTATGTATTTCTGTGCTTTAAAATGGTGCTCAGAAGTTTGTAAAAAAATAACACGCTAAGTAAATAGTTACAATTGCACGTGTAGTATTTTGTAGGTGCAAGGACAAGTTTGTAAGCAAAAGAACAAAGAGATTAGACACAGTAGGTTACCTTTGTTTTTGGGAACTTTGTGGATAATAACGTTGGTGGTGTCTTCATGTTCGTGGTCCAGGGTAATCATCGTCGGGGCGGCGTTGGGGTTCTCTGTTCTATTTACTTCATTGTTTAATGACTGATACGTAACACCACGTCTAGCGAAGTTATCCATTTTCCCTCAATTTTAAAGTAACACCTTTTGTAGTTTTCTACGTTAAATTACTTCACAGAGGCCACTTACTATCTACGCATTTCAACTTTGTCCCAGAAACGTGAAAATTTACCTTTTTGGAACAAAGTTCTAAAATTTATTACATTGATTATTTTACTGCCTCATATTTTGCACAACTCATATTCCAAATAAAATTTCAAAAATGCCCTAGAGGGTTAGATTTAAATAGAAAAACGTTCAAGGATACTAAGAATTTTGTCTAGAGTATAGCTTGAGTACAATTCACGAAATGAAATGACGAAAATAAACCAGTGCCATCAATCCAGGGGGAGGCACACTTAGAATGTCACTCACTCATTTCATTTCATAGTCAACAGCGACCTCTGGCCGCTGGTAGGGGAACAAAAACATGGCATGGCATCCATCTTGTTTCTGTCAGAATATCGTGTCATCCTCCATTTTCTTGGAGCCCAATTCTCGGGTTCGTGACATGTATTTTCATACGACATATATCACTAAAACATAGTTTTTTTGTATGGTTTTCGGGTGACATCCACCATGTTCTCAAAATATCACAAGCACGAGAATTGGGCTCATGGTCTGTGTCCTCCATTATTCATGCATTGTCAACTCTGGCCATAGAGTAGGATTTCTCTTTTTCGGATGTTGCTTGATGCGATTAGCTTGCTACATAATATACAACCTGTGCGGATAAAGAATGGGATCAGAAATGGCGGCGCATCTATTCACTTCTCGCTCGCACACTATTTGCGTCTATATTCGCACTCGTGGGGTGCGAGTATAGACGCAAATAGTGTGCGAGCGAGAAGTGAATAGATGCGCCGCCATTTCTGATCCCATTCTTTATCCGCACAGGTAGTACTTATCTGTGCTAAAATGGACGCACTTGAACAACAAGCCAGACAAAGCAACTTGGAGATCGAAAACGTTCCTGAAAAACGAAACGAAAATCTCTTGATGATCATTGGGAAATGTATAAACTATCCCATACTGCAGACAACTTAGTATCTATTCATCGGGTCCCTCATGCTAGCAAGGATAATAATAGACCTAAAAATATCATCGCGAAATTCGCGTATTTTCATGAGCGAACATCTAACACTAAAAAAAACATTTATTTCGCCTGTGCAAAAAACATTTATTTCGCCTGTGCAGAGAAGCTGCGCGTAAACACAACTTCAAATATCATCATGAGGATCAAGTTGTGCGTGAGTCTGATACTGCGCCCTCGATTGCCATCAGATCCGCTGATGACATTGAAAAAATTATATCTTAAGTTCATCACAGTCAAACTTAATTTATTAAACTTTAAGAATGTTAAGGCTAAAATTTTTCAAAACGTTTACGTCAATTCAATAATATCGGGGCTGTCAGTGCTGGGATTTATAACTTAAGTCGTGTAGGGCTATGTGCGTCGCGGCCACAGTTCTGTTAATTTAGAATTAATAATGCTGCTGTTACAAATGTTACATACTATGTCAGATGTGTTTTACATTGTTTTGAGGAGTTTGGAAACGGCCGGGCTTTACGTGAGTATAACTGCTGACTATAACTATCGTCAGCGTGGAGCAATTCAAATTTATTAAATGTTATAAAATTTTTTCTTCAATAGGTATTCCTAATATTTCTATGTAAGTAATTATTATTATATCAGCTTGGTTTATGGACAGAGAGAGATGTATCGATTTATTATCAAAATTGTCGAGGGATTCGTAGGGAAACTAATAATCTTTATATGAATATCCTGTCTGCCTCTTATGATATCATAGTTTTAACTGAGACCTGGTTGGTTCCTGAGATTTTCGATTCTGAATTGATTGACAACCGTTATCTGGTGTTCAGATGCGATAGTAACCGCCTTGCAACGAAAAAAAGAAACGGTGGCGGTGTTTTAATTGCAGTGCGTAGAGAATTAAAGCCCAATAGAATAGCTTTATTTATTATTTGTTAGAAATGGGGTGAGCCCTGCGTCTCATAGCCACTGCGACCAGTAGATGATCTATTGTGGCAGCCCCGTAACCTATTACAGCACCTCATGTAGCTCCAGTTCCAGGATAAACCCGAGAATGGAGCTGATGGGGGAGCTTTTGATCTCGTCTGCTGAGATCATGTGTGCTCCCAGGTGCCGGCTTCTGCACCGGTGCAGCGCTATGCACTCGCCGAGGACGTGGATAATCGTTTCCTCGTCCTCGCGACAGAACCTGCAGATTTTGGTATCTGAAAGGCCCATGTTGTGCAGGTGCTTATTTAATTTGCAGTGCCCTGTGAGGGTCCGAGTGAGTGCCCTAACATGTCCTCTGCTCAGTTTTATTATTTCTACAGCTCGTCTCTGATCGAACGCCTGTATCAACGCCTTAGACTGTTCTAGTCGAGGTAGTCTTTTCCAATATTCAGTGCTTTGCTTATGCTCCCACTCTTTTAACTCGAACCTGACCATGCAGGCTGGAACGCCACTTATTGGTTCCGGTCCGAGTAGTGGGCTCTCTGCCCCGGCCTTTGCTAGCACGTCAGCGACTTCGTTGCCTCTGATATTGCAGTGTCCCGGTACCCAAATCAGATTTACGATGTTGGCATTGCCAAGCTGGTTTAGGAGCAGGACACACTCGCTAGTGAGTTTGGAGTCAAGTTCACAGGATGTTAACGCCTTGAGGGCAGCTTGACTATCTGAGAAGATGAATATCTTCTTATTCTGGAGATTCATTTGCAGACTCTCTTGGACACAGCCAATTATTGCGAAGACTTCTGCTTGGTACACTGTGGTATAGCGACCCAGGTTGGCGAATTTGCGTATTCTGAAGCGATCATTACAAAATCCCGCCCCGGATACGCCCCGCCTCCTGGAACCATCCGTATACCAAACGATGTCATTCTGGTTAACATTTCCGGGAGTTCCAGCCTCCCAGTCTTGTCTACTAGGTAACAAGACTGTAAACCGCTTATCGAAGCGGTATTCACGGATCACGGAGTCAGAGGGCATATCCATGACCGGAATTTTCATTAGTTCATTGTAGAGGTTACCTATGACCCTAGATTGCCATCTCGTCCTCCCTCTGATTTTTGCTCTCGTAATGGCCATCCTCGCTTCCATCTGCACGTGAATGTGCAGAGGTGGAATGTTCAGGAGGGCATCCAGTGCTGCAGAGGGAGAGGACGAAAGAGCGCCAGTGGCTATAAGGCAGGCTGTTCTTTGAACTTTGCTGAGGTTCTCCACGCAGTTGAGTTGGTGCGTCTTCTTATACCACACACAGCAGCCATAAGTGACGATCGGCCTCACTATGGTTTTATAAATCCAGAGTGCGGCCTTGGGCCGTAGCCCCCATTTTAGCCCCACCAACCTACTGCTTGCCCCCATCGCTATTTTTGCCTTTCTAGTAATGTAGTCGAGATGCTTGTTCCATGTTAGTTTTTGGTCTAGAAAGACTCCGAGATATTTGACCTCGTTGGACAAGCATAGCTTCGTACCAAGAAGTGTTGGGGCGTGAAGCGCCTCTAGTTTCCTTCTTTTGGTAAACGGGATTAAGACCGTCTTCCGTGCGTTGACTGTTAGCACGTGTCTTGTGCACCAGTTTTCTACTATTCGTAGGGCCCTTTGCATAAGACTGGAAATGGTGCTAGGACATTTTCCTATGACCATTATTACTATGTCATCTGCGTAACCCTGAGTCAGGAATCTGGCTTCATTGAGCTCACAGATGAGACTGTCAACAACCAATGACCATTGAAGGGGTGATAGGACTCCGCCCTGTGGACACCCTCTGGTCACTCTATAATGAAGAGTTTTATTCATCAACGTTGTTGTTGCAGTTCGATTTTGTAGCATGGATCCCATCCATCTGGTGGTGGTATCGTCGATTCCACGATTCACCATGCTACGTGTTATAACATCGAAGTTGGTGTTGTCAAAAGCCCCTTCGATGTCGAGAAAGGCACAGAGTGCAATTTCTTTGTCTTCTATGGCTTTCTCAATTCTGTCCACCAGATCAATAAGTGCCGTTTCCGTGGACTTGCCTGTTTGGTAGGCATGTTGTCTTGCACTCAGGGGTTTTTCAACGAGGTATGTTGCCCTGATGTGACTGTTTAACACCTTTTCCATCGTTTTTAGTAGGAATGAGGTGAGACTTATCGGTCTGTAGGACTTGGGCTGTGATTTGTCTTTGTCCCCTCCCTTGGGGATGTAAGTGACCCTCGCCCGAGTCCACGCTGATGGCAGATAACTCCAAGCAAAGCTTGCACGGTAAAGTTTTATCAGCGTTGAGATGATGATATCTTCGCCCCGTTGCAATATAGCCGGGAAAATACCATCGACCCCACCAGATTTATAAGGCTTGAAGCTCCTAATGGCCCACCTTATCTGTTGGGGACGAAAAATAACGGAAGCTCTCCTCCAGTCTTCATTCCGCGGTCTCCTGTCCGGAGACTTACTGTCCTGGAGTTCTCTTTCGTTATTAATGTACACGGATTCCGGAAAGTGCGTTTGAGCAAGCAGTCTCAGTGTTTCCTCCGGGGATTCCGTGAAAGATCCGTCCGCTTTCCTTAGCAGGCCTAGATGGGATTCAGGTGTCTTGGCTAATATTTTGTGGATCCTGGCAGCTTGGGCAGTGTCTTTGATGGACCCGCAAAATTTTTGCCAGGATCTCCTTTTTGCTTTCCTGAGCTCCCTATTGAAGCGTGTCAGCGCCTTCCTGTAAGCATCCCAGTTCTTGTCTTTTTTTGCCTGATTAAATAAGGCACGGGCCTTTTGCCTCAGATGCTCCAGGTTTTTGTTCCACCAAGGCGCGTTCCTATTGCTCTTAGTGGTCTTAAGAGGACAATTTTCTAGATACGCTTTCATTAGGCTTCTGCCTAAGTCCTCTGCTGCGGCTTCCACTTGGTCCACAGTTTTAATGTATTTAAAATCTCCAAGGCCAATAGAATAGCTTACAATGGACAACATTTCAAAATTGCTAAACTCTAAAACAAAAAATACCAATTCTTTGTTTACTTTTCCGCTGCTCGAATATATATTTATTCATTTTTTATATTGCTTATTTACTGAGAAAAAAATTAAAAACTAAAAAACGTAAGATGACGTCATCGGACGGCAGAATGTAAAATATTTCTTTGCTTAGCACATTATAGTTTTAAATTTACGTAATGCCAAACCCATGACATGTAACTGTCAAAAAAAAAGACAACTTGTCAACGTTGAATGTATGAATGACGTTGACAATGTTGACACTAGTATTATTTACCTTTGACAGTAGTACCTTTTTTTTATTAAAACAATGATAAGCAAAGGAATATCGCTGTATTCAGCCGTCCGATGACGTCATTTGGCGCTTACGTCTATTTAGAATAAAAAGAATTTCAATAATTATTTTATGCATGAAAATGGACAAATATTGAAAAAAGAAAAAATATGGGTCTGTTCATTTTATGTCTACTTTCATATAAAAAAACAATATGGACATGTTAAAAATATGAAATGTTGTCCATTTTGACCAAACTGCATCAGAACAAGTCTTACTGACTCTAAGCTCTTCTGATCCTACCAAAAAACATATAATGTGTGCCGTTTACTTTCCATCACAGACTCCAATTGATGTCTTCGAGTCTTTTTGTTCATATGTTCATATGTCGAGGACAGACCTCCTTGCCGCTTAGGCGCCCTTATAAATAGAAAAAGTATTTCTTTGACGTTTCTTCTTTTTACATTTTTAGTGAATGTAGAAAACAAAGAGTAGTATTATATACCGGAAAGGTCGGCGGCGCGCGGCGGGCGCTCCATCACGTTCGTCTCCGCCTCCTCGTGCGACAGCGACACCGCAGGCCACATGTCAGTGCCCAAGTCCACACACAAGATCGTCAGTAGAAAAGTCCAAAACTACTGGACCGATTTCAAGTAATCTTGCTATTTCATCCTTGCCTTAATTTTACTACAGATAAACACTAATTAGTCCACGCAGGCCACGCTGCGATCGGAAAGCTAATAGGGTGTAGGGTAATAGGGTTAGAATACTAGCCGTACTACTGTGATTAGTGGTGGTAGTTTCCGATTCCGCCACCGTTCACCGACAGTCGTTTCTCCACAGAACAGATCACCGACAGGACGTTTCGCTTAAGAAATTTTCGCCGACAGCCCAGACAAATTATGTTTCTTTATGGCTATTTACAGTTTAGTAAGTACATACGTATTATTTTTTATTTGCAATCCTAAAGTATTTTTTAATAAAATGTTTATTATTTGTGTGAGTATAGGTACTTAAGTACCTACTACTTTTATAATATATGGAAATTTTCGTTACCAATGTACTTAATTACATATTATAATAATTATTAATATAGGTGCAAACACGGATCTATAAAAAAGATATCTTTTTTATAGGTCCATGGGTGCAAAGTTATGATTTAAATTTATTATGTATGTACCTACATACAATTTTTGTTTTAAAATCAATAAAACTTTGACGTACAAAGTACATTATGTATGTTTTATTTATTGCTGCAAAGTTGAAAGGTTCTATCGGTGAAATTTTCCGTTTCTGCTGTATGTGGAACGTCCTGTCGACGAAACGTCCATAGGTGAAAGGTCCTGTCGATGAATCGGCCGTATGCGAAATGTTCTGTCGACGAAACGTCCATCGGCGAAAGGGGCTGTTGGCGAAAATTTCTTAAGCGAAACGTCCTGTCGGCTATCTGTTCTGTGGAGAAACGGCTGTCGGTGAACGGTTGCGGAATCAGTGATTCCACTGGTGGTCCTGAAAGTTTCCCAAACAGCACGTGATAGAGAACGGGATCAAAATGCGGCGTAAATCCTCCTCATATCAGCGTGTTCATTCCCCTTCTTTGTACCTACCTAATAATACTACTCTTTGCCGTCTACCTAAGTTCAAATTAATGGCACCAGTTGGCAACACCGTCCAATGCGTGCGTTCCATATTATATAGGGTGTCTGTGAACATTTACATCCCTTCAACAACGTGTAACGTGTTCTACTAACTTTACATACAAAGTCGGTCACGTGACTTAGTTCAAAGAGAATAATAATCACTACGTTATAACTTGGTCGATTTGTATGAAAAGTCGAAAAAAAATTCGACGAATTTCGAAAAGTTATAAAAAAATTTAAATGTTAACAGATACACCTGTATGTGGCAGCACCTTGTATTGGCTAACATGCCTAATTAAGCTCAAATAGGTGGCACCAGTTTGCAGCACCGTCGATGAGCACGCACGCTCCCCACGAAGCAAGATGATTTATCACGCTCCCTTTAAGTGAGAGTCCTTTATAATTACTAACTTATCATGGCAAATGAGGTTCAAATGGATGGGCAATTGGCAGCACTGTCTATGTGGCAGCACTTTCTATTGACTAACAAATACCCAATGCACGTTCTCTGGAACCATTCATAAACGTAGACTTATCGAACAAAGTTCTCCCTCTCGGCACGAGGACTGGCCGACTTTAAATTAGTGAATATAGGAGAGATTTCATATGCTAACAGAGTCATTCGTTCACCGCGCGATGTTTCTATTTTTTAAAAGTCCTGTAATTACAAATACTTTAGTCACCTCCAATGTTCATCATCATCAGCCCATTTAAGTCCCCACTGCTGGGGCACGGGCCTACCTCAATCACATGAGGGGTAATTGCCATACTCACCACGCTTGGCAGACGGGTTGGCGAGGGTTTTGATATAAATGCAGAGTTTTCCTTCTCTGGGTGCTGATGATCATGCCAGCAGCTTTACCTTAGTCGCCTTTTACGACACCTCGGTAAGAGTGAGGGTGGCCTATTCTACTCTGCCGGGACCTCACGGCGGCCACTCCAATGATGAAGGAGCTCGGACTCTAGGTGCCGCCAAACGGCGCAGAGATCTGCGCTTCGGCCGTGGCTTCGAGTAGCGAACGAGAAAATACTGCCACGTTTTGCCACAAGGGTTGGTGTGTGTAATTAGTAAATATACTTATAAAATCCTTCGTATCCATGTGTAGGTAGGTACTTAGATAAGTAAAACATTTTACTTACAGCGAAAATTGAAACAAGTTTTTCAGTCGTAAAATCTACAATTTATTGCTTATATAAAATGCATGAACATTTTGACTTCAGTTAAAACCTGTTTTACAGAAAAATAATTTACAAGGAATTAAAGTTAAATACAGAGCGATGTTTTTATTTCTGTTCAGCATATTATGTGTGATACAACCCATAATTCAGTATGTATATAATTAATATCAATTACAAGGATAACATCTTCTTAAGCAATATAGTGGTAGAAAAATTACAATTGACGAATTTTCCCGCTGTACCAGCGCTAGATGATAAGATAATTACACACGCAGCAGGGTGGGCTAAGTTATACCTGCAAGCTGCGCTGACGCATAGCGAAGTGCAAATGATTTCGCCGGCTAACTGGACCACCGCTAAGTTTTTTGACCGTAATATTAGCATTACTAGATAATATAAGTAGATAACAAATTGTCTGGCAAGATGTATTTTAACAATCCTTGATAAATAAGAAATTACTTGTTATAGTACTTATTAAAAACTATGTCTTTGGATCATTTTAAATAATAATTGTTTCAGTTATTGTGTTTTTGGGGATGAAGAACCATTTCATCGATACATAGTGGAGCAAGGTTTCAAACCGTGTGTATAATTTGTTTATTATGTACAGATACGGCATCAACACTATAACAGATCAACCTGCCCAAATATTTCTTCAGTCTATCTAACATTAGAGGAACGATTTGAATGTAGAAAAGTCCAAAACTACTGGACCGATATCAAGTAATCTTGCTATTTCATCCTTGCCTTAATTTTACTACAGATAAACACTAATTAGTCCACGCGGGCCACGCTGCGATCGGAAAGCTAATCATCATCTCAGCCTGGTTATTCCCAGTTGCATCCAAAGTTGTCGCTTTGGACCCCGGGGTACGCTTGGACCATGATCCAGGATTTGTGGGGACCCTTTTGCAGCAGTAGTCCGGTTGTTAGTTCGGTTGACCGAACAATCGCATCTTTTCAGTTATATCTGACCTTCTCAAACCTGAAGGTTTGCATCCAAAGCTATCGCTTTGGACCCTGGGGTACGCTTGGACCATGATCCAGGATTTGAGGGGACCCTTTTGCAGCAGTAGTCCGGTTGTTAGTTTGACCGAAACGGTTGACCGAACAATCGCAACTTTTCAGTTACCTGACCTACTCAAACCTTCAACACACACAGGAACTGGTTACGTTTCAGAAACTATCCGAAACGTGTAGGTTTCCTCACGATGTTTTCCCTCACCGACGAGCAAATGGTAGTGAGCGGGAAAGTACTGTTTCAATAATAGAGGTAGGTTGATTTGTTGTGTGTATAGCAACCGTATAAAGATTTAAAAATATCTATTTTAATACATAAATAAAAGAATTGGTTACCTATTATCACTATTATACAACGTCCTTAACACTACTCTCGCTTGTAACATCAATATCAAGACTTTGTCAATTTAATGGCCTATTTATGTTGCTTATAAAAAACAAGTTAGCGAGGTTGAATTAAGTTAATAAATAGTAAAGGAAGTATCAGCTCATATTAAAATTGATGCCTCTTTAAAAATGCATTTCTTTTCTTTTGCAACTACACTCGCGAGCAAAAGTTTGGAATCACTTGAAATTGGTTTCGCGCGATCTTGCTTTGTAAATATTTTTTTTTATAATTATAAAAATGACATCATTTTAAAGGTTCAACTGTTCACTTTAAATTGATACCAAATTCATTCAAATCGAGCAAGTAGTTGTGGAGCTATCCCGGATTAAGCGAAGGAGTACCTAACGAAAAAGACGTGTTTCAATTGTTTGATACGTCTCGAGTTGCGACCTATTGACCCCTATAAAAACACCTGTTATCGCATTTTCTTTATCAGTCGACTTTCAGACGTTGACCGGTACACATCTCTGCTACTTTTGACCCTTTACCTTGTAGGTACGACAATGGAGACAACACCTATAGAAGCCGCACAAATCGTAGCCCTATTGCAAGAAGGGCTCAGCCAGCGAGTTGTCGCTCGTCGGCTCCACATAAGCCAGTCCTGTGTTTCGAAAGTTTACAAGCGCTTTCGGGAGACTGGTGGCTTTATCCCGAGACCAAGATCTGGACGGCGCCGGTGCACATCGGAGAGGGATGACCGTTTTATCGTGTCAACATCTCTCCGAAATCGGCATTTGACTGGTGTCGACGTCCAACAGGAGCTCCGAGATGTTCGTGGAGTAGCAGCCAGTGAGTGGACAGTTCGTCGACGACTCAAGCAAGCGAATCTGACTCCAAAAAGGCATGCCACAGGCCCGAAACTCACGGCAGCTCACTGACAAGCTCGCCTTCAATTTGCTCGCACCCATCTTGATTGGGAGGAAGAGCAATGGAGGCAAGTCCTGTTCTCCGACGAGAGCAGGATGTGTTTGCACGGTAGCGACCGAAGAGGTCGGGTCTACAGGCGGCCTGGGGAGCGATTTGCAAAGTGCTGTTTCGCTGAAACAGTGGCTTATGGGGGCGGCTCTTGTATGATGTGGGCCGGCATTTCCTTCGACGGTAAAACCGAGCTTGTTTTCGTGCCTGGCGGGGGACGAGGAGGCGGTCTAACTTCAGACCGGTACATTTCCGATATTATGCTGGAACATGTCGTTCCCTATGCGGGATATATCGGTGATGACTTCCTTCTTATGCACAATAACGCTCGTTGTCACACTGCCCGTGTGACCACTGAATACCTCGAAGAAGTCGGTATCGCCACATTGGACTGGCCGGCGCTCAGCCCTGACTTGAATCCCATTGAGCACGTGTGGGATGAACTGAAGAGGAAGGTTCGTTCCAGAACTCCTGTTCCTTCATGTCTGAATGCGCTGAAAGCGGCGTTGATTGAGTAGTGGGAAGGTCAACAAGAATCAATGGACAACATTTCAAAATTGCTAAGCTCTGAAACAAAAAATACCATTTCTTTATTTACTTTTCCGCTGCGCGAATATATATTTATTAATTTTTTATATTGCTTATTTACTGAGAAAAAAATTAAAAACTAAAAAACGTAAGATGACGTCATCGGACGGCAGAATGTAAAATATTTCTTTGCCTAGCACATTATAGTTTTAAATTTACGAAATGCCAAACCCATGACATGTAACTGTCAAAAAAAAGACAACTTGTCAACGTTGAATGTATGAATGACGTTGACAATGTTGACACTAGTATTATTTACCTTTGACAGTAGTACCTTTTTTTATTAAAACAATGATAAGCAAAGGAATATCGCTGTATTCAGCCGTCCGATGACGTCATTTGGCGCTTACGTCTATTTAGAATAAAAAGAATTTCAATAATTATTTTATGCATGAAAATGGACAAATTTTGAAAAAAGAAAAAATATGGGTCTGTTCATTTTATGTCTACTTTCATATAAAAAAACAATATGGACATGTTAAAAATATGAAATGTTGTCCATTCAGAAGCTGATCAGGTCTATGAAGAATCGTCTTCGAGCAGTTATTAGGGCGAGGGGAGGGCATACAAAGTATTGACACATAATTTTAAAGCTAAATAAATGTTTTATTAATAAATTTTTGTTGTTTTATTCATTCATTATTTTTCCATATTTCCTTGTTTTCCTACCTCCTTCGCTTAATCCGGAATAGCTCCACAACTACTGTCTCCATTTGAATCAATTTAAAGTGGACAGTAGAACCGTTAAAATGTCATTTTTAAAATTATTAAAAATTTATTTACTAGGCAAGATCGCGCGAAACCAATTTCAAGTAAGTGATTCCAAACTTTTGCTCGCGAGTGTATATATATCAGTACCAACAACAATGCAATGTAACAAAGCGGTCGTCGTGATTCATTCTTCTGGACATTTTGGACAGAAAGCTTTCGTTAAAGTTATGCCACACTTAACGATTACGTAGGTACACCTCGTATACTATTTCTAAAGAAATAAAAGATGCGTCAATATAAAGTGGCTAACTCGCCCTGTGGCAATGCTGACGGTAGTTGATAAGGTATGTTTTAGATTGAGATTTTATATATACTACGTCAGTGGAAAACAAGCGTGTGGCTCGCCTGATGGTATGCGATTACCGCAGCCTATGGACGTTTGCAACTCCAGAGGACCTGCATACGCGCTCCCGACCCCTTAAGAACCTTAACACTCCTTTTTAACTATATAATAGATATTGTTTTTTTTTTTGCTGTAGAGCTATCTTTGGGTCTTACAACTATGATCCGATTAGGCAAGTATTCGAACGAGCTCAGAGACCGAGAAATATCTCCCAAATCGTCAACTCATCATACGTTCTGTCGACGGCAGTGGTGCCTGCTGACTTCAACAACACAATTCCAATGGTGTACAGGCACGGCCGCCACAGCATCGCTTTCATAAGGACCACTCCGAAATGGTGGGCCAATAACCGACTGCAAGCAAACACCACAAAACGACGCCACTTAGCTAGCAAATATGTTATATAATAAAATATCACAATCGCAATAAATATTTTATATCATTCAATAGAATGAATTGTGTATACTTAACATTTGTTTTATTGGAATGATAGTTCGTGCCTTTCGCGGAGACGCGTGTTCTTAGTCGGACATGGCATAAAATATAACAGTGCCAACAGTTTCTTGGTACAGGTTGCAAGAACCATTGAAAATAAATATATAACTATATCAAGTAAATATGCAATGATAGTAAAAATATTATGTAACTATATATGTAGTAGGTACTATAAAAATTCGGAATTATAAAAATGTCACTTTCATAAGTTATATCCGGATAGTATCTGCTTATGTTAGGGCCGGTTTCTGAATTAAGAATTTGAAGCACGAACTTTGACAGTTGAGTCATACTTCAACTGTCAAACTTTGTGCTCAAATCGTGCTTAACTTCAAAAACCGGCCCTTAGTGATTTAGAATGATATTAATGTACAGTGAGCTGATGTTTTTATCAGCTCCATGTACTTACTACATACTTTAGCATTTTTTTAATGTTCGATTGACACTAGATCTAAATTCCTTTCTATTTAATATTATTATTTGGTAGGTATTATACACATGTATAAAGGTATAGGTCCTAATTTGAGCGTCTGGTACAGTTAATTCTATACATTAATTAAAATACCACAACTCGAATATATTTTCTATGCACCTGTTTATAATGCTATTTTTTTGGCTAATTCCCTTCACCAACACTGTATGTAGTATAGCATGTTACACTACACCACTTATTAGAAATAATATTCTTTATAAGTCAGGGGTGATATTATGGATGATGCAGTTTTAACACATTTGGTCTGCAATGAATGATGTCGACATCGAATATTTGAGCCAAATAGAGGATTCGCTACTACAACCATTTTCTACAACAGGAAATCATACAAAAGATATTTCTTTGCATTGTGTCACATAAGCACGCGAAAAATATGGCTATGTTGTTAAATATAACGGATAGTGAATTGTCTACGCACTATCTCTATATGGCAGAGTTATAGAGGTTGACTTGATAAGAACATTAATTTTAGACTAATCTCACACTTGTTAGTATATTTATTAGCCCAATTGGTGTGGACTTTAAAGAGACTTTACTTTATAGAAGGTGGACATTTACTATTTAGACTTATAATAAATAACCATCAACCAGAAGTCCATGGATAGAGCACACCAATGAAGATTAATACACAAAAACGAAAAGTTGAAAAGTAATTTGGTATTTTTTTCTGAAAAGTTTTAAGTTAAGACAGGGAATAGGCTATTTGACAGTGATAAAATATACATTTCTTTTATAACATCAGTGTTAATATGTTTTTGTGGAGCGATTTGTAATAACGCGAGATAAAAATATTGCATTATTTCATCAAAATTCGTCTTCTAAAATTACTATTTTTTAAACAGGGGTCACGTGACTAAAAACGCCCGTGACGTAGATTACGCGTAAGTCTACTGCCTATGGGTGATTGCCTTTTCTTCATAGGAAGAAATAAACAAAAAAAAGTCTATAAAACTGTTTGAAAGAAACACCAACAAGCTCAATGTTTATTTATGGACAATCTACGTCACTGGCCGCCATATTGCTAAAAGACGCGTTTTTGCGGCATATTTGAATATTGCATTTTCTTTTTCGTTTTTTTACTAAAATATCTAAAATAAAAACAGAAAAGTATTTTTAGGGCTCCTTATAAACAAATGAATACCCTGAGATAGTTTACAGATTTTTGTCAATTAGCCTATTCTCCAAAATTCGTCAAAACATCAAAATTCGAAAACTACAAAATGTCGTAGAACATACAGGGGGGTGTCTCCCAGGTTCGCCCCTAGGGAGAGTCCCCTGTCCATCCATGGTCTTCCGATTGACAATATAGGGTGTACAAGCGGAGGTCCATGGATAGTGTCTCCTCCTGGGATATATTCAGTCAAGGATTTTTGTAGAAACAGTGTATACACTGTGCAGTGTAGTGTGCAGGTCACATAAAAAAAATTAACGATAACACTGCCTAAGGACTGCTGGGCTTACAACAGTAAGCCCGCAGTCCTTACGGGGTTACAACCGCCTAAAGCGGCCACTTTTAGCGTGAATCATTTTTTTGCGTACAAAAACGGACCCAAAATTTGTACATAATTAATTAATTCTCACAACATCTCATACATTGACCTGATTCCATACTAAGTAGCGTAAGCACATGGTTATTTAATAAATAGTATAAGTGTTTGCCGAGAGGTTGTAACCCCGAAATTGCTTAAAAAAGATCCGGTTTAGTAGCTGAAAATTAAATCGTATATCGTCGCTAGTGTGACCTACCTTAAGTTAGGACGTTTTACTTAAAGAAGACATTCCTTTTATCTTCGCGACAGTCACAAGTATGAGTTGACGCGTGGTAAAAATCGGAACTAATGCTCTTTTCTTTCCAATTTTTTTACTGTTTTCAATTGGTAAATAAAATCTACAGCAGTTATTTTTAGGCCAAAACACCATAGTGGTTGTTGCACTGAACTTAGCTGGACCTGATTTCTACACAACGCTGTTTAATGGTTTTTCATTTGTTAATATTGTTTAAAGGATTAAAGAGCTTGAAGTGAAGCATTGCCGGAGGGCTAGATACGGTATAGGTTTGTAATTCCCCACCATCCACTCTCAGCTTAACAGCTGCCAGGGCCGAAATAAATTATTAATGATATTAATATGGCCAACTGACTAGAGGGATTTCGTTACTGTAAAAATTGCAAACTTATTTATTACTGTAGCTAGCTCTTCGACTATATTTATACAAATGACTAATACATATCTAAAAAATTAACTAACACTTAAGTGCTATTTTCGGTTATATGACTATACACATGCACAATACCAAACATAACAGATAAAAATGTTATAACAATTATTGCTCGAAAATACCTGAAACAAAATTAAAATTTCAATTATGGATTGATTAGCATCAAATCTACTAATATCAATTTAAAAATGCAAGAAAGTCAGATGAACCTAATTTTAGCTCGTAATCTTTTACTGTGATAGACTAGATTTTGAGAAATAACACAGGCAACCTCTTATTGAGAGATTCCCTTTAAACCTCTTTCTGTGTGAAGTCCAAAAGAAAGTTTACCTTAAACCTTATTTTTACATTTACAGTGAATTAACTAACAAAAACAAATTATTTGTTCTGCCAAATCGTGATATATGACTTCTTTTAGGGCTAGCAAACCCAATCCAGAAGACTCGTCTTCGCCACATGCAATATAATAGGCCCATTGACGGGACAAACTTGGTTGCTTGATTACAGCATGTCGGCCTACAAATGTGACAAGGAGAACTGGTGGTGGAACAACACAGTCCAGAGGGAAGTAATCGCGAAGAAAACCCTCTTTAAAAACTTACAAGTGACACAATCCCGTTGTGTTAAATTCCTTGGACAAGGAGTTTTGTTAGTCGTGGATTTATTGCTGGCATCGCTATTATGACTGCCTGCAATCTGTGCTTTGCGACCATCTCTGGTTTTGCTATACTGTGAATCTTTGGCGAATCCAAGTGCGAATCTTTGAGAAAGGAAGGAGAAAGGGGTGAGAGTGGCTCAGGGTGTCAACTGTGTCATGCCAAGTGATCTACTAAGTCCCTTGATGTACTAGAAAATAATTCAAATAGTATGGCAATTTGCTTATTAGTTCCAAGAATTGGTGGCACTCCAGTATTAGTTCAAAGTTGATGTGCTTGTTTTTCAAGGTCGTTGACTCGGGCTCAGTTTTTTTTGGACAATTATACAGCATGATTTTTTGAATACCCGAAAAACTTCTCAAGGTCATTTACTTTAAACAAAATAACAGGCAAGTGCATCAGTAGATCTGGTGGTGGTGCCTGGGGATCCAAGGGCCAAAGAGTCAAAAATGTTCGGAATGTCAAACAACAAAATCAAAGTAACACCGCATCGACTTTTCAAAGGGTTTAAGAAATTCATTTGTTGCTGTCAGTTTAACTCAATGTAAATATATCACATTTAGACCAAAAACATATGAAAGTCCCAGGATCTATAATAATAATAATAATATAATAATCATTGATGTGAAACATCTATAGGCGCACGTGAGACCGATTTCTGGCGTGGCGACGCGTGGCGACGCGTCGCCACGCGCAATCGACTGTGCGTTTCTCTCTCACTCGATCCGGCGTTAAGCTATCTCTTTCGCTCCACTGAGCTCGGATACCTATGTCACTGATTAAACTAATTGAGTAGTTTCGATTTAAAATATATATGTAAATTTTTGTATTTAATGAAAATGAATGTTTATTTAATAAAAAATCATCGTTATCTAGAAAAAAAAAACGTTATATTTTTTTTATTTTATTTTATTGACATTTTTAGTTCCTACCACAATCTGTTCTTTTCTGCATACTACTTTTACGAAATAACGTCGATGTTTCACATCTACCAGGCGTCCCGTGACGGCTCCATTTTTTTATTTCTCTTTCACAATATCTCCTTTCATCAGAAAATATTAAAAGTAAATGCACATGAAATGGGAATATATTAATAATGATACTTAATATGTTACACTACTCACACTCACCATGTAAATTTTGATCTCCTTAACATTCTTATTATACCTTCAGTTTGATGCCTTGTATTGACAAAATCACCAGAGTTATCAATGACAAAATGTGATTTAGCAACCTTTTTTTCAAGAGGCATTTGGCAGTTTATTCTTTTTTTAGCTACTACTTCAGACATATCATTACGTTTGCACAGCCTCTCTAGTTGTTGGTAGTCTTCACTGTAATAAGATTTTAGAAGTAACTCATTAAATACATGCAATGAAACATTATTCTATTAATATTATATGTATTAGGACCGGTTTTACTTAATACTCAATATTTTTATTGCTTCTATACGTCACAATAATTTTAATATACTTACCAAACAACAGTGATGATTTTATGCATAAATGTTAACATTTTTCCAGTTTCAAATAATAATGGAACCTCCATTACTATGTACTTATGACCAGAAAAAAAATATGAAACTGCCATTTTCATCATCGCACTTTGAATCCTAGGATGGGTAATAGCATTCAATTTTCTTCTTTTATCTTTATCATCAAAAACTATTTCTCCCAACCTGATTCTATTGACTTTACCATCAGTGCATAATACTTCTTCACCAAAATATTCTCTAAGCTCTTTCCAAGCCTTAGTACCTGGTTCTAATACTGTAAATGGAAAATAAACCAAAAAGATATTGATTTACTGCTCATTTACCTATTCAATGAGTAAACAATAAGCATGAGACTAGAACATGAATATTAATAAGTAGGTAGGTGAATATAAAATAATAGCCTTGGTTGTAGAATATATACACAAAAACCAAATAACATTTTCAGCACTCCAAATATAGCACATTAAAGTAAGATTATCAAAACAAGTGAAAATGTAGTTCGCAAAGACAATCGCTCAGCAACAACCAATTAGTAAGAAATAACTAGTACCTGTTCGAGCCACCTCATCTGCGTCTATAACAGCTATTCCATTTTCTCGAAATATAGAAAGTACTGTACTCTTCCCCGTTGCAAGCCCTCCGGTAAGTCCAACGATGAACATAATTAGCTTTAACTGTTGATACAACTATTAAAGGCGCTGAAACTATTATAGACTATACTTTTATAGACTAAAGGAAGTTTCACAGAAGCCTAGGCAACAGCAGGATTCTTGGAAATAAGTTATAAATCAAAAATGTAGTGACATAGTTTAAAATCGAGCTCCTCAATCAAGATTAATAGAATTAAAATGTAATTAAACGACAGACAGACAAATAGTAGGTACAGTAGGGTAAATAAAATTCAGTAAATGCATGGATGTCAGTTTTTGACAGTATGACAGGGGGCCCAATTCTCGTACTTGTGATATTTATCGAAAATCGACAAATATCAAAAAACATCCCGACAGCCCAATTTGTCGTGCTCGTGATATTTTGAAAACATGGTGGATTTCACCTGAAAATCATACAAAAAAACTGTGTTTTAGTGATATATGTCGTACGAAAATATTATCACGAGCACGAGATTTGGAGCCCAATAATTAAGAGCCCAATTCTCGTGGACGTGATATTTTATCATCATTTGCAAAACAGTTTTTTTGTATGGTTTTCATGCGTGTTTTT
The DNA here is from genome assembly GCA_019059595.1 of Marasmia exigua. Taxonomy (NCBI): domain Eukaryota; kingdom Metazoa; phylum Arthropoda; class Insecta; order Lepidoptera; family Crambidae; genus Marasmia; species Marasmia exigua. Next base: position 2,164,947 of record CM032494.1, on the reverse strand, counting down.
TTATCATATCGAAAATCGTGAGAATGTGTGGAATGGGGCCAGTGGGCTCTAGTTTTCATGAGACATACGCCATGTGTGGAGGACTAAAATTGGCGTTGACAGGGGACGCTGTACTAGAATATTGTTATCCGTGTAACACTTGCTAAGAAAATCATTTAGAGACCCGCGCCTCGAAAGAAGTCCCTTGAAAAGCGCGCTTTAAATATTCAAAGAAGATCCTCGGACTTTTATATATTTTTGGTCCAAATATGAAAGTGCTGACCAAAAACGTTTGCAAAAGATAATAATTGTGTTAAATTAAGTATCCCCTTGATATTAAAATGCCAAGACTAGGCATAACAAGCAAAAATATTTTAATAACGTGGGAGAGCCACGCTTCGGAAAACGTATTTTATTAGTTGAGGTCACTAAAAATTTTGAAGATGTTGACTTTGACCTCAAATAAAACCAAGCATGTTAATGCTTCAGTGTTTCTTCAATTCCTTTGGTGATATAGTAAAAATGAAATGAAATGAAATGAAAAATGAAATGAAAAATCTTTATTCGGTCCGGCATTACATATAAATACACTGAATTTAAAAACGAATACACTGAATTTAAAAAAGAAAGTAATTGGACCAAAATGGCGCCCACTCAGCATATGGCACGACCGGGGAGGTAGCCCCGATCACACCGCTGGTATTCTGTGGAAGCCAGTTAGTTGAGGGAGCGTCATCAGTCAACGAAACAAACAACTTTATTTATAGGTACTTGTTAACAGTTTTTGTTACAATAATAGGTACGTATTGTACAGCAACGTAATAGCACAATGCCTAACAATGTATGAATGAGTGTAGATGTTCGAGGGTGGTGTATGCGTGGGTGCGTGTGCGTGTATATGTATGTAAATATATATGTGTATATTTATATTTACATGTAAATATGCTAGCTATATAAGTATTTGTGTTGTTGTGAGTGTATGTTTATTGTGTAACTGTTGTAGGATTGAGTGGACTAAAACGGCTGCTCATGAATTTGCAATCTGTTCGTTTAATAGATATATTTGGAGACTACGTTTGAAAGAGGCAGCAGATTTAGAGTTCCTGATTGGAGGTGGCAGGTTGTTCCAGCACTTCGTGGCAGCATACCGAAAGCTACCACGAAATGCAGCCGTTTGATGTTGTGGGCAAATAAAGCGCACAGCAAATCTAGTTTTACATTGAGCGAATTTCAACTTTTGGAACAAGTAAGGTGGTTTTTTATTTATGACAACCCCAAACAAAAGTGTAGCCAAGTGTAGAGTTCTTCGGGCAGACATTTTTAATAACTGATTCTGGTTTAAAAAGGGAGTAACATGAGCTCTACGGGGTATTGGAAAACAAAAACGTGCACAAGCGTTTTGAATGCGTTGAAGCATTTTCTCCGTTCTCGCTAGCAGACATCCTCCGGTAACTGTGTCAGCGTAATTTAGTTTTGATAGGATGAGCGATTCGCATAATTTTAGTCTAGTCGCAACATCAACAAAATCTCGAATTCCGTTACGTACGTAATAAACCACCAAATGTTATGGTCAGCATGTCGTCAAAAAAGAGACAGTCTTTTGAGCTTTGTTTATAGACACATACCCAAATAATCTAAAATTTTAGTCCCGTGTTTTGCCACGGGACTTATTTCGTGGCGGTGTCTTTTTTTTATATAATATGACTTACCCAAAGATATCTTGCCAATGTAAAGTAATTCATTCAGAATTTAAGTGCCACAATCCGTGGCATGGCGCGTGGTCTCAATTTTTTTTTCTTTTTTTGCTGCTACAGTGTCAATGGCTCGGCAGAATATATGTATTCTATGCACAAACTAAGTAGAAGATTGATTCTATGATTGATGGGATCTTTCTATGGGCTCAATACTCATTGTAAAATATATAAATGCGCTTAGGGCAGACTTTTATCAGAAGTGTGCGGTTTCTTCTAACCCGGCATCCATAAAGGTTCGGCTACTGTTGGAACACTATACTTTGTCTAATACGCGCATGGCAGGATCGCCATGTAAGGTTCGGCAACGGATATCAAGTGAAACGTAACAAGTCCAATAAAGTAATGAATATATTTTATTAAGAGACATTGGTTTAAATAGAATTGATTATGTACATAGACGTCACCATTAGTAGATAGAATAGGTACTCATAGCTAGACATACACCACACGACAAAATCTGACATTACCAGATGGCCGCCCCGCTTCCACAGACGCAACACTTTGCTAGAGCTTCTATAACTCTGGATTTATGGTTTTAAATTGTCATTTCATTATTTACTTAGATGCGCCGTCATATACAATGAAAATATAGCTTGATTAGAATGACTGACAGCTGTCATACATACTAATCAAGCTATAAACACGGAGTATACTTTTATATCAAAAGTCATACCCTCAGACTACTACTCTTTGCCCTCAGAACAATAATAGTTCTTGTTCTGAGGACATTACCCTTCGATTCTGGCGGTAGGACTAATAGCGACGGGTACCCCTAACTAACGACGCCAATCGATTAAAATTAAACAGTCTCTAAGCAAACATTCATTCCATAGATTTTTATATGATATATCAAAATATAATTAACCAAGAAACAAGAATACAACAACTACGTTTCGTACTTTTAAGAGCGTATTTTTTGGTAGTTGGGTTTTAGTATTTAAATTTTATTTTTATTTAACATAATATTTGAAATGTGCTAAAAAAGCTCTTTCATTTGATATCCTACACGGTACATACCATCGCGTTTGTCCATCAGAACGCAGGGATGTGTAACTAATCGCGTATAGATTAGAAATTCCTTTTTTACTAAGATCTTCCAATCTATACTAAACTAGTACGTACATACATACTCGCGTATACTTCGTAACATAACTAAAGCAAAATATAATCAATGCTCGTTGATTCATGTTTTTACTTCGTAAATAAATCATAATTTATTAATATTATGTTTAATTTAGTTAACCTTACATTCATTAAACTCATTTATCATTTCTACGTGTAAAAAAAATTATCATCATGTGAGCGAAAAAAAAATCAGCTGTTCCATACGAATAATAAGAATATATAAGAATTTATATGCTAATATTTAGGCAGTGAACTCTTTAAACGGTATATGTTTGCACCCTTAACTATTATTGCTTATTTTTACACGCTGTATAAAAACAGGGAGGCCCTTGCCCTTCAGTGGGACACATCATAATAAATATTAATACTTATCTTTTAAACTCTTGTAAGACGTAAATGATGTAGTATAGTTTGGAACCAGGATGCACGTAATCCCGTTACAAACTAGACACAAGCAGTACCTACGCAAAATTCTTGTATACATTGTAATCACACATTTAAAAACATTATTACGATATATACACGACCAGTTTCCTATGGCTGCGTCTTGGCCTTGTATAGATTGGAAAGACGCGGTACCGTCGCCAAACAATTTTTTTTAGTTCCTTACTCTAAGTCCCCTAGAGGGCGCTGTAGTCAATTTAACGTGACGTTATATCTCATGACGCCTATAACCAGAAAACAATCAAGACGCTTCTATCTAACGACACCTCATTTGTTCAAATATGATAATAGTTTAGCAGTTATGAGGGACCAGATGAACAACCATACAATACAAACAGGTCAAAATCATAACCCTCTTTTTGCTTCGCCGTAGTCGGGTAAAAAATACAACAGTTCCGCATCCGCTGCTGGTTCAGGTAGAAACAAATCGCTCCTGAGTATGTTGGAACCAAGTGATCGAAATGACATTTTTGGCAAAAATACAAACAGAAATCATTATCCTTTCAGGCCATACTGATCTAAGTGCTTCTTACAAAAGTTAAAAAAACGCGGGACTTCTTTAGTGGCGCGAACTCTACATTATATCATTCTGGTTCCAGCAATTGCCGTTTCCACTTGGTTTCAATAATTTAGTTTACGAAATGTCGACCTAATGGTATCATTACCCACATTAAGGTCATTTTATCATTCTATACAACTAGGTTTTTTTTTAATGATATAGTGATGGTAAGCTATTACCGCCGCCCATGGACACCTGCAACACCAGTGGAGTCACAAAATTCAGGCTGTCTACGTGACGCACACGATAAGTATTTTTTAAAATTATATGTATGTATACTATAATATTTATCTTATATTCTAGTTACATACTTCTTCCTGATGAAAACAGTTTGGAAATGGAAATTTAAGGTGATGGGTAGGGCACACTAACGACTAACACTAACTTGTGGGTCTGCTTTTGTACGTCCACACAGAAAACCGGCGTGTAGCAGTGCAAGCGCTGTTTCGCTGCGCGAGTGAGGGCCCAATCCAGAGGAAGGGGGGTTAAAAGGTAAGCAGCGCACTTGTGACAACACTGGTGTTGCAGGTGTCCATGGGCGGCGGTAAACTCCCGCTCCGAAATTGTTTAAAATAGACCCGGTTTAGTAGCTAACAATTTAAATCGATTGGTGTCGCTAGTTAAGGCTACCTACCCGTCGCCTTAAATTAAAATTGATTTATCTAATTCCTGTCTTGTCGTTGTGCAGTGATAATAAAGATTAAACTAGCATAGATATCTGACCATGAGTATTGACGCATTTTTTTCATATTCACTTCATTTACATAATAAGTGCAACATGCATGATAGAAAAAACCTCACTATTATACTTACATTAAAATTTATGAGTTTGATTATGGAACGTGCCGAACCAGAAAGTAATGGAAAAGTGGGTAATTTTATATCTTTCATAGATTCAATTTGGTTAACTTATGATAATTCTTTAATGTTAATCGCAAGACCAAGTGGCTGTTTAAGGACTCTTTTGAATTTGAAATTAAATTCGTAATATATCACTAAATTCGAGAGAGATGAAATTAGAGAGGGCACCGGTAAAAATTATATATCAAATTCAAGTACATATATATTTCGACTTTATTTCACAAAAGATATATAGACTATTTTAACACTCGTAAAAATAATCATTACACTTAATAAATAATAAGTTCAAACATTACCACTTGTGGGCATTTCGCTCAATTAATATTATACATACTTCCTTCCGGTTCTGTCTAATTCACACGGCTCAAAAATATAGCTGACCATCAAGTTTTCTTCAAAATATGGATAGGTACCTAAATATTCTTTCTTCAAATGAATACTCATATTACTTATATTTTAATTAGAAACTTATAATTTGAACAGTATTTTTGATCTATATGAATTAGATAGAACTGGAAGGAAGTATAAAATCTCTGCGAAATACTCTTGAAAACAACATCAAATCATAAAGCTTAGATTTATATCCTTATACCATTTACTTAATGTAACCAAAGTTTTAACAATAGAACAACAGTTATTCACTCTTTCACTTATTTTGTACATTAGAACTCTTCACTTTAATAAGTAATTGATAATAAATGCTTGACCTCGATGTTTTATACAAGAACATTGAATTTTTATTTAAGCCGATTATTGTTTGTATATAAAAATGTCTCCAATTAAGTAAAACATTATTTTTCACACGAAGTACCTATATAAACGGAATTTTATATAATGAGAAACAATCATTTATATTAAGAATGGACATATTTTCTTTTTTGATATTTCATGGGTTCTGGTAGACACAGGAATATAAAATTATCTGTCAAATAACTAGTTGTCTTATCGGTACATACACTAAAATAAAAGGTTATTAAAAGTGTACGTTAAAATGTATTTATTAAATATTTTGCATTTACATATACAGGACGTCCCAAGACTATAGGACATGAAGGGAAAGTATACGCCTTAAATATTTAAGTAAGCAATTTTTACGTAAAGGACACGTCACTTTATTTTTTAATAGAAAAAAAACTAACACTTTATCAAACTTTTTTGGAATATGTTACAATACGGACGAGTGTGTAATGTTTCCTTTAAGTAAAAAATGATGACATGAGGCGACGAGTAGGGCACACTAGCGACGCCAATTGAATTAATTTTTTGCTAGCAAACCTATTTTAAATAATTTAGGGGCTGCAATCTCTCGTAAAACTCTTATACTATTATAATTTAATAACTATGCACAAATGTAGAGACCGTTCTTGTACTCGAAAAATTTAAGTGCAAAATCAGATCAAACAGGACTTGTATTATAATATCTGTGGTATAAATGTTTGCCGAGAGACTCGAACACTGAAATTATTAAAAATATATCTGGTTTATTAGCTAAAAATTTAAATCAATTGGTGTCGGTAGTGTGCCCTACCCGTCGCCTTAAGGATTTAAGGTACTTACCATTTATTTCCCATAGTCTTGGGATACCCTATAGGTACGAACTCAGCAGTTAAGCTAGAATAAAATAAATTCCTTCCATTGGCTTTGCCGCAGTCCGGTAATCCGACCCAACCTTAAAATAGTAATAGTAAAATTATTACCATTTTAAGCTTGGGACATGTCCATCCAATCCAGCGGGACGACGACCTACTTTATTGAGCTTATTAAGCTATTTGGGCGATGTGTTAATATATGTGTGTTCCTACAGCCTTGAAACAAAATTATCAAACAAATTATTATTATACTGCTTCTAATTTCCTGCTGGTTCACATGTACAAGTAAATATTACTTACTTCCAAAATTTGTATGTAACCTACCTATTTATTCAACCACCAACCCCTTTATAAAAAAGGACCTACCTATTTTAAGTTTGTCCTTTTATCTACAACTTTAAGCGTTCAATACGAGAGACAATGCTGATCTGGGGTCGAAGCTGCAATTGCATAGTGTCCACAACTAATAAATAAAAAATCAGTATAAGTAACTAGATATTTTACGCTTACTTCCAAAAAGAGTCTGCTTTTTTTCTGGTGCTGCACGATTTCTCTGCAGTAACAAATGTATTATGGTATAAGTAAGATAGTTCTATCTACACTTCTTTCTCATTTTCAAACAGACATGTCATAATAATGTTAATTCTTGAAAAAAAAGTTACTGCATAAAAGCAAAATCCTAATCTATGTTGAATAATTGCTTGTATTAAATTCCAAGATAATATTGGGCGCCGACTTCGGTAACACCTTTTCTCGAATGTACTGTTATAAAATGTTATTTGAAGTGTATAAAGTGATAAAATATAATGTTACACTTTTTATTTCATTTTTTTGCATAATTTTTTTTTGTCGGGTAGGATTGAAAATACTAGTTAGAGCATTATCTTTTGATGTTGTTATACAATCTTTTCCAAAGTTAAACATTTTTATTTTTTGCAAAAAAAGTAGAAAAATCATATAAATGAGAAAAATAATGGTGACTATTCTTTTACACAGTTCGAAGTATAATATGAATTCCCGACTGGGTCTCGACAGGGTGACTCAATTGACCCACCTTCAGAGCAAACGAAACATCCTCAAACGGCTTTTGCATTTGACCTTTTTTGAATAAACCGAGGTCGCCGTCGCGTTTAGCTGATGAGCAATCTGAGAAGTTTCTAGCTAATTCGTCAAAAGTCGCCACGTTGTCGATGATTTTTTGACGATATTCTGAAATACAAAGTTAAAAAAATAAGTTACATTCTTATATAAGTTAAACATAAACATGCACATGCTCACTCTCAACTATTTTATCTGGGAGTGCTAAACATCCCTGTTATATCATAAGCTTGATCGTACCATAATACATTGTTACTGGATTTACACACCTACTACTATTCTTAGCATGTAGTTCCTGGTTGCGTCCACAGCTAACGCTTTGGAACCCGGGGCAAACTTAGACCATGATTCAGGATTTCGGGGGACTGGTAATTACAATTTAGCTACTGCTGTCCGATTTCGGATCCCTTTAACAGGGGAACCAGACCAACTAAATCAAGATTACACATTTCAAAAACTATCCGAATCGTGCAGGTTTTCTCACGATGTTTTCCATAACTGCCCAGCTAATGGTAGAAATTACCTTTCACAATATCCAGCGCCTCTTCTTTGGAACGTGTAATAACTTCCTCGCGCCATGAAGACGGACGGCGGCTGTCAGCGTGCTTGACCAGGATGTGGCTACACTGGACCTGCTTTGGGGCTCCATTGCTGTCTTCATCCGGTGAATCGTCCACAAGAGGAGCAGGCCCATCTGGCTTGTCCCATTGGGACTTCTTGGTGTGTTTATTGAGATAGTATGTCATATCTAGAATTAATAATTTAATAATCAATCATTTACACCACTTCCATGATAGAGCTACTAACAATTTTTAATATGCATAAGTTCCATTAACAATTTGACAGCCGATCACGAGTTCAACTTGGCACATCTCTATAGTTTTCTATTGTTCCCACCACTGGCAAAGTGTTAATTATGTGAAGTTGAAATACTGCCAATACTAAAGGTAAAGATAAAAAATTCTTTATTGAATTTAGGTCCACACAGAAGACTTGTCAAAATAGGTACATAATATCCACTGCTGGTTCGGAATGTCGATTTCTACTGAGAAGACACCAGCAAGAAACTCAGTAGTTACTGTTTTCAAATATTGATGATATTACAGAGTTTCAATTGAGAAGAGAAAAAAAATACAATTATGAAAGTTAATAGACTACTATGAATAACAAATCGAGACTTAAACTTATCCAGTGATAGGTTAATGACATTTGTGGTAGCTTATTAAATATCTTAATACTTAAGCGTACAAATGAATTACCAATTTTATGAAGTCTGAGGACCGGGACTCATACAACTATTACTATTAGTATAAGTTCCATTATGTAAATTTTAGATTGATTGTAAAAAGAAGCTCCACTCAGTCCCTATCCTAGTACCATGATAGGAGAAGTTGAAGCCTATTTCAGAGAACCTATTCTCCAAATTTTTTTACAATATTTTTACCAACCGAAATCAGTCAGAAAATCGGACCTGAGGGAAGTTTGTCAGAACTTTTGGATGATGTGCAAACAAAATTGTGTTTATTGATTACTTTGGCAAATTTTTAATGTTGGCATAAAATAAAGGACTAAACTCAACAGACAGTACTTTCAGACTGATGATAGTAATGATAGGACATTTAGTTTGAAGTGAACAAGTGTAAAAAATGAGTGACTGACTATCACCACTTACTATTGTAGAGGATATGATATAACTGTATACTTTTACATCATCATCATACAAAAACTTAAACACAATAGACAGTCACAATAGATAAAATTGATACCTGTACTCCTGCTCTTGCGTGCCTCCCATCCTTCGGGCAAATCTTCTTCCAGATTAGAAGACATTATTGAAAGGGCTTACAACGAAATTCGACAATAAAATCTGAATCTGAAAGAACGAAAAGAATTAGACTACGAATGCTGTTTTAAAGGTAAGTTATCCAGATTATTATTATTTTACTCTATGAGGTAAGTATAATAAATTGAGCCCTAAATCAAAAGGAATGCCGTTACCGGTTCCTCTCACGCTCACTCCCACAGAACAAATTACTCTTCTTAGTCCACTCCACACCACCCAGAAGAACACAGATAACTGAGAAAGAACAAGCACAAAATCTGAATTCTGCTTTCTCACCTGGCTGCAAAGATACGTAGTATCTTCTACTTAGTTTGTGCTGCAAAGAGTAACTTATATCGGGAATTCGGGAACAAGACAAGCCACAAAGCAAGACAAAAATCACAGACCAAGAAATGTGTGTTTTTTTTTTTACAAATGATGACATTTGTAGTGATGTGTATCATACACATTGTGTATACCGGATCTGTAATCCGGATAAATTTGTCGTAAATCGGTTTAAACCTACTAATATACTAATCTGTGGTTGTAACTAAATAAACACAAATTGAGTAAAGCAGATTGATATACATTTAATATACAATTGTATGGTCTAATAAACGATTTAGAAACCTTCATTAACGGAATCTTCTAGGTGGCCCGTTGGTGAGTATGCTCTCCAGAGAGCCCACTTTGAATGATTGTTTACAGGAAAACTATACGTATACATTTTGTTGAATTAGACTACTACGTATTTTATACATTTATTTAGTACCTATTATATGTACTTTTTATATATATATATATATTTTATGTTTGTTCACCGATTACTTTGCCATTTATGAACCGATTCAGATGATTATTTTTTAGTTGAAAAGTAGATAGTCCCGGATTGGTACCATGATCAGGATATCAGGATTTGATGGTGGGATCCTGGAAAAATTGAGGGGAACTTTAAAATTTTATATGGACACGTAATGTTTTTGTATCTTTTTTCAAAACTGCATCAGTATTTACGCCTGACTATATTAATTTTGTGGCTCTGCTGATGATGGAAGGTCAACTCCTTAACGGTAAGGAGTTAAAGGATAACTCTTTCAATACTGTACTCACAATAAGTTTGTTAGTTATTTGGCGGTGGTGGAAGAAGAAGGGGGGAGGGCTGCCAAAAAATGAGAACCCTCAAATTTTGAAGGCACGCGTAATGTTTTTGTATCTTTTTTCAAAACTGCACCAGTGTTTACGACTGATTGTATTAATTTTGGGGCTCTGCTGATGATGGAATGTCAACTTCTTAACGGTAAGGATTTAAAGGATAACTCTTTCAATACTGTGCTCACAATTTCTTTGTTAATTATCTGGCGGGGGTGGAAGGGGGCAAGGGAGAACCCTAAAATTTTAAAAAGGTCTCTTTAGTGTCTCATTTTTTTGCCAAAATATGAGACACTAAAAAGATTGGAAAAACTTTTTTCTGTAAAAAAAAACCGCGTTCAAAAACCACAATCTAAAAAGTGTAAAATAATATTTTTATCACTTTATACACTTCAAATAACATTTTATAACAGTACACTCGAGAAAAGGTTTTACCGGAGTTGGCGCCTAATCACTGTGGAATAATTTATTTTTGTATCTATTAAATTACAAGATAGTAATGGGCGCTGACTTCGGTAAAACCTTTTCTCGAGTGTACTGTTATAAAATGTTATTTGAAGTGTATAAAGTGATAAAAATATTATTTGACACTTTTTAGTTCATGGTTTTTGAAGGTGGTTTTTTTCACGGAAATATTTTTTTGCACTTCCTGTTTCTCTTTTGTGGCTTAACAAAACCACGAAGCTATAGTTCCACATACTTCGTGCCCAAAACTAACAAAATATGTAGGCTTTTTACAAGATAGTATTAGACGCCGACTTCGGTAACACCTTTTCTCGAGTGTACTGTTATAAAGTGTTAATAATATTATTTTACACTGTTTAGTTAGTGGTTTAAGAAGGCGGTATTTTTTCACAGATTTTTTTATAAAACGTAAAGTGATGTATCTTTAAGTAAAATGCTAACTTACTCGTAAGTATTCAAGATACTTTGCCTCATAGATTAAGGTAATAATATTCTGGTTTCCCGCCATACCCCATAGCCGTGGGACGCCCTGTATAAACTATAATGGGGCTACCATACCTAGAGACGTAAGCGGCAGTGGCGCCATCAGTTTTTTTCATTTAAAAGAACACCCATAGAGAAAGATAAAAGTAGACCTCTATTTCATCATGCCCCCTTATAATATCTTGATCGAAAGCTATAAATGAAATAGTTGAGGTAAAAAATTATTTAAAGAAATATGGTGATGTTTAAATAATTTACAATGATGATAAAACTACCCAAAACTAACCTTTAAATTTTAAATTAGTAATCTGTGGTAGTAACGATTTATTTAGGATGACAACACTGACTTCCTGATTTTTCTTTGCATGAGTAAAAAATGATCAAATCCTGATAAAAATTATATTCACCAAATATTACGTCTTAAATTGTTTGTGTGAGGTGTGAGTTTTTCATGTCTATTATATGTGTAATAATTAAACATAGACTAGATCTAATTGGCTGCCATTTCCTGTAGGCACGCACGCGCGCGTCGTGTAATCTACCTTGGGAGTCGAGTATTTGTCCTCATGTAAAAATGATCGAGTTTACTATAAAAACATTGGATTCTGCCAACCACCGCTTTTCTGTTAACGATGAGGTAAGTGTACTAGAGCGTTTTAATCCATTTATGGTATTGTGTGTTGATAATACAAACTACTTGGCTAATATGTGTACACTAAAATAACGTACCTACCTACTACCTGTTTGGACAATCTTAAAGCGAAAAGCTTTATATATTATATTTTATGATTTGTTTTTGAAATTGCAGCATTTGCGTTCAAAAAGCATAACATGGCTTTAGTATAGATTGGCCTTATTGATAATAATATTCATTAACAATTATTTGATTAACAGTTTTTAAAAATAGGCAGTGTAAAAAATATATCTTGTTTTATTCTTTTCAGTATGTATACTATGCTAATGCATACATAATTACTTGCAGTTGCGAATGTATAGTATAATGTCTAAATTAGATTCAATAAATGTTTGGGGTAATTTAAAGATATGAACCTGCGTATTAACATGGAAATTAAAATATGTGGTAGTATTTTTTAAAATCTCGCAATATTACATGTTTGCATGACAATATTGCATTTATTTGAAATGTGTATTTTCGATTGAAAAACAGGTAATAAGCCCTTTGGGGAAAGCACCACAAGTGGAAGGCCAAGTTTATGATACAAAACTTTATTGTGAATTGTTATTCTGTTGTGTATCAGGGTATGTGAGTCTGTGACTAACTAACTTCAAAATTACTAAATGCGAGTCCAATATTTTATTGCTGTGCGATATATTATGTCACCGGATACTAATAAGAATCATATTAAGTTAGCTTGCAAGGTTTAGTTTTCGATAATAGGTTGGAACTGGTGACCCCACATCAGCTGGTGTGCTGCGGGGTCACTAGCTTCTAGCCTAACCTATTTTAGAAAACTTTATCTAACACCATTTTTCATTTTCCTGAAGTTGATCAACTTATGATCCTTATTATTTAATGGTGACACATATGTTTTAGGTATTGCAAACTTTTCGAAATATTATGAGTATTTCGTAATTTCAAATAATTAAATCATTTATTGCATCAATTACATGTGTTTTTTATCTCAACAGTAACTAAAATTTTTGAAACTACCTACATAAAATCATTATTACCTGCTGTTGACAAAAAACATCTCAATATGTACTATGCAAAAAATATTATTATTATTTAAATACAATTAAAATTTTCGCAATGTATATATACATTGCGAAATACATGTTGCATGTAATATTTACAATTTATACCTAAGTTGCAATATTATAATCTCAAATTATATAATTCACTAATAAGTTCTTAAATTACTTACTTATTAAGAACAAAGCATGCTGTGGCTGGGTAGATGGCATATTTGTTAGTAACCCTGCCTGATAAAGCAAAGATTGTGGGTTCGATCCCAACATTTGTGTGACGAACACTTGTCTTTGTTCAGTGTCTGGGTGTAATATATTATTTGAAATTCCTCTTGCTTGATATCTGTAACACAATTGCTTAAGCTACTTAGTATAACTAGACTTTCAGCTCCAACAAATCTCTTTAATTTGAATGTTTGGCAAAGATGCCACAGGTCATAATTGATTTAACTTTGAATATTATAATTATTTTTTACTTTAATTATTTTATAACCTACTGCTAAGCTAATTTAATTTCACATTACAAGTTTTAATGACCTGATTGTAAACCTGATGATTAGGCCAAAAGTTGCAAAGTCCACTTAATCCAAAACCTACAACCACTGACAGACTCACTATAATTCACCTCTAATGAAGTAATACATTTAAGTTACTAGTATTGTAGTAATGGTAAGAGGTATCCAGGCATGCTGAAACCAACTATAAACCCACCCTAAAATCAAACTTCCTCTGAATAGATGAGATTGGCTTCCACTATGTTCCAAGCGATGTGGCGCAGCGAGATTATTTCAAATGGAATGTAATAAATAAGAATGCCTCGCGCAGTATTGTGTTGTGCCCAACTAGTAGTATCATGTAATTTTTCTGTTTCTATTTCTATTCAATTAATGTATAAACTCAAATATTAAATAAATAGTGTGTACTTATATTGTTTTATTACCTACCTACCTAGCTAATAAGTTTTTGTGTCTGTTAAAGAGCTTTGATCTATTATTTTGAATGCATGTTTGAGCCAATTAATATCAGAAACTGTTAATCTTCCATAGAAAACGAATGAAAGTTACCTACCTTTAAGGTAACTTTAAAGCGTTATGAAAAGGGTGTTGAAATGGTGAGTTAATTTATTTGTTTCAGATTACAGTAGAACAGCTTAAAGAAAAGGTTAGGGAGCAAATGGGCATTGAACCTGGACTTCAGCGACTTATATTTTGTGGAAGAGTACTTCAAGACGAAAAGAAATTAGCAGAATATGGTAAATCACTATCATTAAATTAAATCCCTATGTTTAAAAATTTATGCTCATAACGCGATGGGCCGTTAATCGCATCATATACATACATCAAAAAGAGTTTATGATCACTACTATACTAGCTCCGCCAAATGATTTACATTGGTTGTGGCGAATAAGAGATTTTTTTTTAAAAAAGTACTTGCCTAAATACTTTAAGGAAAGTATTAACAATTTTTGAGCCTTATGTTATATTTACTTGTAGGAAGAAATTATTACATAGGTGGGTCGCAAATATTTTTTAATACTTTCCTTTAAGGTGACGGCTAGGACATACTAGCGCCGCCATTTGATTCAAATTGTTATACCGGATATCTTTTTAACGATTTCGAAATTCGACCATCTCGAAAAGAACTTATACTATTTATTCAATACTTATAATTAACTTTTTGGTCTGCTTCCTACTCTATACAATTATATATCAGACAAATAAATTACCGCCCAAAACGGCAACTTCATCCAAATTTCGAGTGCAATGGACAACATTTCAAAATTGCTAAGCTCTGAAACAAAAAATACCAATTCTTTATTTACTTTTCCGCTGCTCGAATATATATTTGTTTATTTTTTATATTGCTTATTTACTGAGAAAAAAATTAAAAACTAAAAAACGTAAGATGACGTCATCGGACGGCAGAATGTAAAGTATTTCTTTGCTTAGCACATTATAGTTTTAAATTTACGAAATGCCAAACCCATGACATGCAACTGTCAAAAAAAGACAAATTGTCAACGTTGAATGAATGAATGACGTTGACAATGTTGACACTAGTATTATTTACCTTTGACAGTAGTACTTTTTTTATTAAAACAATGATAAGCAAAGGAATATCGCTGTATTCAGCCGTCCGATGACGTCATTTGGCGCTTACGGCTATTTAGAATATAAATAATTTCAATAATTATTTTATGTATGAAAATGGACAAATTTTGAAAAAAGAAAAAATATGGGCCTGTTCATTTTTATGTCTATTTTCATATAAAAAAACAATATGGACATGTTAAAAATTTGTCGCAGGTATTAATGTTCATTTTAAAAATTAAAAAAGTTAACCCCAGTTCAATAGGAAATAAGTACAAAACCGGTATATAAAACACAGAAACAATTGTCACGTTTTTAATGAAAATATGTCACTAAATTCTTGTAACATATTGATATATCACATTGAAGGTGTTCAATATAGTTGTAAGGCAGTGTGATAAATGAAATTAATCACAAAAAAAAATACCAGAACAATGGCTTGCACATACCATTAAATTAGTTTAAGGTGACGGGTAGGGCACACTAGCGACGCCAATCGATTTTAATTTTAGGCTACTAAACCGGATATATTTTAAACAATTTCGGGGTTACAACCTCTCGGCAAACTTCTATACTATTTACCAAATTCTGATGGTTTAAAATGTTATTACTAAATGTTATGTTGTAGTGAAGAAGTTAATATTGTACGTTTCTCACAAAATACATTTTTTTAAGTTTCTAAGGCTAAAGTTAGCAATTATACAGCTTATTATTATTATAGCTCTTTTTATAAATGGTAAATCCAAGCTTTTAGCATTTTCATTCTCGTTTTGTGTTGTGTCTATATGAGAGTTTAAATCATTTAATTGTATATCAATAATTTTTCACTTTCTGTAGCTATTAACATCCTAGATCGCGATCCCATCTGAAAAACGAATTACTAAAAGTAATTTTTATTTTAGCATCTATAATGTGGTACCTACTTTAGCATAACTATAACCTCAAAATTAAAGTTTCAAAAAATTATACTTATTAAGATAACCCATAGTATTCTAAAACGATTTATCAACAGCATGGTTACAATCAAATATGTGACAACATTGAGTATCTCACCCTCAATACACTCTAGTTTTACATCAAAAACAAGTTAAAAACTAGATTACGTTATATATTTAAAGCAAATAAAAACTAAATAAATACCTTTGCACTAAAATCGTGGTATAACTCAATATCACGTTTTTGTGCGATAGCACTTTTTTCTGTTTGTGCATTGTAACCCGCGTTCGCGTAAAATTGCACCATTGCAACTAACTGCAGGTTATAATACTGATAGTTTCGATCACGAGACGTCATTGTCCCTAAAGCGGTAACGTCTTTGAAGAAACTGTTTTGTTTACATTTGTGCCGAGCGGGGTTGCGCGGGAGTGAGGGTGTGCGGGGGGCGGTTGGCTTTCGCAATGCCAATTAAATGGGGTTCGAGGGCGGAGTCTGGTCTAGTATTGGCTATTTGCATAAGTCCACGATGACTGCGCTTACGCGGTATTGGTGTTTTGAGCCATAATGTGTTGAAGCGATCGCGCAGTCTCAAGGTATTGTTGTTATGGTCACTACTAACGATTCTCATCGCAAACTCATATAAGCGAGAGCTGCTTGGATTTCTTATAAAAAAGTTATCTTATTTTTAAAATCTAACCACACAAATCGATAGAGTTTCATGGACCCTATCACATATTTACGGGATTAAAACGATAAAAAAGTGACGGTTGTATATGTTACATCCAGCGGCGCTGCCACAATAGATAATTTATTTTAAGAAAGAAAACTTGGTATTTTATAGTGCTATTACACCAAAGTATACACAAGCTAGATTACAATAAAATTAAAATAACTATAATTTTTTACTTAAAAAAGTTACAACACGTTTTAGAAATAATCCTAAATGGTCATTATGGACGTCTATGTCAGGATAATGCATTAGCTAGTCGTTGAGCAGTGAGAGTGCCCGAGCCGCGGGTGCGTTGGCGGCGCGGCGTGTGCGCACATTATTTGTGGTTGTGAACAGGGGCATTGTTCGGCGTGGGCCTACGCTACCTCTAGATCCACCCATGTGCCTACGGGGTACAAGGAAGCCTATACGTTCCAGTGCACTTGGATTATTCACCTTATTATTCAGGAGTAGGAAATAGTGCTTGAGTAATAACAGCTTACGTCTCAGTTCTAAAGTGTTTCGACCTATCATACCTGTGACAAATAGAGAGGGATAGAGGTAGGGATAATATCCACACATTCGTTTGAACACGTATCTTAGAAACTTACGCTGGATTTTCTCTAGCATTACCGTATAGTTTTTTTCATACGGGTCCCAAATAAATCCACCGTATTCGAGCTTAGCACGAACGTATGCATTGAAAATGCTATTAGCTACTGTGACTCCTCTAAATTGGTAAGTTAGTCTCTTTATAAAGCCTAACATTTTGTTAGCGCTTTTGCAAATATTGCGTATATGTTTTTTTTAAATCTAATTTTACGTCTAACGTTAAACCTAAATCTAGGATTTCATCCACACGAACCAGGGGTGCACCAGTAACATTGTAGTTAGCTATATGAGGTGTCTTACTTCTCGTGAAGGTAATTACTTTACATTTTGTAGCATTAAAATAAAGTTGGTTATCCTCACTCCATTTAGTAACTGCGTCTACATCATTCTGTAGCATGACACAATCGGACTCACAGCTTATAGACATGTAAAGTTTAAGATCATCCGCAAATAACACACACTTTGCTGAATTTATTACATTAGGCAAGTCATTTATCATGTGTATAGTAAAGCACTTATTATTGTTACTGCATATTCTCTTTTCTGTTGCGAAAGCTCTGTCTCCACACCTTAATGCATATATCCTCGGCCCAGTTTTCTGGAGCTAAGATAGCAGTAGATAACTTGGCAGGAGCGCCAATTTTGAATGGCGCGTACTTGCCCCTTGACTTCAGCACTTCCACAGTGCACAAATCACTGCCAGTAATGTTTTTAAGATGTTCCTGTATTTGTGCCTCGGAAGTTCCCTGCTTAACATAATAGAGGTATTGCCATCTCTCTGAGGCTTCCAACATAGTTGAACCCGGAGTTGCCGTACCACGTAACACAGTAGGGAGTGAGTAACGTTTGTTTTTGCGGGTTACCACTGTCCAATCTCGAGCCTCCACCGATATCATCGATGTTAGCATCCGTTGACGGCAATTGAGTAGACCGAGTTGGAAAGGAGTTAGGCGTAGGCGCAGAAGACTTTAAGCACGAACCGTTCGCCTCTGGTTTTTTTCCTCGCTTGTTGATGCTCGCTGTGCTTTTAGTTATGGTGGCATCATTTCTGTGGTTATCGATTTGGAGATCGGTCCGCTGTTTATTACCAGGCCTGATGTCAGAGGACACTGAAAGTGCTGAGGTCTCAGATGCTTTCATGGCGAACGAATGATTCGATACCTTGTACAATGAATTCTGTAGAGTATCCACTTTCTTCTCCAGTATCTCTAAACGTTCGGACGAATTCCCAACTTGGGTGAGTAATTCAGCTTGAAGGGAATTATAATATTCAGCCAAGAGCTTTTGCAATTTAGTCATTACCCGGTTCTCGAACAGATCATGTAGCTCCTTCATCTCACCTACGTGCGCCTGTTCGGGTTGTTACGTGTTCCAAACTGCACATGGAAATATCGTGACAGTCACTTGTCATACTTGCATCATGTATGAGATGTATGTTACGAACAGGAGTTCCAGAGTTGTCGCCTTTGAGCATTCCGCATCGACATTCTATACATATCCGGCAGGCCTTAGACTCAGCCGAAAGTGACACATACACAGCGTCAGTAAAATTGGCACATAGGAGATCGAAAAATTGCTTACATTTGGAGCACTGCATAAACGCGCTGTCGCCGCTTAGTGTATTGCGGAATCCCGCACAGCGTCTGGTCGCGATCGACGTCATCGCGCGACGCTCACTCCCGTAGCTCCGCAGCGGTTGTAGGTAGGCGCGGTGACTCGCAGCGGGCCGAAGCTCGGGCCGCAGTTGTAGGCACTAAGCACGATGATTCACAGCAGCAATCGGTAAGCGGGCCGTTGTATGTAGCTTAGTGGCGGGCGACGGTTGATCAATTTTTTCAAAATGTTTTTGCTTATATCTCCAAA
Source organism: Marasmia exigua (assembly GCA_019059595.1). Lineage (NCBI taxonomy): Eukaryota > Metazoa > Arthropoda > Insecta > Lepidoptera > Crambidae > Marasmia > Marasmia exigua. The sequence goes on along the minus strand of CM032494.1, from coordinate 2,145,699 downwards.
GTTAATTTATCGATCGTAATTTTTATTCAACAATTAGTTAGCAGGCGGTGTAAGCTAGAGAACTAATGTAATTTTAATTAAAAGTTCAAAAGTTTTACCGCGGTTAAATACAAATCTCTACGGAGCGAACTAGCATAGATGTTGCCTCTAGATCGTCAGAGACGAGATCATCTACTGGTCGCAGTGGCTATGAGACGCAGGACTCACCCCATTTCTATCAAATAACTATAATACATCTAGTGGCGGAACTAGTTTCGTCGCCTTTATTAGAATACTTTGTTTGAGGGTATAATTTCTTTTTTGTGAAATGAAATTAAGAATGTAATGAAAAAAATTAATCTCATTATGATTAAATACTCAATATTATTTTTATTCTGTAACAGGAATTTGATAAAAAGAATATGACTGACAACAATTTATTCATAAACAATTCATAATCAATAAAATATAACTCCTATCCAGGCTCGAACAGATGCGTAGGCTTTCCTAGGCATGCTGAGGATTTGAGCATTTCTTGGAGTAAACCTTTCGAATTTTCGTATAACGGCTTCCCTGAGCTCTAGCACTGTCTGGGGACGTGGCTGACGATTCTAAACGACTCGCTTAATGGAATTCTCATATATGTTATAGTAGGGGAGCCCAAGAGGGGATTTCGGGATTTACTAAAGCGCGGCAGATTAATATACAGTAGGATACCTGGTACCCGGCTACTTACTTCCACCAGATATGAGCCTCATTTATAAGGACGCCCGTAAAGGATAAAGGATCAGATTAGTAAAAAAAAATTGTTCATTTGAAATTTTCGGGCGCGTCAGATTAAGGTAGGGGGAGTTAGTTATATTCTAAAACATCTATATTCCTCTAATCTGACAATTTAAGGGTGACGTAAAGAAGGGGGAGGGCTACGAAGTTGAAAAAAAAAAACGTCATCTCGACATTCTCGAGCGTGGTTAAATTTTTTTTTATTTTGAAGGGAATAGATCAAGATTTATGAGAAATATATAATCTGAAGATTTCCACAAGCCGAAGTAATAAAAATTAATTAATAAAGTTTTATTCGTGCAACTACGCGATGCCTGTATTCCCCTCTCCGCGTTTCTATTCCTCTCTCACTTTTCCTCTATCTATTGCTCTCTCATTCCGTCCCTACTCCACTCTGGTTTCTGTTGCCATGACAGCTGATCACAGAGACGCGTTCACGACTTGTAGTTTACAACGTATTACCAACGTTTTTGTTTATTTCATGATTTTAATACATGTTATGTGAATTAAAGTTCATAAATATTAACTATGAGTGATATTAATGTGCAGTGTGTATTTTGTGGTGAAACAACTTTACAAAAAACAATTAAATTTACATTAGAAACATTACAAAAATGTATAAATATTTTAGAATATCGTCGGAATAATAATAAAAAAAAATGCTTACAAAAACTTAATTTTTTATAATTATTTTGTTGTAAATACAAGTATTCTTCTAAAAAAATTCACACTTTTTAATTTGCATGCTATTTCTTGAGCTTTTCAATTAATTAAGTTTCATGATTTAGAAAAATGAAAAAAAATTTTTTTTAATTGTCAGATTAGGCGTATCCCTCCAGGTAATCGTCAGATTATGAGATATTACGTCCAGGGCATTAAGATGAACCATATATATCTTAATCTGACGCGCTTGAGTAGTTCAAGATGACGATTTTTTTTTGCACATTCTAATAATGGCCGTGAGCTTGCGTCACATCTGAATCGTCAGATTATTACATAATAGCTTTTTTTAAGTTCACTTAACATTCCCTTCGAAAATCTGACGCGCTCGATTAAATTTTTTTTTTCATTTTTCAACCCTTACGTACGACCACCCCCATCATGAAAACTATCAGATTAACATACGTACATGTTTGAAAAAACGTTAAACATTGATTCTATCAATATCTGACACGCTCGAGTATGTCCATGCAACAGTTTTTTTTTACATTTTTGAAAATCTATAGTTGCTCCCCCCACCGATGAAAAGGTATATATCATATGACATTTTTTTCTTCTTATCATCTAAGCTTTGCACTTAATAAGTCTCAATGACGCTCGAGTAAATCCCGATTTAGCACGGCGGGCTCCCCTACTATTAAGTCAGGCAAGCCGGCAGGCCAGTCTAGCCTTGTGATGTCGTATTTTTGAAGAGGAGCATTGACTCGTTGAGCTCGATGTGCTGGTATATTATCATCGACCAGTACAAAATGGCGCCCATAATTTACTCGGAAACATCTCTGCTGTCATAAAGCCCCGATACAGCATCAAAGGCATTCTACATCCAATCATAATACCACCAAAAGTACACCGATTGCTGAACTGTTCCAGTGGCAGTTCTTTGCCTTTACCGGTCTCTTGGTCTTCTCGAGACAAGGACAAGTCGATTCGACAATAAAAAGACAGTTTAGTTGCCAAATGTTTTCTTCTTCATCTTCTTCATTTTGCGGAAGCCTAGCCCACTGCGTTCTCCGTTGTTGGTGTTGCCGGGGATCAGGTATTCAAAGACCTGCTCGTAATCCAGCCTGGTGCAAGCAATTCCGACTGGTCTGTGTGCTAATTTCAAATCCAGAGACGGCTGAAACTTCTGCTTGTTTTTAGTAGCTTTTTTTTTGTTGGCCTACATAGGCTAACGCTTGACTACAATCGCATCTGATGGAAAGTGACGACGAGGTCTAGGATGATACGCGTTTGCCTAGACGATGCTTGTTCAGTGTTCCTTCTTGCCTTAAAGATTTCCAGATTATACATATAGTGGTCTTGCAGTACAGACCTCGACGGGGAGTTGCTTTGTGGTCTGAATTATAAACGTGAAGGCTAATCGTTTCGTGCCGATAAGAGGCATTTTTACCACATAAGGATGAAAGTCCTCGCCGCGCTTAGTCGTCCGGTGATGGAATGTCCCATACCATCAAAAATTCTCAGGGTCGTATTATGTAGAACCTCCGCACACTCCCCGAAATGAATCCTGTAGAAGACCGAGAGGCTTGCCACACCACGGCGGTGGTCGAGGCTTTGCAGGCCAGCCTTTGAGAGTGCGTCATCGATGAGCCTCTTTCTACGTCGCTCTATTGAGTCCAGAGCATCTAGATGATACCAGACAGAACCGTCCCAGGAGATGCCTGAGCTCGATATAAACTTGAGAGCTGTTTGTTCAGTTCTAACCTTACCTATTTTCAACCTATATCTGACCACTTGTATATAAATATCCAGAATCTGAAGTAAATATGATATTATTATTACTTACTTATTATTGTTAAGCCTCCGGCTAAACATACCGAAAAACGAAGAATTGATAGCTAATTTATATATAATGTTTTTTAAAACATAAGAACGTTCTGTTGGCGAAATGTGCAGGGGACAAATTGCGGTGAAACATTAGGCATTCTGTACAATGCCTGATTGATTATACACTTTACCGGCAATAACAGATACATATTTGTGTTTCCTTTCTTGATTCTGATATCCATAACACAAGTTGCTTTTATGCTAAAATTAAATTGATGTGTACATTCTGGCCTTCGAAAAGTAATCAATTGTAACGATGTATATCTTTCTTCATAAAATCCCTCTACGAACAGAAAACATTGTGTGATCGTAGACTTTTTCATGTGTGTATTTGATGTTTTCTGTCAGAAAAATTCTGGTGGTTGCTTGTGTGATTTTTCATAGAACTTTGTTTGATATAGATGTCGAAGGAAAGGTCGTACACCTGGTACAGCGTCCTCCGCCTGGGTCTGAGCCCAGGAGCTCCAGCACGCCGCGCCTTACACCGCGCAGCGGGCGTCAGTTCCATCTCAATCCAAACGCAACGTTCAACGGACCCGCTGAAGATGGAGAAACATTGCCATTCCACCATGAAATGCGTCGTATCATGGTAAGTAATCGTTACGCAGTAAGGCTAAGAACTCTCGGAGCGATGTCTACGGTTGCGGGACCGCAACACATGAAGTATCTATATGAAAACACAGATAACTTTCTTGATGTTATTTTACCCTATAATTCAATTTTAAAATAAATTTAAGGAGTAGGCTGCCGTTCGCGTCCACTCTAATCAGCAATAAAATTTAATTGATACACAATTAAATTATTAAGACAAATTTAAGGAGTAGGCTTGCCGTTCGCATCCACTCAAATCAGGAATATACGAGTAATTTAATTGATCAACAAATTCAAAATAAGGTGTAGGCTGCCGTTCGCGTCCACGCTAATCAGCTATATAATTTAATTGATCAACACATAATGGATAGCACGCGAGTTCGACAATAACGAGCACGTTGATAGATTTACTAAAAAAAAAAATGTCTCGAGTAAATCTTCTGCTATTATGTGTTTTAAATTCACCGTCAAACACGAGGAGCTTGACGGTGAATTAAAACAACAAATTGTGGAACATAACATGAAAGACCCGGGTCAGTAAATTCATTGAAGCAACATATTATTAGGTATTCTTGCGGGTACGGGGTACGCCAATTAAAATTAACGCCAAAGTAACGAAATTTTAATGACGAGCCTACTAATTTTGCATTTTTCCTACATAACTACTTACTATGATAAACCAAGGTCATGTTCAACGAGCTCGTTGATCCGGGACCGGTCGCTGTTAATGGAGTACCCCTCGAAGTTGTTCAGGAATATGTCTATCTAGGACAAACGCTCCAATTAGGCAGGAACAACTTCGAGAGAGAAGCCAATAGAAGAATTCAGCTAGGCTGGGCGGGCAGCATTTGGTAAACTTCGTCAAGTCTTCTCGTCACCCATCCCTCAAAGTCTTAAGTCGAAAGTCTTCGACCAGTGCGTCCTTCCGGTCATGACTTACGGTGCTAAGACGTGGACACTCACGGCTGGACTAGTCCATCGGTTCAAAGTCGCTCAAAGAGTTATGGAAAGGGCTATGCTCGGAGTATCTCTGAAAGACCGCATCAGAAATGATGTAATCCGACAGAGAACCAGAGTCACCGACATAGCCCACCGAATTAGCAAACTGAAGTGGCAGTGGGCTGGTCATATTAGCCGCAGAACTGACACCCGTTGGAGCCGCAAAGTCCTTGAGTGGAGACCGCGACTCGGTAAGCGTAGTGTAGGCCGCCCTGCGACAAGATGGGATGATGACATTCGAAGGCTGGCTGGTGTGGGCTGGATGAGAGTGGCCGAAAATCGGGAGCAGTGGCGTGCATTAGGGCAGACCTATGTCCAGCAGTGGACGTGTGTGGGTTGCTGATGATGATGATAAACATTGGCAAATAACTGTTCTACTAATGGCTCTACTAATAGCTTTGTAATGTGACTATTTTTCTCAGAACCTTTCTGGAACTCCTGACTTCGTGTTAGACCATCGCCAGCAGATGGCTTTGTCACCAACTGCAGGCCGCTTGGAAACTGTCAGGCGTTTGATAGCTGAAATAAAGACGACCCTCGGATGCCTCCGTGCCCACCTTGCTGGCGAGGTACGTGTTCAAACGTTTGCATGATATTGTTGTTGTTATAATAATACACAGAGCATAATATATTACTGTACGTCCAAAAAGAGACGTTATCATTGTAAACTTTTGAATTTAAACTGCATTGACGTTAATAAAGGTAGCTTTCCGATTCAGACTCCGCGCCACTAAAGATGTCCTGCGGAAAAACATGGAACTAAAATTTGAGATTCCTTGTGTCTATGACCATAAAGCTCGAATTTGAATGTTGATGGCGATTCAAGTGCGATTTTCACGGGACTTCTTTGGTGGCGCGGACTCTAGTCTGTAAAGCGCAACCGCAGGCGCCGCTATCGCATCGGCAACTAACGTGCAGTCGACCGCAATTGTGTTTGCGGTCGACCACATATTTTGCTTCAATATTTGCAAGTTGCGGTCGCAGTCTGCGGTTGCTGTCCTAATTGGAAACCTAACTTTATGCTTAATTTGTGTTCGCTTTGTGCTCGATATAGTTTTTCCCTTACTAATAGCATACTGTTGCTGTTAATTTTTATGTTGTAGGTAATAACTAATAACAACCTGATGTCAGAAATTTCAAAAACACTTATTGTTATATTAATACCTTCACATCCATATGTAATCATTATCAGTGCAAGAGGCTTCACAAAAGTAAAATGATTTCTTGTACCTTGAGTAATGTCCCTTGGGGAGAGACTAACCGCTTAACAGTTGAAGCGTCCTTATAATGTAGTTGGTTATTTTATTATCATCTGAGCCGCTTTCTATAGAATCATTATCTGGTTAAGACTCGGCTATATGCCTAACTATCCGTTTTTATCCGTCAGCTATAAAAGATTTGGATATAGCCATAAATAGGTTGTATGTATATAATACAATGAAATTGCTTTGGTGTCAGCTCAAGTTTTACTGAGACTGACCAATGGATCTTTTTACATAAAGTTCATGTGTAATAATCAATGATCGGAATAGGATGTGCAATTTAGGGTCAACGACCTCAAACATTACATTATTATGGACACGTTCGCGGGATTACGAGATTTCGGAAATGTTCTATACTATATGTATAATATACAATTTTTCTTATCAGAAATTAAAAAATAAAACAAGTATTTATACCTAGTAAGTGAAACGTAACATTTAGTACTAGAAACTCTTATCGAAGTTTCGTTCCATTTGTGAGCGCCGTTGGCGTTTCTATGTTAAGGTTTCGTAAAAAATTGCACACCAATATCGCTGGTAATAATTTAGTAGGGGATGTAAATGTGCATGATTCATTTGCGCCTGCACTAGGCTGTATATGCATGTGTAGCCTACAGACTATATGTTCATTGTGTCTGTGTCTGAATTGATGTCTAAGCGTTTTGCAGGTATTGTTGTCTTCCATTTTAAGAACGATGCTCTGGGACTCGCTCATGAGTAGAACGTTTATGTTTAGTACTAGTAGAAGTTTATGTTGTTGATGTGCCTACTGTAGGAAGATTCTGGTGGACCAGCTAGCAGTGAGACGCCGGTCGAACCCATGGATAGCGTTTCCACACCTGGTGCACCGGTAGAAGAGGTAATGTAGCATGCTTGTGTATAGTATTGGCCAAAATGCTAATTAGTTATAATCTCGTTGTCGTTCTTGTCTCTGTGATAGAGATATGTTTGCGTGACATTTAAAGAGCATGCAATATGGTTGGTAGAGTCCGCGCCACGAAAGACATTACACGGAACTATAATTTTAATCCATACTATATACTATCCATACTAATATTATAAATGCGAAAGTAACTCTGTCTGTCTGTCTGTCTGTCTGTCTGTCTGTCTGCTACTCTTTCACGCCAAAACTACTCAACGGATTTAAATGAAATTTGGTATACAGATAATCTAGACCCTGAGAAAGCACATAGGCTACTTTTTATTGCGAAAAGGGGGTTGTAAGGGGTTGAAAGGGGGGTAAAAAGTTACTTTTCCACGCGGACGGAGTCGCGGGCGGCCGCTAGTAATATTATAAATGCGAAAGTAACTCTGTCTGTCTGTCTGTCTGTCTGTCTGTCTGCTACTCTTTCACGCCAAAACTACTCAACGGATTTAAATGAAATTTGGTATACAGATAATCTAGACCCTGAGAAAGGACATAGGCTACTTTTTATTGCGAAAAGGGGGTTGAAAGGGGGGTAAAAAGTTACTTTTCCACGCGGACGGAGTCGCGGGCGGCCGCTAGTAATATTATAAATGCGAAAGTAACTCTGTCTGTCTGTCTGTCTGTCTGTCTGTCTGTCTGCTACTCTTTCACGCCAAAACTACTCAACGGATTTAAATGAAATTTGGTATACAGATAATCTAGACCCTGTGAAAGAACATAGGCTACTTTTTATTGCGAAAAGGGGGTTGTAAGGGGTTGAAAGGGGGGTAAAAAGTTACTTTTCCACGCGGACGGAGTCGCGGGCGGCCGCTAGTAATATTATAAATGCGAAAGTAACTCTGTCTGTCTGTCTGTCTGTCTGTCTGTCTGCTACTCTTTCACGCCAAAACTACTCAACGGATTTAAATGAAATTTGGTATACAGATAATCTAGACCCTGAGAAAGGACATAGGCTACTTTTTATTGCGAAAAGGGGGTTGTAAGGGGTTGAAAGGGGGGTAAAAAGTTACTTTTCCACGCGGACGGAGTCGCGGGCGGCCGCTAGTATGAAATAAAGCTCAAATTTGAATGTGGATGGCGAATGATGCGCGCTTTTCAATTCAAGGGACTTCTTTCGTGGCGTGGACTTTATACTTTTTCACTAAGAGAGCCGCACTGTCATAAAAAAAAACAAAACAAAAATAATTTCTCCGAAAGTATATCGTCTTTGTCACTTTACCCAAATACATTTTTGTTCGTTAGTTTTTTACTTGTCAATGTATGTTAGTTTCTTCATAGAAGAGCTCGCTTTGGTAACCTAAGGTATACCAACAAGCTCCTTACAAATATGCTAGCTAGGTAAATAAACGATTCTATTGGCTCTTAAGAAACATTCCTCGCAACAAATCTTCGCTCATGATTGGTGGCAACAAAATGTGTTTATCTTTGATTTATTCATTTAAATATTATTTGTAGAATAGTAGTTTATGTGATTGTTATATAATTACGGTTATTAAAAAACGAGCGAAATTTTTGAAGACGCGCTATGGTGAGCTTTTTAATTGTATTAGAACAAGGTTTGTACATATACCTGATAATCTAGTAGATTTTCATGGCAAAATGCTGGATGATTTTGCTAAAATATCCGTTGGATCAAATCATGAAAATAGTAGAAAACTCTTCTCACTTTCAGACTGTAAATAAAATAGATAAATTAATATAATATAATTAATAATTAATAAATAAACTAAACAATATGGCGCGAAATCGACTAACCGCGTGACAGATAACTACGAGAATATTGTTGCGCGCATTGTAGGTGTTTTATGGGGTGTCATATCTAACTTTTTTTCCTGTATAAATTATGATGACTTTGTCCTAATATTGTCATTTAAGAAATTTTGCATTTACGTAAAGTGCAAAAAAAAACATTATTCAACACCCTAACTTTGGAATTTTCTTTAAAGCTATCACTATAAAGCCTTTCTAAATGTGTTTACTTTAGAGATCTTAATTTGAAAATTATAATATGGGTGTAGATAAAAAATGTTAAAGTTTCATTCTGTTTCGAACTGCCTTAGACTACGACCGCGAGCTGGGTGACGGAAGCAATAAAACATTTTTAATATTATAAAGTAAACATTTCTTAACATGGTTTTGCATGTGTATGGTATGTGATCATCACAGATGCGTTTTTAGTTTACTCATTTTTGAAGGGGTTCCCAGTTGTTGTACGTAAGTGCTCTTTTACTGATCATGTCACAATCATCTTTAGCATGATTTAAAAAACAGTTGAGACTAATAACTCAATCATGCTAGAGATGATTGTGTCATGAATGGCGTGTGCAAAAGTAGCTTGAAAAATCATTAATCCGTTTTTATTTAAAATGTCTTGTAATTTTTTTCATTTATTGTCTTAATATCATTACAATCTTAAAAAATCTGTTGGCGGCGCCACTGATCTGTAAAAGGACCCTTAAGGCTGGGCATATTACTTAATGCTCGAAAAAGACACATTTTATATGACTTAAATGCAAATGATATTGTATTCCTAGCCACACATAAGTGTCCATTGCGGACCCCTTATCTTGATATAATATACGTTGAAAAGTTTTCGACAATCTTTTAGCGAAATTTACTACTTAAACTTAGAATTATTGCGCCGCCAGAGCGTTGGAAATGTACATTTTGGACTAATTTTTGATTAAACTGCTGCAAGTGCGGCATGATACGTGCGGACATCTTTGTCATGCCTAAATCATGATACACGTTTTCTAGACATTTTCAGAGCCTCTGCTACCTTTCTCCCTTCAATAGCAGGTCTCTTATGCCACGTTTAGTAGGTATAAAGAGATAAAAAAAATCTTTATTCAATTTAGGCCCATACAGAACACTTATGAATGTCAAAATATAAATATAGATTTATACACACGATGCAACTCCCTTTTATTTGCGAGTCGTATTCATAAATTATGTTTTTGTGACAGAACCATATTTGTTTTTTTTCATATTCATAATAATACTCACATAGTCAATCAAATTACTCTCAAATAAACTCAAACGGCTGAAACTTTGAAGAGTACCTGACAAAAGATGCACAACTATATTCCCTGACTTTCATTGACGAGTGTTATAACCTTTACTTTGAAGTCGGATACTTTTCGGAACGCTTAGTGGAAGTCAACTAGCAGAATTTTGTGACTTGTACATGCAACCTCACTAAGAGATAGTACATACAATCTATCAAATATTTTTTGCTGGATGTTATTATCCTATCATGCTGCACATTTCAAAGTTGGATGTTTTGTTCTCAATCACCAAAAAAGCAATAATACGAAAAAGTATACAAAAGAAATTTAATCTGTATCTTCTATTTATACATTTATTGCATTATGCAACTAATGCTGGCAATTTTGAATCCAGTTCCTATTTATTTGGCATGTGTTCACAATGATTCCAGAAAATCCTTGCTATACTGAATTCAGGACTAGGACAGCAAAAGACGGCAATATTATTATGTTAACATTGTTATGTTGTCTTTTTTTGGTAGCCGGAACCCTCGTTTGATGAATATGGGGAGGAGATTCCCAGTGACACCGTGAGGCCTCCCGTCGCACGCCGTCGGTAAGAGAGATCATGGCTTGTTTTTTAATTTTAAGGTACCTAGACAAAATGTTCATGTACAATGTTACCAATTGGAAAGCAGAATGCAACCGTAGGCCAAACTACAATCGGCGTACATATCTACTGCCGCGACTGTAAAACTCTAAGTATAATCAGAATTAAGTTAAGTCAAACAGTGCGGATTTCCTTGTTGCTCTAAGCAAAAAAAAAACCCTGTGAAGACAAGGTTCACATAGAGCAGCCGTCAAAATATATACTGAAGGAGACGCATCGACTACATCGACACATCGAAACTAGCGCCGCTATGTTGATTTGCATTGATTGTGGCGATTATGAAACATTTTTTAAAAGTATGTACAAAGGTTCAATCCATAAAGGAAACTATTAAGAATTTCTTGAGACGAAATTGTCATAATTTCTCCCTACAATTAACCATAATTTTTATAATTGCTATAACTGGCCTTTTTAGGCAATAATAAAAGTCATGGTAGCCTACTTGTATGAAGATAATATTACACAAATACATCTCATCACAAGCAATTCTTTTAATACTTTATTTTACGGATTCACCGTTGCCTTTTTTAAAAAAAGTGTCTTATAATCGCAACAATTAATACAAATTCCTGGCGGGGCTTAGGTTGACGCGTCACCTTAAAGCAATTGATAGATTAGGAATATATTGTGGTGTTACTTTATCGCTTATAAATGTCAGTTAAGTACAAAGTATCCTTAGACAATTTAACACGGGACATGGTAAAGCGCAGATTGTTTTCAAAAATTCTGCCAAAATCGAAGGGAAGTTTAGTGATGGTCTAGATATGAATAAGTAATGAATTGAAATTATGATGTTTGTTTATGAACATTGATAATCATTTGCTCACAGCAGGGAAAATGCAGATAAGTACTAGAAAAGTTACAATTTAATACCGCGGTAGCCTAGTGGTCTGGGCGGTCAACAAGATGGTGAAAGGGTTGGATTGTTGAAACAGTCATACAGCCATTTAAGTACATTTAAGTTTCTGTAATGCCTATTTTTTTAAGTTGTCTATTTTGTGCAATAAAGTAAGTATATCTATACAGTGTTAGCTGTTTATTCTAGTAAAAATGTAATATGCATCTAAAGCTGTGCGTAGAAAATTTGCTAATATTTTTTTTGTTTTAAAGAATGTACTCCTGCCTGTCACCATGTCAGGATCTGATGATGAAATCTTAGGGAAACCGAAGTGACTCTTCAATAACCAATAGCAACAGCAACAGCTGGGATAACTTTTATTGTTGTTTCTTGTATTTATTTTTCAATACTTCTCACAACGACCAGTATCTTTTCAATGCATTTGAAGGGTACAGGGGAAGAAAGATCATACTTCATTTTTGTAATTTTACACTTTGTTTGGATAAAAAAATCTTACATAATATTTCTAATTTAGCTAATTTCTGAAATAATGTTATTCGATTTTATAACACATAATATCATAGCACAAAAAATACTTAACAATGTTTTTGAATAATGACTTTGAGAAAATGAAATACATTAAAAGTTTTCTAAAAAACCATACCTAAGTGACAATGATCTTTTTTCCCCTGTACCCTTCATTTGTCAATCTGTCTGTTTTCTTTCAATTTCTATTTTACCTCCTAGAAGAAGTTATAAATACAGTTCAGTAAATAGAAAAGCCCATCTTCTCTGGTAGTAACATAAATCAGTCAATCACATTAATTATTCATTCTTTCTATCATTGTCACTACACTAATCAAGATCGTGAAAGATCGTGTCAACGTACCACGATATCGCCTATTGTCTTTTGGGGTTATTTCTGTCGCAAAATATGTAGATGAAAAATGTTATTATTCTGTGAAATAACGTTTATTTTATTAAAAAAAGATTTATGCGTGATAAGAAAAATAAATTAGATTTTTCTGATCGTCGTTCGCAAGTTAAAACTGCACAACAAACATTTTGACGAGTTCCACTCAGCGACAGATACGAATTCGAAATGGCGTACACGACAAACGTAGAATCACGTTGGTGGTCACGTTGGCAGAGGGGAAATCGTCCACATACCACGTCCCGTGTTAAATTGTCTAAGAAAGTATCCTATTGATTTAAAATTGAACTAAAAACAAGCCGATGCATGGCGTGAGAGTGTACGTGCCGTGTTGGCCTAAGTGTACATTATTAAAAGTCCGCCTGACCTGGTTGCATGCACATATTAATCCTTCATACACATCGACTGTCTCTTTGTAACTATTTTTGGTATCCTTCGCCCGTGCAAAAATTGATTTTCCTTATTGGAGATCACATGTAAATGTCACCTTTACCAATAATCTTACATTGTAAGTGGCATTTGCATACTGTTTGTAAATATCTAGATTTTTAGTATCAATGGAGAAAATCTTCACCATTTATACCGATAAATACTTGACCTTTTTAACAATGGTGTCAAATATGTGCAACATAATGAATTGATACAATACTGTAACACATAACATATATCTTTTCCATCGAAACATTAAAATTACTTGTTAGAATGGAATAATAATAGATATATTTTAAACATAATATAACATTGTAGTTAATAATTACTTAAGGCGGGCTGGTACCCCTAACTAGCGACACCAATCGATTTAAATGGTTAGCTACTAAACCGGATCTATTTAAACGATTTCCAAGCGGCAGTCTCTAAGCAAACATTTATACTATTTATTTAATAAGTGTGCAGTACTTTTTTATCTGTTATTGCACTCGAAATTTGGATTAACGCTAAAAGTGGCCGTTTTTGGCGGTAATTCAAATTTCGTGTACAAAAATGCAGACCTAAAAGTTAAGTATAAGTATTGAGAGGCTGCCGCTTCGAAATTATTCATAAGATATCCGGTTTAGTTGCTAATAATTTAAATCAATTGGCGTCGCTAGTGTGCCCTACCCGTCACCTTAATTGTACTTCGCTGGCTCAGTAATCTAAAGTTGGTCAAATTCGAAAATGTAGTTATTACGGTAATATTAGAGCCCACATTTTTAAAGGCAGTCTGTAATATGTAGCACAGAAAAATTATCTTTAAGTCTATAGTAATAAAAATGGAATGAGACTTGGTCAATTCTTATTTTCATTGAAATAAAGGTCAAGTGATCGCTGTTATATTAATCAAGCTATAATTTTTGGAGTATAAGGGCCAAGCCATACTATGCGTCTCTCCCGTTGCGCGGGGAAGCGGCAGATCCCCAATACATTTGATCGGTCAATCAACTTCAGGAGGTCGAGGCCTGACCATCGAAACGATACGTAGTCTATTTTCATTAACTGTAAAAAAACTCGTCAAATATTTTAAATGATTGTTTTATAATAGGGTGGCGAGAATGATGCGTACGCGGCACATCCAGCCGCGCCACCTGGCGGGGCTGATGGAAGAGTTGGAGGAGCTCAATGAACAATTCCAGGAGCATCGTGGCAATTACTCCAGACTTCTGCGGGCTGCCAACGAACCTGAGGTATTTAATGGGATCTAGTGTAACATCCGTTAGATGTCGTACTGTCGACTGAGCTCCAACTTCAACAGCATTGATCGTTACGTTCCTCAAAGACTAAAGCCTTCCTACCCTTGCTAAAGGGTTGCGAAGGTCAGTCTGTCGCTTCATTATAATGGGGCTATCGCGTGTGAAGTATCGGCTAGATAACCACGTCTAAAAATACCCAATCACCTTGTAGATGGACTTAAGTCCTATAGTACGCCATCTTGCGGATTTTTCGCACGCCATAGCCCCCATTACCAGACTCCCTAGATCATGGCCAAGGATTGGTCAAAACCGAAAATAACACGCTGTGATGATAACGATATTTCCTATAGTAAAAACATTATTTTTTATGACAGCATCCCAATTTTCTGGCGCATTTATTTATTTATTCAAATTATGTGACTTATTGTGACTTTCAGGCTCCAGTGTATACGGATGAAGAGAGGCAACGCCATCAGCGCACCGTGGACATGACAGCGGATCTGATGCACAGTTTCGCGCACGCGTATCATATTCTTAGTGATATAACTTTCACAGTCGGGAATCCACGTCTTACCTCTGAGGCCGCTGTCAACCGCCATCTATTCCCGATGCAGGTGATTGAGGTTGATAAATCTGCCGTCCGCTAACAAAAACGCCGCTAAGCCGTAGGGACGCTGAGTCTCTGTGGCTTCGCGACCTTTTAGTTAGAGGACGGCAGAAATAATCTGGTATAAGTTCTTCTTGTTCTTGACATGAGGGTTACTCAACCTAGCTATGGTAATAGTTATCTTGCGCAGTATTGCAACTCAGCCCTGTTTTTGTGATTGTATCTTTTTTAGTATTCCGGTTTCAGATACTATGTATGTGTGTATACGTATGTAAAGCCCGACGGCCGTAATGTTCTCATTTTCCGATATTCTTACTATTAAAAGTACCTAGCTCTTTCAGTATATTCTACTATTAGAAATAATATCAATAATCGTGCCTTCAACAGTATATCAATAAAATATGGATACAAACAAACAACACAATACAAACAAACAATACAAACTTCCCATTAAAAACCTATTTAATGTGGATTGTATATGTGTGGATATTAGTAATGCGCTCCATTGACCCAAAAACACCAACGGAATAAGTACTGCAATCTAAATAATTTATCACAATATGTATGTTATATAAATTATATTTAATTTAAAGCTTCTTATCATAATAAATAAATGTACACATTGAATCACATACTATGTTTTTAAGTTTTGTTTCATTCTTAATACATTGTTTTAGGGTTCTGTACCCAAAAGGTAAAAAAGGAACCCTATTTTTGAGACTTCGATGTCCGTCTGTCTGGCTCAAGAACCGTGATAGCTAGACAGTTGAAATTTTCACCAATTATGTTTTATCTGTTGCCGCTGTTATAACAAATACTAAACCAATAGATAGTAAATGTTTAAGAGGGGGTCCCATACAAAAAACCCGTTTTTGCGCGTTGACTGTCTCTAGGGATGTATCTCAAGAACCGCGATAGCTAGACAGTTAACAATTTTTACAAACTATTTATTTCTTTTGCTGCAATAACAAGAAATACTAAAATCAAAATATATAAGGTGGCCTCCCATATAACAAACGTAATTTTTTCGCCATTTTTTGCTTCATATTAATAAAAACAACAGGCAGGTATTCGAAATATTCACAAAATACTGAGTTGTATTTTTACTGTAATAGGGCGGCTCCCATACAAAAACCCTATTTTTTGACTATTCATGCTTGATATGTCAATCAATAAAAGGAACAGCCTACCTGTCCTGTCCTGTACTCAAAATATTCATAAAATGCTCTATTGTATATTTACTTAAAAATATATATAGTAAATTTAATGGTACGGAACCCTTCGCGCGCGAGTCTGACTCGCACTTAGCCGATTTTTTTTTATTTGCACATATTAGGGAAAATGAAGTATGCAAGTTCCTGCAAATGTAATTGTAGATTCCTCAACAGGCCCACATAAACGTGATTTCGGCGGGCCGCCGTCAGCCCCCTAGCTCGACAGCGACCAGTGGGTCGAACGCGACACCCACCGCGCCCGCCCAGCAGACCAGTGGCGTCGCCAGCGCTGGCCCTGGAGCCACCACGGGCGCAAGAGGCAGCGGCCAAGCCAACCGCCAGAGCGTGCCTGGTAGGAACACCACCCAACCGACTGTCAATATAAACATACAACCAGACCCAGTCACATACCAGTTAGAGATAGAAACCAGGGTTCCCATATCAGTCACGCCGTTAGAGAACATCTTCATGCGCCGTCCAAATCAAAACCAGAACGTTCAGCAGAACCAGACCAGTCAGCAGAGATCCAATATCCAACAAAATCAGGCTGGTCAGCAAGTCCAGACCGGCCAAATGCAGGTCTCTCAGCCAAACCAGACCGACCAACCGAATCAGGCCACATTACAAAACCAGACCGGCCAGCAAAATCAAGCCAACCGCCGTCAAGTGCTTCTTGGTAAGACATTTTTGTTACCCTGGTGATCGTCAATTGTCAAAGACAGTGCAACCAACGGTTACAATGAGGGTTTTCGCGTGTGAAAAATCCGCTAGATGGAGTAATATAGGAGTGAGCTCCATATACAATGTGATTGGTTATTTTTAAACGTGATCTGTCAAAATTTTTGACAAATTAAACAACTAACACGGTTGATGTTGGACCTCGGTCCAACTGTACGCCATCTAGCGGATTTTTCAAACGCGAAAACCCTCATTCAAACTGTGGACGTTACGTCACTAAAGTGTAAACATGCCGTTTTATCTTTGAAGATAGTACCAGTTTTGGGTAGATATTATACTTAACATTTTCATCATTTTCACCTAACTTCTCTGGGGGTACATAATTGATAGGTTCCATTATTGATTATTTATTAGATACACATAAAATGATTTGATTATGTTGTATTTTCTTTTGTTCTAGACATTGAGAATTTATTTAGAGGCATGGGAAACGGCCTCGGTGGAGTAGAAGTGGTGATGAGTATGGAAGAGATTCCTCAGGGGGCTCTGGGCAACTTAGGAAATTTAGCTTCGGGAAATGCAGGAAACTTGGGCGGACTGGGCGGTCCCGCTGGTCAGCCGGGCATTGTCGATGGCGCAGGTAAATGCGATTGTTGAGTTCATTGTAGAGCTGCCGATCTATGATCTACGAGGTTGTTTGATAAGCCCGTTACCATTTATGCTGCTAGTGGTCGCTACTAGTTTCAGTATGTATTTTATATAGGGTATCCCAAGACTGTGGGACATGAAGGGAAAGTGACTTAAATTCTTAAGTAAGCATCTTACTAAAAGGAAACATCACTTAAAATTACATATTTTTTATTTACTTCCGTTAGAGTCAATAGTCAAATAATTCTTTATTTGCATAGGCTTGTACACAGCACTTACAAATCGTCACACATTTGAATGACTTAAAACTATTTATAAGTACTTATGTATAATTTACATGTTAATACATATATATGTTGGTAAATAAAATACACTAATGAAATAAATAAACATAAAGCGATTCTACCACCGGCTCGGAAACTTGAAATTATTTAATTAATATTTATTTAAATATCTCTGTCTTGTGAAATAACTATGTGTCTAATTATTTAGTCATTAACAAACTGTCCAACTGAAATAATAAAAAATATTCTCTGCGCAGTATATTTCGCCCCAATGGCTGCTTTTGCAACCGGCGGCCCGCCTAGCGCAGATCTCCTACAAAACATCGTGTCACAAATGATACGCCAAGGCCTAGTTCCTGGCCTCAACGAAGGGATCCAGTTGCACCCGTCTCAGATACCGCAGCAGTTGCAGCAGATGCTCAACGTACCGTCTCAGAGTCAGTCGACAACGGCCAGTGCGGAGACGCAAACTACGCTCGGCGGTCTGGACCAGGTGCTGGTGGCGGCCGCGGACATCGAGGACGAAGACGACGAGGAGGAGGACGAGGAAGAGGAGGAGGCCGAGGAGTCGATGCCGACGCAGCTGGAGGACCCACCGCAGGAGGCGCGGCCGCAACCGCAACCTAACCCGCAAACTCAGAACCAGGGTAAGAGAGTGATAAAACATTGAAAATAACGTGTTAAAACCTACTTGAGTTTCCATAGACCAACTACAATCTGGTTTTAAGAAGACATTCAGTATGTCAATCTGTCCGTGTTTGTTTGTCTCAATACCAAAATATATGTCGTGTGTAAATACAAATGTGCTTATGTACAAATTAAATGGTTATGGGCAACGCGCGTTGAAGAGCGGTATAAAAGTTACCAAAAGCTTGATTATGCCCTTTTTGTCATAATCATATCTAGCAAGATTGCAAGTGTGAAACAAGTTAATTTATTGTCTTAATTTCATTACCATCAATAAAAAACCGGTGGCTTAATTTCATTACAATCAAAAAAAATATGATCTGAAAAAAAAATCCATTAAAGCTTTGTTACGAGTTTGTTAATGTTAACTAACCAAGTAATTATGTATTGATATTTATTTTAAGCGAGTCAAGCGAGTGGTGACCAAGCACAAGCTCAATCCCAAGGTTCTCCCCAATTTGGCGCGTTTGGGCAAACGACGATACCGAACCTACAAGCCAGCGTGATCGAAGCGGCGCGCGCCATCCAGGCTGCGCAGGCCGCCGCTGCCGTCCGCGCCCAGATGAGCGCCTACCAGGGCTCTAACAACGCCCCGACCGGCCAAGCTGGACCGGCTGCCCAAGGGCAGAGCACCGGGCAAACCCCGGCCCAGGGCCAAACTCCAGCCCAGGGCCAAACCCCGAACCAAGGCCAAGCCCAAGGTTCTGGTCAGCAGCCGCCACAACAACCAGGTTAGATTCTACGGCGAACGAACATACAGGGTGTATCTGTGAACATTTACATCCTTGTTAAAGGGATGCTCCCTTTAACCACGTGTTCTACCAACCGTTCTGGGCAACATATGTTCAACGACTTTTCGAAATCGAAAAATTTTTCGACTCCATATACTAAATGACCAAGTCACGTGACCGACTTTGTATGAAAAATTGAATTTTTTTCATGCGAATTTTCAAAAGTTATAGAACAAATGTTCATAATGTTTAGAGTGATGTAAATGTTCACAGATACACCCTGTATAATAATAAAGAATAATAAGAACATAATATAGCACATAGTAATTTTTGCATAGGTCATCATCAGGTTGATTTATTCAGTATAGATATTGTCGCTTGCATATTAAATTAGGTAATTTATAAGTTATGTTATTACAACAGTACATAATCGGTTATTTTAGAATGTTATTATTAGATATAGCAGTTGTTTAAATCATTTTATTATTTATGTAAGAGCTATTTTCTTTTGGTTTGCCTGAGATACAGGATACTCCTAGTTCAGGCACCCAACTAAAATTGCTACCTTAGTATAAATAGATTAAAAGTCTTATTGTTACTTGATTTTTTCAATAAAATTTTATTATTTATTTAATAAGAAACATAAAATATGTTCAGTCGCCTACAATTAAATGTAAATACCTTTGATATTTGAATTGGGTTCTATACTATAGTGCACGTGACTTTACATGCATATTTCGTTCCAGAAACCATATTAAGACAAAAGTATATTGTCTCTAAAAAGTAGAACATGATTTCAACTTTCACGGTTTATTCACTAGAGATCTTGGAATTTTTAGACAGAAAAAAACTTAGTTGGACTTAAACCTAGATGTTTGGAAAAGAGTTTTATTATACAAGATATTTAATATAGAAGAGATGTATTATACAAGAGATTTATTATACAAGATTTTTATTATACAAGAGATTTATTGTACAAGAGTTTTATTATACAGACTTACTTCATTACAGGAAATCAATCCAGGCGTCCGTCGCAAGTGGTGATCATGGCGAACATGCACTACGACAGGTTCCTCCAGTGCGACAGCTCGCACGCCCGGAACCGTCTGCAGGCGCGCAGGTGTGTCACCTATACTGTAACTGTTACCAACGGCCTCGGTGCGCACTGGTTAGTGGGGCTCACTTTAAAGCGACGGCTGCGCAAGAGGTCCCGGGTTCGATCCCCGGATAGGGCCAACAAATTGTACCTACATTTTCGGTAAGAATTTCTTAGTGCCAGCCCGGAGTCTGGAAGTCGACGGTTACATCCCTGTGCCTCGGTAAGCACGTTAAGACGTTGGTCCTTCGCCCAATCCCTCTCCGGTCTTGTCACGCTAGTGTCCCATAAGGAAATAGAGAGTGCAAATTGCGCACACATTTGTGCACTATAATATTATATCCTGCGTACGTACGCAGGATATAATATTATATGCTACGGCGGCCAATCTCTACGATCGACCACGTGGTTGATCGTAGAGATTGGCCGCCGTAGCCGTAATCGGTTGGAGAATATTTTTTATATTATACTGTTACCTGCACAAACATTCAAGAAATTTGTACGCAATACATTGTCACCTTTTAATTCCAAGTAAGAGAGTGAGAGGGAAGATTGCTATGCTTACGTACGATCTCTTCAGTTTTCATACAAATTGTTTACGATACTCAGATGCTACGATTCTTCGAAAAATTCGGGCTAGCCCTTTTGCTACTTTTCATTCCAATGTGACAAAAATACTGAAACGACTTTTCGAAAATATTTATATTATATGCGCACTTAAAAAATAGTATATGATTTGGTACTGTACGCACAATAGTAAAATATTACCTTGGTTTTATAAGTTCCCCGATCGCCAGATGTGTAGTGTGCCTTTCACACCTACACTACTTAGTTCAACCCCTGTGCATATGGAACCGATTCGCCCTATTGTTAATTTAACCTGCATAATGCGATTAAACATGTTTCGTGTTGATTTCTTTCACTAAATAATACATTTATTTACATAAAAGTCCTGTATTAAATTAATTCTAAACCAAAAAACTCAATAAGACAACTATTTATTTAACACATACATTTAGAACATATTGTCATAAAATTAAGAATATAAAAAAATAAAGTACCTATCCACTTACTTACTACGCTAGCTCAGCGAACCGAAGTGGATCTTGACCTCCGACACGAGATCTCACCATTCCGGTCTCCGGTCGGTTGGTACCTATTTATAGTACCTATCCTAAAAATAAACAAAAAGAGGAATATTATTGACAAGAGATGATGCATGAGATGAAAAATATAGTTAAATAACCTATATTGTTTCTGGAAAGGGAAGGAATAAACTTTAACGAAAGTGAGGTTTAGTTTAAAATGAAGACTGTTTTCTGTAGGAACGAACATCAGCAACAGATGGATGACCTCGAGCGGCAGCGCAACGAACGGATGGCTCTCCAGAGGATCGAGTATCTTAGCCAGCGCCGACCTGATATTACACCGGTACTATGTGATTCTTCTTCTATTGTTGATATTATTTTATAACAATTTGCTGTTTATTCTTATCTAAATAACGCAAAATTTCATCTCTGAAAGACATACCCATCGCCAGGTCATGGCAAATCAAGCACAAATGTCTGCTTCTATTCTTCTATGTCGTTACTCTATTGGCGGAGTGGTCCTGGTGCCTTATTTCGAAGCTGTTCCGTACCGAACGAACGAAAATATACCTGTCGCGTCCAAACAAAGGAGACCCACAGCGCGTGTGAAAGAGAGGGAAAATCCGATTCGGTCGTAACGTCTGCTTTAAATTAGGCCCTCTGGTTGTAACTTCAGCGTTTATGGCTTGTTTCACAGTCCTCCGCCATTTCTTTTGGTAGTTAAGTTCCATTGAGTATAGTTTTGACTTGATCAGTTGATTTTTGATGATGTAATATTGAGTATCTTCAAAGCTCACATTAGACATAAGTCTAATATGAGCTTTGAAGATACTCCAGTCAATAAATGAATTCTTAGTAACAAAAGAAATTAAACAGTTACCTTGTATAACAGTGATGTCCTATTTTGCCAACATTTTTTGTTCGCTCAAACATCAAAATGGCCTTTTTATTCATAAATATCTTTAAAAATATATGAACTCACATACACATCGGAATTACATCAACGTACACTGTAATTGTATTATACTTATTATTTTAATTAACATATTTTATATTATTTTAGGGACACATGTCAGTCGTCAGTACCCTTCTGAACCGAGAGACCCCTAATCAAGCCGCATGGCTGGCTGCCTTCTTGGTTGGCATTGTAAGTAAACTTTTGTCTTTTTTGTGATGCTTCTACCAAAGCGGAGCGGAGACGAGACTAGAGTAGACGCATAGTGTGGAATAGAGATGCGACAGTATACTATAAATAATAAGAATAGATTTTCTTAGTTCAAAATTTAAAAAGCATTGGATCTACCCAAACGAGACAAGATCTTCTCCACTATTTTAATAAACGGCTTTGAGGCAGGTGTAGGCACCGGCGTCTGAACGTCTTAAACTTTGTATTATAAAACGAATCACCATTATTTAAAGATCAATATTTTTTGTGATATCTTACACACATCACTAATTTAACTACTGTTATAGCATGTTTGTAAATAACATTCAGCATTGATTTATTGGACACAATGGAACAACCTCGTAATTACAAGTATTACCTCACTATTTTTGTGATTGACTAATGGATACGTATTATATCTCATAAAATTTTGTAGGATATAAATCTTATGTAGTCGGGTAAAAAGCGAGCTGAAAATATGACTTGTGAGTCAGCATGTGATGTGAGTAACAACTCACAAGACTGGAGGTCTTTCGAGGTATGTGCTTCATCCATTATCATTTCTGCGTTTCGTTCCCAAAAGCGTCTGTTTAACGCTTTGGAGACCAGGGTTTCGTAAAATTACAATGAAATGCCAAGATATAGTTCAACTAGATATAGTTACAGGTTCAGAATCATTATCTCAACAATTGTGGGTGGGTTAAGTTAGGTTATTCTACAATTTGAGAAACTCACCAAAACGTGCAGGTTTCCTCACCATCCCTTTTAACTGAACTAATGTCATGTAATGGTAAAAATTTTGAATGTCAACATGTTTACCCCTGTTTTGGAATATAGTTTTCTGCCAAGACACCAGTAAGAAACTTAGCAGTTACTCTTTTAAAAAAAAGTTGTTTTACAAAACGTCTCTATGAACTCTCTGAGCAATGACACAAAACTCGAAAAAAGTTTCAATAGGATGATAGAAAGTTACAATGGTTCGAGAAGAAAGAATCGTTATCCTCAGTCAACACAAAAATGTTTCTGATAGGGAAGAGGGCGTCTATAGACTAGGGCAACTGCCTCCACCCACGATTCTCGTGCGATCGACGTCGAGAACACATTTGAGAATACGGATGCACCAGTGTATACTAAAATCTTTAATTCGATTTCTTTGTAGAGTGCACGAGAAAGACTTGCTGGTCCTGTTTTTACTTATTTGGTCGTGAACTATATTTTGAATTATAGATATGTTATTCTCGGATGTTCTTCAATCTTTTTTTAGATGTCAGTATATCGTTTTTTTAGACCTTTTTGTGTTCTTTAGCTACGAGTACAAATGCCTGGTTACAGAGCCGACAGCTGTACATGAATGAGTTGCTGCACTCGTCCGGCGGGATGCCGGCGCTGCTGCCCAACGAGTTCCAGCCCATGCGCAGCATCGTGCGCAACTACGTTTACGACCTGCTCTCGCGCGGCGGGAATAGTGACACTGACCACGCGTTCCAGTGCGTCTCCAACTATTTGGTCAACTCATATTCGTTCTTCATAAATAATATGGTGAGTAAAGTAGTACCAGTTGTATAGGAAGTTACACCGATGTACAGACGGCGTCAGGTCGGGTTACCTCCCACCTCAGTGCAAAAATAGCGCTTGTTTCTCACACATAAGGACTGCCCAAACTCCAACAAGGGTAATTCGCTGGGTCGCCGCAGTTTTCGAAAATAAGACTTCGAAAAATACGGAATTTTTTTTTAACCAATCCCAACGCTCCATTTACGCGCCTCATTCATGACAATTTCTATTGGTTGAAGCGTAAGCGTCATGTTCGTTGCGAGTGCGGTTATAAGAGACATAGCATTCCACTATGTATTTATTGTAATTAACGTAACGCAATAAGGATTGGGTTTCAACAGCGTTCGCAATCGTATTCAATCGGATTTATCTTGCTCGCGTAGACGAATTTTGCCCATGTGACTTGGTAAAGCTCATAGAGTAAGATGATAATAGAAAACTATAAATGATGTGACGTAAAATACGAATTTGGCTTAGGCACCCAAGCAGGGTAAACTTTAACAGCCGGCTGCGGCAAGGGGGACAATCGCGTGTAAAATCTGCTAAATGGCGAACTGTTGGACTAAAATCCAACTTCAACAACATTGCTTGTTTCTTTCTACCGACCCACTAAAATGTATGAGCCCTTTCCATGAATTCTATAAAGTGCTGAGGTGCGCCATGGATCGCAATCGATGGCGCAAATGTCCTCATGCTCGAAAGACAACCGCCAAGCACTATAATCAGTCACGACGATCAAGAAGAGTGAAAGAAAAAAATATTATTTTTAGCAGTAGGTATATTGCCTTCGAGACGTGTTCAAGACGCTTTTAGAAATCACTGTGTATAACTATATCTTATTCATCAGAACACACTCACCCCGATGAGGCATGACCTAAACGCGCTGGAGTCGATCCGCGCGTTGGTGCGGTGCCGCCTGCCGACCTTCATCGCGTCCGTTATGTCCGATTCGAACACGGACCTGTTCATCGCGCGGTTCTACGGCATGTTCCTGCGGCTGTTCGCGGAGATGTGCTCACTGGTACACCACTTCTGCCTCGACGGGGAAAGCGGCCTGCGTATCATCTTCAATAAGTTCTTGGTAAGTCACATTATTAATGGTATATTATTTATACCGACCACAAAATCATAATACAACGCCGGCTGCCTACATCGAGAATAAGCTACGTACACATATATGTGCGCTCCGTGATCTGAGTTAGTTGCGGCACCAAGTTAGTTAGTTTTCTCGTGCTTCGCGTAGATGTGCTTGCCGCTAGTGCACCGATTTGAAATCCATACAAAAAAAAACAATGTTTTAGTGATATATGTCGTATGAAAATAAATGTCACGACCAGAATTGAGCCCCTAGATGTTCTTGGTAAGTTGTCATTTACTTATTGATTACTTAGCTGATCTGTGTTCTTATAACATCCTATTCACGCATCCGTCACTCGCTTATTGCGTCTGAATATTAAAAAATATTTCCTAAGCTTTAATAAGTTTTGAGACCGAATCCGAATTACATCATTCACCACTTCACAGAGTTTAAAGTACTTATTTCGTGTTAAATAAACTCAATTCAGTGATGTCACTTTATTTCGCGCCTAACTTGTTCGAACTACCTTTATTACGTGTACGCAATTGTAATACAGGTGACGTTATTTGCATTCATTCGATACAAAGTAATGGAGGTATCGTTTGTTCTTTCGGCACAATCAGCACATGCGAGCGTGTGTTTCTAATAACACTAAACCGCCTTCGTCTTAGAGTCATCAAGCAGTATTTGTTTTGTTTTTGGTGGTTGGAGAATTTGCCATTTTTCGTTGAGGGTTACTTAAAATCCTATTTATTTGCGTACAATGCGCTTCATACGATATAACCTTCACTTATCTCCTTTTTTAATGTAACAAGCTTAATATGTGTCCAAATGGGTATCCAATCCTTACTATACAGGCATACCTATGTGTGCGTGCGATATTGTCCTTTTCCTAAACCACAACCACAAGCGAATATACACCTTATTGGCCGGAACAATATGTTAAATCATATTTCCTGGCTAAACCATTAGTAAACTGTTTCTCTGGACACTTAGCAAAAATCTAAACTAATGCTGTTTCTTAGCAAGTTTCTCATGGACGAAAGGATTTTTGAAAACTTTCTATACTATTCAACTTTCGTGCGGTCGTGGGATCATGAGGCACTCCAGTGATATTGACAGGGAGGCGTTGTTTCTGTGAGAATATGAAAAAAAAACTCTGTTCTCTATGACATTTAGATAGCGCAACTTTATCTATCGGATTTCCCATTGTAAACATCCTCATTTTCTTGTATTGTGCAGAGTGGGCAGTTGCAGCATTGCGACGAGCAGACGCAAGCGTCGCTGATGGCGATCGGCATGGAGAACCTCTCCGGCGTGATCCCCAATCTGGCCACGCAGTTCGAGTCCATCGCGCAGTTCGTGCGCCGCTCCGACGGCTCTATGCCGAATGTGAGTCCACCCGCGCCCCTCGAGCCCGACCGGACCGCTCCGAGGAGGGTCCGTATGCACTTGCGCTCGAAGACTTACAACTTCTTTCATAGATAGATATACTTTATTGGACGACATGGCACTTAAGATCTAGGCATTACAGACAGTGTACAATGCATTAATAGACTGCATTTTAATTATGTGTAATAAAATGGCAGTTGTCAATATAAAGTTTCCATACATTTTGACTTCTTTTGACACGTAAAATGTCAAATGAATAGGAAGTTGACATTTGCATCTGTCAGTTTAAAACACATAATTATACATCAGAGTATTGGTAATTTCAATAATATAGAAATAGAAAATAGAAAAAGTTTATTGAAAAACAACATCAGCATACATATTTAACAAAATTGTTTTCTTATCAATAGGTTAGAACATGCTAAGGTTGATATGATTAATTACTTTACATCAGTTTTTGTTCAATTGACGTAAACCGCAATTCATGCGCAGAAGTTCTTTGATTGACAATTGTTTGCAACTTGAGTGCATATTTCATTTTAAAAAACTCTTACTCGGTCGCTAATCGAAATGCTTGCGAGGAAACTGAAAATGTTATTAGCGACTACGATAAAAATTGAAGAACACATGACAATATTGTCTCACATGCACTAAGCACATATAAAAATATATGTAAAATACGCTTATCGTCATTTGTAGGTTGCATGCAGTCGTTGAATGACATATGGTGGACAGTGTACCTACAGGTATTTCCAGAGACAAAAAAAAGGAATTCCCCTAAAATGGCCAAAACTTCATTTACAATTTTCCTAAACCTTCAAAGTTTCAATGAACTCGCACAGTGTTACGTCGCGTATTGACTGGATGCGCGATGACAGTGCAACCAACGGTTACAATGAGGGTTTTCGCGTGTGAAAAATCGCTAGATGGAGTACTGTGGGAGTGGAGGCCATATACAATGTGATTGGTTATTTTTAGACGTGATCTGTCAAAATGACTATTTGACAAACTAAACAACCAATGCGGTTGATCTTGGACCTCAGTCCAACAGTGCGCCATCTAGCGGATTTTTCACACGCGAAAGCCCTCATTTCGGCAGAGTTCGAATTGTCAAATGCCTAGCTGTCCTTACGAATAGGTAAAACAAACAATAATTAATCCAATGAAATGTTGTAATTTAAATTTGTTCTACTAAATCTTGTCAAGCTTTTGGTGTCGATATTAATGTTGATCTTTTTATTTTCTTTCTATAAATTAATAAATTTCAAGTTATACAGTTTGTATGACCTCCGTAAAAGAAGCGTAATAAAATAACCATCACTTATTATTATTATTACAATATGTATAAAAATAGTGGAACAAGTCATGAAAATATATTTATTAGGATAAGTAAGTAAAAACCGCATTATTTTATACTCGAATTTCGGTAGTAAAAAGCGACAGGTGGTCCGGTTGTAGTTTCCTTTTTGACCAGAGCGCGCACTGCCATCGAATCGTGGTTCCTCCACTACCTGTTACGCACCCAGCGAATAATAGTATGCTAAATAAAATGCGCATTGTGCGCGAAGTTGGACTAATTGGCCAAATAAATTAGAAAGTTGTAAAGAGTATGTACTAATGTAGTAAAGAATATGTAGTAACATGTCAAGTATATACGTGTGAATACAATCTCGACTAAGATTAATTATAGCTATTCTCGATATTTTCATTTCACTATAGAAAGCGAGTGAATTCCTGTAACAGGGTACCTATTAGTTTGGTAAATTATATGTATTTCATTTAGAGGGGGTCAAATGAAATAGTATGTTTATTTCTGCGTGCCGCAATGGATGTGGTGTGATCCTGGCATAAAAATAGCCGTAGAGGGCAATTTCGATATTTAATAATGCAATAACAGATTCTGTTCTAGCTGCCATCGTGTCACTCACCCACACCCATGGAGGTCGGTGAGGTGCAGAGGAACGAAAGGCAGGAGGAGCCGGCGCCGACAGGGGAGATCCCGCAGGTGGACCTAACGTCCTCTGCCGACGACGAGCCCCCCGCCTCGGAAGTTATTCCAAGGCACATAAATATTAGCCACCCTAAAGCGCCCGCCGCCGCGCCGGCTGCCACCAGCTCCAGCTCCAGCGACCAGTCGGGCGAGTCCGGCGAGACCTCGCCCACTCGCCCCGTATTCCGATTCGGAACGTAAGTCCATTCATGTTTCTACACCAGGTGTCATTACGTCGTTCCCATTTAACACATCTGTTTTAACTTTGAAACGCAATACTCTAGTTGTAAGAAACATTATTTTGGCAAGTTTTATTTTTTATGTGATATGTGATAGGTGACAGACGAGCAGACGGATCACCTGATGGTAAGTGATTGCCGCCGCCCATGGACACCCGCGACACCAGTGGAGTCACAAGTACGCTGCCAACCATTTTATCCCCGGGATTGGGCCTCCGGTATCCTCACGTAACGAAACACAGCACTGGATTCACTCCGGTCAAGCCGGCCCATTCATGCCGAAGCGTAGCACTCCCACAGTCAGTTTAGTTTAACAAAGTAAATGTTTTTTTTACAGAAACTCGCCGCCCGAACCGGAAAACACGCGAGCAACTACAAATACAACAAATTCCGACTCAAATTTCCGATTCGTAAGTATCTGAAAATATAATGTGTTATGAAATATTCGCTTGCTGAATACAAGACAAAACAAGGATTTTCAAAAAGGACCTACGAAATAAAATACTACTGTGCTCTATGCTGGTGTAGTTAATTTTTCTTTTACGAAACGTCTTTGTAACAAAAAGTTCCTAACATATTATGGCGAATGCCATGATTGCTTAAGAAGTAAACAAAGTATAGACAAACAAACTATACCAGGGTCTTGGACCATTAAGCTTTAAATATATTACAGTTTATGCATGTGATTCAAATATGCTAGATTAAGTTTATTCTTAGAATCCTCATTACTTTCGATTCCGAATTTTTTCCTCACCAAATGAATGTCTCTGTATGTTTTAGTAGACACTACGCATATCATTTATCATGTTTATTGCATAAATGTGGTGGCAACTAAAATTTTTCATTTTGAAGACATTTTATTTGTTTCAAGACTTACACAAGAAACGATTCTGTTTTTGGCATAAATCGTGAGTGAATTATGGTTTTAGTACATCTGACGAAACAAAACCTTTGGACATGGATTGACTAAATTGTAGGTTACGTTACGGTACACGCTGGTGCTTAAGTCAAAAAGTTCTTTCGATTTTGACAGACGTCAAAGGAAATTGCGACTTGGAAGGGGACAATTTTATATATCGATGGCTTAGTTCACAATTGTACTAACTACAGATTTGTAAATTTTGCAGGAGAGCATTTTTTAGTTTTTTAAAGTTTGAAAGTGGACAGGTCGAAAGCAAAGTCATATAATATAAAACAATATGAGTCTATTCATTGCAGTGATTCTTTAATTTTAACATACCCCAATATTGTTATATTAGTACAAGCAAAATTTACAAATCTGTAGTTAGTACAATTGTGAACTAAGCCATCGACATATGGCCCGCCTGATGCGACGGAGCGGAGTGCAATTCAAATTCAAATAATTTTATTTCAGATATTACATCCATATTATGTTAGTATGACAATAACTTATGGTAAATCTATTGTTATATAAAATTAATTAATAAAATAAAATAAAATAAGTATTAATTTCCCTCTGCAAAGAATGACGATCATGAGAACGGGTACGTTCCCGTGATAGTCACTCTCTGCAGAAAGAAATTCCAGAGCGGTGATGTCCATCGATCGGCTAATGTTTTGAGGATGCTGTTGGGACTGTCTCTTAATCGAGTGATCAGGGAGTTTGTTTTTTTGCGGACGAGGGCTTCAAACCCATCTGTTTGGTATTCCGCAAACATCCCCGATGCACTGCAGAAGCGCGGCAGACCAATCTAAAGTATTTATATTCTATGTGAAAAAATTGATAAGTCGGATGTTGATCATCACCGTCACAAACGGTAGTCTCGGTAGTTGACGGTTCGCAGATAACCGTGCGACTGCGCGAGTTCCAAAGAGAACTTTTTTGGTCAGGTGCACTCCTTGTGTACGTGATAGAAGAGTACGCGCGTCTTGAGGCTGCCAGTCTAGTTTCTATCCTATTCCTGTGAATAAATTGTTCAATGTGTTATATTCCATTCAGTATCTACACGTTAAAACGTTTCATTATAAAAATATTTTCATTTTGTATTCCATATCCAGATAGTTCAAATTCGTAGATAAAATGTTGGTTAAGTTTAAAAATCAAACAAGTAAAAAGTGTTAGTATTAAAGATTAGATTTCTAAAGAAAATATTCTCGCTACTTAAAAATATCGGTTTGGTTTAGAAAGGAGCATCTCACTTTTAATGTCAAAATAGAACTTTCCTATTTACTTCCACATACTGAATGGACTATATTAAAGCAAATGTGTAACGTGTAGGTCCCGCCGGTGATGATAGTGCAGCACTGGGGCGAGGAGTGGGTGCCGGTGTTCACGCGCGACCAGCAGAGCCAGGGCGCCGCGCAGCAGCGGCCGGCCGAGCCGTACAGCGACGGCTACCTCGCCGGGATGACATCTCGCAAGCGACGCTGCGTGCGCCAGGCCCGTCCACCGGCAACCCTAGACGGTTTCATGAACGGTATGTTTATCGCTTTAACGGTAAACAAACATCAACAGAAGGGCTAGCCCGAGCTTTTCGAAGAATCGTGGCCTTACGCAACGATTCTTCGAAAAGCTCGTGCTAGCCGTAGCTCGTAACGTAAGCTTCTTGTTTTGTCCTTCTTCTTTCTTCCTATTGTATGTTATGTATGTGTGCACGTACGTCACCCAAGGCTCGGCCTGAAAACCAGCGCTGCAGCGGCTTCGGCCACTGCAGCAAATGCTGAGGTTGAGCCTTGTTGGCTACAGAATTTGTCATACTTGTATTTATGTCACTCATGTTTGATTTGTGTTCTGTGGCCAATAAAGAACTCTTTATCTTTATCTTTTAAGCAATTTGTATGAAAACTGAAGAGCGCCGTATCGTACGTAAGAATAACTCATTTTGTCAGCCAAGAACGTCTGACAGGATAGTAGAGTCCGAGCAATGAAACTAGTCCCGCGGCAAAACACGGAACTAAAATTTTAGATTTCTTGTGTCTGTGGTCATAAAGCTCTAATTTGGTGGCGCAGACTGAATCATAATTCGTAACTTAAGCATTGCGCTTGTGCCTGTCCACGCTGACGTATCCAATACATTCTGACGTTTGGTTTCGTGGCTAACTATCATCGACGAAGGTGCTTCGTAGAGTACTAGCGTATTGCTCCTTAATGGGGGCTATTGCGTGTGTAATATCCGCTAGATGGCGTGCCTGTGAACCGAGGTCCAATTTCAACACCATGGGCTGATTTATTCATTAATGAGAAGTTTTCTAATGACAAGTCAGTCGGTTTCTCTAAAGTGATAACAGAGGGCGCGCCGAGGTTTAAAGTGTTGTCATATTTCATTTTCATATTTACCCATGAATGAAAGAGGTTTTATTCAAAAATATTTTAATTTTGAATAATCAAGAAGAACAATGAACTCCTTGTAAAAATTATAATTCAATAGAAATATTATGACAAACTGCATAGTTTCAAACGGGCAGCAATTAAAAACATCTCCAAACGCCATGGTAAACATTTTTTTTTAATTATTTTAGGTCTACTTAAGGTTCGTACAAAGTGTCATTTTCCATGTAACCAATGATATGGTTACTATGAAATATTAGGTAAACTTAAAAAACCTAGCACTGGGAAATTTTCCTATAAATTAGGGAGCACAGGATATCGACGATGATGCGCCAATACCTCCTATCTAACAAGATTTTTCGAGAAAATTACTTCCTTATGTCATTGGTGTTAAGGTTGATTATTAATGTCAGTTAATTTGTTAGATAGGAGGTATTGCCACATCATCGTCGATATATCATTCAACACCTGAAATATATAGAGACTGCGAGTAACCTCAAAGTTATGAATACCTACTGGAAAACTGCTCATTGACAATTTGACATATCACTTCCTAAAATGCCCAATCACCTTGTAGACGGACCTCAGGCCTATAGTACGCCATCTAGCGGATTTTTCGCACGCGATAGCCCCCATTGTAGCGTGAGCACGATACAATTATTGATATAGATATTGACGACGTAAATGATACTCTCACAGGTATTGCACTGGTTTACGACCAACAATTTACTTCTTAACTCAAAGAAACCTAAATGTGTAAAATTCACCATGCCAAATGTAAGGCAGGTCGATACAAGTATTAAGATGAACAATGAATCTATTCAAATCATTAATTTCACAGTTTTTCTCGGTATAACTATAGATGCGAAATTGCAGTGGAGTCCCCATATTGCTGCCTTGGCAGGAAGACTAAGTTCCGCTGTATATGCAGTAAGAAAAATTAGGCGTCTGACTGATATTGAGACGGCAAGACTGGTCTATTTCAGCTATTTCCACAGTGTGATGTCGTTTGGTCTACTGTTGTGGGGGTCTGCTGCTGACATACAAACTTTTTTTGTATCACAGAAAAGGGCCATCCGCGCTATATACAGCCTTAGATCACGTGACTCACTTAGGGTAATATTTAAAGAAATAAATATTTTAACCGTGGCTTCCCAATTTATCCTCGACTGCATTATGTATGTACGTAAGAACATGCACACTTTTCCAAAAAACTCCGATAGTCATAGTCTTAACACCAGAAATAAACATAGGCTTGCTGTCCTGGTCCTCAGACTTCATAAAATCGGTAATTCGTTTGTTGGCTTAAGTATTATGATATTTAATAAGCTACTACAAAATGTCATTAACCTATCACTGGATTAGTTTAAGTCTCATATTAAAACCTTTGTCATGTTTTGTAAAATTCTTGGTCATGTTAATTGATTAATCTTTTGAGTTGATTTATAGTAGTCTATTAACTTTCATAATTGTATTTTTTTCTTTTCTCAATTAAAACTCTGTAACATCATCAATATTTAAGAGTAACTACAGAGTTTCTTGCTGGTGTCTTCTCAGTAGAAATCGACATACCGAATCAGCGGTACAACCTGCGCGGATAAAGAATGGGATCATAAATGGCGGCGCATCTATTCACTTCTCGCTCGCACACTATTTGCGTCTATACTCGCACCCCACGAGTGCGAGTATAGACGCAAATAGTGTGCGAGCGAGAAGTGAATAGATGCGCCGCAATTTCTGATCCCATTCTTTATCCGCACGGGATGTAGATATAATGTACCTATTTTGACATTCATAAGTGTTCTGTGTGGACCTAAATTGAATAAAGATTTTTTTATCTTTATCTTTTATCTTTATAAATAGTGTTATGAATTCTTTGAATTTGTGTGCGCCTTCTCTTAACGTTAGAAACTGTATCGCCAACAGAGAGTGTTCGCGAAGCTACGGAGCGAATGAACACCGACAACCAGGCGCTGCGCAGCGCGTTCCGCGAACACATGCGCCACCTGGCGCTGGACCGCGCGGCCAGCTCCGCAGACTACGACCCCGACCGCTACGCCTCGGCAGCTCAGTTCCTCAACGGGATGGACCAGCCGAGGTAAATGCGCTTGACAACTTTCTCGCCATCATTCCATCAATGAATTCAATACGTCGACTCATTTATTTGTCTAACTTGAGAACAGCATCGTTGATATAAGATGATGCTTTGTGTGATGTTGGTTGATTTCATCTCAGATCTTAAAGGCAACTCTCCACATGGTTGTATTTGCATATTTGATATATTCCACTATCTATTACGTATGGACTATAGACTTCCACTATCACGTATGGACAGTATATTTGACAAAGTATAGAGCAAATATACCTATATGGCAAGTACCAAATACATGTATGAACGGTCATATTTACATGTTCGCTTTGTCAGTACTTTTGTCAAATACAACAAATATCTAACAGCGAATACTAACAGTACAGTCATGTGAAGTACCTTTAGTAAAGTAGAAAAAAAATGTATGAATATTATCTGATTACAAGTAATTGTGCATCGGCACAATTACTTGTAATCAGATAATAATATATCGTCGTATAATAGTAATATATCGATATTAAAATATTTTTTATCAAAAATACAATGTTTCGTGAAATCAGAATACGCACAAAAAGTTTTCAATAGCCAGCCCGATAAGCATGTAAATGATAGTTCTCAGTATTTGTACCACAACAATCTATTGAAATGAACTATTATCTTAACACGCTTCTTATTGGTGTGGGTTTATGATTGTTGTTTTCAGAGGCAAAATTTGTTAGGGAAAATGGCTCCGAGACGCAACAGCATGGAACCCGCTGGATCCGCTCACGCGCAGCTCCCAGAAACAGTGAACTGTCATAAAATTAATTAGATGTCTTTATTTTTAAATTGTGCTTTATTTTAATTCATGGTTGTAGCTGTTTTTATCAGTTCGGTCTGTAAAGATACAAAACAACTAGGATTTCTAATTATCTTATTCGTTTATCATATCAGCATAACGGCTCTTTACATACCAAATTATATTCTGAATGAATTGAATAGAGCAGCACCATCTTTCACTTTTATTACGTTATATCTGTATACTTAAATCGCTTGACTACAAACGTGACATAAGCTCCTGCTGTAATAAAGCGAAAGGTAATTAAAGCTTTAAAATGAAGTGATGTTTCTGAAATTTGATATGTCTAAATGAGCATACACCGATTTTACGACGACGTTGCATTTATTTTTATTTTGGGGGATTATCACTTTTTGTTATAATAAATATATATAATATCTATAATTATCACGCAATTGTCGTTTAATTGGTAAGTGGTTTAAGATAATTTCATAAATCGATGCAAATTTATCATCCAAAGATTCATTCTCGTTTTAATGCTTATTTTAAATATTGTTAGCACTTTTCTAGATACACGATTAAAGAATACAGATATAACGTGTCCATAAGGCCGTGTGGTCCCCGGCAGAGTAGAATAGGGCCACCCTCACTCTTACCGAGGTGTCGTAAAAGGCGACTAAGGTAAAGCTGCTGGCATGATCATCAGCACCCAGAGAAGGAAAACTCTGCATTTATATCAAAACCCTCGCCAACCCGTCTGCCAAGCGTGGTGAGTATGGCAATTACCCCTCATGTGATTGAGGGAGGCCCGTGCCCCAGCAGTGGGGACTTAAATGGGCTGATGTTGATGATGATATAACGTGTATTTTAGACAGAGCGTTGTAAAAAACTTAATTGATTATGTGATTCCAGATCCAACAACAAAAACGAGAGCCAAGATGGAAACAACAGGGAGAATGGTGTCTGAATGCCCTACAGCGATAATGTCGTTGGAACATAGAATATAACCTTAGACTCACTCGCTATCCGAGCGCTTGGCTTATAATATCACCAAGCTAATTTAAATTATATTGCAATTAGACAGTTAAAAATAATTGAAATATTTTAAATATGCATATTTAAACAGCAGTCGTATCATAGTAATATTTATTATAATAGTTTCTGATCGTCTACATATTCAAGTAATTATAAATGTTTAGCGGATTAGTATCAATCGATGTTTTAATGCAATTGGTGTGAGTTAGTGACAATTAATCAGCCTCTTTGACTTGTGTAGACGAGTCATACTTTTTCGACGATATTTTACTTTTGCTGCCTTAGTCAAAAACACCACACTGACGTCATTTTTATGCGTTCTATTCTATTACGATAAAACATTTAAGTAATATTTTCTGATGACGTTATTGGGTTTCATCTACACAAACCTCAGGGGTATTTTTTTTGTCAATTAATTAAGGTATAATCATATAATTAAGTAGGACTATATTCTGTTTTCAATGGCACTGTGTTGTAAGAAGGAACAGAGTTATGTTACTTTAACAGTTGTACTTACCTGAACCTCCCAAACGCATACTTAATTTAGAAAACTAACTGGAAACCGCAACCAGAGCGACAGAATAAACAGTTTGTAATGAAATGTAAGCAACAGTAGATGTGCCCCGTATCTTTATAAATTGTTAATACTTTGCTAATTTATTGTAATGTTTGCTATGGCAATAGAAGAGTAACGGATGCAAGCTGTAGGCCCCTCGCGCGGCTCGAGGCGGCGTAAGACGCGGGTCGGTTGTGATTGTGATAAGTCTTTAGAGGATTGTGCCTGCGCCACAACACGCGCATCACATGTACACAATTATTATAACCGCTAAATGCTATATTGTAGGCTACGAACGAGTTTGTATGTATGTATATAATAATGAGAGACTGAATTGTTATATTTTATTTACAATGACATTTTAGGTAATTTTATTGTGTTTATCCAACTTGACAAAAGAAATAATAGTTCCTTCTTGCATCTGTATGTATGTAATGTGTTAAGTTGAACGAGTTATCCTACCTAGGGGGTGGGGTGGTAGGGTGGCGTGAGTCGCTGCCGCTTCGCGACTGGGCTACCTAGCGGCTTAGTCGCGAATTTAATAATTTTACAATATTTTGTATAATTTTTATTTTATATAATCCATTTTACTACGTTGCTTGAAACTTAACCACTCTTTAGACAGAATAACTCGAAAATTAGCATAAAATTGCAAATAGGTAGTAATAAATGTCAATAGGTATTCTATACAATATTTATGGTTATTATACACATCTAGCAAACTGAATTTTTAAAATATAATTGTATTAATTAACAACTGTAGCGGATTTTAAGTGTATGGAATGTGCTGCAAATCGGCAAAATGTAGTAGATGTTTTGGGAAAATTAATAAATAATGAAATAAATTTATGTAGTTGTGTTATTTATTTTAATTCACAATAATTTCTTAGAATATGACGTATGCATGATATCGGGTCTTGTGTCTTGTAGTGTTTCCGGGAAAATCGATTGTACGTCGATTATTAATCGATTACCGGGTTCGAATCCAAGCATACATCTCTTGATTTTTGAAATCTGTATGTGCGTATTTCTACCATTAGCTGGGCGGTGAGGGAAAATATCCTGAGGAAACCTGTACGGTTAAGATAGTTTCTGAAACGTGTAACCATGATTCAGTTGCGTCTGGATCCCCTATTAAAGGGTCGCGAAGCTAAGATGGCGTACCCCGGGCTCCAGAGCGACAGCTTTGGATGCAACTGGAAATTACACGCTTAGATGAGGACTAATGTCTTGTGCTCAATATTTAGCATTACTTAGCATTTTCAATTGCGCACAGTAAAACTGGATCCAGCGGTCACCGGTGCTGTTTCCGAACATATACAACCTGGTGACTTTCAAGAAACGGGCTTATTCCTTCCTTAAGAGCCGTTAACGCATATGTGATACTTAGGGTGTTGCAGATGTCCATGAGTGCTCACCATCAGGTATGCCATCTGCTCATTTGTCCACTATAATTAAGAAACCTTTGTAGGTACCTAATGAAAAATTTGCTATAGAAAATTACTAAAAGTTTGTGATTCTACCGAGTTCTCTTTTGCATTCTCAGTTGCAACTGCCGTCTGAACTTCGCAAGTTCGCAACCTTTAGACAGGGTAAGCATTATTTGAATGGCCGGATGGCGCATTTGGTAGTTACCCTGTCGCATACGCATATGGATACCATGTGCACTATTTGAGAAATTGATCCAAATACAACGAATATTTTTGATACGAGAGCGACACTGAAAGTTTTTAGAACAGCCACTTATATGATGATGATTAAAAAAATAAGTTTAAATTTTGAAAACTCTTTGCCAATATTATTGTCTATGCATTTAATTCGATTCTCTTTTTTTCCGATTTGGCTGCAAATTGAAAATAATCTTTAACAAGTGAGCGTGAATTTACCGCGAAAAAATTTCCGTGCAATGATTTTCTATGACTTTCGATGTCAAATAAGTCAACAAGAAAGTTATGATAGACCTCAATTGGCCTTTCACGATGCCACTGAACGCCAGTGCCACGATGATCTCGTGCTACTGTTTACAACTGGTTTAATGAGTTTAAACTTGGTCGCACTAATCTCACCGATGATTTGCGTGAGGGACGGCCATGTACGGCGACTACCGAAGATACGAGTAACATCATGTTGTGCGACGTATGATAGAGGCTGACGAAAGAGTGACCTATCAGCAGATTCGGACAAGTTTAGGCATTGGTATGAGTCAAGTACACAAAATCATTCATGAACATTTAGGGGCCAGGAAGCTTTGTGCCCGGTGGATACCTCATAATTTGACAGAGGCCCAAAAACTACGTCGTGTTGATTGGTGCCGCGAAATGGTTCAAAGATTTAATGGAGGTGACTCAAATGCTGTGTTTGATATACTAACAGGTGACGAAATCTGAATTTATTGTTATGATCCTGAAACCTGCTGAATGGGTGATTCCATTCGAGGAGTTGCCAACAAAAGTGAAGAGAGGTCGCCTCGTTCTTCGGAAGGACAGGTCATATCGCAACAGTATGTTTAAAGGATCGAAAAACAGTTACCGCAGAGTGGTACACTAACAACTGTTTGCCACTTGTCTTGGAAAAAGTTCGAGAAAAACTACCTCGCAGTAGGATCCTCCTTCACCACGACAACGCCTCGCCGCACACCGCCAAGCAAACACTCGAGTATTTGGCGACGTCAGACGTAGAATTACTGGGTCACCCGCCATATAGCCCAGACCTTGCGATTTTTATTTATTTCCAAAAATAAAAGAAAAACTAAAAGGAAAACGTTTTACGGACGCCGAAGAAGCAGTGGCTGCGTATCAAAGGGCCGTCGAAGAGACCCCTAAAGAAGAGTGGGTCAAGTGCTTTTCTCAGTGGTTTCATCAAATGCAGCGATGTATTGATGTGAAGGGACACTATTTTGAAAAGATATAATATAAGTAACAACTTGCTAAATTGTTCAGTTTTTGATGTTCTAAGAACTTTCACTGTCGCCCTTGTATTTAGCTCAAAAAGGTGTCATTGGATCATCTGCAAAGGAGGGTGGGGAAGGGGGCTCCACCGGCAGATCAACGTATCACCCCTAAAAAAAGTCGGCTATTTTATTTAAAAACCTGGAAGTCCAGACGGAATCCTGAGAAACGCTCCAAAATCCGATAATAGAAAAAAGAGATATAGTAACCTTACATAGGTACGCCAAAGTTAGTGTTTGATGCCCACCCTGGACCAACATTCGTGTGATGAATGTGTCTTTATTCAGTTTCTAGGAGGTGAACCGTCGATCTGTTGTAGGTCGCGGGAATCCATTGGATGCGGGTGGCACAAGACCGATCTGTGGAGAACATTGGGGGAGGCCGGCAGTGGGCGTCTATTGGCTGGATGATGAAGTAGGTATATATTTGTAATTCTTGTGTTACTCAAGCTACTTCGTGCGGAATCAGGTCAATGTATGAATTTTTAGTTTGAGAAACTATCAATAGCTCGCAATGAGCTCGTCGTGACGAAACCTGCACGTCTCGGATAATTCCTCAACATTATAAAAAGATGGACAATATTAAGATAATTTTAAACGTGTTGTAAAGAGGCACGACGTCGTACGTACGACGTCGTATAAGAGATAACATTATATCAATTATAATTAATATCCATTATCTGTACACATGTAAGGTAATCAGATATCAATGTTTTGACCTTTTAACAATACTATAAAAACCCTAATTTCATCTAATAAATCAAGAAGATGAGAATAAGGATCCGTTGCTTTAATACATCATCCCAGCGCCCCACACTTCTGTGATCCAGTTGGTCTGGTTTCCCTGTCTAAAGGTTGCAAACGTCGTTTGATTGTAATTATCAGACTCCTCCCACCATATTATAAATCGCGATCTAAAGTTATTATCGTACTAAAGCACATGTCATCCCGTTCCGACTCGCAATGTTAAAAGGGGCTGGCACGAATTTCGTTCCAGAGCTATCCTTAGTTCGTGATTTGTAATAAAGAGGCTCAAGTCCTAAATCATGGTCTAAGCGTACCCCGGGCTCCAAAGCGACATCTTTGTACGCAACCGGGAATTACAAGCTAAGATGAGGAGGACAGGTACCTACGTACTTAAGCAACCCAACTATGGACCTACTTGTACTATGTAGACCGGGTTTAACGCCCGTAGCACACCTCCGCCGCGGTACGCACGCTTATCGGGCCCATGCTTCTGGTCCACTATGAAGCGGATACTAGCGACATTGCCTCTTCCAGCCATCTTCTAGCACCATAGAATTGACTATTTGACGACCCGTTTGGAACAGTGGTACCTAGTAGACTGCCTCGGTAGCGTAGTGGTCAGTGGGTCGCACTATAAAGCGTCGGCTGCGCAAGAGGTCCCGGGTTCGATTCCCGGGTCGGGCCAAAATGTGTACCTAAGTCTTCGGTAAGAAATTCTTAGTGACA
The DNA here is from genome assembly GCA_019059595.1 of Marasmia exigua. Taxonomy (NCBI): domain Eukaryota; kingdom Metazoa; phylum Arthropoda; class Insecta; order Lepidoptera; family Crambidae; genus Marasmia; species Marasmia exigua. The sequence goes on along the minus strand of CM032494.1, from coordinate 2,104,896 downwards.
GCCCGGAGTCTGGAAGTTGACTCCCTTGTAACACCGTGCCTCGGAAAGCACATTAAGCCGTTGGTCCTGCGCCCAATCCCTCTCCGGTCATGTCTCCCTGGTGTCCCATCGGGATATGAGGGTAGATAAGGGAATAGAGAGTGCACTTGTATTTGCGCACACACTTGAGCACTATAATATATCCTGCCTACGTGGCTGATCGTTGAGATTGGCTGCCGTAGCCGTAATCGGTTGCGGGTTCGATCCCCGCACACAAACATTTGTGTGCATGAACATGTATGTTTGTATTGGTCTGGGTGTTTTCTATGTATTATAAGTATGTATGTAGAAAAGAAAAACATTATATGTATTTGTTTGTAATCCTACTGTAACACAGGTGCTTGAGCTACCTATCTCGGAGTCAGATCCATATCTAGTTTGTGGTCAGATCAATGTATGTGATGTTGTGAAAAAACGATTATAATGATGTATCTTTCATTCCGTTACAGAGATTTTGCAACGGGCGCAGTGAACAGATTAGAAAATTACGTAGAAATGGTATAATTTCCACATAGAAAATACGTAGACTTACTCGTACGTAAATTTTCTTCTGAGTGAAATGAAGAGAGTAGTAGGGGTATGTAAAAGTAATAAAACGACAATTTATATTTTTAGTGAAGATTCACTTTGACCGTTTGACGGTTTACACATACAGTCACGTGACATTTCATATAAGACCAAGAGCCCAATTCTCGTGCTCGTGATATTTTGAAAACATGGCGGATATCACCTGAAAACCATACAAAAAAACTATGTTTTAGTGATATATGTCGTATGAAAATAAATGTCACGAGCACGAGAGTTGGGCTCTTGGAGCCCAATTCTCGTGCTCGTGATATTTTGAGAACATGGCGGATATCACCCGAAAACCATACAAAAAAAATATGTTTTAGTGATATATGTCGTATGAAAATAAATGTCACGAGCCCGAGAATTGGGCTGTTGGGCTCCTGTTTTGGCGCGATGTGTTGAGTGGCGAGGCAAGTTGTTTGCGTTGGTCTGAGGTTAGTATGAAACGGATCGTTTATTAACTTTTTCGTGAAAGTAAAGGAAACGATGCACATTCAGCCTATTTTTTAAATATGATAGAAAATACGTAGAGTAACTTTAGTCTCAGCTAAAGTTCGTAGGTTTGCAAGGAAGGCTTAAAATACGTAGATCTACTTAAAAATACTTAGTGTTGGCAACCCTGTACGGGCGTAAGTTACCTACGTGAAGTAGCGTCCGCGGCTGGAATTGACTCGTTGATGTCTAATGCTCCGCAGAACAAGGCGGCCGTTACACAGCACGGAATCTAGTGTAAATCCTGCAAGTGAAAAACTGCTAGGAAACGTCCGTCAAAGTCAATACCGTGGGAGAACCACGATTCGGCATGAAAGGGCCGGCTCGACCGGAGTGATACCACGGGTGCACCGAAAACCGGAGTGAAGCAGCACTGTGCTGTATTTCGCTGCGTGAGTACCGGAGGCCCAATCCGGGGGAAAGGGGGGGTTTAAAGGTTGGCAGTGCACTTGTGACTCCACTGGTATCGCGGGTGTCCATGGGCGGCGGCAATCGCATACCATCATATGTCAAACGACTGCTTTCTGCTCTGCTCGTTTGTCAAACGACGACGACAAACTGAGTCAGGGCGGCATTATAAATCTATTGTCGAGCCAGACCTGTGAGCCAGAACACATTTGACGTTTTTAAGTTTTAGCTTCAGAGAGAGGTGACCTACTAAAAAACTGCGATTAAAGTGAATAATCGATATGTACTTCAAACAAACGTGAATCGAATGCTATAATAATGGAAAAGAAGTTATTAGTACTTTTATTTGGAGAAATGTGAATCAAGATTATTAAAATGAAAGAGGAAAGTACCCGGCCAGCTTTTTTCTTTTTCTTCTATTGGTGCCATACGTTTTTCTTTCTTTTTAAAAAAAAAAATATTTTGAAACAAGATAACACTACATTTTATTTTAATTAATCAGAATATGGCTTTTCATTAATGGATGAATATTCCTACACGATTTACATTGTATTTGGGGTACATCACTAGAGCTTAAGAAGAAAATGGGTTGACACATACAACATTGTACCAACGTTCAATTCTCTACAAGAGTACAATTTTAATAAGTTTATTAATAGTTTAACAGAGAAAGTAAGTTGGAAATTATCTATCTATCTATTTATTAGAATAAATAAAGGCAAACATAATTTTAAAAAGATAAATAATTGTGCTTTTATAACATAGAAAGATTGACAAATTCAATGATCGTTGTTACAAGGTCACGTTGTAGAATTTTGTTAAAGTGTCAAATGTGGCCTTTTATTTTGGCCCAACTATAGTTTATTTACTGTTTTCTATGAATTAATTCTTGAAAGAACCTAGAAAGTCTACCTACCAGAGCGACTGATAACCTTTTGATTCAGTATATTGCAAATCAAATTAGTTTTGACTTGCCTACATGTGCATGCTTTTGTTGTCTGATAATATACAATGTGCTTCTTTTGATATCCCATAACTTTAAGAGTCTTTAGTAAATAGAACCGCTATATTTATTCTGTGATATAACTAAACATGAACGATTTCTTCTAAGAAACATAACATCACTAAATTTTGAATGAGAAGGGTATTTTATAGTATTTATAAATAAAATCCCCTAATTAAAAAAATGTATAAATAAGTAAATTATTTGGTGACTAGGAGAAAACTGTTCATATTTAAGTCCTATAAGATCTACTCTTAAAGTTATGAGATATCGCTGTACAGGTAGGGGTGGGTGTAAATAAAACTAAATTCCATATTTTGTCTCTTTATTTATCTTTATTAATGTTCTACAATGCCCACGTATACATAAATAGAACGACAAAGGATAACATAATTTTATACGTAAATAGTTAAACGAATATATTCTATGGTTATGTGAGTAGATAATATAGGTATATTAATCGATCCTGACTTCTTCCTATGATTGGTTTATAAACCTGAAACTTGTGTTAACATTTAACATTAGGTACTACGAGTATATAACACCCACGCTACGGATATATTTAATTACCTCAAAAAGATTTATTCTATCACTGAGAATATGTTACTCGTAACTGACACAAACTGAGAACATACATTTTTATATGATATTGTTGAACAACGGTTAACTCTATGTAATTAGTAGTTGAATATTAATTCACTTCACGATTACATTCACATGCAGAATAAGTATACATCGTCTCCATTATTTAGTATAGTATTGTGATATACGTATGAATGGATCTTCGTCCTACATTCACTATAATTATGTATACATTAACTATGAAAAAGTATTAGAAAATGCAGGGACAGTGAAGTAGAAGGTGGCCAAGTGATATGTCAAGTTGAAACTGAAAAATGATTTTTGCGGTATCATTCATTGGAGATATGAGACTCAGTCTAGTTTCAAAAGTTGTCTAAACGTTTAACTACATGAATAAAAACTTAAGGCAACGTTTTTCATCATACAACAGGAATAGAATAAGTAAAAATGGTTAACTAGGTATATAGAAGTCACTCGGACCTTAAGCTCAACCGTCAGAGTCTTTGAGTCTCAAATTGTAAAGATTTTAATCGCATCAAGAAGCGAGTTTTTAGAAGGAGCTTACAAAAGTATTGTCGAATATCATTTTTTACTACGTAAGAGAGCAGTCAAGTTAAGAGAAATTTTACAGTTCACAGAGAGTTCACAAGATAACACTATATATTATGATAGAAAGCTTATTAAATCTAGGTACACGAAGGTATATTATTGATACCTTAAAATCACATCGAGTAAGTATTTAAGTTGATACGAGTATAGGGCATACAATTAAACTTATTGAGTATCTAACACTGAGCAAACGCCACAACCCTTAGAAGAGGGAGATAGAGACATTTCGGTACCGTATAAAACTTAGTAAAGCCTTTTTGTGTGTTAATGACGATTTTATCGCAGGCACCAATAGAGTGAAAATATGCATGATAGAAAAGTTGCAAGTAGGCATCAACCAAAACAACAGGTATCAAAGCATGCCCAGCTCTCTTCCTCGCACACCATAGACGCATAGTAGATCAAAGGATGTCGTAATCCTTTTCAATTATAATTGTAAAAAACATTGGCCAATAATTTATTTTAGATTTAGTGTTAGTGGCAGGTTTCCTACACCGTATTGCAGCTTCTCATATCTTTAACCATACGCTTCGCTATCCTAAATCACAATCAGTTAGTGTAGGTAATATTTTGAAAGATGACAGTTTAAAAAATATATATAATACATAACGTTTATTTTCCTTTAAAAATATAAATATCATATACTATAAAATATGTATAATTATATAAAATATTAGCAACAATGAAGGCAAAGGTTTTTAGGACAAGTTCACAACATCGATATAATTCATAAAATCCTTTTTTATAAATGTATATAATATACGTATATATATAATATAGGAGAGTGTTGCAAAAGGTAGCCCTAATAGCTTTTCTTTTACTTCGTAAACAAATTACTGACTGAATACCATCATCTCACGTATCGTTACCGGTTGCGTCCAAGACCGTTTCGACGGAGCCCGGGGCGCGGTATGCAGGATTCCGAAATCACAATGAAGCGACAACTGGACCATACACATTCAGAATAATTATCTCAACAATTGAGAGATTATCCGAAACGTGCAGGTTAACTCATAATGTTTTTTTACACCGCAGAGCGAATGCTAGAATCACATACCTAGATTTGAAAAACCCAGAGGTGAATGCTCGGATTCGAACTTACGATCTCCGATCTAGCTTGTAAAATGCTGAGCCAGGAACATTTTTGCGGTATTGCTTTTTAGTTTAGAAGTGTTTATATAAATTTAGATGAATAAGAACATTATCTGTTTTCAAGTCGGTGTAAATTCCGATTTAAGTGAGGGTTATAAAGTATTAAATAAATTAAAAATGGTTAAGGAATAAGGAAGGCCCAAGAAAAATCCTAAGTTAAAATTTTAAACCAGGTAATGATTGTATGAAATGAATAGGTGATCATCACTCTTGCAACACTTGTATAATTAGATTTGTCATAGACATACATAGATACTATAATATCCTTAAATCAAGGTATTTAGCTTACCTATATCTACTTCTCACTTTCTGGACTGCCTTATAGATAGATAGATTCCTAATAAATTTGATTCCTTCTCGCGACGTCCTCCCTTCATGACAAGCGTGCGTGAATGTGGTATTGTACAAGTATAAAAATATTTGATTCAATTTATCATAAGTGAATATATATTTTAAATTTCTTATAAACAACACAATGAATGTATATTAACCTTACAATAAAATCTTTTATGAACAGTAATAACGACCACTTTAAATATTTATATTTTTTTGATAAAGAACCATTTCAAATGTTCAACGATATATTTTTTGATTAATTCGAATAGGATATTGAGGTAACTTTCTAAACGTAATTCGTCCTTTAATTTTTACTAACAATCTTTAAATCTGTGAAGTGAAAATGTAAATAAGCAATTAGTTTGGATTAATTTATCAATTTTACTCTATCACAGTTCGGAATAAATAAATAAATATTTCTCTTTCTTTGTCTATCACATAGGATGGCTGACTTTAAGTGGAACGATGTGTTTATAAAAATAGACTTTAATCTTAAATCAAAAGGTTACCCTTATACAAAAATATTATTGAAAAATTGTTTCAAATACCATCTAAGATGGTGTATTGTATGTGTGTAATTAGTAGCGAGAGATTCAGCCGTGCGAGCCCTACTCCAGATTGGATTCTGTCACGTGGTGACGTTTAAACGGCGACTTTCCTTCAGATTTGAAATACTTGAAGGCATTATCGAGACCATTTTTTATGAATCTACTAATACAATGAAATTTTAAGAGGAAAAAATATCCGCTGACCCGTATAAAAACCAACCCTTAATCAGCAATAATGATTGGGGATTGTTATCGTTACATTACATATAAGTTTCAACTATTAAAAAATAGGTACAATTATGTTATATAGAAACTAAATCCTATACCAAAGAGGATTTCACCGAACGGATGGAATGCGAATTACGAAAGAAATGTTTTTAGAAAAGATTAGTAATAAATATTCTAAGTTTAAAACAACAGGCACTTTGTTCCAGCATAAAATAAATATCGTATTTCCTAATTTTCATAATTCAAAATGAAATGTTTTATCATAATAATATTTACTTCCTAATTTATATAGATATACAATTTATTAGCATTCATTTGGCACCTTTAAAAATGATTTATAGGTACGGGTACATTCACCGCACATCGAATTTCTCTTATCGTTTCGAATTTCCATTTCATTTTAAGTAAATATAATATTAAGAATAGGATCTTTCAATAAGAACCAGTATCTCCGAGTTATAAGACCACTTGTCTTATTACTTTGCAAAATATATTAAATTTTACTCCTTACGTTTAATTAGATAGCCAGTATCTGTGCAAGGTTTTATACTTATTTATACCATTCTATTATATAGGGGTACCTATACCGTAAGAAGTTCATGGAAATATCACTATGATTTAAATACCTACTATATTATATCTAAAATGGCGTTAAAGTCCAAAAATTGAATTTCTACGAAATATTACGAGTATTACGTTACTTTAAAATGTGGTTTTATTTTTAGATCGAAGATTTTAAACCTTATTAAAAGATCCTTTACAAAGTACGTTACACATTTTCACCGAAGTTAAAACACTCCTTTCCATCATTAAAGTTATTGTTACAAACCGTGACGTCGGGGTTTTCATATAAATATAATAATAATATGTTCGTTATAGTATGTCAAGTCATACTAGAAAGCAAACAATTTTATTAAAATCAATCGAACTGATGATTCCCTCAAGATTTTTGGATGGTTTAATTTTAAATGGTTTTCAGAATACCTTCGCATAAGATTATTGCAAGGACAGATGATAGTCTAGCGAGCGAGTCAGTTATGGTGCCCGTGAGGCACGTGACGTACGTGTTGCTCGCTGGACTTGAAGCCTGCGGTAAAACTTAGTGCACTGGAAGCGACCTAAGTTCGTAAAGAGGTGCAAAACAATGTTTGAATGACTTGATGATTAGTCAAGAGCGCCGGCGCGATGCAGCGGAGCCTCACACTCAGGGTGACGTTGCTCTTTTATAATAGTTCTTGAGATGTAATCCACTGATTCGTCAAGTCATTCAATTAAAGTGTCTGACAGACGATTAACATGCATTGCATTCATTAGTTCCAGAATAATTAAATCGTCAGTTCTACTTCAATTTGTTGTTTTTGGAAAAACCTTTAGGCCGATGCATAGCACTAAATGATTGTGACGCTACTTAGAGTGGATATGATCGGCTTGTAAGACAGAAGCTTATGATCAGTTCGTGATAACAGCGCGTGCGAGATGAGGCGCGGACGGTCGGCGCGACGCGCGGGCGCGGCTCGGCGGAGGGCGCGGGCGCACGTCCATACGTCGACTCGATTACGCTACGCACTCTAACGTTAATCAAATTCTCTTTACGTACGCCCGGAAAACAGCTGGTACTGCAAGCAACCACAATAAAAGGTGATTAAAATAAAGCACGTGCGAGAGAGGCTGCGGCGACCGCCGCCAGCGCCCCGCCCGCCCGCTGTCTACTACTACACGTACCAAGCGCTACGACTACGCTAACCACTATCGAAACCAACCACTTATTTACTCAACAACTGTTTCTTTCAACCACCGCTCGAGCAGCTTGAACAAGCTTAGCGTCTCGACGTAGACGCAGCCGAAAGCGATCAGGGACGCACAGCATTCAGTGATGTTTATATGGTGTGATCAGTGCAGCCTATACTAATTGTATTTAGTTATTATGGTAAACTTTTATGTAGGCATGGATAGCGGTGATAAGTTACTTCGCTTTCCGTATTAACGATTTAGTTTATAGTTATTTAAATGCATTTTTGTTTATGAGCTGCACCATAACGATTCTTGGGTAAAGAGTGGCAGAGAATTCGGTTGGGTGTGTGAGGATGCTACCTTACCTTGCGAGGCAATACCAGCTATTTCAAGAATATGAACGACGTTCACATTCTATTTAATCTTGAAGGAACCAAAAAACTAGTAATCTACATTCTGATTTCAATTACACTAAATACAAACTAATATGTAGAGAAATGTAATGAAAATTGGAATGTTGTATACCAATCAGTTATAACATCGGAGAGTAAAGTTATTAGGTATGAAATAAATTAGAAATGAATATGTAGCGTATTCGCTTAACACTTAATAGAGAGATATTTGGCACAGTATGTCACTTTCGGTACAGTGGCGGTATGAAAAGGTTCATAAGTTACAGTTAAGAGAGTTAAACTAAATATTTAACTCTTCGTATAAAACATAGACATATACATATCCAATTAACATTAGAAGAAGAAAGTGTAACCTGTTTATTTAGATAAATTCGTAGTTGTTTTGTGCTTGTAATCAGTTTTATTCCTGATGTAGTAACTTCAGATGTCGCGTAGCCCTTTATTGTTTTATAACAAAACCTTGTGAGTTGTAGAAATCTTTAATAATAGTGCCATTTCACATGTTCAGTGGCACAGTATGATGGAAGTGGAATCATGATGTATAAAAATGGCCGAGTTGGTTCATTCCGCCACTGTACACCTCACATTCAGGTACATCTTCCTAGTATACTTGACTCTGCGTTTTGTGTTTACAGTATTTAACATTATTTATCAATTATATTCATTACGTATACTTATTTCACCCCGTAGAGCAGGGCTATGATTGTGGTACAATTTATATAGATGTTATAATTTACACGTTTGGCACGTCACCATTTTATAGCCATTGATAGCTCATCGGCTTTTAAGTTTAAATAGACAATATTATAACTTTTAATATAATAAAAGTAGTTTCTAATAAATATAACAATACCATATCACAGCACCACTATACAACATCTCGCTGTATACTATCATTTGGTAACATTTCTTTATTGTTATTTTTAACTCTCTATATTTTAATTTTTAGTACATTTGGACATTTTATTATTTTCATGATCGACGAAGAAGTCCACATTGTACCGATTAAAGCTTTACAATTTCCCTCTTTCATAAAAGCTGGCATACTTTTTGAAGCGATGACTTGTATATTTTTTTTCGTAAGCGACATCAGCCTCGATAAATATAATAGAGCGTAAAACAATAGTTAATCATCTAAAAAAATTAATCGCAAATAAATCTAATATTTAATACAACATCGATAGTGATAAAACTACGAACATAGAGACGGTCATATGGGAATCGCCATCTCTGGCGGAACTGTTACGAAAGCGGAATGATCGGTGGAGCCGAGTGCGCGGTGGCTGCATCGGCGTCCCGGCGAGGCGGCGCGGCGACGCCGGGGCGTGTGGGGCGAGAGGGCGATCTCCTCGCCGGGCGCGGCCGGGGCGGGGCGTTTAGCGCGTGAGCGTGATATTGAGCGAGGGGCACTTGCGGACGGCCATCGCGGTGTGCTGCAGCGCACTGTAGCCGGCGGCCGTGGCGCCCTGCAGCGCGGTCCAGTGCGGGGAGTGGTGGTGCGACGCACCGCTGTGCGAGCCCACCGGCAGGTGCCTTACCATGCCGCTGCTCAGCTGCTGCAGCAGCCCCGAGCCCTGCGAGTTGCTGAGGCAGGCGGACGGGCGCCGCGACCGGATCGACTGCATCGACGACGTCAGCAGGAACGGCACGCTCGACGACGTGTTCGGCATCGACCCGCCCTACATAGCGCACACAAAATAATACTATATTAATATATATTTTATGATTACCGGGTCTTTTATACAAAAAATCTAAAATCTGTAATAATGCTGCGTTTTTGATTATACGAGGAGATGAACATTTTTTTTTAAATAATATTATTTATCTCTCATATTATAGTTAAAAAGTTTAAAATATGCAATCGTGAAGTATTGAAGAATCTGTAATATAAACATTTGTTTAAGTATAACTACTTCCTTACAGTACCTAAGGCGATTAGTTGCCTATCTACTGCATGCCTTAAATATAGGTTATATTATCAGCATTTAAAGCGTGTTGGGCATGTGAATTTTTTTGTGATCCAGTAATACTTAGCTACTCTACGATGAAGTAGTTTCACCACGGAGATGTTGCCGTCAATGAGAGATTATTTTGCTTTCGGAATGTAAATTACACAATAATGCCAATTGGTTTGCATTATTAGTGGCAACATCTTAGTGCAATAACTCTAAACACTGTTGATGAGTACAGCACAACAGAAGCAGGTAAGGCCCGGCGTCGCTGCCGGCCGCGGCGGCAGGCGCCAGGCACCATACTCACGATCATGCTCCGTGCAAGCTGCATAGAAGAACAAATAGCAACAGTAAGTGAGACAGCGTTTAACGTACGGCGCTCCGCCATTGTGATAGGAAAGATGATCTTCTTACTTGCGATTATTCCTCACATAAAACATTTATACAATAACATTTCGAGTTACAAGTTACTACACCTATAGCGAGCGTTAACATTTTAAGTCACATCAGTGGTGTTGTATCAACTTTTAGGACAATTTGGAAAATGATTACTTAATTTAAAATGCTTCTTAGGAATAAATATTTAAAAGCCAATAATAATGATAACCAACGGTGCTACCCGGATACAAGTGGAAGGCAACACCGGATCGGAAGAGACCACCGCTGGTGCACACTCGGTGGGACACAGACAGGGCGCGGGGGGCGCCGGCCGCCCGCGCCCCGGGACAGTGGCGACAGGCGTCATGCAACGCGGCACAGACAGGAGGCATGCACCACTTCATCTTTATTCTTGAAGGTTAATGCAGGTTCGGTCGTCTCGCAGGATTGAAGTAATAGCGTTGAGTTGATGTGATGGAAGGTCTAATGATCGAATAGAGACAGTTCGTTATGTGACTCCAATCAGGTTCGTGCAGTACATGTATGGTGAAGGTGTGAACAATGAGACACTATCTCCCCCAGTCGGTGTGGGAACAAGACGCGACCGTAGAAGAATGACCACATCAATGTCAAGCCATTCAAGTCGACATTCAATAGAGGGTTCGGGGAGGTCACGCAGCCAGGCTGTGCGCGGGCGCATCACTTACGACGCACTGCGACGCAGACGGCACGGACAGGCTCGAGCCTGACCCGCCGCGTCCCCTGTACTGGTAGCCCTGCCAAAATAACCACTTTCACTATACACTGATCATGTCTTGCACGGCATTGTCCACATGAGCACTGGTCCCACACTCCACTTTACACCAGTCATTTCAGCTCAATAACAGTTTTTGGACTTTAAAAATGTTAGTGTGTAGGTATAATGTGTTAAAAATTAAAGCGGCAGGCATTAGTGAATGGAAAGTTTTGACTTACAGTAGGCGGTGAGAGATTAACCGCGGATCCGCGACGCTCCTGCGGCCCGATGCTGGAGTGGCGGCGCGTGGGCAGGCCGGAGTTGCCGCCCGGGGTGCCGCCCGGGGAAGACGCGCACGAGGGCGCGATGCGGATTTTCGGGGTCATCAGCGTGTTGTCCGACAGTCGCCGGTTCGGGAACGCGCTCGCCACGCGCAGGAAGTTGTTGTCGTTGTTGGTGGAGTTGCTCGACCCGAAGAACCACTGGCCGATGCCAGTGCCTAAGCGAGGTGGAACAAGAATGAGTACATTTTTTTCAATCGGTTTAGGAGCGATGGAAGCTCAGAGGATAAGAACGTAGTCGTAATTCGAATCCCGAGCAACTCCGAATTTTTCTGATTAAGTTATGTACATACTTCTACCGTTATCTCAGCGAAAACATCGTGAGAGAACCTGAAAATTTCGTATAAGTTTCTGAAACGTGGCAGTCGTTTTAAAGTAATTAACATGACTTCTCAAATCTTAGATCATGGTTCTAGCGTACTCCGGGCTTTAAAACGATGTCTTTGCAAACAACGGTAATAGCTGAAATAATGATCATCTAATTGGCAAAGTTTATGTGAAGGTTAGATCGTCGAGAGGAGGCCGCGTAGAGAAAGTGGACCAACGATCTGGTGAAGGTTGCGGGAATCAGAATCGCAGACTTGATTTTTGTGGAGATCATGGGAGGCCTTTGCTCCCAAAAATCAAGTCCGCGTCCGCATCCAGCAGTGAGCGTATACTGGCTGAACTGATGATGATGTGATGGTTGTTCGTTGAAGCACTCACTCTTGAATCCGCCGCCCACGCTGCTGGATGGCGCGGTGGTGGCGGTGACCGAGTTCTTGCGCGCCATGTCCTCGGCGCTGGAGGTCTTGCGCTGCTCCACGCGTAGGTTGGGGATGTTGAACGGCGGCACGTTCATGTTGTCCGTGCTCATCTGGTGCCGTAGCGGCCGGTGCCGGTCCGGGCTCGACAGCGAGAGGCTGTCCATCTTCAGCTTGTAGCGCTGGTTCTTGTCGATATTGTCCAACATATCGTATAAGATCTGTCAGTCAAAAATTTTTAGTTACTAACTTTAACAATCCAAATCTAAAAAAAACCTTTAGTATCGGTATGATGAAGACGTGACTAAGAGCACGTACCTCCATCAAGTTAGTGAACTGATCAACGTTCAATGCGGGGTTGATGGTCTGCGGAGCCAGCGATGGAATCATCTTGGTGGCCATAACGTTGGTGGTCAGACCAAACTTCCTCTCCAGGAGCATCGACTTGTAAAGCTCTGTAAAAAATGGCGTGTGTAAGATCTAACAAAATGTTGAAATGGAAACAGTCGCTTTGCTTAAGTAGGATCTCGCTGCGCTTGCCCGTGAATAAAAACAGTTCGCTTTGCAAAGTAGGGTAAGCTACTAACAGCACCATTGACACAATCGCTTTGGAACTAAAACTATGAATTACCGTATTCACATGTTACGAGTGTCCCGCATAACCACGAGCAACATAGAACACGGTTTTGTAGCAGAAACAAAAAGTAAAATAAGTGTAAGTGATACTTACTGACAACGCGATTTATAATATCTGGATCGCTGAGCCTCATACTGAGCAGGGTTGGAATCACTTGCTCGAGGAGATGGGTCCTCTCGAGGCGTAGGAGTATCTTCTCATAAAAGCACAGGATGAGGCTTATAATTTTCACATCGCTTTGGTTTTTCTCAAGAAGGACCTTGATTTTACCCAGCACGATCATGTGCAGGGACTTGTCATCGATGTAGTCCGATACGTTCTGCATGGCAATCAGGGAAGCCGTCTGCAAGAATGTAATGTCATCATTACCAACTTGGGAATCACCAATCGTATATATTGTAAAGATTTAAAAAAATATATGTATGAGTACTTTGTTATTAAAAAAAAACCTACGTTATCTACTAAGCATAAGGTTTGACAGAAAAATATTAAAATCAAAAACAAAGCGACAGGAGGCGTATAAAGAAGCGTAGTTGGTTGGTGCAACAGATGCTGAGGACACAATTATCCAATCATATCTGTCGAATATTATGAAATAAGTCGAATGCGGAAACAAAATTAATCTTTATTATATTACTAAGATAGAACGACCTGGCACTGAGCTTACGGTTTGAGCGCCATTGCCATCTATAGTTATCTGTGATTGTGATATAATAACTCATTATTTGTGATTTTCAGGGTGTGAAGGTTTTGTTTTTCAATTATTTTAACCTACCAAATAAGCTTTCACACCAATTATTGAGAGCGGCTATAACATTGAAAACCATCCGAACAACCTAAGCATTAAATTGATGTTTGAAATAATGGACTATTTAGATTACCTGTATCTGGTTGGTGTTATTATCCAAAGCGCTGTATAGCAACGGCATGATCTCATTGTTCACCTCATCCTTTTGGCACTTCTTCAATATAACGTGCAAGTTCTCCAAAATAGTCACTGAAGCTTGGATGCTTTTCGGAGAATTCATGAGAGCCCTGCAAAACAGGGCTTTGTTATAGTACCTGTCAATAATTATGTCCAGCAGTGAATAATACTCCTCCTGGAATCATATTGATAAGCCAGGTATGCAGAACATAATTTATCGTGCCTGAATGAGTGCACCAACACTAGTGCCTAGTGACTCTATTCCTTTACCCACATATTCCAATCGGGTACCTACCGGATACGAATTGACTGGGATCGGAATGCAGGACTAAAAGCTAAATAAGTTTTATGAGGCATGGTTTTACCCGACTCCGAGCTCGAAAACTCAGGTAGAGTACGCGTCACGAAAGAAGCCTCGCGGAAATATACGACACTAAAATTTAAGATTCCTTGTGTCTGTGAAAATAAAGCTCAATTTTGAGTATTGATGACGACTTAAGTGCGTTTTTCACGGAACAACTTTCGTGGCGCGGACTCTACCTACTAAATTTTGGTCCGAAGATTGGAACCGGGATCCGTAAGAGCAGCCTTCGCTTTATGTTACGACCCATGTCTACTGAGGCAGCAATTCCCATAATTACTGAAGCGGAATGAATTATCAACTCGTAAATGTTTCGGGCCCGTGACAAGCAAAGGATAAAGGATGATCAACCTTTCATCGCGGTGCTTTGAGCAGGATAATGATTCTATTGTAATGATCGGAAGTAGTAGTTTTATTCAGCAATTTGAAGCTAAAGTATTCAGAGCAGAAAATTGTATAACTTGCAAATTCTTGAATGCAAAAGTAGTACGGACAAGCAGTGACCCGTAATAAAAGAGCCGATTGTTTCTCGTCTAAAGACAAAGCAAGAGCGCTTTTGAGGACACTAGCAGTAGGGACCCTGGCAGGACAATAAAAATATTTTCTAGTTTCCATTACCTTTCAACTTTGTCTGCATGCACTCCTATAATGAAACTAGAATACCACTGTTTTTTATTTACCGCGTGGTACAATATGATTTTTTCCAATAAATGTAGCATGAGACATGACGATAACTTATGTACCTTTAGGCTGCACTGAATACTCTGATTATTATTATGAACTGATTTCAAAATCTATTTGCATTATCTGTTATTATGGTGTAGGTGTTTCGAGTTTTTTTTTAATTTAAAACATACTTTAAAAACTAACATTATAGGTTTTAACCTATTTCAATAGCCAGGTCCGTTACAACACAAGTCTATGTTACTATGTTACTAAATACATTTAAATTAAATTATTAACTCTATATTACATGTTATTATTATTTTTAAGATTTTTAATTTATACTACAACTAAGAAGGTTAGTTGAAATATAGCATTATTTTAAATACATTCATCTAAATTTACATATCTATGTATTTCTCTAGACGAGAGTAGAGCTACGTAAAAGTTGCTCTAGGGTCAGTTTTTTATCCCTTCGCCACGCAAACCTTTGGAAACACCTCTGAAATTTTAGAGGGGTTTGCCTCAGAGGAGATCTCTACATAACGCATCGGCCATCCAGTGGAGGTATATCCGCATAAGGAGGTCAGCCTGTACCACCTCGAACCGACATTTCTCTAGGGAGGCCAAAAAAATGAGTCTTACTTCAGAGTTGGGAGAACATAGTGAGAGAACTCATCAGGCGTGGCCTCGTTGGTGAGCCATATGATGGGCTGCAGCACTGCCGCCAGCACCTCCGCTGTGCGCACCTCGAGCTGCAGCGCCGGCCACACGTGCTGCCAGCGGAGCTTCTGCAAGGCAAGAGTTGTCAACTATTCGAGACACACTACAAAAATAAATACATACACAGTTGTCAAATATTCGAGACACGCGGCATTATTTTCGCCCTAGAAATATAAAAAGACGCAATAGGTTAGGACGACAAAAAATTGGTATCCTATTGAATACCCTAAAGGCTACTAGAAAACTAGATACAGAGAGCATTATTGTAAATCAGTGTAACTAAATCTTTTATACCTGTGTATCACAAATAAATAATTTTGTATTTTTATTTGTAAGATCAAATAGATTCCCAGTTTGTATGTAAACGAAGATTACATAACTTATTCGTTACTTGAAAACGAAAGTGACATAAGGTAAAATTGTTTAAACAAAATGATAATGATAATTTGGAATAATAATTAATTAACTACCTTGAATTGTTTCAATTTCATACATAACTTCCATATTTAGATACCTAAATCACAACTTGAAAATTCACTTTCATTCTCATTGTGCTCAATATTCATTACATATTTAATTATGAAAGTTTCACATAGGTACACTAAATTGGACAACTTTTCTCACACGGAGGAGACAGCTATTATGCGTAATTAATATTTTCCTTTGTATAAATGTTGTTTCTATGCTAAAATATTTCTTCATTTACTCGTTACTTATTATTTACAATCTGCGCTTGATTGCTAGGTACAGGAAGTAGCGACCAACAAGAAAATCAAACAAATTAAAAATGTCTACAATTCGCTACGGCAGTGTTCAAACAAAAAGGAAAACATAAATAGCACAGTTCTAATGAGATTTGTGTGTTCTTTGTTGTATTTAAATTATTCCGGGTTCGGTCTCAAGACTAAATTAATGTTCTGTAAATAAATTTTATCACACCAAAATTTATTTACATAACATTAATTTAGTCTTGAGCAGAGAGAAGCATTTATATTTCTATTTTGGCCGAGTTTTAATAATGCCGAAATTGTTCATAGATGCAATGGAGAATATGTTCAAGATGCTAAACTGGAAAGAAATTTTCTCACTTGCGATTCGCAGATGATATCGTCATAATGACAGAAATGCTGCAGGACCTACATCAGTTGCGGAATAACCTGGAGTACTCTTCCAGACGCATCGGCCTCGATGCAACATGACCTGGCTTTTGTCCAAGTTCTAGGGACAGTTTAGTTTTTAGTACTTCCTGTTGTAAACTTTTTCTATTAATAATAATGTCCTCCAAACCGATATTTCGGTCATGGCGGTCAATCTCAGCGATCAGCTATCGACGCAGGACATATTTTAGTGCACAAGTATTTGCGCAGACACAAGTGCACTCTCTATTCCCGTACCCTCTTATTTCGATGGAACACCAGTGTGACACGACCGAAGAGGGATTAGGCGCAGGACCAATGGCCCAAAGTGCTATCCGAGGCACGGGGGTACAAGACCGCCAACTTCCAGAATCCGGGCTAACACTGAAATTTCTTAACAGGAAAACTCAGCTACAAATTCGGCCCGACCCGGGGATCGAACCTGAGACCCCAAGCGCAACCATCGCTTTAAAGTGCGACCCACTAACTATTGCGCCACCGAGGAAGTTTTTTTTTCCATTACCTAAGAGTCGAAATAAATATTTCTATTTCAGGGAATTCCCTAGTTTGAGACCAGATTATCAGTGTGAAATTGTGCGGTGCAATTATTATTGTTTGGGTCATCATTAACAATATAATTTGCATGGTTGCGGACCAAAGAGAAAGCGAAAATGTAATTATTTTAATTTATTAATGTTTCAGATTCAAGCTGGTTGATTTATACAGGATGTATCTGTGAACATTTACATCCCTTTTACCACGTGATCTATCAACCATTCTGAACAACATTTGTTCTATGACTTTTGGTAATTCGCATAAAAAAAGTCAACTTGTCCGCCACTAGTATAAAAAAAATGTCAAATTCTCAAACAAAGTCGGACAAGGACAGACTTGGTCATATTTTATGGGGAGTCGAAAAATGTTTCGACTAATTTCGAAAAGTCTTAGAACAAATGTTCTTCTGAATGGTTGGTAGAACACGTGGTTACACGGAGGTAAATGTCCACAGATACACCCTGTATGACCGAGATGGCGTATACAGGGTAAACAGTAACAGTACAGGGAAAAAAACATTTGTGGGAAACTGCCCGATTCTGTGAATATTAAACATCGCATAACGGACACAATACTGAAATCACACATGCCTGCTCCTCTTTAGAAAAGTAGGGACTAAAATAGATACTAATACTTAATTATTCACAAAGCATTTCAACCACACTGAGGAACGGAGGTCGACCGTTTCGTGTTGTCTAAAATTATTTTAGATTAAATTTATTAGGTAGGTAGTTCGCGTAGCCAGGCATAGAAAAATAAGGTAGTTTTTACACAATAAACTAATAAGGTGACGGGTGGGGCACACTAGCGACGCCAATCGATTTTAATTTTTAGCTACTAAACCGCATCTACTTTAAACAATTTCGCCAGTCTACTTTAAACCTCTAGGCCAACACTTATTAAATTACCATGCACAAATGTTGGGCCCGTTTTTGTACGCGAACAATTGATTCACGCCAAAAGTGGTCGCTTTTGGCGTGAATCAATATTTCGCTTACGCGTTGGACGTGTTGTTGAAAATTGAAATCGATTGGCGTCGCTAGTGTGCCCTACCCGCCATCTTAAAGGATAAGAGGTCGGCTTGAAGCTAACTGCGGTCCCGGCTGTGGGGTGCGGTATACGATCGAGATGGCGTATAAAGGGTGGAAAAAACATTGGGTCCTTGAGGGAATTCAGACGTTTTACTTAAAGGATTTTTTTTAAATAAAAAGATAAAAAATCTCTGTTTCATATCCATAACTAGTGGCCCTCCTTGACATTTTTTTCTGACATTAGTTCCACTATTTTATTCGATAGGTGGCAGACGAGCAGACGGATCACCTGATGGTAAGCAATTGCCGCCGCCCATGAATGCCCGTGACACCAGTGGAGTCACAAGTGCGCTGCCAACCTTTTAACCCCCCTTTCCCCCGGATTGGGCCTCCGGTACCCTCACTCACGCAGCGAAACACAGCACAGTGCTGCTTCACGCCAGTTTTCTGTGAGGCCGTGGCGATCTTACACTCGTCTGTCGTTTAAGAATAGCCACAATACCATAAGATATTGTATAAAACTATAAATTCGGTAGTATGGAGATCTTACTCGACAAACAAGTGTAAGATAGGTTTCTTGGAGAAATTTACAAAATGACTGTATCGACTGGTAATGCAATTTTTGTAAAATAGTCAATCCTATTTTTTAATACAAAAAAATCTTTGAAAGCTTTATTTCTTTAAAAAATGAATGCGTTAATTTAAGGATATAGGTAAGTTACTTTTCCTCTAAGGCCTAATGTTTTTTCCACTCTGTTTATTGACATCCTGGGTTTTGTTTAAGGCTTGTTCGATCCAGTAGAGGCAGCCCATTTGATTTTTATGAACTGTAATGAATTTAAAAAAAAGGTCGAAAAGGATTTGCGTGGACTTCTGGCGGATGACTGGCAGGAGGTGTCGCAGGACCGACCTAGATGGAGACTTTTATTATAGGAGGCCATGGCTCACGTTGAGTCGCTGCACCAACCTAGTTAGTTAGATAGTATGTAGGTAATGAATTTAAGAGATTTGAAGAAAAATCAATTCTTATGTCAAATACTACACAATTAATAATAAAATCAAATATCGGCGGAACGGGATCGAACAATGGCTTTTAAAGTTTAAACTCTTACAGATCTTGATCTCCATATGTGGTAAGGCTACCGCCATTTAGGCTGCGTTTCCACAGAAGTGAAGCTGCGCAGAGTTGAGCGGAGACTTATAAAAATTGAATCAATAACCTTACTCAAAATTCACATCTCATCTCCGCTCCGATTCAGTGGAAACAGTGTTAGCGGAGGTGAGAAGATATACATTAAAATGTATGGTGCTCGGGGATAAGCGTAGCACAGCGGTGTCGAGCTTAGTAGAGCAGGGTGAAGCGGGGCTGTGCGGTGGAGAGCGGGGATGCGCAGAGTTGCACGGGGTGGAGTAGGGCTGCGAGGGGTAACGGGTCAGGCGCGGGAGTAAGTTTGTTGCTGCTTGGCTCCACTTCACCCAGCTACACAACTCAGCCCTGCGCTGCTTATCTCAGCGCAGCTATAGTGGAAACACCTATCTATTTACACAGCTCTACTCTGCTCAACTCCGCGCAGCTCCTCTTCTGTGGAAACACAGCCTTAGGATTCCCCTGGGAAACAATAAATGCCATACCTTCGGGATATACGGCAGCGCGTCGATGAGAGTGGTGCGGTAGAAGTGGCTCTTCTGGTTCGGATCCTTCATGGTGATCACGTCCAAAAACTGCATGGCGTGGATGGCCTGCTCGCTTTGGCACCTAAATCATTTTAATAACTGTAATATATGTCATTGAAATATAGTATAAGGCACGTTAGGTAAGTAACTAAGGTCGTTGCATTTATTTTTTTTGTCGGAGAGCTGATTCACCTCGCTCACAGAAAAGCGAGGTGAATCAGCAATGTTCTGTGTTTCGCTGCGGGAGTGAGGGTACCGGAGGCTCAATCCAGGGGAAAGGGGGGTTTAAAGGTTAGGCAGCGCACTTGTGACTCCGCTGGTGTCCCAGGTGTCTAAGGGCCGTGGCAATCTTTTTATTTCATATGAGTGGAGGCAGACGAGCAGACGGATCACCTGATGGTAAGCAGTTCCGCCGCCCTTGGACACCTGCAACACCAGTGGAGTCACAAGTGCGCTGCCAACCTTTTCCCCTTCCCCATTTGGCCTCCGGTAACCTCACTCATACGGCGAAACACAGCGCAGGCGCTGCTTCACGCCGGTCTTCTGTGAGGCAGTGGTATCACTCCGGTCGAGCCGGCCCATTCATGACTAAGCGTGGCTCTCCCACATTTACCACGCTTACCATCAGGCAACCCGTCTGCTCGTCTGCCACCTATCACATAAAAAAGTACTAGAAATAATAAGGTCTAGAAGGTTTGAAAAGTGATGGTAGCTCAGTGGATAAGGACGCGTCTTCCACACGTGGGGTCGTAGTTCGGTTTTAGTGGATTAAATCGATCGAATAAGGATCTCTAAAGGAATAGAACATTCTGTCATTTGACGACCCGTTGGGATCAGTGGTAGTGAACGCTGCCTCTGGTTAAAGGGTTGCGGGTTCCACCCCCGCACAGCACAAACATTTGTGTGCATGAACATGTCTGTTTGTATTGGTCTAGGTATTTTCTATATATTCTATGTATGATTTATTAAGTATGTTTTTACGATTGAAAAGTTTTCAATGTATATATTTGTAATTCCACTGTTGACTCTGATATCCGTAACACGCTACCTATCTTGAGCTACCTATCTCAGAAGCAGATCAATGTATATATGTGATATTGTGACATTTTCCATTTCATAATTATATTTAAATATGTAACATTTTCTTACATAGATACTTAATACATAAAGTATATAGACGTTGGTTACTTATTTAATAAAAGTACCTACCGACACAGTGTTTTTGTGTTTGTAAATTCCCTTATTATGACAAAAATTGTAAACCGAAAGCCTACACCCACCATGGGTCCCCAAAACAATACCGATATTTGTGGCTACTCCCCTATTTGAACCATAAATAGAATATTTAAAATGTACGTAGGTATATGAGTATACATACTCGGACGACTAATACCTATGTTTTTGTTTCATCTAAAAGATAATAAGCGAAAATATTTTAAAGGATCGGTGTTGCAGGCTAAGGAACTGTGGCCGGTGTGGCGGTATGTTGTGTTGAGGCCGTTTTTCAGCACATCGTACAAGAGATCGTAGAACCGCTCTTTATAGCAAAAGTGTGTTTGTCATGGCACCAACAATTTGTAACAAAATTCCTAACACAATAAAACAATGTAATGAGCTTGCAATATTTAGGAAAAAATTGTTCAACTATTTAATCGAAAATGCGTTTTAGTCTGTTAATGAATATTTAGAATCAAAATGAACTTTGACATAGTAATTGAGAGATTTATTTTGGCTTGCTATAAAATATTTTATTTATTTATTGCGTTCATTATTCACATTTGTATTATTGTAATTAATTAATTTGGACATTTCGCGCTGTTATGAATTTAATTATTACGAACTACCTGACTATGACATCAATTAGGTAATATACTTCCTATGACATTGTAATAATAATGTAATCTTGAAATGTATAATTTGTACGTCAGTGAAAGACAAGGCATAGTGAGACAGTACTCTCCAACAACATCTGTAATCTACCAATGTTTTACAAATAAATCATTTGTATTTGTATTTGTAGATATAATGACTAAAGTTATTACCTAATATTAAATGTTTTATTCTTGAAATTATGCAAAATGGTGGTTGGGAACAGTTGGAGTAATAAAAACTTTAACATGAAATTACATACCTATAACTTTAACTTACTTTCAAAACTGTAACGAAATAGCGCTCCCAACGTTTCAGTAGAGAAGTAAGAAGAAGATTGTGTCAAATTCAATCACCCCCGAGCGACTTACCTACATAGCTTAAAGCATAGAGTAAGGTAATAATAGTCTGGATAACTTTAGAGTCATTAAAAGACTTAAAATACATTTTAAAACTTCGGCGGCATACGTAATAAATTGAAAAGGCTGCTCCTTTTCAGTTTAATATCAAAACTTTTTGAAGCACAGGTAGAAAAGTTGGTATACAAATGGTGAATTTGTGAAATCGCTCCTTGGATTCACACTTATGTACACTCCTTTTATGGAAAGTAAAAGTGTGTACAAAGCCAACAACATGAGCGAGTGTGTGTGACTTGTTTTGTTGGTTTAATAGGTTCCGAGGGAGGCCACTGGGAGAGCTGGAGTGGTGTTGACGCGAGGGAGCCCCGGAGCGCTTCCAGCAACTTCAATACTTCAAAAGTATCTTTACGAGGTAATTGGAAAAATATCTTTGGTGAATTGGCTACCGGCGAGTGTATAAGCGAGGAAATAAAGTAATTACTTACTCCGATTTTACCACAAATCCGTATTTTAATCTCATCTTAGCAAGTTTTTTACAATTTTATTGTAAATATTTCACCTTCATAAATGTAATTGCATTCGATATCAGTGAAAATGATCACCGCAAGGAGTTAGCTCATAAACTTAATACGAGGTTTCCGGAGAACACCCGTTAAACTTAGTACCCAAACTAAGTTATCTAATTCCACCCCTTATTGTTCTTCATCTCAGGTCATATATCTTGATGGGAGTGGTTTAATGGAATTACTTATGTTTCGTGCTGAACATTAACAGTGCTAGTAACTTTAAATAGGCGTTCGTAGTTGTAAAAATTTAAGGTGCCTAATAAACAATTATCTTATCTTATCTTAAAATGGGAGTTGGTTATTTTTATACAAATTGACACCAGTAATTAAAATAATATCTTCCAACCAACGTGCGATCATGATTGGGCGTGGAAATAAGCTGGACTGTTACCTTTTTAAAGAGAGCTGTAAGCGAATAAACCAGCCCTCTGTAGACATCGTGTCTGACTAGAATGTGCAGTCACATGCACTAACAACATTCTGTATTATTTAAATTGAGTGAACAATGAATGCAACTATAATTTACTATAATTGGTTCAATTTTCAAATTATGGTTAAGGCTGCCAATCTCATTGGCCACATACGCAGGATATAAAGAAATGTGCACTTACTTGAAATACTTGATTAGCGGCAGAAGCTGGGTGGTAGGCCTTGGGTGAGGGTCCCTCGACAGCAGCCTGCCGACAGCTTCCTGCAGGGCTGCGGGCACGCGGGGTAGCACCAGGCTCACTTGATGGTCCAACTGTACACATAACAATAAATGTATCGGGAAACTGAGATAATCATTGTCGTCTCAAGCACCCTCAAACAGCACTGAATCGTATTTCATGTTTACTGTTTATTTTAAAATTGTATGTACATTAAAATAAAATAAATACTTATAAATTTATTTTATTTTAATGTAGTGCCTCCGTGGCTAGTTCGCAAAGACGCTTGGTCGATTTTGTGGTATTAAATTATTCTATTAGTCTGAGAGTGATGAAAGATATTTTCAGGATTTGATCTTATTATTTTATAGCATTAAGAGTTAAAAATAGTTTTTTACCGAGAAAATTTATAAAAAATGCGATAAATGCTAAAGAAAGATAATCTAGTGGATTATCTTTCTTGCCGAATCTTCTTGACGAGAAACAAATTTCCGAACCAGTGGTAGAATCGTATTATGTATATTTTTTTTGATATAATTTGGTATAAACTTTATATAATGTATTAACATGTAAATTATGCATAAGTACTTACATATAGTTTTAAATTACTCAAATGTACGACGATTTGTAAGTGCTGTGTACATGACTATGCAAATAAAGATTTGTTTAATTTTTATTTTGAGTCTTTTTCACACGCGCTGTGCGTCTCTTATGTTTGCATGCGACAGGTATATAAAAGGTATCTTCATCGTCAGCCCATTTAAGTCTCCACTGCTGGGGCGCGGGCCTCCCTCATGTGATTGAGGGGTAATTGCCATATTCACCACGCTTGGCGTCTGCCAAGCGTGGTGAATATAACCCGTCTGGGTTGGCGAGGGTTTTGATAAAAATGCAGAGTTTTCCTTCTCTGGGTGCTGATGATCATGCCAGCAGCTTTACCTTAGTCGCCTTTTACGACACCTCGGTAAGAGTAAGGGGGCCTATTCTACTCTGCCGGGATCACACGGCTAAAAAGGTATCTTACGAGACGGATTTGTTGAAAACTTCTAGAACCTAATCCGTGGAAATTAACTTTTTCTATTTAGGTTTATTTTATTGCGATGATTAGGTGTCTATATAGGCGAGGAGTTAAGACAGACCTATTCCTAATAATAGCTTTTATTTTATTGTTGACGTATCTGGCGGAAAGTAGTAGCGAGCTATTCATCTTCCGTGTTCATCTGAAAATTGATGGATGAGGGAATAAATTCTCGCCAGATTTTTTCACCTTCCTAACGTAGCTAAGTGATTAAGTGTAATCGTCATAAATAATCCTTGTAAGTACTATAAGCTAGACAGTTAACTGTGCAGTGATGAATCTTAATTGTTAGCTGTATAGTGATGAACTTAAAGAGTCTTGATTGTATCTTCTCAGTTGGGAACGATATTCCGAACCAGTGGTGAACATACGATTTGAAACTTTCACGTTTCATTTTACTAAATTTCATAGTCCCAGTCCTCTTGTGACCACGACCGTTGTAAACGTCTAAACGTCAAGCAGTGAGTAGTATAATGTACTTGTTTATTTTCGTCGTGTTTAGCCCCTTAATATATGAATTTCAGTGGTAAACATGTTGACTTTCATAATATATAACTAAATTAAATTAACTATTTTAATTTTAAAAATGAGTATAAATAAGTGTACACATGAATAGAGTGTAAGAAATGATATACCTACGCGTTGTGTTTATTTATAGTTAGCACTGGTAGCCAAAAACAAGAATAAATCGTAATTAATACCTAACGTTAATTTGGGACAACACATATTTTTTCATCACACCTACTCGAAAAGGATGACTTGGTTATGTGTATCCAAAGATGGTGTTTTGTATAAGAAACTTATAGTTGGTGGAAAAAAAATTTGGACCATCTTAGCACCAAACAATCTTGAATAGAGACTGGTTTGCGGCGGCTAAGAAAAACAAATTATAAACGCGCGAACTAGATATGTAAGTTGGTGATTTTTTAAATTTTCTTTCGTCGCTTAAAAACCATATTAAGAAAGCGCGATCTACATATTCGCATGGAACACAGATCCTCTGTGGCATGGAACTACAAAACACGTTTGTTTTTGTCAATTTTCTTTCATGACAGATTGTTAGAAATTGAGTTGTTCAATTGACAGTGAAAACTCCTAAAAGTATTTTATTGAATGGAAAAATGCAAAAAGCCCCAAGAATTTTTCAGAATCTTTGTTTTTGGCCTAATATTAGATACTATTTAATTTAAATTTAGTTGTATATGTACTCTATGTTAATTAAATAATAATGTTACATTAAAAATAAACATATTTAAACTTAATATCAGTTGGGAAAAAATTGTGTTGTAAATCGATAAATCAAATTATAAAAATACGTTATTAAATATTAACTATAGGTAAAAATTAAATCTACGTTGCGGCAGAGGGATGGTAGCTGAAGCGATGGTAGCCCAAAATCTGAGCTTCAGCAGCTAAGCCTGAGCACTTTTTATTTCAATATCTCATACTCGCAACAGTAAAATAAACTCGATTGGCTAGTTTCGATGAGATATCGCCTTAAGTAGATAGATTTATAAAACAACCCTGTCGAGGTAGCGCTCATCCATTACAAAACCGTATATTTTTAATAGAGCTTCTTCGGTCTTGATAGTATAAAAACACAAGAGACTATGCATCATATCGATCCATTCATTCTTTGTCTTCCACCCACGTTCGTGTCACACAATGTGCGATGGACAGCACAAAACAAGTACAAAACTATGACATTCTACTTCGTCTCGCCACCGCGGCGCAGACGTCTATTCTGTAACTTAATACTTTTTTGTTTGCTTATGAGCTAGAAAACAGATCCTTTATTATAGTCCATTCAGTATCTGAAGGTGAATAGGACTATTTTCACATTAAATGTGAGACGGTGCTTTTAAACCTAAACGATATTTTTAAGGATCGAGAATATTTTCTTTAGAAATCTAAGAATCAAAAAGTCGATTATATAATATAAATATGCTATGTGGTACACACGCAACAATATATTACAAATGATTAAATAATATGCATCTTATTCATCTGAAATCTCGCTTGACGTATCGAAACCACCTTCGTCACCAAACGAAATTACCAGATCTTGGTCCCTAATGCAATCTATGTGGACATTATGTATATACGAGACAATAATCGTTTTTCGATAGTAAGATGGCCGCCATACCGATTACTGATTTATTGCGATTGTTTGTGTCAACCCTTATGAGCAAAAATTCTGATTAGCGGATTATGCAATTCATAAGATGTATTTTACAAATATTATTGGTAAAAAATATTTAAAGTTCTTGTTCAGATTAATTGAGAAAGATTAATACTTATTATTTGGGAAGAAAGAGAACACAAAAAAGTTAATGATTAAAGTTAGATGAAAGTTGGATGCATGATACGAAACGTTTTAACTGTCCTATTCACCTTCTTACGCTGAATGGACTATAGTTTCTTAGCTTTTATATTCAAGGTAAAGAATACTGTCCCCTTATTGTGTTTTGTTGTCCAGTTTTCGAATTTCAAAGGGGTAGGATGTTAAAGGAGATATTTTTTTTTCTGCATTTCAAAATATAATAATTAAACTCTTATTTTGTACAGTCACTAAATGTGGGAGAGCCACGCTTAGGCATGAATGGGCCGGCTCGACCGGAGTAATACCACTGCCTCACAGAAGACCGGCGTGAAGCAGCGCCTGCGCTCTGTTTCGCCGTGAGAGTGAGGTTACCGGAGGCCCAATGGGGGGGAAGGGGAAAAGGTTGGCAGCGCACTTGTGAATCCACTGGTGTTGCGGGTGTCCATGGGCAGCGGAATTACTTACCATCAGGTGATCCGTCTGCTCGTCTGCCACCTCTCAAATAAAAAAAAAAGTCACCTGCAATGCAATGTAAACGCCTTGACTCTTACCGCGGAATAATAAGGTCCGTTTTGTAATGAGACTGTATACTTATTAGTAGACGAGACTGTACACTGTAGGTAACTGTTAGTACATATAATTGAATGTAATTAAATAAAGCCTAAAATAACTATATTTTGACGAATTAACGCCTAAAATATCTATATTATGAAGCTAACTATAGCTTCATTTTAGTTCATAAGATCAAGTACCTACATCTTATAAAGAGAATACAATCACGTTCTGATACCTACGAGTTTAAAATCATACTATTATCTCATTTATACTTCAGAGTAGTAATCATAACACCGACCCACAAATCCCGAGGGCTGTCATAGTGGTGCCGACACGAGTACCACAATATATTTATTCCCATATTGGCTTGACATACGGCCGGTCCTAATCAATACATTTATCATAGTCTTGTACTGAAATTACAAAAAATACCCGTCCCTGAAAATATACGTCATCTGCCACTGTAGTTTTTTGCTAAAATAGGAACAGGAGAGAGAGAGAGGAGCCCTGTTAGTCTAGTGGTTTAAGTACCGGGTCGTGATCTCGGGGTTCCCCGGTAGAGCAAAAAGTATGTTTCGAATTTTTCGAACATAGCTCGGGTTTGTGATCACCGATCCGCATTTGGCAAGCGTGGTGATAAGCCTAATCCCACTATAGTAGCGATAGCTTGATTTCTATGATGGAGTGTTTTGCCCTGCAGTGGGACAGTTTATAGGCTGATACTTTACTTTATTTTGGGCATAGGACAACTCGGCCCATATGATCGCAAATGGTAACTGCCGCCCATATATATCAACAATGAAATGGCACATTCATGCTGCTATCTACAGTGGAAGAAGCACTCTCGTCTATCATCTGGTTTAAAAAAAAAAATATGTCCTAACGATCATCGTTCGTGAATGCTATGTACCAACTGAGCTATGGATGACATCTTATCTTATCTTATCTTATCTGTTAGGGGCCATTTTCATGGGGCACGTCGACCCTAAGGGATCTTTTGTACCTCCCCTATCTTTTGCGCTCTTACTCACGAAAGATTCGTTTCATCAGCATCACGATGTCTTTCGGATTGAAGTGCCTGTAGTCTCCTGGCTTAGGATAAGCGTTACCTAGAAGACACATTCTGCCTCTGGCTAGTGAGTCGCATTCACATAATGTTCTATGGTTTCCGTCTCCTCCTTGCATGCTCTGCAGTCGCTGTTCGATGTCATGTTCATCTTCATTAGCATTTTGTTCGTTGCATAATGCCCTGTTAACGCTCCTATGAGCATCCTTGTCTGTTGTCTATTGCCTCCTAATTTTTTTTTTTTAAGATGACATTCTTTAAGTCTCATCTTAGCGTGTAGTTTCCGGTTGCGCTCTAAGCCCAGGCTGCGCTTAGCTCATGATTTAGGGTTTGGGGAGTCGAAATACAATAGCAACTTCCGTCTGACATTAGCAACCCTTTTCAGGGGCACCACACCAACTGAATCATAGTTACACGTCTCAGAAAGTATACAAAACGTGCAGGTTTCTTAACGATATTTTCCGTTACCGCCGAGTAGTGGTAGAAAGACGCACATAGATTTGAAAAATCCATATGTGCATGATGGAATGAAATGAAATCGCGTTCTTATTCACTGAGCTACCATCGAGGACATTAGTACCTCGATAAAAGTGTTTGATTTGCATTGATTGACCGGATGGCGTAATTGGTAGTGACCAAGCCTCTTACGCCAAAGGTCGTGGGTTCGATCCCCACCCTGGACAAACATTCGTGCGATGAACACTTGTGTTTGTTCGGTGTCTGGGTGTAATATATGTATTTAAGTATATATTTGTGTTCCTCTGTTGTCTGATATCTGTAACACAAGTGCTTAAGCTACTTAGTACGGAATCAGGTCAACGTATGAGATGTTGTGAGAATTATTATTAATTATTATTATTGAGCCGAAACGTGTGCTTACTGCTACTGGTAACCCACACATTGTGGTAACACGTATGTAAACATGGGCGGGATCATAGAGCGGCTCAACCGTTGCAAATCCTATCGGTAACACTTGTATCCACCGCCCTTAGAATGTTGTTATTGTACTGGTATTGTATTGTATAGGAGGACCTTCTCAGTAGGTCTCTTATTGTTGAGGATAGTGATTTTTATGAAGTCTGCGTAAGACTTCCTTCCATCTGTTGCTGTCTTCTGCGCGGTGGAGTGCTACATCGTCATCGTCAGCCCATTTAAGTCCCCACTGCTGGGGCACGGGCCTCCCTCAATCACATGAGGGGTAATTGCCATACTCACTACGCTTGGCAGACAGGTTGGCGAGGGTTTTGATATAAATGCAGAGTTTTCCTTCTCTGGGTGCTGATGATCATACCAGCAGCTTTACCTTAGTCGCCATTTACGACACCTCGGTAAGAGTGAGGGTGGTCTATTCTACTCTGCCGGTGGAGTGCTACGCTCATTAGCATTTCTGCGCTTTCAGACACCTGGTCTATCTTTTTGAACTCCTTTTTTTATGTAGCAGACGAGCAGACGGATCACCTGATGGTAAGCGATTACTGCCGCCCATTGGATACCCGCGAAGCCCGTGTAGTCACAAGTGCGCTTTTTAAATGCGTGTGCAATCTTTAAACCCCCCTTTTCCCCGGATTGAGAGAAACACATCACAGTGTTGCTTCACGCCAGTTTTCTGTAAGGCCGTGGTACTATCACTTCGGTCGAGCCGGCCGATTCATGCCGAGGCGTGGCTCTCCCACAGTAAGGTATCACTCCGGTTGAGCAGGCCCATTCGCCGAAGCGTGGCTCTCCCACGGTCCTTCTCTTGGCCTCGTACCTTCCACCATGTCCGAAACGATAAGTTGCTCCAGGTTATCACTACCTCTGCGAGCTATAAGGCCGAATTACCTCATTATTCGCTGCAGCAAAACCCACATTGTAAGTAGGCCGAATTGAATCATGATCCACCTTAAGGTAATTTTTATACTATCATTATATGTAAATAGGTTGAAATTCGCTTGAACTTATAAGTAACCTGATATCATTTTATAAGACACTAACGATGTCAATAACTCCATGAGTATTTAATTAATTTTATAAACTAATTTTTCTTTTCAAATTACCGATTTTCCTCAAATTCAGACTAAATAACTACTTTACATCTGCAACACGAAGTCAATTTATTTTTAAATAATCTTTATACTTTTCCTTCGTTGTGAAAAGAGTTTGGATTATGGAAATGAAATTTCAAGTTAAGACTGGTTTATCTAAAACATTTGTTCCTACGCTCGACCTTTGTCAATTCATAAAACTTACACGCGCTAACAAAATAAAATATCTAGGTATAGTAATAGACCATACTCTGTCGTTTAGGTGACACATTGAAACATTAAACGGGAGGCTACGTAAGCTAATATTTGTTTTTAAGAAATTACGCACTCTTGCGGACTATAATATCATCAAGCAGGTATATCAATGTCCATCAATAACTCATTGTATTACAACAAGGGGTGGCATAGGTAAATCAGTTTAACTAACGATTGAAAGAGCCCAACGAGTGGTGCATAAAGTCGTCACAAACCGTCCTTTCCTGTATCCCACTGCACTTTTATATACAAATTGTAAGGTTTTATAAACTTTTATAGACACATTATTTGACTTAATAGTTATATTAAAGGCTATATTAGGTTTATCTAGATACTATAGTTCTCTACGCAAACTGAATTAGGTAAACAGTAGATAGGCATCCATATAATACTTAATCTAAAAAATAGCTATTGACAGATATTACTCGTATAACAAAAAATCTATTGCGATTGATAACTCCCGTTGTGGGGCGCGATGCATTGGCGTTGGTGTGCTTAGGCGCGTGAAAAAAGTGACTTGTCCGGTAGTCGCTCGCATGTGCGCGTGCGGATGGACGGACGGATAGGATGCTCCAATTTAGCGTTATATTTTTGAAAAGTTCTTGATGTTAAGGCATTTGAAAATATCGTTTCAGAGTTATTTTAATATTTTTTTCATTTATTTTATTTTTTATTTCTAAAGGTTCTAAAGGTTTGACAGTTCCTTAGTAAATACCCCGATTAAGGGAGCATTGGGACGTCCCATTTAGATTTGGTAGTACTAGCCATCCCTGTTAGGAGTGTTCGCGCATAACAAGATAAACTGACGGTGTGAATTTCTTAACGTACTATTTATGTGTGGGTACTTGATGAGCAAAATGAGCTCAAGTTATGAATATTCGAGTGTTTTTCAATGCGGATGCTTATGAATTCGCCAAGTGAATATTTTAAGTGTTCAGAGGCTGGATATGTAAATCTTTGTTAACGTCTACGTAGAGACCAGACTCGGTAAAAGGTTTAGGGCGAGACGAACTAAAAAATCTCATTCTATCGTAACTAGAATAAAATGTCGCAACTTTTAGCTGATAAACTAGCTGGTTACAATGTATCAATACGGGGTTTAACACGATATTTATTATGTGCACTCACATATTTGGCTCGACGTTTCGGCTACGTTACAGCAGCCGTGGTCACGAGCGAGTGAGTCCGCTCGTGACCACGGCTGCTGTAACGTAGCCGAAACGTCGAGCCAAATATGTGAGTGCACATAATAAATATCGTGTTAAACCCCGTATTGATACATTGTAGTTATAATGCAACGCGAAAATCTAAAAAACTAGCTGGTTGTCATGGTAATTTTAATTCTCTATGTGTTGACTGTAGTTTATGTTACAGTCACATGATAGTTCTTACTGACGATGACTGTATGGGCTCAGTGCTCTTTACCTTCTTCCATTATAAAAACCATAAAAGCCTCGGTACCTTCGTCGGTTCGGTTAGCGTAAACGTCAGTTAAGGTGACGGGTAGGGCACACTTTCGACGCTAATCGATATTCATTTTTAGCTACTAAGCCGTATCTATTTTAAACAATATCGGTTACAATCTCGCGGCTAACACTTATACTACTTATGAAATATGCATGCACAATTGTTGGGTCCATTTTTGTACGCGATAAATTGATTCACGCCAAAGTGACTTGCCAAAGCAGACCAAACAGTTAACTAATTAAAATCGGTTGGCGCCGCTAATGTGCTCTACCCGTCACCTTCAGGTGACGCATCGAGGTAACTAGCACTCGCAGTAGGTTTGTGTTAACTGTGGCGATCAAGAGACATTTTTTAAAAAAGTACAAGGATGAATCCATAAAGTATAGTATCAAAATTTTTTTTTGATGTACTTGTGTTATATTATCTTCGTACAATTAACCAAAGTTCTTATTATTGTCTAAAGTGGCTACTTTTTGCTATTCAAAAAAAATGGTTACTTGTAGGAAGAAATTACGACACAATTTAGTCTCAAAAAATTCTTAATACTTTACGGATTCAATGTTCTACTTTTAAAAAAAAATCCCATATCAATACGAATCTATTATGATGATGCGTCACTTTAAGCAGTAGTAACCGCTGCTTTTTTTGGTAAACATGAATAACCGTCATTCAGCTGTGAAAGCATAGTTAAAGTGCGATTACCTTTGTTTGAAAACTTGGTGAACTCGGCCCTTAAAACATGAGTACAACTTTCCATCAGATGACCCGCTTGCTCGTTTGTCGCCTATAGCATAACAAAACAGATTGAAATAAGGTTAGTTACTCACGTATTCAATTTGCTTCATGTACAGCATCGGGTTGTTGTTGGCCTGCAGTAGCGGCTTCCCGTTGTTGAAGATCGCGCAGATGACCAGCCCCAGCGAGAACATGTCGGACAGGATGTTGCAGTGCCCGTTGGTCTGCACCTCGGGTGCTGGGGACAATCACACTTGTATCAAATCGTGGTAGGTACATACATAAATATATATCTTCCTCATCTTAGCTTTTAATTCCCAGTTGCGTCCAAAGCTGTCGCTCTGGAGCCTGGGATACGCATAGACCATGATTTTTGATTTGGGGAGTCTGGTAGTTCCAATGAAGCGACTGCCGTCTGACATTCGCATCCCTTTAACAGGGGAACCAGACTAACTGAATCATGGTTACACGTTTCAGAAACTATCCGAAACGTGCTGGTTTCCTCACGATATTTTTTGCCTCACCGCCGAGCTAATGGTAGAGATACGCACATAGATTTGAAAAATGTGTTTGAGGTGCATGCACCTTCCATACATATGGAAAGTGCGTTCTGAATCACTGAGCTACCATTGTTCTACATAAATTCAGGGTGTAAAAAGACCCTTAACGAAGCCGGCGTCTACGCACTCAGACCATTAAAACAAGTCTTAGAACAAAAAAATATTGATGGGAAACGAAGTTGATTTTTTGGTGTCAATTTTAATCCTATAAACGGACAACGCAATGAACAGCGTACACCGGACCGCGCCGCACGCGCGCCCGCGCCTCAGTCGCCGAGCCGCGTCCCCCGCTCACCCCCCGCCCCGCTCTCAAACATTACATTGCGGGCTGTACGTTTTAAGCCATTATTACTCAGGAAATACTTAAAATTTTGAACAAGTTTCTTCGGACAAAAATTTGGTAATAATGTTTAACATTTATTTAAATCAAAATCTTGAGATTTTTGTTTTGACTTTGACTATCAATAACTTGGAAAGTATTGAGTTCCCAGGTAAGGTCTAGAAGGAAAAAATGGTCCTGATGATGTGCTGAATACGTAGGTTTCGGCTTCGTTAAGGGTCTTTTTACACCCTGTATAGTTATAGTCAGTCGTCGTTTAACTTTATATTCTTTAGATATAATATCCTCAACCGATTACGGCGACGGCGGCCAATCTCAACGATCCGCCACGTACCTGCGCAGGATAATTATATTACAGTGTTGAAAAGTGTGTGCAAACATAAGTGCACTCTCTATTTATTATTATCTATTTCCTCATATTCCGATGGGACACCTGCGTGACACCTCGGTTAACGTGCTTACCAAGACACGTGGGTACATGACCGCCGATTTCTAGTCTGCGGGCTGACACTATGAATTTCTCTCCCAAAACTTAGGTACAAATTTTTGGACTGACCCGGGGATCGAATCCCGTGACCCGTGACCCCAAGAGCAACCCTCGCTTTATAATGACTGCCTCGGTGGCGCAGTAGTTAGAGGCTCGCACTTTATATAATTAATGAAAATCCATACTTTTATTATTCTAGAATTCGCCCGATATTCGTTTTTGTTAATCCCACAGGAAAGGGATAAAAGTATCTTTTTTTATGTGAAAGGTGGCAGAGGAGCAAGATCGCCTGATGATAAGAGATTGCCGCCCATAGACACCCGCGACACCAGTGGAGTCACAAGTTCGCTGCCAACCTTTAAACCCCCCTTCCTCCCTGATGGGCCTCCGGTACCCTTACGCACGCAGCGAAACAAAGCACAGTGCTACTTCGCGCCGGTTTTCTGTGAGGCCGTGGTATCACTCCGGTCGAGCCGGCCCATTCATGCAGAAACATGGCTCTCCCACGGTCTTCGCGTCCATCTTATGTCCTTCCCCTAGTTCTAAGCTACTTCTCTACGAAAGGTCCAGCCGTTCTTGAGTTATAAATAGTGCAACTAACACGACTTTTGTTTATAAACATTGATCGTGTGTGTGTGTGTGTGTGTGTGTGTGTGTGTGTGTGTGTGTGTGTGTGTGTGTGTGTGTGTGTGTGTGTGTGTGTGTGTGTGTGTGTGTGTGTGTGTGTGTGTGTGTGTGTGTGTGTGTGTGTGTGTGTGTGTGTGTTTGTGTGTGTGTGTGTGTGTGTGTGTGTGTGTGTGTGTGTGTGTGTGTGTGTGTGTGTGTGTGTGTGTGTGTGTGTGTGTGTGTGTGTGTGTATTTCCATCCCTTTAAGCACTAGTTACAGGGATGGAGAATGTCATAGGTTACTTTTGTCTCTTGCTAACTAACCCCTTAAATAATTGATACTAAGAGGATGGAAGTTTCTATGAAGAATTCCACAGTTTTTAACCGTGTTAGGTTAGGTTAACCGAATTTGACGCAAGCGAACCCGCGGGCAAAAGCGGACAACAATATAATGTTGAACCTTCCAAGGTTCAGACCAGCCATTAACAATGTCAAAAGTTTACAAAGGAAACAACTCGTAAGCTAAGTGTCGAAACGAAATTTCACCATTTAGGTAGGTTTTTTATTTAAACATAACGATAAGGAAACAACCCAATCTTTTCGTAAGTACATTCACGTTTATGAAATACCTAAAAGTTTTACTTTTCAATGAAAACAGTTTGTTTTTTCTTACCTAACTCAAAAAGTTTTGTTACAAGTAGGTATTCTGTTCAAAAGATTTTCACGAAAGTTTGTAGCAAAATGGACGCTGAGTTACGAGAGTGCTACGATAAGTTCGTAGCTGTATCCGTAGCAATACATCCGTAGCGCAGACCTCGTAGCAGTGTAGCGACATTTACTATCGAATAAACTCATTGTGCACAGACGCGTCATTTGGCGAATGCATCCTAAAATAAAATAGGTATACACACATTGTTTCTAGAGTATTCCAATTTTTAATATTATATTTACTCTCTGCACCGTGGCTTCTTCTTCAGGATAAAAAGTAACCTATGTATTAACATAGGCCACTTTTTGTACTTTTCTAACGAGATCGAGAACGAGAGAGATGGAAATTACTCCATCCCTTCAAAAATCCGTCGCTCCATTTTGCTGAAAAAGACGGAAAAATAGAATGACAGACACACACTTTTCCCATACGGGGTGTCGTAGTTAGAGTCTGAGCATCCACCTCTGAATTTTTCAAATCTATGTGTGTATTTCTACCATCAGCTCGGTGGTGAGAGAAAACGTCGTGAGGATACCTGCACGTTTCGGCGAATAGTTTCTGACGCGTATAACCATGATTCAGTTGGTCTGGTTCCCCTGTTTATGGGTTGCGAAGGTCAGATCGCAGTCATTTCATTGTAATCATCAGACTCCCCAAATCCCGAATCATGGTCCAAGCACACCCCGGGTTCCAGAGCGACAACTTTGGACGCAACCGAGAATTACAGGCTAAGGTGAGGACTAATAACCGTACGGCGACTGCACAGTAGCTTACCGCGACTTATCGAGTGGGTGTATTTTTCAGTATACGATAACTTCTTGAAGAATCAGTCAGCTGAAAAGGCCGATATTCAAATATCACTCGGGGATGTTAATATAACCTTTTGATAAAATATATTTATTCATCTAAAATTAGACATTAAATTACATTACGGTGTGGCTTCTAAATTATATACTTCACTCTTTGCTTCTAAAGGTCAAGTGACAGTAAGGATATAGGTAGGCACGCTTCATCGCGCTGTGTGGAAAATTTGACAAGGCAACATGTTCCAGACATGTTAAGAAAGATTTCACCATAAAGCCTATTTAGCATAATAAAGGACCACGATAAATAGCTTTTATGGTGAAAGCTTAGCTTAGGCTTTTTAAGTGATAGTTGACAGTCGCCGTATCACCTGATGATAAACAATTGTCGCCACCCTTGGCCCCCTTAACACCAGTAGAGTCACAAGTGGGCTACCAACATTTAAAATCCCCTTTTCCCCGGATTAAGCCTCCGGTACCCTCACTCACGTAGCAAAACACAGCAGAGACATTGCTTCACGCCGGCTTTTTGTGAGGCCGTGGTATCTATCACTCCTCGGTCGAGCCGGCCCGATTCCTGGCCATCCCACGGTGCCAGGTGCTTGTCTTTCAATCATCTAAAACAACTATATCGAGAAATAGCTAGGAGGGAGTAGAAATCTGAACTTACCCATAAAGTCAAGGGTCGGCTGCGATATCTTGGCGACCTTGATGGACCACGGCGGCACCGTCATCATCTCCGTCGGGTCGGGGCCGATGATGTTTTCTATCAGAGACAAAGGATATAGGGTTTCTTTAAATATTAAATCAATACAAACGGGAACGCTCTGATTAGGTGTTATAATATCTGAATAAAGTTTATTGTCCTAGACTCCTAAAAGCAAACTGAACTCAAAGTTACAGCCGATCCTCTAGTCAAAATCCTGGACGCCAATGTTGAGCGCGTTAATGAGGCGAAAAATCTCGGTATTCGCCTGCGATTTGAGAGTCACGACCTCAGTTTTTTAAAGTACGGCTATTATAGACTGAAAGTTCTTTACAAGATTCGCAATTTTCTGTTAGAAAAAGCACGCATAACCCTTTGCGATTCTCTCATCTTGTCCAGGCTCAATTACGGTGACCTCGTTTATGGACCCCGCCTCTTGTTTAAGAATAAACGCCTAATTCAGCGGGTCCAAATTGCCTGCTGCCACCTATATACACCTTTTTTGCATAAGTCTTCGATGTTAAATATGGACACGAGAGATGTTGCATCTTGCTGTCCTCATGTTCGAACTCATGAAATTAAAAAATTCCGAGTACCTTTACGCTAAACTTAAGTTCCAACTTTTCACAATAAGTATGGGCCAGGAGTTCCTAGGTCACGATTGCCATTAGCAGCCCATATTCACAGAACTGTGGCTTTCATTGGTAGCTTCCGCCATCAAGCAACTAAATGCTGGAACAACTTGCTTCCTCCAGTAAGGGAAGCTCGTTCCAAACCTATTTAAAAAAATATCTAAAATTATTTCTCTTGGAACGACGAAAACTGGGCGCAGCGATTGGTTGCTTGCATGGCTTCAATTCCACTGCAGCATCGTCAGAAACTTTTATATTTAATACAACTATAACTCATGTTTGTTAATGTCTATTTCTATTTTGTTTTATTTTACTATATAAGTAATACATGTTTAATGTCTATCTATTTTTTCTACTTTTATTTAGTTAGTTTGAGTTGTTACTGCGGTGCCGTCTCGCGCATCCCTCAGTACTGGCAATGGCTGAAAATCGTCGGGTAAACAATTCGTTAAGCCATTGTCATTTCGCACCACTGCTGCACCCATGCTCTCAAAAACCCTTTTAGGGTAGATTTTTGATGGGAATAAACGTTTTATCTATCTATCTATATACATTTTGGCACCTTAGTTCATAATGATACCCTTGTTTACCCGACGACGGCGAAGCAATCAACACTTCCTGGTTATGATTTTATCAGTCTATGTATATAAGTATGTAAATATTTTTGTATGTTCCAAAATTTTGCCTAAACTACTTACCCGATATTGATGAATGAGGTATTTATGTGAAAGGTGGCGGACAATCAGATTAATCACCTGGTAAGCGATTGCCGTCACACGCGAACAACAACAGTGGAGTCCCAAGTTAGCATAAGTAAATTTAGTATATTTTATTTAAGTACATATCTTTTTTTTTCAACATTTAACACTGAAGATATTTGCTATTTGGGACGTGAAACAATCTATGTAGGTAATTGAAATACATATTATAGAATTTCGTTAGCCGATTTTGAGTTATAAGTGGTTTTAATAGCACGACTCCCTTTCATGTATGCTAGATTTAAACACAAATACTTTATGTCCACAATAATTCTAGTTATAGCGGTACAATGTAAGCACAAGCCCTCCAAACTAAGAAGTTAAATACTAGATTCCATTACATTTAGGAATGAAGTTACTACAGAAACGGTTCAAGCGGCTAAGATATTTGTGTGTGGTTTTAGGTCAGTGTAGTCAAATAGATTAAATATGAAGGAGGTTATCAATTCATCTATCTCACGGGATGATGAACGGGATCATCCAACATTCAACGGTCTGTATATAAAAATTTACTTCAAGTTCAAAAGACAACGACTGAGATAGTCCGAAAGAAAACGTTTTATAGAATGCAACGGCTCACTGTAAACGTCATACTACACACACGTTCCTTTAAAAAAAATATTGAAATGAGAAAATTAGCCTTTTGAAAAACTGGCATGCTTCTATAGCTTAATGCATTTGGCGTCGATCCTTTTCCTAAAGCAGTAGATTAACTTCAGTAATTATCAACTTTT
Organism: Marasmia exigua; assembly: GCA_019059595.1. NCBI lineage: Eukaryota > Metazoa > Arthropoda > Insecta > Lepidoptera > Crambidae > Marasmia > Marasmia exigua. The sequence continues at coordinate 2,065,651 of CM032494.1, read as the reverse complement.
AGGAATAGGTAACATATATTAACATAGCAATTTGTAACGTAGCGTCGTCAAAGGAATTGTCGAGCCAACTGTGATGCTGTTCGCCGCTGCCGAGTGATTCTTCGTGATGTGAATTTCGTGGCCGTCCTTATATCTAACATTACTCCGAAATTCACATCAGCATCTTAAAATACACGTAAAAGTTATATTCTTCATAGAAGAAGAATATTAGATTAAAGGATATCATTCATACTGGGCCCTCCCTTGAACGTGACTGGCCGACTTTTTTTTTTGTACAGATGTGTAGAATCAGCTGTTCCATAATAGCTTTTTGTTATTATGGTACGGAAGTTGTATGATTGATTCAAGCTCTTTGAAACAAATATGTGAAACAATCGAATTTTCATACTTGTATAGCTTGGCTTTCAGGAATCCTATTACTTTCGTGCAATAATAACTAGTTCTACACGTCTGTATCAAAAAATAAATCGGCACATTTTCTTGGAGATCCCCAGAACGTATAGAGCCTGAAAAATCTTCTTTTCGTGGCAGTACACGAAAATCTAAGAATTGCCCAACTGTCGGCGGAACCACTTCGCAAAGTTTACCAGTTAGCTACAATGAGTGGGGTTCACTACAATGCGTTTCGTTAGAAATTTCCCGCGAGTTGAAACCGCGTAGGGGCTTCACCTACCGACTTTACAGGACAAATGTCTGCTTCGGCTGGCGAACAATGCTTTTGTGGAACACATTTCTATTGTCATCCCTCGCTTCTCTCCATCTACTTTATTCTTTTTGTTTTTAACCAAAAATTAGAGACATGATGTTCTTCAAAATGGTATGCATGGCATTTATTTTATTTATAGGATTTTATGGCAAATATAGGCAAAAGAGCAAGCGAGTCATCTGATAGTATAAATGAGAGATGATCGACGTCGTCTATGAAAATTCAACATTCTTTGAAACGTCTTCAAAAACCATAGTGGATTATAAGAGTTGAATTTTAAGTCGTCAATCGTTTTGGGAAGACACTGGCTTCCATAACACAGTTTATACTAGTTTGGCAGCCAGGGTTTCATACATTTTATGTCAATTGTGTATTGGTACAAATAAAGATTTTTGTTGTATTTGTATTTAAGTTATAAAACTCTTAAAAATACTTTGGGGATAACCTGATGGTAAGCGATTGCCGCCACCCATGGACACCCGTGACACCATTGGAGTCACAAGTGCGCTGCCAACCTTTAAACCCCGCTTTTCCCCGGATTGGGTCTCCGGTACCCTTACTCACGCAGCGAATCACAGCACAGTGCTGTTTCAGCCGTGAGGCCGTGGTATCACTCCGGTCGAGTGTGAGTGAGGGTACCGGAGGTTGGGCCTCACTCACACAGCGAAACACAGCACAGTGCTGCTTCACTTTATTTATAAACTAGTAATATACGAAATGTTTAAGGAAATCGATATTTAGGTACCTATTATTTAGGCGTATCTATTTTGTTTCAAATAAATACGTTTATATACAAATTCGATTATATTATTCATAGGAATAGTTATTACTTGAAACAATTTTGGATAGCAACAGCCCCCGGGATGGAAAACGTTTTTAAACCAAAAAGCAGTAGTATTTTTGTTTAACAATTGTACCTACAGGGAATTCGTAATCACCGTTAGACAAAACAAACTCCCTTTTGTTTGATAATACGAGTAAAAAACCACTTTTCTTTGTTGTTCGCTGCAGAGGCGGAACCCGCCGGCGACGGGGCAGTTGAGAATGACCCAATTAGTGTGCATATTGCATCTTGGTAATTGCAGCTATTAAAATAGTGCAGTCTCCGAGCTGGCGAACATAGCCAGTGGCGAGGCGTAGGCCGGATCGAACAAGCATAAACCAAAACTCTAAACACAAAATATATACTTAAGTAAAAATAATCCACTTAAATTTATACCGATAGTCTTCGGGTGGGACTCGAACCCACGATCTTTTGCTAACCGGGCAACTGTACCGGAAACCTTGGTAAATCGATGAATTTTGTAAGTGCTTTTTGCTTCGCCGTGAGCCGACGATTGCATAAATTGCAAAAAAAATGCTATACCCAAAAAATCATTATTAAATATATAGATAATATTTTTAGAAATTTTGATTAAGGGTCGACTTTTTGATCCATAGTTATAAGGAACTAATGGTTTAAAAGTAACCAATGGTCAAGTAACGCCAAAGCATGTTTTTAAGCAAAAGCATGGACCATATATAATTAGTCTATGGCAAAAGTTAGCTTAACCATAGACTATAGGTCCATGGCTTAGCTAATAGTTATATTACAAGGAATAGGCCGTCACTTTTACTAATGGTTAGACAGATAATAGTTGATTTAACCAAAAGGTAACTACGGATCAAAAGAATCGGCCCTTAGCGGTTTTATATCTTAACTGGTGGTCAAATATTTGAAACTAGTGACTCCCGGCGAACTTCGTTCAATACGCATAAAGACATTCCATGATTGAGGCTATTAGCGCAAAAGTGGTGTAACCCAGAGTTTTTTTAGAACAGTTTTGATGTAAAATACATTCGTTACATTGAAATCTTTCAATGCAATAGTGAGGTAAGCCACCTTTTTCTGCCTGTCAACAGATGGCTCTGAAAACCATGTTTTTGCAAGGAGCATATTAAAACAAAACAATAGAGAGTGGTGTAAGTTGAATACACCACCTCGATGTAGGTTGGGGTTACACCACTTTTGATAGCCTCAATTAAGATAACAAACATTTAGCTTAATTGACGTTACTACGTGCGGCAGTTAGACACAGAAAGTCCCCCTTCGGTTAATGGCCGAAGGGGGACTTTCTGGCAACCGGAGTTTGGAATCCAGTATCATATAGGACTTTTTATACCTCTACGTAACTAGTTTCCTATAAGCTGACTATCATATCGAAGAGGTCGTTGATCTACACGCTAGGCAGTATATTGTATCGTGCTTGTAGTCTGTCTCTGTCCTATGCTTAATCACCGTACATACGCAAGTATTTGTAATATTCTTCAACCGATTACGGCTACGGCGGCCAGTCTCAACGATCAGCCACGTACGCAGGGTATATTATACTTAGTGCTCATGTGTGTGCGCAAACACAACTGCACTCTCTATTCTTTTACCCTCATATTTCGATGGGACACCAGCGTGGCACGACCTGAGAGGGATTGGGCGCAGGACCAACGGCTTAACGTGCTTTCCGAGGCATAAGAGTCAAGTCTGCTAACTTCCAGACTCCGGGCTGACACTAAGAATTTCTTACTGAAAAATTAGGTACACATTTTTGGCCAGACCCAGGAATCGAAACCTCTTGCGCAGCCGTCGCTTTATAGTGCGACCCACTAACCGCTACTCCACCGAGGCAGTCAAGGAAAGTATGTGTACCCAGAAGGCCAGTGCCCACACTCACTCGGTGAAATGCAGTGCAAGTGCTTTTTCACGACTGTTGTCTTTGTGCCCGTGGCATCACCACGCTCGAGCCGGCACTTACATGCCGAAGCATGGTATTTCCACGGTGATTTGAACATTACATTCAAGTTAAGACGTTGCTCTATAGCTCAGCAGATTAGAACGTCCAATTCTGCTTAATCTGCGTCTCTACAATGTAATCCCAATCAATATAATGCTTGTCCAAACTATTAATGTAGTTTAATTAATATGCACTGTGTTTATGCTAGACTAATGCTATTAAGGTGACAGGTAGGGCACATTAGAGACGCCAATTGATTTTAATTTTTAGCTACTAAACCGGATCCATTTTAAACAATTTCGGGGTTACAACCTCTCGGCAAACACTTATACTATTTATTAAATAACCATGCAAAAATGTGGGGTCCAAATGTGATAAATTAATTTACGCCAAAAGATTGCGTGAATCAATTTTTCGCGAACAATAACGGACCGAACATTTGTGCATGGTTATTTAATAAATAGTATAAGTGTTTGCCGAGAGATTGTAACCCCGAAATTGTTTAAAATAGATCCGGTTTAGTAGCTAAAAATTAAAATCGATTGGCGTCGCTAGTGTGCCGTACCCGTCAACATAACTAATCCTATTAAGTATTTTACCTAAAATCTGTGATATGTATAAGTCTTGGATCTTGGGGAATATTAGATATTTACATATGAAATTGGTATGGAAACTGAAAAGTTGAGTTCTCCATACATGTTTTTTTAATCTGTAAAGTAAAAAATTACACATGTAATGAAATAGCAGCATTAGTATTTCATAATTAACAACACAAACTACATAGTATTTCAGATATAAGGGTTTTAAATTAAAAGTTGCTTTTAATTTTCTTTTCATCAAGAGACGAATAACGATAATATCTGAAAAAATAAACAATAGTACCTTTTTGTTATTGTGAGAGGATCTGTCGATAAATGAAAGCTACTAGAGCTCTCGATCAACGTTGATCGATACCCTCGATCGACGATTGATCGATTTGTCTGGGTGTATTTAGAAAAAAAGTAATGGTAACATAGATCTACGTATTCAGATTCAGAACTGTTGTCCTAATCCTATCCAAAACTTTCTTTACATAAAAATCATAAAGTTGACTCCCTCTAGTTAGCCTATTTCGAATCGATGCACTAACCTTTTCAATCATTGAGTGCAAATAGAATGCTTTGTGTTGAAAGTTAAATTGCAGTGGTATGTTTGGGCAAATTGGCATTTTAGGCCAAAAGCTGCGCCCAACTTGCTGACCCGTAACCGAACTTCCAAGTTAAAACCCGGTTAAATTATAAAATCTTATTTTTTAGCCAAAACCGAAAGACACAAGGGGAAATTCAATTGCAGTTTTTAATTTGACGAACAATTTGGATGGAACAGTGGTAGCGACCGCTGCCTTTGATCTAAAGGTTGCGGGTTCTATCCCCGCATAGTAAAACATTTGTGTGCATTAACATATAACATGTGTGTTTGTATTGGTCTGAGTGATTTCTATGTATTATAATAAGCATGGATTTACAATATAAAAGTATTATACAAATACAAATAGTTTATTTTAGCCATCCATTACAACAACAATACATCTTAGAATACTACCACTCTAAGCCATACTAATATGTCAATAAACAGTGTAGTATAACTCGACTCGTATTGACTTATACTTATAAATAATTATACTAAACTTACTAAGATATACTAAGATGACAATTAAAAGTTGAATATATTATCGAGTTTAATGAGGGTGGCATAATATATCGAATCCGTACCCCTACCCGCCGCTAAGTAAAAACTGTGTTGCGGCCGGTTAGTGTTCGTCATCGTCCGACCACGCACCAAATGTAAGCGCAAGCCAGCAAAACATCTATCTAACGTTGTGATATCTTAATCGCAGGTGGTAAGGGTGATTTTGCAATAGAATTACTAAATAGATGTGCAGGACACTGCGCATTCGGTACTTGTTCATAGGCGTAGTATACGCAGTGCTCGCAGATAAAATAGTCTTATTCGAATTTAATATAAATATAAAAGTATTGTTATAATATGTATATATTTGTAATTCTGTTGCTAATGATTTATCCGTAACACAGGTGCTTGAGCTACCTATATTGGAGTCAGATGGTGATAGTGTGAAATATTTATTTATTTATTTAATTGGAAGGTTATTTAGTTTCATTACCTACTAAAACTATGGTGTGTCTCTAGGGTTCACAAATTAACCTTTGTTCCATAAATTAGTTACAAAAATATAAAATTTGCTTCTTTTATAAATTGTATAGGTACTTTCAAGTTTATCCAATTTGATTTCAAATTGTGGCTTTAAGAGATTTTCCAAAAGAATTCAGTATGGGGTTCGCTTTAATTATTTTATACTTTAGTTCCTGATTTGATCCCAGTAAAGTTGTGGAACCAACTGCCGAAACGTATGTTAAGGTGGCTTTCTAGAACCAGTATTGATTTTTAAAAAGTGAAGAATGTCAAAATGACATTTAGTAGGTTTTCAGGTTAGGCAGCTATGCGGGCCGCACGTGACTCACCAACGAACTCCAAGCCGAAAAGCTTCCAAGTGCCCCGTTTAGACACGATGATCACTTGCGGGCACACGTTGCGGTGGATCTGACGGGCCGTGTAGTGCAGGTAATGCAGCGCCTCGACGATCTGTCAACAAAACACATGTGTCAATAGTAATAGAGGTACCTCGCATTCAAACGGTTTTTGTGAGAGAACTGTAACTTTTTCAATATTATGAGAAGCTAAAAATTTTCAAAACAAATGAATAATTAATAGGAATACTTTGGCAAACTCTGATGAACTACACCTATGTGTGGTCCCCGGCAGAGTAGAATAGGCCACCTTCAACTCTTACCGAGGTGTCGTAAAAGGCGACTAAGGTAAAGCTGCTGGCATGATCATCAGCACCCAGAGAAGGAAAACTCTGCATTTATATCAAAACCCTCGCCAACCCGTCTGCCAAGCGTGGTGAGTATGGCAATTACCCCTCATGTGATTGAGGGAGGCCCGTGCCCCAGCAGTAGGGACTTAAATGGGCTGATGACGATGATGATGACACCTATGTGACCATCGGGATCCTAACTATAACCTTAGACAGCGTGGGGATCTGTACTTTATTTTGCTCAAATATTCAATATTTACTCTCTAAATAAGATTTTTAGAACAAGTTTATTTTCATGAATAAGTACAGGCTTCCAAGCTTGATAGTCGAGAGAAGCCGATATAATTCCATCGAATGGTAATTAAAAAGTCTCAGGTCGGCAATCAAGATATTTAAGGGTTCTTATTGTTATTACCAAAAAGATATTACTCACCGTCGTCTTAATTGATTTCTCGATATAATATTAATTATTATATTATATTCTGGTTACCTAGGCGCCGAACATTACTACTTGAACAAGTTATTTAATTTGAAAGCAAATTTTGTAGCGGCTTGAGACTGTTAACCATTACGGCAACTTGGGTCAAACTTTGGAATTACAAACAAGTTTTGGGTTTTATAAATTGCAGACTTCTGGAATGTTAATTAATTTCGACGAGACAACTTATATATATCGCACGGCTAGGGACCGGAAGTGCAACGGCACTAGCTAAACTACCTTTTTCCATAGATTTTGCTGGATTGTCGAGTGAATGAATGAATTAATGAATGAAACTTTATTCCCCGAACTTTAATCCCCGTAACGTTGGTCTGAGTTATACTACATAAACAAAATTCTCGGAATAACATATAAAAATCTCTAATTTCGTCACTGTCTAACAGATGATCATCAACATTCTTAGTAATTTCCAGGTTCTAGAAAGCTGAAAATCGGTGTAAGGTTATACTAGTAAACCTGCAAAAAAAAATATGAAAAAACAAATATGGCCAAATAGACTTCCACTTTGTCTAAGTTTCAGAGTTTATGAAGTTAGGGCGTGTAAAGGAAAAAGCTTAGCTCATTATGAGATCTCATTTCTTTTAGAAAATGCAAGTTATAATGGTCAGCTGGACTTGGCAACATTTAATATGAAAATATTTTTGGTTTATTACCATTAAAGGTGGGTACCGTGTGGTCCCCGGCAGAGTAGAATAGGCCACCCTCACTCTTACCGAGGTGTCGTAAAAGGCGACTAAGGTAAAGCTGCTGGCATGATCATCAGCACCCAGAGAAGGAAAACTCTGCATTTATATCAAAACCCTCGCCAACCCGTCTGCCAAGCGTGGTGAGTATGGCAATTACCCCTCATGTGATTGAGGAGGCCCGTGCCCCAGCAGTGGGGACTTAAATGGACTGATGATGAAAGGTGGGTACAGATTGGTGCAATGCAACATTCTGCCTTAAATTGTATGATCTCTGCTGCCTTGGACGTGTGGCGCGCACGGTGCGGGCATTGACTACGAATCATTCAAGAACATCTGTGCGCCCCTTTGTGTTCGTACCAAAACCCGACAAATCTCGGATCGCGCCGCGCACGAGTTGTAACGTTCGGGGCGTGCGCGATCCAGGCGCAGTTTGTGCGAGCGAGGCCTCCAAACCATGAGAATTTCTTGCATTGCATGTTGCATTACATGTTGCATTGCACCAATCTGTACCTACCTTTACGGAATACTTGGTATCATAGGATATGCCGAGATAATTCATAGGATAGCGTTGAACCCTCCAATACGCCAAGTACTCGTACATAGTTAAAGATCTCTTTGACGTGAAACATATTGAATAGAAAAGTCGTATCAATAATTCGGATGTTTTTTGTTTACTTAACATTTGATCCTTGATTATTATTTTGTAACGTTTTAACGTTGTAACGTTTCTTCCACGTTTTTTTATGTGATAGGTGGCAGACGAGCAGACGGATCGCCTGATGGTAAGCGATTGCCGCTGCCCATAGACACCCGCAACACCAGTAGAGTCACAAGTGCGCTGCAAACCTTTAAACCTCCCTTTCCCCCGGATTGGGTCTCCGGTACCCTTACTCACGCAGCGAAACACAGCACAGTGCTGTTTCAGCCGTGAGGCCGCGGTATCACTCCGGTCGAACCGGCCCGTTCATGCTGAAGCGTGGCTCTCCCATGGTCATTTTTGTCGTTGAAGTTATATTAGTTGCTTGTCAACCAAATAATTATTTTAAAGTGTTAATTTTGTAATAACCGCGTACCTACACATTCATACGAATGATGAGCAATTATTCAAATGTATTTTTTCATTCGAGTAATTCGAATGCCATTCTCCCACAATCGAATAATTCGAATATTCGCCCATCCCTAAACATAACCTGTTTACATTTGGGAACATTGTGTACGTAACACATTCATTGTGCCTACCCTTAAAGGGATGTTACGGAGGTAATATAATCGGAGTCGAAGTCGGAGTTTTTAAATTAGGTCTGTCGGAATCGAAGTCGGAACCAGAGTCAGAGTCGGAAAGAAAGATGTTGTAAGGGTAGGTTTAATAAAATAAATAGTAGGTACAATTATTATTTAATTAAAAATAAATATGTACAATTAAATGAAATTAATCGAATCCCCAAAGCAATTTTATTTAATAAACAAAAGTCTCGCAGCTTTATCCGAGTCACCTTTACTCCGACCAATCTATTTCTTTATTCTTCGGCTTGCGGCAATAACCTCCGATTTAAAACTGTCGGAGGTGAATTCGAACTCAAAGGTGTAATGTCAATCGGAAGTTCCAACTTTTCAGGATCGGAGTCGAAGCTCCGTAACATCCCTAATCCTTATGTCCTATGAAACAAGCTATGAATCAAATAAGACTTAGGATAGCGTAATTGTAAATATACCGATACCAAACTTATGTTAATTTTGCCCATAGGTCCAAGAAACTCTTCTTAAAATCTTTCATCTCGATCGCCTAATGAAAACGGTCTATACATAACACTAACAAATGTCAACATGTTTACCACTGGTTAAGAATGTAGTTTTCTGCCAAGAAGAAACCAGCAAGAAACTTAGCAGTTACTCTTAAAAAAAAGTTGTTTTACAAAATTACAATCACATTACTTTTAATATAAAGCACAATTTTTGTGTTACCAATATGTTGCAAAAATATTGTCATTAAAAAATAGACAATTTTATAGCCTTTTTGCACTAAACAGTTTTTCATATACAATTTAAACTTATGTGTAAGTAAGTCAATAGTAATCTGAGGTAACTTACTAAATATTTTTATGGTCAATCCTATAAAAAAATTACCGACCTTATGGAGCCTGATATTTGGAACGGCAAGCCTGTGCTTATTTCTGAATTTATTTCTACGTAACCAAATCAAGGAAATAATAAAAAAAACAAAAGCTGAATTAAGCCCTTAAATAACTACTCGTACACTAAAGCGGGTAGTTCTATGTATAGAAGAGCCATTTTGCTTTGGAACATATATGAAAATGGCTACACTGCGGCTGATTAGAAAAAACAATCTGAAACCTGACCAAGATTAGAAATTTCCAATAAAGGAACTCATTGCGGTTTGGGGAAACGAGAGAAGCGTTGTGGTTAGAAGATAATTATAGCCCCAGTGGAAGAATTATTGCAGAAAAAATATCAACGCAAAGCTAATGTATGTCAAACGCAAACTTGATATTGCGCCCGCAAATAAAATACTGGGAACTCGTTAAACTAGGACTAGGCGATACGGTCTTGTTATTGAATAGAACTGCAGATTCTAGTACCAGTAATTTTATTTTTAAAATTCACTTGGGAATTGAATCTAGACTGATGCGATTGAGTGGTTTGGAGTGGTATTGGATAAGCTTAGTTGTGTAAACTGGGTTTTCTCTTTATGAAGATGCACCGCTGGTGTTTGAGTGGGTGGATGAGCCTCTAGGTTATATTCCCAGACAGATAAAACCAGGGTTCGGGAATTCTGGTAATAACAATGAAACGACGGTCATCTGATATTCGCAAACCCTTAGACAGGGGAACCAGACCAAATGGATCACGGTTACTCGTTCAGAATCATTAAGTATATAGAATATTTGAAGTATCCACTAATTTGGGAAACTGATCGAGACGTGCAGGTTTCCTCACGATGTTTTCTCTCACCTAGCTAATGGTAATGCACATAGATTTAAAAATCCAAAACCCTATTTGGTTTAACATTAAAGTAGATACAACAGTCCGTTCACATAATACTATAGTATTATTTATAGTTTATCTACTTAATAAAGTGTTCTCTCTGAAGGTTTAGTTGGCACAACCTCCCCGAATTAGTAGAAGATTAATAAAGCTTTGTTACGCTTGAATTAACAAATAGTCAATTATCCTTTATTCTGCAATCAGGCGTGGGGAGCGCGGCGCGAGCGTGAAATTACTTAATACAAAATTCAAAGTTATAAGCTGAACATTTGTACCGATACCGTCAATGTGAAAATAATAATGTAATATAAGCACTAAACAGACTTGTCCGCGGTTTACGTAAGACGATAAAGACTAATTTTCGTTTCCCTGATCTAACTTGTTAAAAATGACTTAATTCCTGATTCCTAATAAGGAGGCTTTGTTTACTAGAACGAGTAAATGATAGTGTTTATCTACACTCATGTCATACTCATTGAATTAAAAAATCAAAAAGTTAACTCATAATCATAAATTGAATAAGCACTACGTCGATGCCGGTTAGGGTGTTGCATAATGACCTTTTTTGCACTTAATGCCAGCTGCCGCTTTGTGCAACAGCCAACTTTCTTAAATGACAATATTAGGATAAAGTTATCATTATATACACAGACAAAAAAGTTAGAAATTGACACCCCCTAAAAACAATATTCTCGTAGTTGTCTGTCAGACGATGAGAAGAATTCGCCCAATTTGGTCGGTAATTTATTTATTAGAAAATAATTTGTCTCTTTTATTTAGAGCCTGAAAGTGAGAAATTTGAGAAAAGTATTTTCAAGAATTGACTCCACCAGATACTGTAGCAAAAGCATTAAGAATTACAAATAGTCTTTTGCATCTACTAGATTTTCAGGTATGTGTACACAAACCTTGTTGTGGTTTCCCTGTGCTTTCGTACTTTGAAATTTAAAACATGAGAGTAGATAAAGTAGTGTATGGGACCGCACATAACTTTATTTTGAATCATTCGCCAATGCTATTAAAAAAGTCGCTCGCTTTTTAAAATTTCGCTTGTGTTTTGATAAACTTCATTATGCGACTGTCACATAAACTATGATTTATTAAGGCACATAAAATATGGGTCATTTTAATTAATAACCCATTCCTAATTAAAGATAGTTTTGTGAAATGCAAATGAAATTTTGTTTTGTTATATAAATAATGTTTGTTTCCTTTGTATTCATGAATACAAAGAGTTTTTCCATATATGAACATTAACGAAATTAACATCTCGATGTTTTCCGAGAACTGCAATAAATAATATAAAGAAATTCCTTTTAGACTCCTCTCCACACATTTTTATGTGTATTTATAACAATAGATTTTATAGTTGATATTTTTATAGCAATCTTTTGAAATTTATTCTTAAGTAAATAACATACTTAAAAATTTCATCTCGTGTTGTTTGTAAGTGTGTTATTTACTAAAGATTTTTTTTTATGTAATAGGTAGGCAGACGAACAGACCGATCACTTGATGGTAAGCAATTGCTGCCGCCCATGGACACTCGCGACACCAGTGGAGTCACAAGTGCGCTGCCAACCTTTAAATCCCCCATCCCCCCGATTGGGCTTCCGGTACCCTCACTCACGCAGCGAAACACAGCACAGTGCTGCTTCACGACGGTTTTCTGTGAGGCCGTGGTATCACTCCGGTCGAGCCGGCCCGTTCTTGCCGAAGCTTGGCTCTCCTACGGTAGATTGCAAAAGATTGCTATAAAACATCAAATATTGATTTAGCAGTCTCACAGGTGGTCAAATATTTGTAATATTTTTTCCACTGGATATTGTAAATATACCTACAATATTGATGAGACTATCGACAGCTTATGTCGAATAAAGCACTTACAAATTTCGTCGGGTTAGTAACACGTTCAGTGGTCTAATTGGTAGAACATTCACCCGGATTGTGGAAGGTGTAGGTTCGAGTTCCGCCTGAACATGAGATGAAATTTTTAAGTGTGTTATTTACTTAAGAATAGATTAGAATCTAAAGCGTCACAAAGTAAACATTACGTTATTATGATCCTGGTTTGAATCCGAGCATGAAGCTCTGGATTTTTCGAATCTATGCGCATACGTCTACCTTTAGCTTTAGCTCAGCGGTGAGGGAAAACCTCGTGAGGAAACCTGCAAATTCGTACGTGTAACCATGATTCAGTCGGACTGTTTCCCTTCGAAACCCTTTAGGTTTCGAAGGTCAGACGGCAGTCTCTTCATTGTAATTACCAGAATCTCTAAATCCTGAATCATGGTCTAAGCGTACCCGGACTCTAAAGCGACTGCTGTGGACGCAACCGGGAATTACACGGTAAGATGACGTGGACGAGGATGATTCGATTATGTCTAGAGTTCATTAGTAACTATAATTGGACTGCTAATGTAATAAGTTACATTCTTAACACTGAACTAAAGATCGATTGGTTTTCCGACTAGTAAAAGAATCGTCATTGGTCCCATAATAATGTTAGGTACCTACCTACTAATAACATTTTGATGGAAAAAAGTGGTGGATAGTAATTAAGACGAAGGAAGTTCGTGAGCTTTTATAGGGGGGACATGAGGGCCTATTCTCAAGCACTCGACATTCAAGTCAAGCTAGAGATGTGTATGGACGAATGTATGAAATCTCTGAATTCGATTTAAATATCGTGTGCACGATGATTGCCCCTCTGGGTTTCTAATTTCATGCGATCTCGAAATCTATTCTTAAAACTTTTTCCTTAAGACGCGATTTCTGCCAGACAACGTAGAGGAAAAGGACATTTGATAGAAGAGGGGTAGGTATAGACAGGTATAAAATCCTTAAATTGTGGTAAAAAAAGTATATACAAATATCCTAAGAACTTTATTTACTTCGATATTTCTCTCTTCAATATTTTTGCTGTTCCTGGTTTCCATAATACAAGGGTAGCAAACAGGCAATGTACGCGAAGTTGTCTCAATTTATATACTTATTTATTACTTTTAGGTACAACTGGGTTCTATTTAAAAGAAGTGGGACAATATTTTGAATATATCGTTGGACTAAAAGGGGGAGGTCCGATGCATTTTTAACGAATGTAAACTAGTCAGTTATCTCACTCTTTGTGCGTCTGCTATGGCTTTGTCTTTCGTCGTTACGTTAATAATTTGCTAGGTGCTGACTAGGAACAATGGCCACCGGCTAAAACGGTCCCAGGTATAACAGGGCTAAGAAATGGGTCGAAACATAAATAACAATAGAGGTGAAACGCTACGAATTGAGCCAGGTGTAAAGTGTTTGGCCAGTTTTCTCGAAGATGAAACATTTACGACGTTTTGTTCGTTTATGGTGGGGCGTATACCTTCTAGGGAAATTTGGTACGTAATTCGCACGGTTCTCTTCTCGCTGCAATGTTTCGGCATATGCGGCTACAGTAATTTGATACTTACTTACTTCTTACGTTTACAATTCATTTACACGTTTTTATCGTCTTAGAAACTTCTCGAGGGCATTAATCTGATGAAAACAAATATTTTCCTCAAGGTTTTGATCTAAAAAAATACTCCTTCCAAAAATGTAATTAGCTTATTGATGCAATATGTGTGAATATTTTTGAGATTATAATCTATGTTCCTTGGGAAAAAATGTTTTTTTTTTTCATCAGTATAATTAAGAGAGATTGAGAAGTTTCTACGACTAGAGAGGGTTAATAACTATTACGGTTAAAGTAGACTGAAATACTTTATGTCGTAAAATTATATTATGTTTGTAAAGGAAGATCGCTATCTACGCTAGTGAAGATTCCATTTGTATTGTTTATACAGTCATTATATAATCTATGGAGCTATTAGATGTCAGTGACGTGAGTGACACCGACTGTCAATTTTAGAAGGTAAAAGTTAGGTAATGGCATAGAATTTTTATAATTCTATGGGTAATGGGATATTTAGAAAGACGTGAACCAATATTCTCCTGTTAAATGTAAAGGGAAATATAATATTATTTTAACTAGGAGTAAAGGCTTTAAATGTTGTTTTTGTTATTTCAGGTAAGCTATTCTGTTTAAACTTTGGTAGTTGTAGTAATAAAACTTGTGTATTAGTGTGATGTGAATAAAAGAATTTTGTTATTTCAGAAAACGCAATTACGTCGTCTTTATTGCATACGAGCATATACCATTATAAAACAACATTTTCCGCGATAATAGAACAATAAATATGGAGAAGTTAAGATTCGATTTTTGTGAGAATGAGAAAAAAGGGAAACGTTTTCATCCTGAAGGAAACTGCTGGTTCAATGCAAAGAATCAAAAATATATTGTGAAAAGTGTAAATAACTCTGAATTAGAAGTTGAACTTAATGAGGAAAATCCAAAAAAACTAAAAGTATCACCATTAATAAAAGTAAAGTTATTGTTAAATGATTCTTTAAAAGTTACGGCAATATATGATTCTGGTTCAAATGTATCGTTAGTCAATGCAAAGTTATTGAAAATACATAAAAAAGAAGAAGAGACATTTAATAAACAAACTGCAAACTTGAAAACTATGAATGGTGAGAAGAAAACAAAAGGTATGGTAAAATTAAAGATAGAAATATATGACATTGAAAAAGAGATGAGTATTTTTGTGATAGATAATGAAAATTTCCACTATGATTTTCTCATTGGTTTGGATTGAATCAAAGAATTTAGATTAATACAAAACGACAATTTGAATATCATACAATGTAATAAAACACATAAAGAGGATAAAATTCAAAATGAAGAGGATAACAAAAAATAAACACTGTGAAACAAATATTTTAAATGTCGAAATTCCTGATATACTAGGTGACAGAAGTGAACAAGATGTAACTGAAAAGTCTGAGGTACGGAAACAAAAAAATAACTATTTAAACCAGTGTGAAATACACTTTCATGACCATATTAATCTAGGTAACTTCGAAATTTCAGTAAACCACCTAGATTTATGTAAACAAACTGAAATTAATAAGTTAATAGAAAAATACAAACCAGTCTTTGCTAAGGACAAATACGACGTTGGTACAGTACGAGGTTATGAAGCTCATATAGACTTAACAGTAGCTCAATATTGCTACAAAGGCCCATATAGATTTACAACTGATGATAGAAAAGAAATTGAGAACCAAATATCAGCAATATTGAAGAAAAACTTAATTGAGGAATCATAAAGCCCTTTTGCTGCTCCGGTTACCCTAGCATACAAGAAAGAAGATGGGAAAAATTCCGAGATTTCCGAGAGTTAAATAAAATTGTTGTTCCTCAATCACAACCGTTCCCGTTGATTGAAGACTTAATGGTAAAGACTGTAAACTGTGAATATTATTCCACTTTTGATATAAATTCTACATTTTGGTCCATTCCATTAAGAATTCAAGATAGATATAATTTTATTTATTTTATTTTACAAGTTTTTGTAAAACTTACAGCTAGATTTAGGGATACAGTCACAGAAAAAAACATTGAGGGCCAATTACAAGTTTTCACTGATAATCACTTGGTTGTTTAACAGAAATGCAAGTGGGTAATGTTAAGAAAGAAAAAAAGTTACTAAATTACAAACAAAACGAGCAACGTATTTGCCACTCCTGGAAGAAGAAACATTGAAATTGATCAAGTCATCTGACATTATCAGGAAAAAAACAAATTAAATAACATTTGAGAAAAAGTTATCATTCAGTACACGTTTCGATTTCGTAACTGAAGTGTTGAACAGGTCAATGTCGACATTTACTATTGCCAAATTATTAAATAGTGGGCATGTTCTAATGGAAAATGCGTTCCGCCTATAATTAGTCTTTGCGTGCGGTAAAAAGAGCAAGCTGGGGTGTCTGAAAGACTTCGAGTTAGTGCGCAGCCCTATAAGTTCAAGAAGCTCTGGACAGTCTATCTTACGGCTTGCTATGCTCAAAAGACATGAAAGGTCAGAAGTATTTCTTCTTTTATACAGCGGAAGGAAATGAAATTTTCGACAACGTGAGATGTAGTCTGGGAGATAAATCCCAGCATGATATTGTAGATATTTAAGAAATTTCCTCTGAATCCTCTCAAGTCTCTGAACATAGACGTCATAAATGGGGTTCCAGACTTGCGATGCGTACTGTAATTGTCTGCGAACGTATGCACAGTATAAGATTTTTAATGTTTTTATACTTGAAAACTCAGAGGACATTCGTAGAACGAAACCAAGAGCACGAAAAGCGTTACTAGCGATGTTATTAATATGAGTATCGAAAATTAGTTTACAATCTAATACTAATGCTACCTTCACGCCGTTATTTCATCTTAACTCTAGGCCCCTTATTACAAATCGCAAACTAAGGATAGTCCCGTAAGAAAAATCGTGCCAGCCCCTTTTAACATTGCGTGTTGGAATGGGATAACATTAGCTTTTGTCCGATAGTAACTTTAGATCGCCATTTGTAATAAGATGGTAGGGGTTCAGGAGAACTAAAGTCACAAACATAGCCCAAAGGATTGGATGCCTCAAGTGGCAATGGGCAGGGCATATAGGGAGGAGAACAGACGGCCGTTGGGGCGGCAAGGTCTTCGTGTGGAGGCCACGTACAGGAAGTCGCAGCCGTGGCAGGCCCCCCACAAGGTGTACCGACGATCTGGTGAAGATCGCGGGAATCCATTGGATGTGGGCGGCACAGGACCGATCTGTGTGGAGAAGTTAGGGGAGGCCTATGTCCAGCAGTGGACGTTTATTAGCTGAAATGATGGTAGGGGTGAACCCCTAGCTAGCTTTGACACAATTTTATTGAATCTGTGTCGAGGTATGTTTATTTTCGAATTATGAGGAAATGTCGTCATTTGTAGCGATTTTCTTTTAGAATATTAAGAGTCGGTTAGTTTCAACATATTTGTGAATGTTTTGAGAAGTCAATGACCTCAATGAAGTGTATGATTCTATTATCATAAGTGACTGATTGAGAAGAAGTACCTAAGTATTTTTTGTCAATCTTACTTTCAACGTGGTGGTCATGAAGACACAGTGTAGTATAGTGCGCCTGGTGCAAGTTGCAAGCAGAGTGTGCCAGACCGGGATGGTAGGTGTTCCTTGGGAGTGGCCTACGTTGAGCTGCGGTCGGCGATTGCCTGATCCATTGAATCACATACCTGCAGCAGGCCGTAGCGCAGCTCGATGTCCAGGAAGAAGTACTCCTTGGCGTGTGGCGGGCGCTGAGTAGGCTGGGGCTGGGTGTTCTGCTGGTGCGTGCTGGGCGGCGCCAGCGAGATCGGGTGCGGCATTACCGGCTGCTGCGCGCCGTGGGTCACCGGCGAGGACTCCTGCAAACGTATCACTAATTAGAGCTAGACGCAACTACAAGCCAACTTTCCCAAATGACCAATTCGTTGATTCCAACATTGCTTATACATATACACAGGGCATAAAAAACCAGTTGTTCCATACATTATCGCCGGGTCGAAATTATATTTAACTACACGTTAACAGCTAGACCCTACACTGCCTCTCCCAGACTGGCTGGGGTGTGGGACACGGACAGCCGGAAGCGCCAAGCCGTCCTTACCGAGCTGAGAAGGAGGCCAGTGCAATGTCAGCGGTGGCACCCCGATGCCAGCGACTTTTTCTTCTTGCGTTGAATTATGGTTAGGTATCGTTTTTGCTCACATGATCGTGCAGTAAGCTGTGGCTCCCCCCATGCGTCGCCTTATATTATGGCGATGTGTGCGAGGCAGCGCGTACGTACACAGCGCTTTCCTCTCACGCACTCTTTCAAACCGGTAGCGGAACATTTATGGGCGTAGCTGGCCTATCCTAAAAAGCTGAGATATGTATACAATGGCTAGACCTCCCCGTCGTAAAAGCTAAGGAGGGCGCCCCAGACATAAATCCCCCCCCCCCCCCCCCCCCCAGGAAAATCCGTGAGATTCTATGTAGATGATCTACTTCAGTATATACATACTGTAGAAAGAGGAGGTTGTAAACCGTAAATCACGCACCAATAAACGGAGTGTCGTTAAAACAAAGAATTTTCGAGACGACGACGTGTAAAACCAGCCACCAGTATTGTTTTATGGGACCATTAAAAGATTACACAAAAAGCCAGAAACGAAAGACAATTACTTTGGCCATTTATTTTCCGGAGATGGACGCAGTTTGTTTGGAAAGAATTTTAAAAATGTATTTTGGGAGATTGTAAGTTGAAAAATTCAAGTTTCTTGACAATTCTAAATACGTTAAGCATAGCACGTTATCATATTTCTAAAATCAGGAGTGAGGCCCTGGTCACTCCGATCGAGCCGGCCCAGAAGCGTGTCTCTCCCACGGTCAATCCGGTCAAGGTGTACTTCCATGTTGAATGATTGCTTCGCGTCGTATAAATAGTTACATTCTTTAAGTTCATTAAGTTTACGCTCGATCTAGTCAACTCGAATAATAAAACGTTTAAATAAAACTAGCAACCAGACTCCATCCGTCACGGCGCCAGAGCGGCATCCAATCACCATTGAGTGATCGCAATTTGAACTAAGTAACGTTGTGTTTTATCTCTCATAAAATCGCTGGAACGGTGTGCACTTACATTATTAAACAAGTACAATTTATAAAGTACTTATCTATTTGGTAGTCCACCCTTCCCCTTCTATCATCGTCAGCCCATTTAAGTCCCCACTGCTGGGGCACGGGCCTCCCTCAATCACATGAGGGGTAATTGCCATACTCACCACGCTTGGCAGACGGGTTGGCGAGGGTTTTGATATAAATGCGGAGTTTTCCTTCTCTGGGTGCTGATGATCATGCCAGCAGCTTTACCTTAGTCGCCTTTTACGACACCTCGGTAAGAGTGAGGGTGGCCTATTCTACTCTGCCGGGACCACACGGCGTTCCCCTTCTATATAGCTATGTATTTCATTTTACAAAATCCCAAGCCCACACACTATTGGATTTATAATTTTCATACTGTCTATTCAGGATTGAACTATTAATCCTGATTAATTATGAAATCCCCTTTAGATCCATTATAAATGAACTCTCAGCTTCGGAGTATATTCACGCTGCTAATGTAGGTACATATGCCTAGGTAGTAGAATCCTCAGGGATTTAGCCCTGAGTTCACCACATTACTATGTTTCAAGTTAATTAAAGTGTAACTAATAACACTTTGTAAATACAACTAGAATAAGTGCATCCGTAATGGAGTTATTTTTAATTAATATAAAACTTTTGTAATATAATCTAATCACACGTGTATGTATACCGGGCGCGAATCGAGAAATACAAAAGGTTATGGGCACGCTACTCAAAAATTTAAATGTGGGAGAGCCACGCTTAGGCATGATTGGGCCGGCTCGACCGGAGTGATACCACTGCCTCACAGAAGACCGGCGTGAAGGAAGGGGGAGGGAAAGGGAAAAGGTTGACAGCGCACTTGTGACTCCACTGGTGTTGCAGGTGTCCATAGGCGGCGGAATTGCTTACCATCAGGTGATCAGTCTGCTCGTTTGCCACCTCTCATATAAAAAGTAATAATTGTGAAATGCGATTTGGAGAACAAACCGTGAAACAAGACTCTTGATCATTCAAGAGTCATCATTCACGGTTCGTTCTTCGACTACTTTTTGGTACATCTGGGCCTTTTCATTTTAACTGCCTCGATATGTATATCCCAGTGCCTTAGTTTCCGTGGCTTTTACTCGGCCCTAGGGAGGACAGTTTTTTGTTCTTCACTAGGGTAAATCCTGTCTGGCGCGTTCACGTCGCAGGGGTGGGCACCTTTCACTCTAGTAGGCCGGAGTGTGTGGGTGGCCAAGTTCGGATAGGGACCCACACCCATAAGGTATAACATGGAACCCACGCCTAGGGTTACGATCTCAACGGTTGCGAAAGCTGAGATGACAGACTGAGTGAAGCAAACGGAGGAGGCAAATCCTCTGGCCAGCACTAGGCCAGAGGCTCTGGCCACTTCTAGGTTGAGGGGCGTAGTAGGAACGGCGGCGGATGAGACCTCGTGGTCCAACGGAGGCGTCCACAAAACTCCAGGAGAAATACTACCTTGGCGTCAGGCGGCAGCCGTCCGTAAAACTACGGCCACTTCTTTATCCTTGTCCAACATGAAATACAACAAAAGAGAAGAGGGAGAAAGTGCCAGGGCGTGCACTTCAAGCGACGGTGAGAGCAACACATGCAATAAATGCGCACTACGAACAGCTACGTGGAGCGTAGGCTCAATGATGGGCAGAAGTGCCAAACTGAGTGACGTCTTATATCGACGTCGTATTGATGCATGCTGTGTGCAAGAAACCAAGTGGCGGGGCTAAAAATAAAGGAACATAGGCAATGAGTTTGAACTGTTGTACCATGGGTTTAAAGCCAAGAACGAGGTCGGGATCGTACTGTCCGATGGTTTAAATGATAGACTTGTTAACGTGTACCGCATAAGTGACCGATTGATGTCAGGATAAAAATCGCCATGGATAACCAACAATGCTTCAGCATAGTGTCAGTATACGCACCTCAGACCAACTGCTCGGAGGATGAAAAAGATGCTTTCTGGGAAGACCTGTACAAGCTTAGAATGGAAATCCCTCAAAATGTATGGATAGACATATGGGTGAGAGTAACGACCAATTTGGAAGATGGCATGGTGGCTTTGTATACGGAACCCGGAACGTTGATCACTATTATAAATGTTTGTGTTCGCGGTGTTCGTACGAGTTTTACACCAAAGTCTCCATTCCCGAAGCTTACGAAGTTTGGCCTTATATTATCTGTGATGGTAACAAGGCGGGCGTGTTCCCGGCCCCGCTGCTTGGACTAGGCACCGGCAGTCTATCGACAAGGGACAAGACAATCTAATTAATTTCCAAGCAATATCGTTCATAATGCACATATTAAACTCGTGCTTCGCTTTCAAGATTAGCTGAGGGGCATATGATATCAACAGTCTATGAGCAAAATACACTTTAATCTTCTTTGACAACATGTGACGGTAGATCGTGTTAATTCTATTATTTTTAAAATTACTCAAGTCTTACAAAGTCTTGTTTCTTTTGTGAAATGTAGAGTTGTTGTTGTTGAAAGTGGTGGCTACTGCATAAAGTAGGTAATAATAATATTATAATCATTAATAGTACCCACAGTATTAACCGTGCGTTTCGGCTTCGGGTTCTAGGTGACTAGGTGACGGGATCGACAGTAGATTTCTATTAATTTTGGAGATAATAAGACATTTTTTAAAAAGAACAACGGTTAATACATGAAGGAAAGTATTAAGATTTATTTGAGGTGTACTTGTGTAATATTATCTACGTACAATTGTAATTTTTGAAAGATTTTTCAGAACAACAAATAAAAAAGATCATTCCAATTAACTTATGGCATAATTACTTGTAGGAAGAAATTACGATATAATTTTGTAAAAAAAAAATTAATACTATCTTTATGGATTCACCGTTGTATTTTTTAATGTCTCATGATCGCCACAATTAATAAAAATCTTTTGGCGACGTCAGTAACATCGATGCATCACCTTAACTACTTCGACATGAGGGATTCGGTTCAGCTCTTGGCCGAGTAGATGCTGCTTCTCTAAGGACAAGCACTATATCAGACAAAGCACTTGTCCTTTCAAGTTTTCTACTACAGGATAGGATGTCAGTGAGAACACTTCGACACACTACACTAACGCTATCGGTGTTTGCTTGCGTTAGATCGGCCTAGTACCTACAAAATTACGCCGCATTAATTCCCATGATTCATCATCATCATCAGCCCATTTAAGTCCTCACTGCTGGGGCACGGGTCTCCCTCAATCACATGAGGGGTAATTGCCATACTTACCACGCTTGGCAGACGGGTTGGTGAGGGTTTTGGTATAAATGCAGAGTTTTCCTTCTCTGGGTGCTGATGATCATGCCAGCAGCTTTACCTTAGTCGCCTTTTACGACACCTCGGTAAGAGTGAGGGTGGCCTATTCTACTCTGCCGGGGACCACACGGCTTATATATACGGGAGCATCAGCTCAGGTACGGAAATATGTGGTCGAACTTTTGCGTACGCAGAAGATAAATCGAAGGCAATCGTTAAGGCGTTCAAGTTTGTTTAGGTTTTGGTTTGGCACTGGTTCGTGCAGCAGATATCAGCATAGTCCAATAGCGGTACCACTAGCGCCTGAACCAGCAGAATTTTAGTGCCGGACGGTAGAATTAGTACCATGAGTTTGAAAAACTTTTCTCGCTATCGAAAACTATCGCTTTGTCTCTTTCATTGTTGTGCATGTGAAAGAGACAGAGTAATAGTTTTGGGTAGCGAGGATAGTATTTCAAACTCATGGTAAGGCCTCAGTTACTTGTTTATCCCAACTCAGAGTAGTTATTATTAGTTACTTTTCATTAAGTAAAGTGGAAGTACTAATCATTCTATTCCAGATGTAAAAATACAATTGCATGAAATGAACCAAGAATAACTAGTTAATTTAAGTTTGATTTGTTTGGTTAACCACTGGCTGGTTTTTGTGGATTCACTGCATCCTAAAATGTGGTAACGTAAACATGAATGTTTAAATAATTAACAGAGTGAATTTGGAAACTGTGTTTACGAGAAACTGACCTACATATTTGCAGCAGCAGTTATAAATTAAGTTGCGGTTTCGTGTAGTAATAAACTTATTTTATTCATGTTTGGCACCATATATGTGAAAACAATATATATAAAATAAATCTATTAAACTTTTTCTTTGACAAGGCTAGCTAACACTACGTTCATATTCCTTCTTGTCATATAAGCGTGTAAATATTATTATTTTTTCACAATAACATTAACACATATATTAAAGAGTATATTTCACACTAGGTACACCATACACACAAGGCTGACAATCGTGGCACTCACTCAGCTGGCCCTACTGAAAATCAGCGTCATGACCTTTTTCAGGGCCATGACATAGGCTGAGTGAGGGCCATTTATGTTGGAGGTCACAACCCACAATATATATGTCATCATCATTTCAGCCAATAGACGTCCACTGCTGGACGTAGGCCTCCCCCAATGTTCTCCACACAGATCGGTCCTGTGCTCCCGCATCCAATGGATTCCCGCGATCTTCACCAGATCGTCAGTCCACTTTGTAGGAGGCCTGCCACGGCTGCGACTTCCTGTACGTGGCCTCCACTCCTTTCCGCCCCAACGGCCGTCTGTTCTCCTCGCTATGTGCCCTGCCCATTGCCACTTGAGGCATGCAATCCTTTGGGCTACGTCTGTGACCTTAGTTCTCCTACGGATCTCATCATTTCTGATACGATCACGCCGAGAGACTCCGAGCATAGCCCTCTCCATTGCTCTCTGGGTGACTTTGAGCCTCCTTAATCGGCACATTGTAAGCGGCCACGTTTCAGTCCCGTATGTCTTCACTGGCAACACACACGCATTAAAGACTTTCGTCTTGAGACACTGCGGTAGATCTGCCGAAAATATGCTGCGTAGCTTCCCGAACGCTGCCCAGCCGAGTTGGATTCATCGATCGACATCTTTCTGGAAGTTGGACCAAGCTGGACTTTTTGTCCGAGGTAGATGTACTCGTCTACAACTTCCAGTGTAGAGCTTCCAACCTTTACAAGAGTGGGTACGACATGGGAATTCGACATAATTTTCGTCTTGTCCATGTTCATTTTCAGACCCACTTGTTGGGAGACTCTATTGAGGTCGTCGAGCATTTTGCCTAAGCCTTCCAAGGTCTCAGCCATGACTACGATATCATCAGCGAATCGAAGGTGCGTCATGTACTCGCCATTTATATTGATGCCAAGTCCATCCCAGTCCAGAAGTTTAAACACGTCCTCCAACAGAGTGGTGAACAGTTTCGGCGATATAACGTCGCCCTGTCTCACACCTCGCCGGAGAGGTATGGGTTTTGATTCCTGGTCCTGAAGACGGACTGACGTTGTGGCGTTTCCGTACAATGACTGCAACACTTGTATGTATCGGTAGTCTATTCGGCACCTTTGGAGAGACTGTAGCACGGCCCAGGTCTCGACAGAGTCGAAGGATATCTCATAGTCCACAAACGCTAAGCATAATGGCAGATTATACTCTTCGGTCTTCTGTATAACCTGCCGCAGCGTATGTATGTGGTCTATGGTGCTAAAGCCTTTTCGGAATCCAGCTTGTTCGGGAGGCTGGAAGTCGTCAAACCTGCGTACGAGACGATTCGTCATAACTCTCGAAAACAGCTTATATATGTAACTCAGCAGCGTGATAGGCAATTGAGATTTGTCACCCTTTTTGAAAAAAAGCCTCACCACGCCAGAGTGCCACGCTTTGGGTGTCTTTTCCTCAGTGATGATGGAGTTGAAAAGCATCTGAAGGGCTTTCAGGACAGGTCGTCCACCTGTTTTCAGAAGCTCCGCTGTGACTCCATCATCACCCGGTGCCTTACCGTTCTTAAGCTGTTTGAGAGCTATGCTAATCTCGTATAGGCTAACGTCCGGGATATCTTCGGTGTAGTGCCGGGTTAATTTGGCTCTTCGCTCAACGTCCTGAATGACAGGTGCGCGTGATGTCGCGTAAAGCTGTCCATAAAAAGTTTTCGATCTCAGTCTCACGCTCGGGGCGTGACGTGACGATTCTGCCATCCTCTGTTTTCAGCTTGGTCAGCAAGCTCTCTTCAATAGCCAGGTCTCTGGCGAACACTTTGGAGCCTTTGTTCCGGTCTATAGCCTCTTTAATACGTTCCGTATTAAATCGGCGTATGTCCCGGGTCAGGCACTTGGAGATGCGCTTGCTGAAAAATCCAAATTCGAGCTGAATGCTCGGATTCAAACCACGACTATCGAAGCTTACACCATTGAGTTACCATCGCTCGAACCATATGACACATTATACACTTTTTATTTGGGCAGTCATTTAATAAATGTTTACTTACGTGCCAAGACAATATGTTATGGAGACTGGCCAACACCGGTTCTGAGGCGAAAGCGATGGTGTTATGGCCCTCTTCGATGGAGTGGATGACCTGCAGCATCTTCGGGTGCCGCATCTTCTCCAGCTGCGTGATACAGTATCGTATTCGATCGAGCATAGTCTCTTTTCTTTTAGGTTTATAGAGCTTTTCTGCTATTCTTTTATCAAACACGAACACAGAACACTCCTGGAACAATAGATACAGTTGTGTTAGTAAGATGTTTCAAATAACTTACATAGATAAAGTTAAAAATCGACGGCTTTATGCAAGAACTCATTATTTACAAAATATGATCAAGGGTATATCAAAGTTTTATTTTTTTTTATATGAGGGGTGGCAGACGATCAGGCGGATCACCTGATGGTAAGCAATTCCGCCGCCCATGGACACCCGACACACCAGTGGAGTCACCAGTGCGCTGCCAACCTTTTCCCCTTCCCCCTCATCGGGCCTCCGGTAACCTCACTCACACGGCGAAACACAGCGCAGGCGCTGCTTCACGCCGGTCTTCTGTGAGGCAGTGGTATCACTCCGGTCGAGCCGGCCCATTCATGCCAAAGCGTGGCTCTCCCACATTGATAAAAAGTTTACAGTAGTTTAAAGGAAAGTTTAAAGGAAGTTTACTTGTCATCGTTCCTAGTTTATTAAAAACTGATGGATCTCCCTCACCACAGGGTGAGGGATAAAAAAAATTATTAACACAGAAACACAGTTTACCTACATACAGTTGTTTACAATTTTTCAGGTATCATGTGTTCAGCCTGCAAGACATGCAAAAACATAAGTGATTCCTACATACATTACATAATTTATATCTATAACAACAGATTACATTTCAACTTCATAATAATATAACAGTAATGTCAATATTTAGTTATTAGTTCTTAAATTTACCAAAAGATGGCGCTAGGTATCGATTGCATCGCACAAATGTTTCGCAATTTTGGTTTATATATTGACCTGGCCGTTGTTGATAGGTTAACGTTTTTATAAATAGTAGGTACATTATCGTAATGAAATAGTAAAATAGTAAAAAGGATCGATATATATTTAATATGTTACAATAAATTGACCCTTTATACTTTGAATTGTACTTGATGATAAGTGTAAATAATGAGTTCTTGCAATAAGCTGACGATATAAAGTATTTAAAGCTGTCAATAATAAGGTTTAAGCATATGCTAGCGAGTAGTTTTTAACGGATTTCATATAGGTGTAAATTCATTGAACGATTGACTTGAAACCAATATGTTTACTTTATTAGGTTAAGTAATTCAATAAATAAAATCAATAATTATAATAGATCCTTACAGCATCTTACTTAAAAAATTCAATTAGCTGCATTATAGAGAAATTAAAACTTAATTTTAGCTTTTGATGTACGTGTTGATGTCTGTCTGTTTGTTTTAACTTATTGCGCAGCTTTGTACTTTTATTGATATTGTTTGTAAATAAATGTCTCTCTCCATTAAAAAGTATAGATAGCCTTTGCCCAACAGTGTGGCCGAATCATTAGAAACCTTGTGGTTCCGTAAGAGCAGGCATTAATTAACGTCAGGTGCAATCCAGACCGCAAACCACAACAGAACCCGAAAAACGTTTATTTTAAAACTCTCACAGCGCATGCTCCATGGCGCATGGTCCATACGCACCCTTAGTAAAATACTGACCTAATTCAAAATTGTTGATAATTTTATACCAATTTTTTGCAATTTATTCTTGAGTAGGTAAGTAAATAACGCACTTCAAATTTCATCTCGTGTTCATATGTGAGTGTACCTATTTACTTAACTCAAAATTGTTGTTAGATGACCTTTCATCCCTGGATTTTAGCCGATACTATTTTCACTTAGCATCTATATTAAAATTTTCAGTTAGGTCGGTACTTTACTAAGGGTGCGTGTATGTCTGATCCAAGATGATATCAAACGTTCAGAAATATCTAAATTTCTTGTTCTGGTCTGGTTCCCCTGTCTAAGGGTTGCGAAGGCCAGACGGCAGTAGCTTCATCGTTATTACTAGACTTTATGGATCCTGGATAATGAACCAAGCGTAAACTGGGCTCAAAAGCGACCGCTATGACGCAACAGGGAATTACGCGCTAAGATGAGGAAGAAGTGGCAGACGAGCAGACAGAACAACTGTGACACCCACAACCTCAGTTGAGTCAAAGTGCGCTGCCAACCTTTCAACCCCAATTATCACCGGTTGGACATCCGGTACCTTCACTCACTCGTCAAAACACATCACAGAAACTTTGACGCCTGTTTTCTGTGCGGCCCATATCACTCCTGTCTAGCCGGCCCATTCATGCCGAAATATGGCTCTATTTCTGTGGAGCGTGTGATACTCCCACTTGTTGAACGTTGCGAACACGCCTCGAAACTCCGCATGTAATCCTCGACACTGCGTCTCATAAATTAATTATAACTTCAGAACACTTCCTTTGATAAAATATTTTATTACTTTTTCCCTACAAGCATGTCTTTCCGTGTAAACAAGCAATTTACACAGAAATCCTGGTACTGATCAGGGCGATCCTCCATTATGGCTACAGGCAAAATGTTAACAGTAATCGAGTCAAAGATTATCCTTATTTTATGTGCTGTTATCCAATAATCCCTCAAAATAAACGATAAACACATTTAACGAATCATTTTACCGTTAAATAAAGTTGCGCTGTTTTCGGGAGCGTAAATTAATATAATTTCTTTCACAATACTGACGCTTTCATTTTTCTCAATAATACGTTAACTAATTTAGGTTTTATAATGCTTTTACGTGGTTATTTAGAGGTAGATGTAGAATATTTAATTTCTGTAAAAGTACAGTTGAGTTATTTAGCCCTCATCTTAGCGTGTAATTCCCAGTTGCGTCCAAACCTGTCGCTTTGGGGCCCGGTTCAAGCTTGGACCATGATTCTTGATTTGGGGAGTCTGGTAATTACAATGAAGCAACTATTCCCTTTCAGACTTTATTGTACTAGAGCAGAAGACCAATCCTTCCTTTCCTCGATATGAATAAACATTATAGATGTCGCATGAATGCCTTTAAAAAAACTTATGTTTTAGTGATATATATCATATGATGGCCAAAAATATCACGTCCCGAGAATGGTGTACATTATCGTCATTCGTCGTCATTAAATCGATTTCTACTAGACAACTGTCATGCAAAAGACATTTGATAGTAGGGAGGGGTAGTTGGTGCAGGGATAGGTAGTTTAAAAACTCAGATGAATTTTATTACAACGCAGTTTTCAGGACTTCGTGTAAACAGGGAATCCTTAATTTAAAATATAAGATAATCGCAGCATTCTGAAACGTCCTATATAATATAGAAAAGTTTACCGACACATTTCCGCCCCTTCTTCCAACCATGCTGAATAACATTTTGCTATACGACTTGTTCAAATTCTCACAAAAAAATCGAGTTTTGGGAATTAAAAACAATTTTCGCGGAACTCCCAAAAGTCATAGAGCAAATGTGGTTGGGAATAGACGCTAAAGACGTGGTTAAAGGAATGTAAATGTTTACCGAAACACCCTGCATTTTACTACGAATGTTTGTACTGTAGTATTGAGGATAGAGGCACAATAGATATATTTAGCGTATACACAGTAGATATACGATATCTACTGTGAGTGAGGTGTGTTTATGTCTCAGCATTATAGTCGGAGCATTTGCGAGAAGGCTGAAATGGCCGGTTTAATGGTCGCACGCGCCGTGATGGTGCTCCGGGGTAACGTCGCTTTTATAGTTTACTTGGCTAGAAGTTACTCGTCTTTTTGCAGGATCAAATCCTAAATGGGGCGATCCACCAGGTAACCAATGTCATCGACATGGCTCACCGGATTATTATGCAGTCCATGCATCCAGTATATTTTTTTGTCGTTTTTATGTGATTGTAGATGAGCTAGGATCACCTGTGGCAAGGAACTGGCTATATCAGCCGTAGTACCTTTTGAGGTAAACAAGTTTTGGAGTGGAGACCGTGTCTTGTTAAACGTAGTGTGGATGCCTGGGGGCTACCTGGTGATTGATCATTTGCAAAAATTAATCTTTCAAGTGCAAATTATAATGATAAGTCAACTTTTCCACGGCAGTGACATCCAAAGAAATAAGCATATGCAAAAAATGAGAGCCGCATCACTGAGTATCGATGTTTCCATAACACTTGTAAGAGAATCATGGGATTTTAATTAGGGTGAAATCCGATTGGAACGAGGGGGAGTAAGACGGGCCACGGAGAAGGGGCTGAGGGGGGAGGGGGGGGGGGGTGTGGCTTAACGCTCCATCGTAATCCATTAGAGTCCGGGATGAGATCTATATTCCCCTTCAAGTGATTAACTTTATACAGTTTAACTCCTCAAACTACTTGAATGATAAAGTTGATAAACCTTGGGGAGGTATTTCGCTGTACCACTAGAAATGAACGGAACTTCTTAAAAAACACATACATTTCAGATATTCATCCATTTTTTATATCATATATCCTAGACCTCATCGTCGCTTTCCATCAGGTGCGATAGTGGTCAAGCATGAGCCTATTGACCAAAAAAAATTATCATTACATAATAATAATCCACTTCAGTATTAAAATAAAATAAAACATTATAAATAGTAATAATATAAAAATGACAAATTCATGTATAATAGTAATTATGACACAGCTGTTTTTAAGTACCCTACGATAGTACTAGAATAATGATGAGTAAGCTCATATGTCGGACCGGCATCATGGCATTTATAAATATCTATTACAGGGAGTATAGGTTACAGGTAATTCTTATATTATAGATATAGTGAGGCATTATAACTCAGCTTTAGGGTGTTTTATAGGTACCCGAGCTTCAAAAATAAAGTTGCCTTAGTTTATGCTTTCTAAGAAAACTAATCAACCCTAACATAATATACACCTTTATTTAAATATCGTTTACATCCCAAAACCACTTAATAGGTGTCGTGAATCAATTCAATTTACCATGTTACATGAATAAAATAAGGGAATAAAAAATCAGCTAAGTATTCCATACATTGTTGCCGGGTGGACATATTACTGTAAATGAGGTGATCCGGCAGAGAACCAAAGTTATCGACATTGCTCACCGGATTAGCAAGCTTACAGCAGTGGCAGTGGGCTGGCCATATTAGCCGCAGAACCGACAACCGATGGGGTAAACGAGTTCTGGAGTGGAGACCGCGTCTTGGCAAACGTAATGTAGGGCGCCCTCTGGCTAGGTGGGAGGACGATCTGCGCAGGATGGCTGGCAAGAGCTGGATGCGAGAAGCCATGGATAGATCACAGTGGCGAACAATTGGAAAGGCCTACGTCCAACAGTGGATTGCGATAGGCTGATGATGATGATGATGATGATGATGACATATTACGTTTTGTATGGAACAGCTGATTTTTTTTCGCTTTCTTTGTTGATCTAACATTCTAAATGGACTTCATTCACGATACCTATTATGAGGTTTTCGGGATGAAAACGATAAAAAAAACGGTGTATATACTTTACTCTAGTGTCAAGTGACTAGGAAAACCGTAACAATGGATGCCAAAAAAAAGCAAGGGTCACTCCTTAGTTTCACTTGGAAATGACCGTATTTTATAAGAAAAATACTTCTTAATCAAATGTAGTAACGGAAATAACCGAGGATTTTTTTGAAAACGTACATTTTTAACACGTTGACCTTCGGGCAGGCGAACGATGCCTTTCGT
The DNA here is from genome assembly GCA_019059595.1 of Marasmia exigua. Lineage (NCBI taxonomy): Eukaryota > Metazoa > Arthropoda > Insecta > Lepidoptera > Crambidae > Marasmia > Marasmia exigua. The sequence continues at coordinate 2,034,440 of CM032494.1, read as the reverse complement.
GCGAACGGCGAAAATAGCTATTTATACTTATATAATTTATAAGTGTAATGGAAATAGCTATTTTAAAAGAAAATCAACCTGCTAAAAATTTTAAGAAAAAATTATGAGTTCAATGCAGCCGATGGAGTATTTTTTTTTAATTGTGATATGTGGCAGTCGAGCAGACGGATCACCTTATGGTAAACGATTGGAAGCGAAAATTTACCTTAAGGTGTTGAACCTTTTTATTCTCTGTACCGTACGATTACTCTGTTACGTCCAAACCTGTCGCTTCGGAGCCCGAGGTATGCTTGGACCTTGTTTGGACCATAATCCAGGGTCCGGAAAGTGTGGTAATTACAATGAAGCGACTGCCGTCTGACTTTCGCAACCTTTAGACAGGGGAACCAGATTACCAGACCAACTGGATCAAGTTTACACGTTCAGGATCTTTACCTCAAAAATTTTAGGTAACAGAGAAGTGAAGGCCATCACGTTGATTTCTGTCACTGCTGAGCTAATGGTAGAAATATGCACACAAAAATCAAGAGTAGCATGCTCGGATTTAATCCACGACCGCCCGCATGGAAGGCGCGGTCTTATTCACTGAGCTCATCATCATTTATGCCTTTTAATTTAATAGTGTACAACCTGTGCGGATATAGAATGCGAGTATAGACGCAAATAGTGTGCGAGTGCGAGTGCGAGTATAGACGCAAATAGTGTGCGAGCGAGAAGTGAATAGATGCGCCGCCATTGCTGATCCCATTCTTTATCCGCACGGGTTGTAAATGAGATAATCCGATATAGGTGCGCCCTTTTAATACTTTAAACGAGAAGAGAAGCCTTCGACGAAGACCTCGTTATTTTAATTTTATACGTTTATATTCGGTGAGAGGTTTCAGGCTCAATTTAAGGTCGAATCAATTTATAATTTACAGAAAATGTAATCGTCTTCGGGCGTTTTGAAGATTATGTAACATCAATTTTGACAGTTAATGTAAAATCGTATTATTAAAATAATCAAAAGGATAGTATAATGACGAAGATGTAATTTAGTTTTTTTATTTGTGTTACGAGTATTTTTGGTTTCCTACGTTCTTATTCGTATATAGAGACACATGGAGTTAAAGCAGAGTCCACATTGCAATGTTAATAGAGATACATCTCATACAGACGATATGCCGCCTTATTCCTTGTCCCATAAAATATATAATCCGACATTGTATACAATGCCTATAGAATAGAATGCCTAAAACGTCTAGGCACTGTATGAAATATTATTTATTTCATACTTTGCCTAGGCATTCTATATAATGCCTGATTCGCAGTCAGCAATGTATATGATAGCATTGAACTATGATTACTACCGTATGGAACCGCTTTTTACGCTTTAATTTTGGTGCCAGAGTAATAAGGCCTTTTGTTTCCCAAGGGAAACCATAATGGCCGTCACTTTGCTTCGTGTAGGGACCAAGGTAATGTGAGGGACTCTAACCCTAACCGAAACTCTTGGGGTGTCCATCTCTGCGCAATAGCGGTCGGAAACCCCACAGCCGGGAAAGGTCCCACCGCTGATCGCGCTCGCTGCTTCACTCCTTTTTTTTGCGCCGGTGGAAATGCCGCCGGCTCACTGATAGTAGCCGACGTCGGCGCCGATTGTCGGCGCCGCCTTAAGCAGACCCGGCCGCTGGGAGTCGGGTAGTGTGGGACTCTGCCCTGGATTAGGCCTCAACTAATCACAGGCCGTTAAAGGGCATACCCACTAAAACCAACTAGGGCTTTTTCCATCCCACGCCCGCTAAGTCGGGATGGAACACGGGATCAATGACCACGGAGGATCCTGCCGCGAACCGTCCTGGGCGAAGAGGCTCGCCAGCACGGCCTGTTTTCCAAAACATCGGTCCTTTGGGCCTAGGGCTTCTCCCACGGCCCACTAGCACTTTGCTGGCTGCAGCGCAAGTACTACCAGGAGGTACCCATGTTTTTAATTCATTGCCATCTATCTTGGTTCTACAGATAGAATTATTTTCAAATACAACAAGGTAACAAAACTAGGAGCCCTTGTACTAATCCTCCACCGCTAGAGAATCCGGCACCTAGGAGCACACATGATCTCAGCAGACGAGATCAAAAACTCCCCCATCAGCTCCATTCACGAATTTATCCTGGAGCTGGAGCTGCATGAGGTGCTGTAATAGGTTATGGGGCTGCCACAATAGATCATCTACTGGTCGCAGTGGCTATGAGACGCAGGGCTCACCCCATTTCTAACAAATAATAATAATACTACTCCTCCGTAGTATGTAAGTAAATAAAAGGAGTTGCTGCCTGAACTTTACATACAGCGGTACTGAATAATGTGCCATTTTTTCTTTTTGTTCCCTTAAAAATAAATGTGATTATTTATTAAAGCGTTTTGAAGTCAAAAACACAGTATGAATTTCCACATTCACATATTCCATTAAAATATTTGACCCCGTTTTACTCAACAGAAATTCGTTTTGCAATAACAAACCGTCCGCCGACTTTTTCAGAGAATCGGAGATCCGTATTGCGGCACAGTCCTGCTGAATTTCGCGTTAAACACTTTCTCAATAAACGAATTACAACAATTGAGAATATTGCAGTATTTAATTTCCATACATTTTTCCAAAAGACAAATTAATATATTTCACTGGAACTCTTTGTTTTATTATTTTATTTTTTTTATGTGATAGGTGGCAGACGAGCAGACGGATCGCCTGACGGTAAGCGATTGCCGTTACCCATAGACACCCGCGACACCAGTGGTGTCACAAGTGCGCTGCCGACCTTTAAACCCCCCTTTCTCCCGGATTGGGCCTCCGGTACCTATCGTTCGTTTACATCTCGAAATCCTCATAATAGGTATCGATAAAATATAATATAAAAACTTTTAAGTTTTTATATTATATTTTAATAATGATGATACTCGTGATATTAAAAACATAATAATATAATAACATAATAATACAACACAACTAAAACCAATGCAAGTGAAGAAGCTGTTCAATCAATATGAGTATTCTGGTTTATATTTACCTCAACATGTAATAGTATAAGCAGCTATATTTCTTATATTCACCTTTCATCATAACTTGGAGCAAAAATTTATTTACCGCTCGGAGCTTTGTAGTACTTACTATGTGAGGGTGAATCTATTACGGGCCGCTTTCCCTTTCATTTTCAGCTTTCGCTTTCAATACCTACTTCCCGGTGTTGGAAATACATGGTAGAAGCACAGTATAAACATTAGTCAGTAGAAAGACATAGAATGTTGGGACAAGCGCTTCTACTTACAAGCAAAAACTTAGGGTTAAAAAAGTATGTAGGACATTTTCAGTGCGAAAGTATTACTCGGCAGTCAGTGCTGAAGATAGACTGAACTTAAGGACATGCGCACGATCCCCTGGTTTGATTTTTATAACTCTTGTTGATATGTATTTTTTAATTATTTAATCACGGCTGTAACCTCTTTTTTCTTGCTAATTTGGCACTGACAAGTAACACATTTGATAAATGAATACAGTGCGACTACGATCAGAAGGTACTTTCCTGACATGGTTGTACAATATTTTTTCAATGGGAAAATGTAAAAACCACTAACACTTGTTAGGGAAACAGTATAAATTCCAACTTTTGCCTCGTGCCAAATAACCGTAGAACGACTGTACCTACTCGCCATTCAAATGTCAAACTCAGGTATTCTGTCGGGATCACAACGACACAATAGGGATGTTGAAAAGTTGGAGATTGGCAATATAATTGAGAAATAACGGTTAAAAATAAACTATGTACTTTCAGCTTAGTCGTGTGGTCCCCGGCAGAGTAGAATAGGCCACCCTCACTCTTACCGGGGTGTCGTAAAAGGCGACTAAGGTAAAGCTGCTGGCATGATCATCAGCACTCAGAGAAGGAAAACTCTGCATTTATATCAAAACCCTTGCCAACCCTTCTGCCAAGCGTGGTGAGTATGGCAATTACCCCTCATGTGACTGAGGGAGGCCCGTGCCCCAGCAGTGGGGACTTAATTGGGCTGACGATGATGACTTTCAGCTTGGCAGCTTAAATATTAACCAGTTTTTTTTATTGAGTTGAGTATAATCAATTCTGCAAGCTCTGAGACTTTTTTTACTAGTGTATATTTCTTTGTTGCATAGCAACATATGTAATAACTTCTTTCTGGTTTTTAACCAAAGCTTTGAATTGCATAAACCAGCGCGTTGCGTTTCCTTGGAGTCAACTCACATAATTCAAATTGCATGTGTTAGATTTTAGTTATATAGATATAAAATTACAATATTAATAATTAATTGATATTAGAATTAATAAAAAATTAACAAATAAATTAAAAAAAATAAAACAACAAAATATTATGATGCTCTCGTACACTAAACTACACTCAATCGCAAGGTCCGAGCCACATCCAGGAGCGCCTATCCGTGTATCTATGACACCAGTCAAAAGTGCACGAATGCATACGAAGAGTACCGAAAACTCGCGATGTTTGCGAGTGTGTTGTTGTCCATACTGTGCCTGTTCGCTGTGCGAAGAATTCAAATTTACCTTCGTTTATGAGTTTGATTTTGTTATTTGTAACGAATGTCCACACTAGTTAAAATAATATTTATCTATAGTTTGTTTATATTCTCATGTATGTAAATGTTAATTCTTTTTGAGAAATAAGGTTCTTAAACCTCAAAATTACATAAAATATAACTTATAAATAATTGTATGTAATTATTTACAATCATCATCATCAGCCCATTTAAGTCCCCACTGCTGGGGCACGGGCCTCCTTCAATCACATGAGGGGTAATTGCCATACTCACCACGCTTGGCAGAAGGGTTGGCGAGGGTTTTGATATAAATGCAGAGTTTTCCTTCTCTGGGTGCTGTTGATCATGCCAGCCAGCAGCTTTACCTTAGTCGCCTTTTACGACACCTCGGTAAGAGTGAGGGTGGCCTATTCTACTCTGCCGGGACCACACGGCTCATTATTTACATTACCAAATTAATATTGTGACTATATTACATTATTATATAAATCAAGTGATTCGAAAATGTAATAACCGGAAAACTAAACAAAGTGGTATTTCGCGACCAGATACTGCGAGTGTTGTTGTGTGCCGAGAACAGGAGCCCAATTCTTAAACTCGTAATATTTTGAAAACATGGTGTATGTCATATGCAATCTATACAAAAAAAAAACTATGTTTTAGTGACTTATGTCGTATGATGTTACATATCACGAGCCCGAGAATTGTGCTCCAGGTGCGAGAAAATAGTGAGTTAGAGTACAGTGGTACCACAGGTGCGCGTAGTAAAATACTGCGAAGGAGGGTAGAACGTTTTGTCTGCCAGTAAAATCTTACCCGCAAAAACTTCATTTTATCTGTGACCATGGCGCTTGCAACAGTGCTGAATTATCGGGAAATCAAAAATAAGGTACATAGGTAGGGATTCCTACCATGGAAACATGGATATAGGAAATACTAAATCCATGAAAATAAGTCGTTTAGACATTTTGAATACATTATGGAGCTTAAATGACATTATACATTTAAAAATTATCTAACACATGCAATTTTAGTCTAGCATTGCACTGGCTCTGTTACACTGTGTAGAAGTCGGACGCAAGCTGCATGTGTACGAGTGAAGGTCGCTTCCACTACGGGACGCAACGCAATGCGCGTTGGTGTAGGTCGGGGTTGAAGTACGCACTCATTGATGCACTGCACTGGGGCGCTATCATTTAACGCAAAGCTTTTGTTCAACTCACGATCTTACAATCCATTCCAAAAATATACAAAATGATTTTAGAGTTCAAATCCGCTAAACTACAAATTACACAATACAAATAGTTTATCGTGCTTACTTTGACATATTGTACATTACATAACAGTTAAGTAACTACAAATGTTTTGCTAATAATAAGTAGATAAATATTGCAGGTAAGCACAAAACGACATATTCTTTACTTTTCGTACTAATAAAAACTATTGATTTGAGAAGAGACAACTGTAAGTCAACATACGCTAAAGTTCATTTTTAATTTTTGTTCGAGAACAAATGACAACAAATGAAAGTAGATATTTTGAGGTATTGTGATTTTTGTCAAGTGCTAAGATATTTTAATTTTTACTAAGTTTGAACCTAAGATCATTTTCATGCTGACTATACCTTGTGTAATATCTATCTAACTTCTATTTAACTTAAGTAGTAAAGTGTATTAGATCTTTTTGAGATCAACTGATCGTGATTGATGCATGTATCCATGGGCCAAGGGTGTCCATGGGTGGCGGCAATCGGTTCTATCAGGTGATTCGCCTACTCATCTGCGACCTATCTGATAACAAAAATATATGCATGATTGTCAAGGTATATCTTCCAAGCGGAATTTAACCACTTCACATCCGATTGCGTAGAAATGTTGAATTTTCCATAAAACAAACCACCCATTAGCTAGCAGTCATTTAAAAGTAAGTTGGACGGAAACCCACTGATAACTTTTAATAAGTGGAAAATAGAGAAAGTTTTGATAGTGGCTGGAGGAATTTTATAGTACCTGAGAGTTGCTTCATTTATTGTTTGTTGTATCTACTAGCTAGCCTGTGTTTGTTGTTCTTCAAATAAAAAAGGCTATCGCTAATGAAATGAGTTTTATTCAAGGGCTCAGTCCTTGAATGTATGAAAATTTACCGCCGGCAGAAAGTAATAGTTTTCTAATGAAAGACACTCAATATATACTTTATTCAAATAAAACATTTCACAGTTATAATTTAACAAACATTTTTAAGTGACAAAATAATGTCATTCTATCTAATTCAAATGTTTAACGTTCTGATAGACTTTATTACATTATAACATTTGTACGGTTCATGTACCAAACATTTGTTTTCAAAGCATTGGTTCTGAAAACTACAATAAATTATATTAATTGCAACTTAATTACTTTTGGTAATGTTCAATGTTAAATTCAACCATCGGTTTAAAGCGGCTTTTGAATAAACGGATTAATCTTTTAGGCTGGATTTGACTAATCTTTACCCTTAGAGGCAATCTATGGTAATAACGTCAAATTTGTATAGAATGACAGCGCTATACTGTAGATTTACTGGTTAACTAGTGTTTTACTTTTAAATGTATCACGCAATCTTGGGCGTAATTGGGTTGAAAGCAAATTTCATAATATTTGCATGGATAAATATAATTTAGTTTTCAGATGGGTTTAGCGGACCCTGAGCGCCGTCACTGACCCTTAGCGTACGAGAAATTACCTGTCGTATCCAAACAAAACAGACGCATAACGCGTATGGTGGGGAAACATCCTAAATCCCGAATCTTTATACTCGTAGGCCCTCATCATCATCAGGCTCCTAGCGAATCGATGATAATTGCTTTGTTTATTGTGTTTTATCTAAAAAAAAATTATAATTGTTTATGTGTATATATGTATTGCTTCATGAAACGCATGCCATCATACCGATAAATGATAAATTATGTGCAACATATTAAATTCATGATGGACCCATTCCCATGAGTTTGAAATACTATGTTCGCTATCAAAACTATTGGTCTGTCTCTTTCATATGCACTAGTGCGATAGTTTTCGATATCGAGAAAGGTTTTTCAAACTCATGGTAAGATTATTAAATCGTTATCGTTTCACGATTTTGTCATCCACGTTTGATCAGTCGTATTTGTTGTGCAAATAGGTTTTTTCGCTGACCAATCGTTTATTGGGGACCTCCTTGGTTAGGGTTTCTCGCTGCCTCTTAAATAACACCCATTATATAAATATTTATAAGAATCAAATTTCCTTAGGAAAGAAGCCTCAGCGCCGGCCATCTTACGCATATACAACGCGCTTGCCTCCGTGGCGTAGTGGTTAGTGGGTCGTACTATAAAACGACGGCTGCGCAAGAGGTCCCGGGTTCGATCCCCAGGTCGGGCTGAAATTTTGTAGGTACCTAAGTTTTTGGTAAGAAATTCTTAGTGTCAGCCCGGAGTCTGGAAGTTGGTGGCCTTGTGCCTCGGAAAGCACGAGAAGCCGTTGGTCCTGCGCCCAATCCCTCTCCGGTCGTGTCATGCAGGTGTCTCATTGGAATATGAGGGTAAGGGAATGGAGAGTGCACTTGTATTTGCGCACACACTTGAGCACTATAATATATCCTGCGTACGTGTCTGATCGTAGGGATTGGCCGCCGTAGCTGTAACCGGTTGGAGGATATTATTAATATACAACGCCCTTGTAGCGCTTCTCTCGGTGATAAAGTAGCTATTTTACGATATAATCAAATATCTTGATCATTTCATAAATAAGCCCCACTTTTTTTGGCTCAAATCAAAAAACCATTTCTTATCTTTAATCTTTCTAAGCCACATCACGATGTGGCCAAAAGTCAGGGTATCATTTCACGAGACGCGACCAATTTATAACATTGTCCAGCATTTCATGGAGTAAGCAAATCTACTATATAACTACGACATGTGAAAAGCGAAATTCTATTTGTAAGCCGCAGATAAACAAACAAGAAATTCATAAATTTAAGAACTCTACATTCAAAGGCAACCATTTTCTAGTTCAACTAAACTTTTATAGCTCATCCCAGTGCTAAAAATAAATTGTTCCAAAAACAGGTTGAGTGGGCGTAAGATCACGTGATCGCACGCAACAGGCGAGCGGGTAGGGATGTCGCCACTGTAATCACATATCGTTTTTGTCGTATCGATATTCTTTAAACACCAACAGACATTACACACATACACGTTAGGTACACAAAATACACTAGAGTCCGTGGCACTCACTCAGTTGATCTCACTGAAAACCAGCGTCATGGCTTTGGTCTGGGCTGTGACATAAGCTGAGTGAGGGCCATTTATACTAGACGTTATAACACAACATAATGAACCATAATTGAATAATCTTTTGTTTTTTTTTCTTTTTTTTATTTATATGTATTTTTAATTGTTTTATGTTTTGTTCTGTTTGTGCAAAATTGTGTTCTGTGTACAACTGCTATATGTTCTGTGTTGTGATGTCTATAATAATAAATGTTTTCTTTCTTTCTTTCTTACATTGACAAAGAATATTCGTGGTCTAAAATACGTAAAATTGTTAGGTAAATAAATGTCAGTATAGTATTGTTTATATACTTTTTCGATAGGTATAGCCAGCGACACGTCAAGTTACCCAACTGCAGCACAAAAATGTCACTTGTGTTCAAAAAGAGTAACTCCACGTGTCGCCATGAAATAAACAATGTTTCGATGTATCGATGCATGGACATTTTTCTAACAAGCCTACGTGCGGGTATTTACCACGTTGTATATAGGGGAACAACAAACAAAGTCGTCGAAACTGAATTCTCGTGGCGTACTCGGTCGACCCCTAAATTTACCCGAGGTCAATGGAGGGAAGGGCGAGGGGTAGCTCGAACCCGGCGGGGTCGCTCCGACGTACCCTACGAGGGTCGGGCTTTATCGGGCTGCGAGTACGTGCCAATTTTGTGGAAAATTTCGGCAGGTATTTCGAGACGAAATGCAACTAGTGTTTGCTCGTTGTGGATGAATTGTCGGTCTTTGTGAATTCAATTTCTCTTTTTCATCGTCTTAGTCTGTAACTCCCGGTTGCATCCAAAACTGTCGCTTGGAGCCCGGGGTACGCTTAGACCGTGATTCAGGATTTGGAGAGTCTGGTAATTACAATGAAGCGACTGCCATCTGACCTTTGTAACTCTTTAGCAGGAGAAACAGACTAACGGAATCATGGTAACACGTTCCAGAAACTATCCGAAATGTGTAGGTTTACTCACGATGTTTTCCATCACCGCCGAGCTAATGGTAGATGCACATAAATTTGAACCCTTTAACAGAGGAATGGTATTGCAGGTGGTCATGGGCGGCGGAAATCGCTTACCATCAGGGGATCACTAAAAAAAAACCGGCCAAGTGCGAGTCTGACTCGCGCACCGAGGGTTCCGCCGTACAAACGTAGCGGTTTACAATCGAAGTGTAAAAGATAAACAGCTTTTGATCGCGTTAACTTAGCAGTTTGATTTTTTCACAGCTTAAAGGGACAGTAGACCTAGGTATTTGGTATAAATTTCAATTTGATACCTTTATTCTTTCGTGAGAAATAAGGTAGTAAGTGTCATTTTATTAAAATATTTTTATTATATTATATAAGTAAAAAAATGTGATTTTCGGAATTTTTCCTGTATTTGCATTATATGACAATGCTTCATGCCAAATTCCAAGATTCTGAGTTTACGGGAAGTACCCTGTAGGTTTTGATTCCTTTGCGAGTGTCGAAAATATGTTGAAAATATCGACATAATCGGCTGTATCTTTTGATTGGCTTGGCTTAGAAGTTTGATATTTTCACAGCTTAAAGGGACAGTAGACCTGAGTAATTGATATAAATTTCAGCTTCATACCTCCACGCGTTCCTGAGAAAAAGGGTCTTGACAGACGGACGGACGGACGGACAACAAAGTGATCCTATAAGGGTTCCGTTTTTTCCTTTTGAGGTACGGAACCCAAAAAAACAAAAAGAAAAACTGAATCATGGTTAAAATTCTCTATAGATTGTTTATTTCATCGAATCCTAAAATAATAATTTACAATTTGAAAGTGCCTACAAACTAAACTCAGATGTAAACACATTTCTCTATAATAATTTCTGTATTAAGATAATGGGCGAGTTGAATGGAAATACTATTTCAATGTTTTTAGGAAACATATAATTTTTAATTGTGCTTGTATGTATTTCTCGAGAATCGAAACGTAAAAATTATTCCACCAATTTATGCTAGGAAAGTAAATAAACCTTATTTAAAGGAAAACAGATTTTACGGTTTTTCGAAGGCTGTTCATTTTCGTAGATTTTTAACGCTTTTGTGCAATAAATAACATCTAAATCAAATCGTGGTTCTTACTGCAAAAACACTAAATACCTACTATTTTAAAGCCACCATATTCCCGTGCCTACAAGTAGTAAAATCCAATAAATCTTGGCAAAAAACTATAGGCACTCGTTGGACTGATTGATGTGATCTGTTCTCTATAAGGTACGAAGTCGATTACCTATTAAGCAATAGGCGATGAAGACATCACCCTGTGGTTTAGTTAACCGTAAAAATCTTTTTCATCTAAGTGTGTTTTTTCTTAGTCCAAAGCTTTGGAGTCCAAGGTATGTTTTTTCAAAAATGATAGGTTGCAGACCGCCCATGGATACGCAATACTAGTGGAGTAACAAGTGCGCTGAAAACCATTAAGCCTCAGTTTCCCCAGAATTTACGCAGTGAAAGCACAGACGCTGCTTCACGGTGCACTGCCGGCTGACCTTCGCGATCCTTTAACAGGGGAGTCAGATTAACTGAATCATGGTTACACGTTTTAGAGACTATCCGAAACGTCACCACGATGTTTTCCCTCACCGCTGAATCTATGTGCGTATTTCTATTAGCAGGAATAAGCACATAGATTTTAAAATACAAGAGGTGCATGATCGGATTCGTACCAGAACCCCTATATGGAAGGCGCGTTCTTATTCACTGAGCTACCATCGCTAAAGTTACCGATAAATAATAGAAACTCGCTTTCTAATTTTAAGTGTTCGACTAATTGGAAACGTCTGTGGAGTAAGAGTATAACCTTACCTCAAAATAAATTTTCTATCTGAATTAAATCAACAAAATATTGTGAAGCCGTATTAGAGTCCAGTTATTCGAATTTCATCCTATATAAGTGATTTTATTGAACGGCAGGTAACTTCGCCCACAAATTCAGCTGGGGCCTAAGTTGGCTGGTGTTAATTACAAATTTAATGAACGAGATGGCAATTTGAACCAAAGTAGCAGAATAGGCGTAATTCTTTGGTTATGTACTCTCCTCCGTCTCGCCGATTTAATAAAGGTAGCTTTCGGCACTTCGGCTCGGGCACACAGACGAGAAAAAAATGTAGGATATTTATTTCAAAAGTGATCCAGCTTTATGCTATTCTGATTTAATCTAAGGCTTTAACCGGATGTATAGAAAGCTTGAAAAAACGATTCAAAATACATGTTCGTTGGTGTTATCTATCTAAATTGAGATGGAAAGTGATGTCAAAATTATTCATAAATTTGCTCGTGTTAAGATATGATCAAATCTCATTTCAGGTATCCAATTTGAATGTCAAGAAGTCTTAATAAATATTTATCTAGAGGTAAACCCCGCTAGAGGTGGTGACGATCCGGTGAAGGTTGAGGGAATCCATTGGATGCGGGCGGCACTGGACCGATCTGTGTGGAGAACATTGGGGGAGTCCTATGTCCAGCAGTGGACGTCTATTGGCAGAAATGATGAGACCCCGCCTTGGCATGAATGGGCAGGCTTAACAAGAGTGATATGGCCTCACAGAAACCAGCGCAAATCAACACTAGCGCTGTGTTTTGCCGTGTGAGTGAGGATACCGGAGCCCCACACGTAGGAAAAGTGGATTAAAAGGCCGGCAACTCCACTTCACGTTTTTCGATACTAAAAATATCTACATAGTCCGTAAAGAGCGAAATATCAGTTTGCTGCCGAGAAGCCTTAGACATTGTAAAAGAAAAATGGACGAGACAGTTGGAGCGGCTTATCTTCCCATAAGTTGCATCGTCATAGCGGTCCGTGAGGTAGGAGCTTCGTGAAATATTGCTGGCTTTATACTCTTTGACGCATTGCAATAAAGAGAGGAATAAACAGTTCAAAAATATACGTAGCAATGCATAACTGTTTAACTTTTTTTTTCTGAGTAAAGTCTTATTATTATTTATTGTACTAGATAAAGGTATGATAAAACATTTATTTGTTCACATTATCACACAACATTATAAACGCATACAGGCAAAACCTAGACAAAAATAAAGCAAACAAAATATAATAAAGGAAAACGTAACATAAACAGACACAGAGGGTAGAAGCACAGCACAGTCAAGTAGTGTTTATTTATTTGTTGAAACATGTCTCTTACAAGCTAACAGTAAGCTACGTTTCAGCTATATTGTTACAACAACTTCAAAAAAATATTAAAAAAATAAACAAACTACTGTTAGGTATGGTTTGGCGGAAGAGATCAAATCGTTAGTAAGTAATAATGTTTTATGTGATCGGTGGCAGAGCAAACTATGCAAGACAGGTGGTTAAGCGCCAGATCCCCCAAACTCCCAAACCCACCTAGAGCTAAACCAGCTAATATACCCACATGTTTAACATCATCATCATCATTTCAAACCAATAGACGTGCACTGCCAAACACATGCCTCCCCCAATGTTCTCCACATAGATCGGTCCTATTCACCCGCATCAAAGGAAACATGCTTACACGTTACAGGAACTAACCGAAACGTGCAGGTTTCATCGTGACCTTTACCGCCGAGCTAATGGTAGGAATACGCACATAGATTTGAAAAATCCAAAAGATGCTCAGATTTAAACCACATCGCTATGGGGCTTGCCGCTTATCATTCATAATGTGCATTTTACGAGCTGGTACCATAATAATTCCATTACCCAATTGAAACATAAGAGTCGTTCTATTGCACTGTAATGGCGTCGGAAATTAATTAAACTGTTCAGGTACCTACTAATTGCTACACCAGGGACAGTTATGGGTCAGGCATGGCGCACACTTGCAAAACTATGCAATATGGGTGATCAAAATGAATTTGCGTACACTTTAGTCAGGCGAATTATAACAATGATTGATTTTTTATCGCACTACGAAAAGTATCTGGTGATCATATCGCGGTAAACATAGAGATTTTAGAATACTGCCAGCCTGTTGCACTTGAAGGCGTGACCATATATCGTGCAGCAACAAAATAGAGCGCAGAAGGTCTAAAATTTTGATGTACTAACCCCATAGTCTGATATTCTCGTGCACGTGACAAAGAAGTTGAGTGAGAGATTTCCATAAATTCGTCCACATAAATGTCAAAATCAATATCTATGTCAAGAGTGGAATAGGTCCGCACCTTGGGACATTTTATTATTAGGTTCATACAAAACGGCAATTTCATAGGCAAAGATCTAATCTTACTATGGATTACCTGTAACTTAGTAGACATCAGTGTGTGTGAGTAAATTCATCAATACATTATTCATGACAGAATAGATAAACTATTAATCACAGCCAAATCAATTTATACCGATATTAGGATCATTCGATTGACAGTCGACCCTCACTGATGGGTGGTGTCGTGCATGATAATCGAATTATGGGAAGCAGGGATGCGAACGTGACGCCCGCACTGGCCAGCGGAGGCGAGCTGAGGGCGCCCGGGGACCCCTGCGGAGTCATTTCACTTAGAAGGTTTTTCCTTAGTACGGGGAAAATAGTTCAACATTTTCGTTAGATGGAGCTTGTAAAAGCAGATAGAGCTTTAAAAAGCAATCGGGGGTGGTTCGGCGTTGTTTCGGCAGATGTCACAATGCATTTTTACATCGCGCTAGTAAAGCGTCTGTGCACGATGAACCTTATTTTAGTTTATGTAAGTTTGTCTATGATTTATATTTTGATACGTCTTTTATTTTGCTGTCCTGCTATTAATTGTCTATTTTCCTATACTTCGCGTGATACATAGTTTCCCGTTTCATCCAGTGTTTTCATCCCTTATCCCTAATTTTCTAACCAGCACACCACAGTCCCGTACATATTTTTGGTCTTAGCTGAAGCAGAATAATAACGCATGTGACCGGCCGAGCCTGAATCTCCCCGTTCTACTTTCTAATAGGGAATTCTTCGGGACGTCCCATTCCAGCCACACTGAGCGACCATGACCTCAGGTCTCGCATCAACTGGAGAGTAGCAGCAAGACTCGGGGACATGTTCTGGACCCGATGGGTTAAGGAGTACCTGCCAAATCTGCTTCCACGTAGAGCGAGCACTGGTCCAGCAGCGGTTAATAATCCCCAAATTAAAGTTGGGGATGTCGTCCTGATAGCTGACGGCAACCTACCTCGGGGCACCTGGCCAAGAGGACGCGTGGTCGCGTTGTTCCCCGGGGGTGACAACGTCGTCAGAGTGGCAGACGTACAGACAGAAGGAGGCATACTAAAACGTCCTCTGAAGAAGTTAGTGCCGCTGTTCTGTTAGAAGAATTTGTTTGTTTTGTTTTTTTCTTTCCATTTTTAAACACATTTCGTTTTGTTTCCATTCTGATAAATATTTAATAAGTTATGTCTTTTGTTAAGTAAGTTTAAGTAACTACCTATTTGATTTGTTTTTTACTCCTTTTTTAACTGTTACTTAAATTTTAGTTTATGTAAGTTTGTCTATGATTTATATTTTGATACGTCTTTTGTTTTGCTGTCTTAATTGTCTATTTTCCTATACTTCACTTGATACATAGTTTCCCGTTTCATCCAGTGTTTTCATCTCTTATCCCTAAATTTCTAAAAAGCATACCACAGTCCCGTACAGCGTCTTTCCGCAATAAAGACCCCAAGCCGCCTGCCCACATTAACAATTTCAAAAAAGGATGGAAAATAAACCAAACATTCAGAATTATATTATATCAAATAAATGTTTTCTAATATTTTGTTTAATCGTCTCCCTGACTAATTCTCGGAGGTGGCCGTACTACATAGCCGTTGAGTATTGGTCCTATTCCTCTAGATGGCGCTAGCACAGGCTAGCCGACTGATGCCTCTATCTCAGTATATATATGTTACTCTATGGTCCCCGGCCAATGTTCTCCTTAGTACTAATAATAATAATTCGATGGACCTTATCCGATATTCCAGCTATAGCAAAGTCAAACATCAGTTATCCAAGTAAGACATCTATAGTATACAAGTGTGTGCCCAGACACAAGCGCGACTATATTCCTTTACCCTCGTATTTCGAAGGGACATCATTGACACAAGGAGAGAGAGATCAGGCGCATGTCCCACAACTAATCATGGTTTCTTAATAACATGGCAACTTAACAGCACAGGACAGCCAACTTCCTGACTTCGGACTGAGACTGAAGGTCACAAACCACTGCGCCACCGAGGCAGTCGATTTAGCAAAGACCAGCGGGCTCGACCGGAGTGATACCACGGCCTCACAGAAAACCGGCGTGAAGCAGCACTGTGTGAGGGTACCGGAGGCCCAATCCGGGTGAAAGGGGGGTTCAAAGGTTGGCAGCGACTCCACTGGTGTCGCGGGTGTCTATGGTCAGCGGCAATCGCTTACCATCAGGTGATCCGTCTGCTCGTCTGCCACCTATCACAAAAAAAAAGACTTTGACGAAACATTTTACCTACAAGATATTGTACTTGGCTTACTTAATACGGAATCAGGTCAATGTATGAAATGTTGTGCGAGTTTAATATTTATTTCCTTTATTACTTTTGTGTCTGATGTCTGATGTTTATTTATTCCAGATAAGTAAAAGTCATATTATGTACCTGGGTAGAAGTCCATTAGTAATATTCATTGGCCCCTAACACTTTGACAGGTGACTTGTAGTTCTTATAAATATGGAATCACCCGTACCCCAGTACATGATCAGTTGTCAAATTGATAAATTGTGTCCGCTAAACCGAATCTCCCTCATAATGTTGTGCTGTACATGTGTTTGTTTGTTTGTATACGTTTTATTATTTTGTTTTAGGTGGTGTAACCCTCAATTAAAAAATAAAAATCCGAATGAGTAAAATATCCTTACATCGGTCAATTTCTCATTAAAACGTGTTTTTTTAATCGTTCGCCGTGGGCAATACTGTAGCAGCCATAATAATAAAAAAAAAATTAAAAAAAAAAAGCTAATAAAATTTGCTAAGAACATACTGGTGTACTTATTAGCAACCTTTTATAATTAGTCGTAACTATGTCGATACACGACCTCTAGGTATGATTGTCCATTCAGTGTCCCCCTTTGCAACAATAACGTTTCATCTCATAACCCTATCTATAGAGTATGTCGCGAATATAACGCAATATGTAAACGCTTGGACGATGTACTTGACATCTTTAGTTCAACCGTTCATAGATGGAAACACGCTTTCCGTCAATTTTAAATTAAACTGCCTACTCAGGTATTCTATATATCTGAACGATATTATAAATTCATATTATCTATTATTTACTTATTTTATTATAACTATATATTCTTTATTTATTTTTGATATTGATATTTATAAATAAAACAGTATACTTGTTAATATTTACACGATAGTTCTCTTGTATGGTTGTTATGTTGTGTACACATATTTTTGGTGTTGCAACCTACCATTTTTTTTTTTATGTTTTGTTTTAAGTAATCATGTATTGTTGTAACTCTGTACCAAATAAAGAAAATAAAAACACAAAAATCCTTTTCATAGTCCTTATCTTAGCTTGTAATTTCCAGATGCATAGTAAAAACACAACCATATTTACATTACTATTATTATGGCCACTCCCATGGGAATGAAATATGAAAACGTCCCGGGGAAATGTCCTGTCCAATGATTCAAACTATTATATTACTTCGTAATGCTTAATTGGTTTTGTAAAAATAAAAACTAAGGGAGTTGAGATATCCCAGTTTCATAATAGAAAAAGTCAAAAATTCTTTCGTTTTTTTTTCGTATAGAACCTATTGTGCTATTATTATCAAATAAAATATAAGCCTTGGTCACCAGTAATAGCGAATCGATTGATACCTTGGAAATCTTGGCACATACAAACATACATAGACTGCTAACATCATAAACCAATAAGAAAGGGTTTGCCGTAGTTGGATAAAAATGGATGATGGGCTGGGCAATCTGGGCCTACTTAGGAATAAAAAACGATATGATAAGTAATGCCCAAAACCGTGGGAAACTCACGCTTCGGCATGAATGGGCCGGCTCGACCGGAGTGATACTACGACCTCACAGAAAACCGGCGTGAAGCAGCACTGTGCGTGATTGAGGGTACCGGAGGGCCAATCCGGGGGAAAGGGGGGCTTAAAGGTTGGCAGCGCACCCGTGACTAGACTGGTGTAGCTGGTTTTAAATGGGCGGCGGCAATCGCTTACTACCAGGTGATCCATCTGCTCGTCTGTCACCTATCACATAAACAAAAATAACCTTCTAGAGTTTTAATCGGCGTTCAACCAGTAGTTTTTGAATATTATTTGGAGAATATCAAATTAAATAAGTCTTATTATCTCATCATTGGAGTATCTAAATTATTAATGAGCTATTAGTTTATTATATTATATCTCCTAACTGTAACACTATGGACGCAATAAAGACATTGAGTATTGACTAGCTGTTCAAGATATTTCTCTAATTTTTCTCCCCGATCACGACATTTTTTTATATGATAGTGTAGACCACCTTAATACCTACCAGTCGAGTTAAACTAAATTTGTGTGCAGTCCCCAAACTCCCTTTCCCTTGGATTGAGCCTTCTCCGGTTCATTCACTCACTTGGTGAAAAACAGTAACGTAAATAAAATTGGTGTCAAACTACGACATTGTTGGGCACAACTTTATAATGTTTATCGTTATTTGATTTTGTATGTAAACATGAGTTGTGTTCAATAAATGATTAGTTATTCTTATTATTCTTATACGATCTAATTAAAGGTACTTAGACAGATGGTAGAGTATTTTATTAATAAATGTATGAATGAAATATGACTCCGACCGTAACAAACCGAAAGGAAATAAGTGTTATACTCGAGCCAAATATTCGTTGCATGACAGTATTTTTTTAACCTTGATACGCTAGGTCATAGAGAAAGGCGTTAATACTCTGGCTAGGTTAGGGTTAGGTACCACAACTTAACTGTCATATTATTATATAACATTCATTAGAATGTTTAATAAGTTCCCTAGAAAATACAGATTTACCGATATATAAGTTTAAGTTGCATGTAAAAAACTGCCTTAAGTAAAGTAGAAGATTATTTAAATTCAACTCAATTTATCTAAACCATACTGATGCTTATAGCATTGTATGTCATACTGTCATTGTAATCATAATTTTAATAAAAAGAATATTGCATAATATTAAAAAGTAAAATTGTAATTACCATATTTTTTGAAAATAGTACCTGCTGAGTTTCGTGATGATTCTTCTCGATAGATATTGACTTTCCGAATCAGCGGTAGATTACATAATATGTGACATTCATAAATGTTCTGTATGGACTTAAATTGAATAAAGATATTTTTGTTTTTTTTTGTTATAATAAGTGAAATACTGTACCGTCTGCTGCAACTGTTTGCGTGTAGTATATATAGTTTTACTCGGGCCCTGGTAGCACTCTAGATACGATCCTGGTCTTCCTAATATATTCCCAGTAGAATCGGACCTTTCAGATAGGATATTAATGTTGTAATTTTGAGAAAATAGGCCTTGTTTCGTTCCACAGTGGAATGTACGGCGAGGTTTGAGGAATGTTAATCAGTCTGTAGGAGGATAAAATGAACAAACTCAAGGGCAGCTTAAATTTTGAAAGAAAAACTGAAGCATTCCGCGAGGCGGGTGCTTCGGCGATGATTTGGTAATGAGGGCTATCGCTTTTTAAAAATCCGCTAGATGGCGTACCGGACGAACGTCCAACTTAAACAGCATTGTTTGGATTTAAACCTTATTGTCATTTTATTTATAGGAAAATTAAAAAAAATCCACGGTTGATTAAAAGAAAACCATATACGGGTCAACTTACGTAAAAATATTGAAATAAAACCTTTTACTTTTTAATTTATGAAACTATTAAGTTAACACGTTCATTCGAAAACTAGGCAGGTGTGTGATGTCTATGCATCAATCCATAATTTTTGAGATGTATTATTATCTTCGTACTTTACGTAAATTACAAAAATTATGGTTACTTGTAGGAGGAAATTATGACATAAATTTGTCTCAAAAAATTCTAATATGCAAACATTACTATCGCTTAATCTGTAGTTGTTAGGTTCAAGTATAAATAGGTAATCAGGTCACCTATGGTTCAGGGGAGTTGTGACGTGCGTCGTTAGGCGTACCTGTCACAATCCAGGTCACTGTAAACTTCCATGAATAACGAACAAACAACCATCAATACTTATGGCAGGGATAAGTACTTTCTCACAAGTGAATCACTAGACTTTTAAAAACACCACGCATAGGGAAAATGGACACACATGTCTATATACACACATATATATACACACTAGGTACACAAGGCTGACGTCCGTGGCACTCACTCAGCTGGCCCTACTGAGAGGGGGCCATTTATGTTGGAGGTCACAACACACAATATATTATTTGCACTGCCTGGTTATTAGTACTCATTATTTTGTTTTTCCTTTGTTTTGTTTTGTTTATATTTTCTGTATCTATTTTGTTTTTCTTTTTGTTTGTTTGTTCTTTTGTAACTAATATTGTATTCGTATGTAGTGTTGTGATGTCCAAAATAATACATTTTTCTTTCTTTCTTTCTTTCTTTCTTCTATATTTTATATCTACCGTCTCCCTGCCTGAGCTCCAAGGGTGCTTTACAAAGTAATTTACTTTACGTAGGCTAATATACTTAGTCTTTTCCAAAGTACTTATTTAAACAGATCATCTTTAAGATAAACAACATCAGATTTCAAAAACAAAGGAGCAGCCATTATGTCAGCAATCGTGGCAATCCCAATTTCAATATCCTTTTATCGCTGTCGGAAATTCAGTGTTGTTATACCTAATTACCAAATATTTCAATAACTTTGTAAGCAGCCGCGAAGTTTGATAAGATCGGTATTAAAGGCCTTCGATAAAATCGCTTTATTAGCCCGGCGCTTTATAAAGACTTTCAGAAGCGGTAATTAAAATCAATCGGGTATTATTTATAGAACATCATTGTAAATAGATCTTGTTTGGCAATTAAGTTTCGAGTAATCTGTTACGTGTATAAACGTGATCTCGTTTAATTTGTCCGTGGAAGTTTAAATAAAAAAATCGATAAACTATTTTTGGTAAAATTGATATCGTTGCTGTTGCCGCAAAGACAAAAGGGGTTTAATTTATAAATGTTTGTTAAGGTGACGGGTGGGGCACACTAGCGACGCCAATTGATTTTAATTTTTAGCTACTTAACCGGACCTATTTTAAACAATTTCGGGGCAACATCCTCTGGGAAAACACTTATACTATTTATTAATAACCATGCACAAATGTTGGGTCCGTTTTTGTACGTGAATAATTGATAACCGCCAAAAGCGGCCACTTTTAGCGTGAATCAATTTTTCGCGTACAAAAACGGATCCAAAATTTGTGCATGGTTATTAAATAAAAAGTATAAGCGTTTGCCGAGAGTTTGGAACCCCGAAATTGTTTAAAATAGATCCGGTTTGGTAGCTAAAACTTAAAATTGGTTGGCGTCGCTAGTGTGCCCTGCCTGTCACCTTAATAAAAACGGTCCACTTCTGTGGAAAGAGTGTAGGTACTGGGTGATAGGGCGAGGCGCGCCTGCTGTGTCCCTGCATTTTAAATCTCTAATATCTTCAAAATTACCCATTAAATTACATGCTATAATAAAATATAAGGATTAAAATTGTATTTTTCAAAATCACTTCGTTATTTACGAAGCGATTGCGCTTGTGTGTGTGCTTATTATTTTTTGTTAAGGGTTTTTATAATTTTAATCTTATTCTTTTTCTACGATTTTTGATACCTAGTTATTCTGCTATTTGGGGTTCTTAATTAGGGTCATCTTGTACCTACTCCGAGAAATAGACGTAGAGATACGAATTCCCTGGTTTGGGACTAAATGATCACTCCGGTCGAGCCGGCCCATTCATGCCGAAGCGTGTCTCTATAACCACCTAACCCCTCGAACCTTTATTTAAAATAGTATTAAATTAAGAAAAAATATTTAAAAATTAAAAAAAAACGTGAAAAGTATTTTTTTTCAAAATGTATTCCTATAAAAAATTTGGCATCAATTTATACTTATATAATATTTTTGAAGGTCAAATAGATTTTTTATTTTATTAGTTTTTTATTAGTGTTTTATTCCATTCCGTGGTGGGTGGGATCGTATTTCGCATGGAGTGCACGATACCTGTTTAATTGTGAGGTTTCCTGGATGTGTAACAGAGCGGTGAATTGAGAGTAGAAGTAGGTGTGCCGAAGCTACGCTTGTATCTTGGAATGCAGATTTCAATTCAACACATGAGTTACATAAATCTGTCTTACTTATTTATTTATCTCTTTATAAGATCACCAACAAAATTTACATCAGTACATGATACAATAATAACACCAGAAAATGTATAAATCAATCTTAAACGAAATCTTATTTATAGGTGACAACGGCATGCAATATTGACAACAGTAACAGTAGCTAGTGTTGAAGAATGAATTAAATATTACTAAAATCAATTTCACTACAAAGTGAGGTGTTTTTGACACCTTTTGGGGAGAACTAGTTTTTTAAATTTAACTAAAGAACCACAACTTATATCGACATCAGTATTTTATTACCAACATTTGATTTAGAGCTCCTCGAGCCGAATAAGTTATACCGAGATGCTCGCGGCAACCTCTTTGGGACATTAATATTTACTTTAGACAGCAGTTCATAGCTTATAGCAGTTTCGTTGCTTATAAAATAAATTAGGTACTTAACTATTTAGATTGTAGGATTAGTGCTGTTTGTAGGCTTTTATTTTTGATGCAAATCTTACTTTTTCAAACCAACCCTTTGAAACGTAACAATTTTGAATAAATAAAAGTTACGAGGATAAACAATGTGGCTATAGTGGCAGTATAACAAAAAGTTCTTGTTGTACTGTGTCATAGCAAATTAGTATTATGTACGTGTTGTCTGCAATGCCCGGCGGCAAGCGATCTGAACTTGAGACGATGGAACACAAATAGTCGTTACTTAGAAGTAGATAGACAAGTAATAGAGATTCTGTAAACAACCGCCTTGTTTACTTAATTTAACGATCTTCAGCCCACTTCAAAGAAGTTCAGCCGATTATGAGTTAAAAATGGTGTAACATTTTGCTTTATTTATAGAGATGGTTACTTATCACTTTCAGCGGAGCAACGTCTATTTTTTAAAAGTAATTGCTGGCACAACGTTTTATCGCGTCGAAATAAAATTATACAATCACACGCGAAACGTACTATGACGCTCGCCGCCTGTACTAAAATCTATGAGCTAAGTCATTGCGCCGTATCGCATCGAATTCCCAAATCTCATCTCTAGCGCCACGACACGTACATTTTTTTACCCTCATTGTCAACGGAGCACACACACATGTAAATTTATTCGCCTACACATATACACAACGTCATGATACGTCTCGCAATTACCAGAAAGTTATAGCAGTACATATATTGTATCGTGTCTCTCCCACATATCTGTCTCTGTCATTATTGCCGAAACTAGCTGAGATTACTGTAAGCGCGCATATGTGTGCGTAGTCTGTTTAGCTCGCATTGTGCGTAGTCGTCCTTTTGTATATTGTTATTTTGTCATGAACAACATTTAAAGACGTCAATTATATTTGTATGAAAAATAATTGTGCCACATAACAAAAAAATACATGGCAGTCTGCTCCGCTGAAAGTATTATAAACATTCTGTTGGTCTAGTGGTTTAATTTAAGTACCGGGCTGTGATCTCGGGGTCCCGGGGAAGAATCCCAGGTCGAGCAAATACAGATATACTTTATTGCACAAAATACACAAGTTAAGAAAACTAGGCATTTTTTTATGCTAGAGGAGGACAAACGAGGAAGCGAGTCACCTAATGGAAAGTAATCAACGCCGCCCATGAACATCCGCGAAATCAGAGAGAACGCTTATGTGTTCCCGGCATTTTTAAAAAAGAGTACGCTCTTCTCATGAAGGTCCCTAAGTCGTAGCCATCGGGAAATACTCCTGCAGCCAAACCGTTCCACAGAACTAAGGTACGTGGTAGAAAACATTTCAGAAATATGTAGTATGTTTTGAATTTTTCGAACATAGGTTTGTGATCACCAATCCGCAAATGGCAAGCGTGGTGAAGCCTAACTCCATCATAGTAGCGATACCTTGATTTCTATGATTGAAGCCTTTGCCCTGCAAATAGACCGTATAATAGGATACTTTTTTTTACTTTACAAATAAACTGAGCTCGGAATTAGGTAGAGTTATTTTAGTTACACTGATTTCATACAAGCAAAGATTAAAGCGGATATAAAATAATAAGAATAAAATAATGAAAAAAAAAATTTATCGGACAAGAGTAATACATTAGTGTTGTAACATACAACTTAAATATTTATAATTATACATGTATATGCCTTTCGTTAATAATTTTGAGCTGAAAAGTCCCGTGTTTTTTTAAATGAAAAATTAAATTTACTGTTGTAATTTAAGTGATACGGCTACAATTGGTGGTACGTTAGTTATTATAATTCATTTAAGTTAGTTATAACAGTCCGGGTGGGAGATCCTGGAGTCCTGAAATACAGGATTATCCTACCTTAGGCTCCAGTCCTCCCCAACATTGCATGGCCCTATCTCCTAACTTATAATGTTCTACCTCATTAGATTATAGTTAACTTGTAATGTAAGGGTTAGATTATAGTTAACTTGTAATGTAAGGTGGAAAATAAAGATATTTTTATTTTATTTTATTTAATTAATGTTGGGTATGTTCTTTACAAAATTATGGGAAGATCCATATTAATATTAATATTTCAAGAATTATCTCTTTCTTCCGTGACTTAGCTAAGCGTCTAGTCGAAGTCTCGGGCGAGGCAAAGGCTGGCAGCTACCTCGCCCAGCGAATTTCCATCGCGATCCATTGGGGTAATGCTGCCAGCATTTTGGGGACACTGCTACGGGGATCTACTTTGTGTTAACTTTCCTTTTTATTTAATTTTAGCTTATTTTTGTAGTAGTTGTAAGAATTATTTACGTTCACTGTACTAGTGTATGTAAAAAGTCTACTTATTTCCAACCTCTGCTTATAACTCGAATAAGGTTAACCAGTTAGGTATCACAAAAAAAAATCCTAACGCCGCGCTTTCACGAACAAAAACTATTCTCTAATCGCCCACATCGGCGGAATTGATTGGACCTCAGACGATATGAGCGAAGCATTTCATAAAAAATACTCCCAACATTTCTCAGTAAAAACATCGCTTTTAAAATTCTCACTGTGAATATCGGATATTTATCTGAAAGATTGAATAAACCCGGCGTAACGCAACAAAGTGGCGCAGCCGTTGTAACCTGGATACCTTGATCGAGACCTTTACCTATATTTCCTTCTCAGGATAGCAGGAGCAACACACCCGTATCTGGGTCACGTAGCCTGGAGCGTACATACGATCCAACGGGGTAAAATGTAACGTTTCGATACACGGTCTATTTCCTTTTAATTTTACTTGTGATTGTGAATTCCTTTCTCTAGATATTTTGCCTTTGTACTTAGAATGTACGTACAACTTACATACCTACGTCTAGAACCAATCTGGTTCATTCCGCTTCCGTTCCACGTCTGTGTAGGTAATATAATACTCTAGCTAAATCATATAATCTGGATATTACTAGGTCAATTAAAAATACAAGAAAAATCTTTAAGCCTCTCATCAGAATCCGAATAATAATTTAAGTAAACAAACTTATACTAATACCTTTTTAATGAATAAAATTTATTTATTTCATCAACATAAAATATGTATAATTGTCTGATGCAAAAATATTATACTAGACTTAAATCACATTGTAAGCTTAAACTCAATTCAATTCAACAACCAAAAAGGACGTACCAAAAATAAATGTACGGTCTATGTGCAATTTTAGTTAATAGTGCTAATATTATACGTACACTCGTGTTAACTCAAACTAAGAATCATCATCATCATCATCATCATCATCAGCCCATTAAAGTCCCCACTGCTGGGGCACGAGTCTCCCTCAATCACATGAGGGGTAATTGCCATACTCACCACGCTTGGCAGATGCGGGCGGGTTGGCGAGGGTTTTGATATAAATGCAGAGTTTTTCTTCTCTGGGTGCTGATGATCATGCCAGCAGCTTTACCTAAGTCGCCTTTTGCGACACCTCGGTAATAGTGAGGGTGGCCTATTCTACTCTGCCGGGGACCACACGGCAAACTAAGAATAATTTATGCTAACGTCTAGATATATAATAAGTAGGTATATATATTAATAAAACTATAATTTTATGAAATAAGTACATAAATTTATAATTTAATAATAATTGTAACCTTTATATAAAAATGTTTAGCATTACTGTAGGTAAAACCTTTTTTTGTAATCAGACACCGGGAATTTTGGGACACCAATTTGAATATGAGTGTCTTTTGTATTTACGTAATTTTGTTTATAATAATATGTCATGTTTAACTGTCTCCATGTGACCAAGATACCGTGTTTACTTTTTAAACATATGAAAATACAAGAACCTATTCGGATACCCTAGCGGCTATTATTCCGGCCTTTTTCCACTGCATTTTCTAATGCAGAAGAAAGATTCTCGGCATAAGAAATTACCTAACATTTCATAGTTCTCCAAAAATTCTATCAGGCAATTACTAAATAATGCGTTTCAAAACAAGCTGTGATCTCCTATAATTATAGGTGCACAAGAGCATGTATTCTTGAATTTCAAGTTTTAATTTAAGGTAGTGCCACCTGTGTTGGGACCCTAATAAACAAATAAATAGAAATTTCCAACAATGTTTGGTTCTAGTATATTAAAACCCTGATTTTGCTTTGATCTTAATGTTAGAATGGTCACTTTACAAAGACATAAAGTTTCAAGAAGATACGCGTGTATCTACTACTCGTTGACTACGAGTTAATTAGGAAAAGTAATAGATATGTGAATCTGGTAGAAAGTGTCAATATAATTTTGCAATGTATGAAAGTATCAAGTTATGATTTTATTTAATTTCGTCGTCAGCCCATTTAAGTTCCCACTGCTGGGGCATGGACCTCCCTCAATCATCATCATCATCATCATCATCAGCCCATTTAAGTCCCCACTGCTGGGGCACGGGCCTCCCTCAATCACATGAGGGGTAATTGCCAACTCACCACACTTGGCAGACGGGTTGGCGAGGGTTTAGATATAAATGCAGAGTTTTCCTTCTCTGGGTTCTGATGATCATGACAGCAGCTTCACCTTAGTAGCCTTTTACGATACCCTCAATCAAAAGAGGGGTAATTATTTAATTTAATTACACTGATTGCCTACAGTGTTAAATAAACACACACACACACACACACACACATCACACACACACAATCATATATAATATAAACAAAATAAAATGTTTTTACAAGTTAATACTTTGGAACGTTCACTACCTCTAGTCGGAGGTGGGCGTTATTAGCTGCGACACAGTTGTTAAACTAATGTGGCTGTTTTGGAACACTTACTGTAATTGCACCCTGTAAAAGTTCTGAATAAATTGTTTTTTTTTTATTTTATAAAATTGGGAGGATATTTCTTTAATTTCAGGTTCACATTGTGTACTTATGCTCACATACACACACACACACACACAACAGTCACATCAATGAAATAAATTTTAAAAATACTAGGTAGTACGGGCGGCGTCTATAACTATTTATAGACATAAAAAAATCATACACATAAAACAATCTATTTTTGTGTGATATATGTGGCAGACGGGCAGATGACCTGACGAGCAGACGCTACCGGGAACGCTGACAACCGATATAGTTTGTATGTATTAAAACCATTCATTCGAAAATCATATTGAATTCAAATCAATCATCACAAACATCAGATTAGAATACAAAAGTACATTGAGTTAAAAATGTCTCTGAAGTTAAGCATAATCGGATTCATTATAATGCCAGTTTTCCCCTCTCAAAGCTAAATGGTCCAGATTGCTACGGCACAGACAGATTTCATGCCGACTTCATCATAACAGACTTTCCAATTAGAAATGAATAAAACATCGGCTGTTTACCAACAGTTAAGTCAAAATAAAGTCCCAGAGTTTAATTTAACCTCATAAAGATTCGACAATCATTCCAAGATTATTGTTTCTTCTGGTTATATTATGAAGTTGGGATACAATTTGTATTGACTTAATTACCTCAGTACCTAATGAATCAAATTTTCCACAACCACATTTTTGTATCATGCACCTAATACAACAACGAAGTGAGTATACTTACGCGATTTTTTTTATTTCATTAAACGATAGAGAATACTTCGACACTATATGTGTCATTTTTTTAACAAAAAAATCATGAAAATACACATCAAAATATGTCTTTAAAAAGAATATTGTTAACTTTTGTGATAAATCATTATTAAGTAAGGACTTTTTTATTTTTATTTATTTTTCGTATATATAGAGATTATACAATATAATATCCTCCAACGGATCACGGCTAAGGTGGTTAATCTCAACGATCAGCCACGTACGCAGGATATATTATAGTGCTGAAGTGTATGCGCAAATACAAGTGCACTCTCTATTCCCTTACCCTCGTGATCCGATAGGACACTACTGTAACAAGACCGGAAAGGGATCGGGCGCAGTACCAACAGCTTAACGTGCTTTCCGAGGCACGGGGGTACAAGAACGCCTACTTACAGACTCCGGGCTGCCACTAAGAATTTCTTACCGAAAACTTAGGTACAAATTTTTGGTTCGATCCGGGGATCGTACCCGGGACCTCTTGCGCAGCCGTCGTCTTAAAGTACGACTCACTAACAACTGCGCCATCGAGGCAGTTACACAATATAATCGTATATTCGATACACAATATAGTAGAACCCGACAGAAAAGTGAACGAGGAAATGACAAAAATATTTAAAGTGACTGGTCCCGTAATAAAATAGCTTGACGATACTAAGGTCGTTAAAACTTCGAGGATCTTCAATTTTATAGTATCTTTTCACTCTATGGTTTTATCCTATCCTTTTCCAGGTTATAAAATAATTTCAATCTGAGTAGAAGATAATATTTCCGTTATGTTAAAAGACACAGAATTTGATTTTGGCTACGGGTTTGCTCGTCTGCTTTACGGTATGACGTAAAAAGAAAACACTCAAGGTGACGGGTAGCGCACACTAGCGACGACTATCGATTTCTCGATCTATTTTATAAAATTTCGGGGTTACAACCTCTCGGCAAACACTTATACTATTTATTGAATAACCATAAACAAATGTTGGGTCTGTTTTTGTACGCGCAAAATTGATACACACCAAAAGTGGCGGCTTTTGGCGTGAATCAATTTTTCGCGTACGCGTGGGACCCAACATTTTTGCATGGTTATTTAATAAATAGTATAAGTGTTTGGCAGGTAGTAAACCCGAAATTGTTTAAAAAAGATCCCGTTTAGTAGCTAAAAATTAAAATCGATTACTAAAATAGTTAAAATAATGCGATGGGCAACTTTGAGCTGCTAAGTAGGCCAGTACCTACTTATTAGCACAAACTTCATTCACGTAACACTAAGGTACCTAACTTCACAGTATAGAAACAGCAGCAAGGCGTAAGCGTTGATATGCCGCTCTGAGGGCCTATTCTCCATATATTTAACCAACTACCATACAACTACATTTTTATATGGCTCTACTCGAATATATCTTGCCAATCTTTTTGAGAATAAGTAGGTAGTCAACAGTCGAAGTCACTCAATAAAACGCCGGTGTTTTGCGTTTTAATAATAAATAAATAAATATTTCACAACATCACATACATTGATCTGATTCCGAGATAGTTATTTCAAGCACCTGTGTTATGGATATCAGAATCAACAGTGGGATTACAAATATATACGTATAATAATTTTCTTTTGTAAATACATACTTATAATATACATAGGGAACACCCAGACCAATACAAACAGATATGTTCATGCACACAAATGTTTGTACTGTGCGGGGATCGAACCCGCAACCCTTGGACCAAAGGCAGCGTTCACTACCACTGTTCCAAGCGTGTCGTCAATTTTTTATCAACCTACGTATTCTACCGATATGACTTTAAACACAATCGCGGGTTTTAAGACTCTATTAGGTCCACGCAAGTTGTCACGTCACTATAATTAATCAAAACGGGTATTACCACGATATTTATTATGTGATACAACATTCTGTACTCACATATTTTACTCGACGTTTCGGCTACGTTACAGCAGCCGTGGTCACGAGCCTACTGGCGGAGCACGGCGTCGTCTGCTGGGGCTGGGCTGTGAATCTTCGGACACCCTCACATTTTCCGATACTAATTCGCCACTAAATGAACTGTCAGTGAAGCTGTGTTGCGTGTGTGTGTAAATATCGTGTTAATACCCATTTTGATTGATTATAGTTATAAAGCAACGCGAAAATTTAAAAGAACTATTTGTCACGTCACAACTCACTCTAGACAGTTGATCTGGCAAAGGTCGGACGGCAGTCGTTTCATTATAGGTAATTCACCAGACTCCCCAAAGCTGAGTCATGTCTAAGCGTACGGGCTTCGAAGCGGAAGGAAATTGTACACGCTGAGATGAGGAGGAAATAAACCAGCCTGTATTATAGGTAGTTGCACTGGTAGGCGTGCACTGTGATAAGTTCATCAATGCAAATAATTAGCAAGTCTGCGGGACTGCCGGCGCCGGGATGCACCGGTGCATTTGTAATTGAATCACCGGAGGACCTGTCTCCGCTCTTTGTCTGAACACAATGTAACTGGAACAATCGATTGAGAATAATACTCTTCAGTTTACATCTAGGTAAACTGATGAATGAAAATCTACTCGCCTCTAACATGAAAATACCTATTTTTCCTGCTAGCGGCGACAAACACACACGAAATCAGAGAGATTAATTTGTGTTTTAAAAAGAGTACGCATTTCTTGCTTGCAGCAACTTTTTATGTCTCTGTACTGTTTTTTTTGTTTTATGTTAAATGTGTTATGATCAGTTAATTATTAGAACATTGGGGGAGGCCTATGTCCAGCAGTGGACGTCTATTGGCTGAAATGATGATGACTTATTTATTTCATATTTCTCATGAAGGTCCTAAGTCGTAGCTGTCGGAAAATACTCCTGCAGCCAAACCGTTCCACCGAACTGAGGTACGTGGTAGAAAGTTCCACAAGAAACACACAGTATATGTTATTGCCATAAAGAATTTGTAGTCAGCCTTACAATTAATCCGTTCATATTAAAGTGTATTTTTTTAAATATAATATACATATTAATGAATAGAAGCTGATATATTATTTATTATATTGTCGAGTGAGGTGTTGTTCCCAAATTGTCGTATGCTTCGTCCTAGTTTTCATGGTCATTTTTAACCGACGAAAAACAGCGAAGTAGCCACCACAGCCAAACCACGCATAACTTTAGACTGGGTATTCCTAATTTGATAATTCTTTTTTATATCAGAAAATATTCTCAGTCGTAAAAGTATCAGCCTATTAACTGTCCCACTGCAGGGCAAAGGCCTCCATCATAGAAATCAAGTTATCGATACTATGATGGGATTAGGCTTAATCATCACGCTTGCCAAATGCAGATTGGTGATCACAAACCCGAGCTACTCGTAAGTCCGAAAAATTCGAAACATACTTTTCGCTCGACCTGGGAATCCCGAGATTACGGCCCGGTACTTAAACAACTAGTCCATCATGGCTGTCTTCTAAGTCGTATTTAATCATAAATACAATTTTTTTGTGAATAACTGAGCAACCGATTAAATCTGAGTTATTTAAAGGTAGAGATTTTTCAAAAAGTAGATAAATTACATTCTGTAATCTATAACTAGATGTTGGACTAAATTAGCATGAGACACGGCGTCCTATCACCATGAACTTATTCCCATTAAGCGCACGCGCTGCTCGGCACGTGTCGGGACGTTACAGTCCCGATGCTATGATTGTAGAGAGAATGGATTGGATCCTTTACAATGAAATTTCAATGTACAGTCAGCATCAAACTGATATCAGCGTTTACACCTAGCAAAAATATAGCATTTCCGTAATTAAGTACTTGCAACCACCCTAATTAGTAATGACAATATTAAAGTGTTTGCGGTTAATCAACACTCTAGGTGCGGAAACAATAAGTCAGTGGAATAGAACAACTTTCTAAGCTTCAATGCAAAGGTTCAAATAATGCAAAAGACTTCTCCGTCGGTCAACTTGAGCTAATCAACTTTATTGTTGGTTTTTTTTATGTGATAGGTGGCAGACGAGCTGACGGATCACCTGATGGTAAGCAATTGCCGCCGCCCATGGACACCCGCGACACCATTGGAGTCAAAAGTGAGCTGCCAACCTTTTAATCCCCCTTTCTCCAGAATTGGGTCTCCGGTACCCTCACTCAGGCAGCGAAACACAGCACAGTGCTGCTTCACGCTGGTTTTCTGTGAGTTTTAAAGGCAAATAAAGTACAATGTAGGCATACATTCTACGACCACAAGTTTTTATTTATGTAATAGGATGCAGACGAGCAGACGGATTACCTGATGCTATTGCCACCACCTATGGAAACCTACAACACCAGAGGAGTAACAAGTACGCTTCCAACCTTTAAACCCCCATTTTAACCAGATTATGCGTCCGGTACTCTCTTGGTGAAACACAGCACAACGTTGATTTAGGCCAGTTTTTGTGAGGCCGTGGCATCACTTCTCGAGTCGGTTCATTCATGCCAAATCGTGACTTTCTTACGGTCAATACATAGTGAAAATAATGTACAAAGTAATACAACTAATTGTTTGACAAGACCGCCTCATTGTTTGACAAGACCGCCCCACAGCCACAGCCACACCGTTTGGACACAGTGCGACCCGAGATGTGAAAAACGGCGAATGGAAAAGACGTGCAAACCCCTATTTTCTAAACTTTAGCTCTTTGAAAAAATTTGCAATATTTTATCATTGCAAGGGAAAATATTTCTTTACACCGGCTATCAGTAGCCGGTGAAAAGAAATATTAAAAGTGATAATATAAAAGTCCTATTGGGCCTTGCGTGGATTATTTTTTACGTCAAAATTGACGAAGGAGTTGGCGGGTCACCAAGTCGATGGGGTCACTGGTGTGATCAATGGTAGTGATCACCGCCGCCCATGAACATCTACAAGATAACAAGAAATGCTGTTACGATTGAGTTGGAATGAAAAAAAAAATCATACAAACTTATGTTGCGTTTCTTACGGTTTAGAAATGCTAGGTTCAGATTTTTGCAAGTGATATAATATAATCGTTTCTAGGTAAAGCGTAAAGTTAAGGTTTTCTCGGAAAGATCTTTCATTCAACTAATGGAGTTATTTATTTATTTTTTATTTTTTTATTGCTTATAGTAGGTAGACGACCTTGCGGCCCATCTGATGGTAAACGGTAACCGCCGCTCATAGAACGATGGGTTGAACATGATAAAGTGCTTCTTAACTGGGCTCCTTTGGCTACACTCGATTTCAAAAGATTCCAGTTTTGCTTCTGAGTTTACTCGCCCGATAAAATTCAAGGGTCAACTTATACTACCGCAATTAATACAAACTCTTAGCAGCCAAATCGGTACAGATTTGGAACTATGCGATAAAACCTGGCCTGAACCGGAACTGAGTGTGAAGCTTTAATTTATGTACAGTCAAGCAAACTGGGGTCATGATTCATTTAGTCGATAATTTCTTTATACTGATAAATCTAGTAAGATTTTCTTCGCTGTCATGCATGTTGCACATAGTACATTTTGAAAGGTCTCATTATGAGTTAGCACTCTATGTAACTTTAACCTATATTATATCAGCAAACGGAGTACGTCGGTGAGTACATCTACTTGGGCCAGATAGTCCCTTTCCACAACGGGGACAATACAGGGACAGCGAACACCTTATCGAGAACGCCTGAAAGAGTTTCTGGTCTATGAAGGCGCACTTATTACATTTTTTTTCTAGGGGAAATCATCATGACCTTCACCTAGTCACATGTAGGGATGTCAAGGTATGTGGGACTCTAACCCTAACCAAAACCCAATACTGAGCAAGCCACTCCCCAATAGTGGTTATGCGTACTCCAAAAGTTCTATTAGTCGCCTCAGTTTTTGTTTTTTTTTTACATAATTGCAGAAAAACGAGCAGATGGCTCACCTTATGGTAAGTGATTACCACCGTCCATGGACATCTGCGACACACGGGGCATCACAGATGCGTTGTCGGCTCTTTAGGGAGGAATAAGCTCTTTTCTTGAGGGTCACCAAGTCGTATCTGTTCGGAAACACCATCGTTGGTAGCTGATTCCATAGTTTTACTACGCGCGGTAGGAAGTGGCGTGAGAAGCGCACTGTGGTGGAATAAAATCGATCCAAGTATTCTTAAGACAGGCCGGCAATACCTTGGCAGTATTCCTAACTCCCCTAGCCACAGAGCATGTCTGTATTCTGCCTGTCCTAACATACGGTGAATAAATATGGTCAGTAACAGAAAATCAAAAGTCCAAACTTAAGTTTTCCAAAGGGCTATAAAGCGAAGTGTTCTTGGGTCAAAGAGAGTGGATAGATTACGCAACTCCATAACCAAAAACCGGAGTCACAGATGTCGTAAAGAAAACTGCCGAATTGAAGTGAGAATGGGCAGGTCACGTTTACTGAATGGACCCGGAAAGATCGACCATATTGCCACCCAAAGGCAATACGTCGGACACCGACAAATAGGTAGGCGCAAAACATTGGTGCGACAATCTTGATAACTTTCCCAAGATTGGCCACAAATGGCGTAAAATAGGGAAAAATGGAGAGATTTGAGGGACGGGCCAGGTAAAAAAAACACTGATTAAGACATGTTTTTCACGTCAACAAGTCATATTTGAACTCTTTTCATATACATGTTTTCACCTACGACGAAAAGGTATTAACTATAGGTACTATTCATAAAGTGGTAATTAATGACGACAGCGGCAACGTATCTAGGTTATCCGAAAACACGAAACGCTTGCGTGATGTAATATACACCTAGCGCCATCTATTTGTATAAAGTGGAACTAATGCCCCGAAACATAGTGAGAGCGGGCCACTAGTAATTTATAAGATAAAAAAGGTGTGTCAAATGTTATGTACAGTCGCCCTACGGCTATTAGACACATGGCACAAATCGGATCTAACGGTATTTCCTTTACAAGTGTCAGCAGTTTTGACATTTTCCCATAGAAACAATATTGTACAACGCCCTCCTGTCCATATCACTGAAGTGCCTTCTGATCGTAGTTGCACTATAGTTAGTCTAATCTTGATATAGACAATTAATACATTAACTCCTTTTTTACATTAGGCCAGTCTTTAGGTATTTACATCGAAATTTATGTTAAAGCAAATTTCTAACTACTTGTATAGAGTGACAGAAAAATCATCTTAAGATGGGTCATGATTAAGTTTGTTTTGTGAATGTATGTTGTCAAAGTATCGCAAATATGTAGCATCCCGTTTTACATACCAACTTGCTGGTATCACCGTGGGAAATCATGTGAATCGGCATGAGTAATCCTAGAAAGTGGCTTCACTACGTCACTGCTACGAGTACCTACATGGTGAGGTTAGCTTATGAGCGTTGCGTGACGGTAGTTGCATGATTATGCTATGTCACCTTGCAAAATATAAATATAGGGTGTATCTGTGGACAATGAGCAGTTTTCCAGTAGGTATTCTCGGGTGGTTTCTAAAAGCAACACTAGATGACGCTACTCTCACTATCGATTTAAGTTCCTTATTTGTCTATGATAGGGTAGGAAATATTTGATATAACAACCATCACCATGACATTTACTGTCCTGCTATATTTAATTATATTTTACCCATTAGAAAATAGAGGAAAAAAAGTAAACAAGTAAAATAATGTATAAAGCTTAGACAATATAAAGTTTCGTTTTGCATCACTCTCTGTACATAGCACTAAAAGTACATATTGACTAGAAAGTATTCAAATATTTTATGTAATTTTCCCATTTCCAATTTTTCCATAGGTTAGGGACCACATGAAATATCATACCACACCTAAAATTTACAGGAACTAATTGCGCCATCTAGCGAAGCACTTGAAAATTTATAAATACCTACTGGAAAACTGCTCATTACATCCCTTTAACCACGTGTTCTATCAACCATTCTAAACAACATTTGTTCTACGACTTTTCGAAATCCAAAAACTGAAAATAAAATTGGGGCTCCATCTACCTATTTACCTACTTTTTTTGAGAATGTATCTTGTAACATTTCGAGTAACAGCCTAATACACTCGTACCTACTCGTAGTAATAGTTCACGGTGAAATATTTTCATATAGACACTACATTTGCTATTTCAAAAATAAGCTGTAACATGATAAAAAGTAACACTAATTGTATCATAATTACTCCAAGCTATAACGTACATATCGCTACACCCACATCTATCATATTCCAGTGAAACATAAACCTGCACACGATCAAGGTTAATAAGAAAATGGAAGATAACAAGAATATGCAATGACAACTGCTGCGTGAATTCCAGAAATAGGTCGTTTTCTTGCAATAAAATCGATGTAGCATTGAACTTGGCTTTACGCGACATTGCTAACGATGCGGAGGCGCTTCGAGAAATTTCCACAGAGGCCACCTTTGAGGCAATAAAATGGAGAAAGAAAATATTGGCTAACCTTATTTTTAAACTTAAACTGAAATTATAGGGAAAAATATGAACTACGTAGAACATTTTAGATAAGAGTTTTAACTCTAGTTCTGGTGATGCCTTCAAGGATATTTTTTCTAATTGCTTGGTCATCAAAATGATAGTTGTAATTATTATTTAAATATTTTAAAAGAGTATGTAACTTTCGAGTTTCTTGCTATTTTTCCTGCATACAAATCGACATTCCGAATCATGACATATTTCGTCTCGTTTTGTCTTATATTCTGACAAGACAAAACACCGCGACTAAACATTATTTTTTTTTTTATCATTTACGGCGCTATTTTGATAAAAATTGATTGATTGATGAAGTCTAACTATATCCTATGTCGGTCTCCATTAATTCAACTATATTCGCTTCAAAAAATTACGTCAATTTGTCTAAAATTGTTAGGTCATCCTCATCTTATAAGCTGCTTTGTGACAGAATTTTCAAGAACGTCCATAATTAATAAATTAGTTATTAGCTAATTGAAAGTAGGAGGCAAAACATACTGACGAAATATTTTCTTTGACGACGATTAAAAATCGAATCAACTATAACCAGGCATGACCAAAAGTATATAAGCGCATAAAGTATCAAAATATGTATTATAAAGTATGATATGGGCATTCTTGATTCTATGAAACAAAATCAAAATATTTGGCAGCATTACTCACAAATTTTTACCAGAACATATAAAAATAACGTTTTTTTTAATATCTATTTTATTTCCCTCAGTGCTGAACTGCTGACTAATCTAAAATTTAGTGGAACGTTAAGTAGTTTGTCTGATACTTCATGAATATTAAACTAGGTGCTGCAAATGAACATTTCCATTATCTTTGGACTAATAGCTCTATCGGTAATGACAGCTATTTTAGAATTAACTCCATACATTATAAAATAATCAACCCAGTATAAGACAGTCATAAGCGAGACAGAATAACAGATAACAGAGCTGTATAGCGTACCGTGCCATAGCGGAAGCTTATGTCCTGCTGTAGATGGAACGCTCTGTTGGTCTAGGGGCTTAAGTATCGGGCCGTGAACACAGGGTCCTGGGTTCGATTCCCGGGTCGAGCATAAAGTATGTTTCGAATTTTTCAAACATAGGTCGGGTTTGCGATTCCACCAATCCGCATTTGGCAAGCGTTGTGATTAGGCCTAATACCATCATAGTTGTGATGACTTGATGTTTGTGAAAGAGGCCTTTTGCTCTGCAGTGGGACAGTATATAGGCTGATACTTCAGATGTATTGTGAGGTTTATTAGGTAGGCTAATATTATCAAGTAGGTAGGTGTATTGATTAGTTTAGTTACACACTTTTTGCAGGTTAGGTTAGGAGTTCAACTTTAGCGGAGTTCAGCTTTAGACTTGTACGGTCTAGTCCCGACTGTGGGGTTTCCGACCGCGATTGCGCGGAGATGGACACCCCAGGGGTTTTAGTTAGGCTTTGAATCCCATACAACACCATGTTCCCTACATGTAGCAAGGTGAGGTCCATGACAGTTCCTCCTGAGAAGAAAAAGGAGCTCAACTTAAGATTTTTTACACTAGGGATATCTTTTACATTAATTTTGAAGTTGTTTCATAAAATACTAACTCATAGAAGTTCTGTAAAGATAATTGAAAGTCTTTGTTTGCGTAAGATCAAAACCAGCTGTAAAATGAAACATAAGGAAAATTCACGATAACATTTGAAAAGTTTATAAATATACATAATCCTATAATTATATACATAATCCGTGCGACTTACATGGTACCAGTAAATAGGTATAGCATTCCCCTGTCACCGGTTTCTCACATTACAAGAAAGAGACGTAAAATACCTATTTTATTATAATTTATTGATAGTCCCACGTTGGGCGCCAATTTATCTCAAATTTTGTTGCTGTCTTCTTCATCTATAGAAATCAGTGTTTCTTTCTGTCAACTACAGCGGGGTTATTGCGTGCGGATTTTGCATCTCCTTAAATTTTGTACGGATTGTGAAATCGTTCCTGTTTCATCTGCACTGTGACGTCACCCCCGTGTCGGCGGGAGCGTGGCTGAATGAGAATAATCGAGTCGTACAAACAATGTAGCGACAAAGTGCCTTCCCTCACCTGACCTGATTGTACGTTGGAGCGAGTGATACATATGCGTTACTAAAAAAAGTAACAATCTAATAGATGAAAGTTTATCTCAAATGAAATGTAGATCAAATTATTTCCGAAACTTATTTCTCAACTAGAGATCGCCGTATGAGTTAATTCTACAATTACAGACGTAGAATTTTATTTGTCTCAAAGTAAATAAATAAAAAATTAAAGTATCAGCCTATATACTCTCTTACTATGTTATCGCTATTATGATGGGATTAGGCTTAATCACTACGCTTTCCTAATACGGTTTAGTGATCACGAACTCCAGCAATGTTCGAAACATTCGAAACATACTTTTCGCTTGACCCGGGAATCGATTCCCGGGTCAAGCGAAACCCAGGACCCAGGACCCCGACAGCACGGCCCGGTACTTAAACCAAACCAAATAAATAATTCACAACATCAGACACATTGGCTCCGAGATAGGATTCCAAATATATACATTATAATACACTTCTTTTGTGACACCCAGACCAATACAAACAAACATGTTCATGCACACAAATGTTTGTATTGTGCGGGGATTGAACCTACAGCCCATGCACCAGAGGCAGCAT
Organism: Marasmia exigua; assembly: GCA_019059595.1. NCBI lineage: Eukaryota > Metazoa > Arthropoda > Insecta > Lepidoptera > Crambidae > Marasmia > Marasmia exigua. Next base: position 1,995,117 of record CM032494.1, on the reverse strand, counting down.
TCACTGCCACTGATCCAAACGGGTCGTCACCTATGGCACTCCTCAATATCCCTTCAACTAGACATCTCCATTAGTCCGTCGCAAACAGACAAACAGACAGACACATACCTACTTACATTATATGGATAACTACGCGATTTTTTAGTATCTAACAATTTCCTCATACCACCATCCGTCGTAGTAAAACCAATCGTTGCTTGTAATTGGAGGATTTGTGAGATACCAGCGTGGGTATTACAACAGCGTGTTCCGTTTAAATGTTTCTTCGTTTGGCTCCCTGGATTTATTAACTGAAAGAAATACAGGTTGAGACGCTAGAGGTCTTACCATCAACCAAAATTAAATTGCGGGCTTAGGTGTTGTTAGGCTTTCTCTAAGGTCTTAGATATACAGCGCAAAATCTAATTCTTCGCATTGGTTTGTATTGTATTTTGTATTAAGAGCGATGGTAGCTGAGTAGATAAGAACGCGCCTTCCATCCGGGAGGTCGTGTTTTCGAATCCGGGTATGCACCTTTGGATTTTTCAAATCCTTGTCCATATTTCTTACCAGCTCAGCGGTGAGGAAATCTGAGTTTTTAGTAACCATAATTTTATTCAGTTTTTATGGTCCTTCTGTCAAAGGGTTGTAAAGTTCAGACGGCAGTCGATTTATGGTATTTTTTTTATTGGTCAATAGGCTAACGCTTGACCACAATCGCACCTGATGGAAAGCGACAATGAGGTCTAGGATGATACGTGTTTGTCTGAAATTACCAGACAGACAGACAGAGGACAGATTGTAATTACTACTTGTGCGGATAAAGAATGGGATCAGAAACGGCGGCGCATCTATTCACTTCTCACTCGCACACTATTTGCGTCTATACTCACACCCCACGAGTGCGAGTATAGACGCAAATAGTGTGCGAGCGAGAAGTGAATAGATGCGCCGCCATTTCTGATCCCATTCTTTATCCGCACAGGTAGCACCAGACTCCCCTTGAATCATGGTCTAAGGGTTTCAAAGCGACAGCTTTGGACACTACCAGGAATTAAACGCTAAGTTGAGAAGGAGGTTTGTATTGATAATACTTTAGTGTTGATGTCTACGGCTTTGTTTTAATTATTATTTGGTTACAGAACTACATAGACAGTATAGTCATTTTCGTCTACATGTCGTCATGTTGGCACATCTGATCAGACTCTCCTAGTAACTTTACAATTTATAATAATAAATAAATAAATAAAAATAGGTTATAACACTTATGTAATAAACGGGCCTCTCTGTGTCGGGTTAAGCCCCACGCATGCCTTCCAAAAGTAAGGCAATTGCCCGAGATTAAATTAGAGAGTATCTTAAAACTAATAATGAACTGAAAAAAATAAAATATTTAGAAAACTTGCTAAGCATGCCTCGCATCTCGCAATATTCACAAAGGAACTGAACAAAGCGTGAAACCTGAAGCGTGTATCAAAAGAGCTATAGCAGGCTTCTCAGCTTTATTAATAAAGATTAGAAGCCTGCTTGGGGTCGTTCCAATTTTTATTATGAGCTGGACTCACAAAATACCTATGTCTACTTTTATGATAATGATATTTTTATACCTATATGAAAAATAATTTTAGGACGAAGTTTGTCAAAAATTGAACAAATCAAACAATTGAATAATTAATGAGCAATGTGCGCACACGCAGTTTATAGATAGGTTTTTCATAACACTAGCAAGAAAAAAAAAGAATCACTGTAAAAGACGCAAATAAATTTGGAGTGAAAAATGGCGCGCTGGTTTATTTTTCCTCCCCCACAGCAGCTGCCAGTGCGGCTAAGGTGCGGAAAGAATGCAACATATATAAAAAAATACATGCAAATATTTTCCTTCTTATAATTTTTACTTAGGTACAATTATTTTAAAAATGTTCCTGTTTTTTATCAAAACTAAGGCGTTTCTTTAAAAGAAAATGCACCAGCAGTGTTTAATTGTCTAAGACGGCAGTACAAAAAATCTTCGTCCACATTTTGTTTTAGGTCGGATAAAAGAAAAAAGTTAAGATAAAAGCAACATCTGATTAAATTGAAAATGCTTGGTCGATAATACTTGCAGTGAAGTTAAACTTAATTTGAATGCCGGTAAAATACCTCTCTAGGAAATTTTTCATTAAAATTACCTCCTGCGGGAGTAACATATTGCCTTATGTGCTCAAAACTAATACAATAGCATCCAATTTCCGAGCAAGTGTGATGAAAAGGACTTTTCTTCATAAACTTGTGACAAGGATGTAGTATGTACTTTGCCTCGGTGGCGCAGTGGGTAGTAGGTTGCAGTTTAAAGCGTCGGCTGAGCTTAGGCCCCAGGTTTGTTCCCCGGGTAGGGCCGAAATTTGTACCTGAGTTTTCCTGTTGAGAAATTCTAAGTGTCAGCCCGAGTCTGGGAGTTAGCGGTCTTGTATTCCCGCGCCTCGGAAAGCACGTTAAGCCGTTGGTCCTGCGCCTCATCTCTCTTAGGTCATGTCACACTGGTGTGCCATCCAAATATGAGGATAACGGAATAGAGAATGCACTTGTGTCTGCGTAAACACTTGTGCACATATGTCCTGCGTCGATGGCTGATCGCTGAAATTGGCCGCCATGACTAAAATATTGGTTTGAAGGACATTTTTATTATGTACGGCTGATTATTTTATTAACTTTTTTGTAATAAATTACGGCATTCAGTTAAGGCCTAGTACTAGTAGTTGGCAATTACATTGCTAAAGTTTCATTCATCAGAGAAACTTTTACAACTTCATCATTTAGTTCCGAGGACGGTATTGGGTCAACGACATTTCTGATGTTATTACAGTTAAAAGTTACTTTCGGAATTGCTCATCACATTTTTCTTGGCTTGCTTTTCTTGTGAATGACTAGCATCCACCCGTGACTTTGCTAGCGAAGTATAATTTTTTTGGCTATCCTACAAGATAAAACACGGATAAAATGTATTCTATGTGCATCCCCTGGTTTTATGCTAGATTTTCGAGCAAATCGGTTCAGCCGTTCTTGAGTTACAAACAGTGTAGGCAACTAATGACATAGATTGGAATTTGCCTAAACACCTACGCACTTTTTAGCTTACCATAGAATCTAGAAAGCTGGCTAGAATCTGATGTCAGATAAAATATGGCCTAATATTCTCATGGTACTACTATTAGTACCAGTATATCATAATCATCATCATCATCATCAGCCCATTTAAGTCCCCACTGCTGGGGCACGGGCCTCCCTCAATCACATGAGGGGTATTTGCCATACTCACCACGCTTGGCAGACGGGTTGGCGAGGGTTTTGATATAAATGCAGAGTATTCCTTCTCTGGGTGCTGATGATCATGCCAGCAGCTTTACCTTAGTCGCCTTTTACGACACCTCGGTAAGAGTGTGGGTGGCCTATCATAATCGGTCACACTAACCGAATACGAGACATTTGATAGTCTGCCCGGAGATTGGAAGCAGGAGGTTTGGTCCCTCAGACAAAAGTTAAAGTCGTTAATTCTGCTTCGGCCATGTCACATGTGTGTCCAATTGGGAATAGAGAGTGCATTTACGTCTAAGCAATGCGCATACACTTGCAATTTAATATGTCCTGCGTAATTGACGACCCGTTTGGAACAGTGGTAGTGAACGCTGCCTTTGGACCAAGGGTTGCGGGTTCGATCCCCGCACAGTACAAACATTTGTGTGCATGAACACGTCTGTTTGTTTTGGTTTGGGTGTTTTCTATATATTATAAGTATGTATTTACAAAAGAAAATTAAATAAAAGTATTATATTTAGGTATATATTTGTAATCCCACTGTTGATTCTGATATCCCTAACACAGGTGCTTGAGCTACCTATCTCGGAGTCAGATCAATGTATGTGATATTGTGAAATATTTATTTATTTATAATTATTTTATTTGGCTAATCGTTGAAATCGGCTGCCAAAGCTGAAATATGAGGGCACTTATTATTAGCAAACTTCCGACTCTAATAAAGGTTTTGAGTTGAAAAACATAAGTAAGATAGTTTTGTAAAACACAGAAACTGGCGGGTGGTACTGCGACAGCCCTCGGACAAGATAGCCTACCAAAACCATAAACATAGCACCCTCGCGTCTTTTGGTTCCATGACCGAAACCGGCTTGTAACGAACGGATTTCTCGCATGCAAACAAAAGACAGCGCGTGTGAAAGGAACGAAAATAAAGTGTCGATCGTGAATTTCGTCTCCGTCTCAAGATAAAGTCAATAATCTTGTTGCCTTTTGTTAATGCATAACAGAGTTATTTCACTTAATAATTTTTCCTTAGTATGGGAAAAATAGTTCAGTGGTTTTCGTTAGATGGGGGCTTGTAAAAAGCATATGTAGCTTTAAAAAACAATCAAGCAGATGGTTCGGCGTTATTTTGGTAGATGTCATTATGCATTTTCACTTCACGCTAGTCAAGCGTGTTTCCGAAACAATGACCTCAATCCGCCCACATTAGCTATTTTAAAGGAGTATTTCAAATAAACCAGAGATCTAGAGGGTATTGGGAATTTTGTTATAGGTATAGCAAATAAAATTATTTTTAATATAATCGTCTCCCTGAATGTTTCTCCAAGGTGGCCGTGCTACAAATCCGTTAAGTCTTGGTCGGTTTCCTCTAGATGGCGCTAGCACTGGCTAGCCGACTGATGCCTATCTCATTATATATAAGTTACTCTATGGTATCTAAGGCTAGCAACTAGTAATCTGGCACACTGTGCTATTATTAGATTATTATGTATCTGTGAACCAGAATTGAGATATGTCACACGCAATATGAACACATTTATGGAATAAAAATGTCAACATTATTTACCAAGCTCCAAAAAAATATTCACATATCACATAATAGAAAACCAAAGTTTCCTTATACGGTCGTAATATGATTCGGAATATTCTATACAAATCGTTCTTTGGTTACACTTTCTATGAAAATAAATATTATTTGGTGCTAAGGAAAATAATTAACCTGTAACCGAATGTGAGCGATCAAAGCGTGGACTAACTATCTCAAATGCGAAGTGGGAAGGCTCGTGTATCCGTATCGTAAATATACTTTAAATATTGATAAATGGAATGGAATGGGGGGTCGTAACTCGAATCCGAACCTGCACCTCTGTATTTTTCAAATCTATGAGGGCAGACGTCTGCCGTCTGCATTGTGATTACCAGAATCCCCAAACCTTGACTCTTGTTCTAAGTGTAGCCTGGGCTTAAAGCAACAGCTTTAAATGCAACCGGGATTTAAATGCTAAGATAAGGTAGAAGAATGTATAAATCACTTTCTCGTACCGCTTGTACCTCCACACAATCGTAAGTGATCGCAATTTGGTTGGCATACATGACTTGAGCCTAGGCCGTGTGGTCCCCGGCAGAGTAGAATAGGCCACCCTCACTCTTACCGAGGTGTCGTAAAAGGCGACTAAGGTAAAGCTGCTGGCATGATCATCAGCACCCAGAGAAGGAAAACTCTGCATTTATATCAAAACCCTCGCCAACCCTTCTGCCAAGCGTGGTGAGTGTGGCAATTACATCTCATGTGATTGAGGGAGGCCCGTGCCCCAGCAGTGGGGACTTAAATGGGCTGATGATGATGACATGATCTGATTACTCAAGTGAATATCGTGGTGGTTTGAGAGTACGATAAGCTCTCAGTCCCAAGCAATATATGACGTATGAAAACCCTTAGGTTATTTTACACCTGAGCTTACACGCGATAAAAGGATGAATTTTAAGCGATATCAGATTTTCTCATATTGGCGCTTACATGCAAATTCAAGTAACAATACAAGTACGGAAAGTATAAAAATATTTACCTATCTTTTATCTTATAATGTGGATGAACACTTTTCAGGGAATTAAAACTGTTGGCATTCCCTTCAATCAAATACAAAAATTATAAGTAGGTACGTATACTAAATAGATCATCACTAAGAAGGATTTCACTATTAAACGAGAGTTGTAGTTGAGAGTTGTAGTTGTAGTTGTATAATGCTACTTGGATTTAATGTACCTAATCCTGATTTTTATTATATTCAATAATTCTATTCACATAAAAAGGTAGGTAACGAAATATGTGAATCTATAAAAATACTCCGTCACTATCACACTGTACTGTAATGTAATTCATGAGAGCGACATTTTCACGGTATATTTACATTGAATTTTTTGCGACGTTCTCTGCCGCTTCAGTATGCTCTATGAAAACATGAATGTATGCGTGATAATTCTATCAAAAGTGGTTATTGGTCGCTTGACCGTTAACCTAGATTTTTGCACTATTACGGCCTGGAATAGCAAAAAATCATCGTGTTTTATCCTATTATCTCGGCTCAGTGAGAGCTTCGAACTTTCAGAATAGATTTTTTTAACGTACATATTTCAACGATTAAAAATGTAGGTTAAAATAATATTGGCCATTAGAGTTTGAATAATATAAAACATCAACTTTTTATCCGATTGTCTATCCGTCCGTCAGTCTGTTTCCAGGTTGCTCATGAACCAGAATAGCAAAACAGTTGAAAGTTTCACAGCTTCACTTCAATCATAATATATCGAAGCATTTTAGTTATGAGAAGACGGACTACTTAAAACCGGTACTTAAAACCGCTAACTAGAAATAGCAGATCTTGAACATATTTTCATTAGGATATTGTCGTTATAAACTGCACTCAAAGGGATGCAACGCAACGGGCGTATTCTTTTTAATTTCTATTTCATCCCTTTTAGCTTTGATGTACTCCGGTAAAGTGGAAAACTGCTGCTTTCAACCAATACCAGATCGAGATGATGATTTATGAAAACTAACTCAGTTCACAAATGTCAGGTAACAAGAGACGCGATTACAGTATTCGTACAATGGAAATCATCGACGTAAGCCGCGAGCTTGCGGCCTCAAGTCACACAAAGAGAGGATTTCCCTAAATCGAAAGCTAATTGAGCTTCCAACGCAGGCTGTCAGAAACACATAATATTAACATTTCCTTATTGGAATAGACGACAAATTAACTCTTGATCTTCAGTAAGCAGATTTAATTGTGTATCTTGAACCTCTAAATGTAGCGCAATAAACTTGTATTAACGTAACTTATCATATTTTTAATGTAGTTAAATTTCACATTAAACCTCAGGTAGTAAAATAGGTTACGTACACTAAAGCTCGATCAAATATGACCCGGTCAGTGGCTTACCCGTAGCATAAAGTTTTAGCCTTATATTTAGCTCAATACCTAGTCCAAATATGAATTCAGTGTATGGTGACATTTATTGCTTTACATTTGTTTTTAATAGCAAAGCTAGTTTAAAACACTACTACAAATACAAGCTTACTTCGAAACGAAGCTTAGGTAGGTTTAACTGGATAATCAAACTTGGTAGAGACTACCTTGGTGGTTAGTGGGTCGCATTTCAAAGTGACGACTGCTCTTGGGGTTTCCGGTTCAATCCCGGTATCAAGATTTTTTTTGTAACTGAGTCTTTTTAATGAGGAATTCACCGTGTCAGCCTGAAAACTGAGATTGGCCGCTACGCTGCAAAACCGTTTCGCTGCATGAGTGAGGGTACCGGAGGCTCAATCCGGGGAAAAGGGGGGCATGAAGGTTGTCATCGCTCTTGTTTCACGGGTATCTATGGGCGGCGGCAATCGCTTACCATCAGGCGATCATAAAAAAAAAACAAAACCCAAAGATTTTCTCCTTAATAACGTTGTGCGATAGTATACATAAACCACCCATAGTAAGTTATTGTCTCTTACCCCGACGTCCCTCTCGTTAAAGGTACAGTAAAGTGACTTTGTTTTGTTCTTGTGCTAAAGTTTACCTTGTTGTTGCCAGGGGTTTTCCGGAGACTAATAAAGACGAAGTACCTGAAGCAATACTGAGGGATAAAATGTTCGCAATATTTGCAAACACGTTGAAGTAGAGACGTCAATGTACTTATTTTGGATATGTATTTTATTTCAGAATCCGGAGTAAGTACCCTTTATTTCATTAAGGGTTCATTTTTAATAAGAATATTCATATCTTGTTGTTGTGTTGGCCGTGTGGTCCCGGCAGAGTAGAATAGGCCACCCTCACTCTTACCGAGGTGTCGTAAAAGGTGACTAAGGTAAAGCTGCTGGCATGATCATCAGCACCCAGAGAAGGAAAACTCTGCATTTATATCAAAACCCTCGCCAACCCGTCTGCCAAGCGTGGTGAGTATAGCAATAACCCCTCATGTGATTGAGGAAGGCCCATGCCCCAGCAGTGGGGACTTAAATGGGCTGATGATGATGATGATGATATCTTGTTATAAGGCGTAACATATAAGATAACTTAGAATGCGGCGTTGCTCACGCAGATATTTGTGTATCATAGCAGAAACCTGCTGTTATATTTTCATGCGAATTTCAAGCCCCTGTCTTCCGTTTCTCCAATTCCAAAAAGTCCGACTTTAATAAAAACTTCAATCCCTCCTCAGGGATTGAATTTTCTAAAACGTCATCACGAAAACATCAATTTTGAAGTTTCTGAAAAAATTGTAAACATATAGGTACTATACTTTATTCGCTAATTAACCGTTTTAAAAGTTAAATTTCGTTTTCATGCCATATACGCATACTTCTTACATTTATTTTTGATATTCTAACATTAAATGATTACAGATTTTCATTCAAATTTCAACCCCCCTTTTTAACCACCTGAAAGGTAGCATATCTCAAGAGTGATAAAATGGTTATTGTAAGAACTTTCATATAAATTCGAAACGTCTTTTTACCCCTTAATGCCAAGCCGTAATTTTCCAAAAGTGGAAAAAAAACTTTATTTTGTTTGCCATCAAGGGGTTTTCAAGATTCTTACTTTAAAAATGCAAGACCATTCATATTCGTTTATGGGCGAAGACTACGCCTAGTTTTAGATATGATGATCCGTTTGTCATTGAGCATCGTAATTGTTATACATTTTTAGAAAAAGCTTATAAAGTCATTAAATGTCCTCGTGTTAATGTTGAATTTTTCAGAGTAGAATTCGCTCATCATAGTTGGTCAATGGATTTTGCAATGCGTTAGAATAAGTTTATAACTACCGTAGGACATAAGCGAAAGCAGTAATAGTTAAGTAGTCCCACTAATGTTGGCAAGTCATCTTTTATTGAAAGTATTATTACTAGTCGTAATCTACCATAAGTATATTATCCCGGCGTTGGTAAGGTTTTTATGCAGGAATTTAAACCAGATTATCATAAAATTATTCTTTTTGAAGAGTTTTCTTATCAATATTGCGTGCCTTCAATGTTGAAACACTTATGGAAGGACGTGTTTATTCTTTTACTATTAAAGGGTCTACTTCTATTAATATTAAGTTTTACTGCATCCTTCTCTATTATGAGACTTAAATAGTGAATATCTAAAAAGGTTTATATGAGTTCCTATTTATTTTATGTTATGAGTCTAAATACAAGTTTACAATCCTAAAATCAATAATTTCGGTTATTTATTATTATTATACAAGGTTTGAACTTCCTTTTTACCCCGAAAGGGTTAAATTTTTAAAGATCCGTTTACAGAGTTCACTTCGCAATTTGAATACATCCCTTCCCAAATTTCAAGTTTCTAGGTTCAGTAGTTTGAGCTATGCGTGCATTACTAGTCACTAAGTCAGTTTCTCCTTTTATTATGAAAAAATCGGGCTCAGGCAGATACAACATTGTTATAAAGCTTAGATAAACTTCATCCTCTCCTAGTCTATCAAATGTCCTTTACATGAAGTATGTCTGGTAGAGATCGCTCCCAGCGATAAGCCCGTAAATTGTACATTGTATCTCTGTGTACTTATCTTTTAAGATTTGTATGTTATGCAACAAAGAGTATCTATCTATTTCATAGCTCAAACTTCAAGTTCAACGCAATATTTTTTTAAAAATTAATTGTCAGTTGATACCATGGACTAGGATAATACTTATCGTTAATACCTTAGATTTATTAAAAAGTTATTTATTAAAAAGTTTGATACAACAATGTTCTCATAACAGAGCGAGCAGGACCTCGAAGTCATCATTAGACGCGGGCAATATCGCCGACTCGTCATATACTGTAAGAGTATATGTATTCTATGACTGTAGCTCGCTGCGAGTTCGTTGCCGCTACGCAGTTACGGGCTGCTTCCGCTGCGGCGCTGCGCGCCTAAACGAATTTTTCGTGTAACACGCTTCCATAGGGAACAAATCACTGCCGGTACCAGCCAAGGCTCCGGGCTAATGCGTAGACCCACCTTTTGTGCTACAGTTCAACCTTTCTTTCAAGATTCAGGTATTTATTTGAGTTGTAATAAATTTGGAAAATAACATCTTGATTAAGGTACATTTCATGGTTTGCTTTCGAAGCTTGTTTTGAACATGTTTTTTTTTAATCATTCCTTCACCCTTTTTAGTGTATATAAAACCTACTTGTCATTATTTTGAAATTATTTGTAGTGTAATTAAGTTGCGTAGTATGTAGTCAGGATGAGAATTCATGCGCGAAGTATTATTGTCAGGAGTATTGATTGCATCTGTGCCGTACAGGTCGCGCGGCAATTATAAGTTTACAATGCGTTCGTGATCTTGTAATTTTAAACAATAAAAAATGTGATATTGCCATTTTTATTGGCGGCACATGTGTTAGTTGTTCATATTAAAAATTCATTCTGGTTTCTATCTACACGGTATAAGTCGGTAAAGTGTAGGATATCTAAGAACAGTACAATACAGATAAACCTGACTGAGCTATTCCAGAATAGGGTCCTATTCCAGTGCTGCGACCTGGCTTCATTCTAGTCTGGCTCTAGTTGTGTCAACGTCACGGACAACCGATTGTAACCTAAGCACATATTTGTTGTTAATATTTTCATTAAAATAAAGCTTATAGTGTACAATATAGTGATATACATAATATGTAATATAGGAGGAACATATCAAAAAGGTAAGATTAAGCAGCATTTGCGGCAAACGTAATAGTTCAATTATGTTGATTTTATCGACGCGTATGCTATTTTTAGCGAGCCCCGGGCGCTGAAGGGACAGTTTTGGATGCAACCAGGATGACACGCTTGAAATGAAGAAGACTGAGAGTCCGCGTTAAGAAACTATTGCTTAAGAGTTTTTACATATGTACGGAAGAAAAACGAAATACATTGCATTTAAAAAGTCGGACTTTCTAAGTTATGTTCGTGATAATTTTAGATCAAGTTTTTGATGAAAAATCAGTATGTCATAAGGGTAATTTTTTTTAAGTAGATTTTTTATCTTCCAGCTTTCCAGTCAGCCGTGAGTGTAATAATCCAGTAGATGACTATAAAAATATGAGAAACGAATATATTTCATGACGAGTTTTAAACAGACATGCGCCATATTGGCACGGGTAAGCCAGATATTTATGATGTTTTTACATTAACATTTATTGTTTTGTATGTTGATAAACATTTGTAATTTTATTTTCACTTTCTCATAGTTTTATAATTATGTTGATTTTGTTAATTTCCTGTTTATTCGTAAACACTATTTTAATCCTTATGTTAAATTAATTTATCTAAATATACATGTGTGATAACTGAAATAGAATTGTTGTTTATTTCCAATTCCTTCTATATTTATTCTATATTCTATATTTATGATGTTTTTACATTAACATTTATTGTTTTGTATGTTGATAAACATTTGTAATTTTATTTTCACTTTCTCATAGTTTTATAATTATGTTGATTTTGTTAATTTCCTGTTTATTCGTAAACACTATTTTAATCCTTATGTTAAATTAATTTATCTAAATATACATGTGTGATAACTGAAATAGAATTGTTGTTTATTTCCAATTCCTTCTAAATGTTGTATGTTTGATGTGTAGACAATAACTTGTTAACAAGTCACCAACTGAATTAAGATACCTACTAAAAAAAGGTAATTGAAAATAAAAAAGTGTTAACTCTAAATAAATCAAGATTTCCTTCAAATCTTGTAAGCTGTGTCAGATAGAATATGTCGACGGTAAGTTTAAATGAATCGTTTGTACCCTATTTTTATGCGAGTAATAATGTTGTGACACAGTCTAGCAAAAGAGACATGGGAAACAGTGTAAGGATAAGATAAAGATAAAATATTCTTTATTCAATTTAGGTCCACACAGAACGCTTATGAATGTCAAAATAGGTACGTAATATCTACCGCTGGTTCGGAATGTCGATTTCTACTGAGAAGACACCAGAAAAAACTCTGTAGTTACTCTTTTCAAAAATTGATGATATTACAGAGATTCAATTTTATTACGAATTTTATTACGAATATGTTAATAGACTACTATGAATAACAACTCAAAAGATTAATCAATTAACATGACCAAGAATCCTTATCATTTAGATAGTCTTGTACAATATAGTAACCTTTCTTCATTAGGCAGGTTTTAATGTGAGACTAAAACTTATCCAGTGATAGGTTAACAACATTGTATGTTATATATAAATATCTTAATACTCAAGCCAACAAATGAATTAGCGATTTTGTGAAGTCTGAGGACCGGAATGGCCAGCCTATGTTTATTGGTGTTAAGATTATGACATACATAATGCAGTCGAGGATAAATGGGGAAGTCACGGTTAAAAAATTTATTTCTTTAAATATTTCCCGAAGTGAGACACGTGATCTAAGGCTGTATATAGCGCGGATGGCCCTTTTCTGTAATACAAAAATAGTTTGTATGTCAGCAGCAGACCCCCACAACATTAGACCATTTGAGATCACACTGTAGAAATACCGAAATAGACCAATCTTGCCGTCTCCATATCAGTCTATAGTTATACTAAGAAAAACTGTGGCACTAATAATTTGAATACATTCATTATTCATCTTAATACTAGTATCATCCTGCCTTACATTTGGCATGGTGAATTTTACACATTTACTTTTCTTTGAGTTAAGAAGTAAATTGTTAGTCGTAAACCAGTGCAATACCTGTGAGAGAGTATCATTTACGTCTTCAATTGATTCTTTATTTCTATCAAGCTTAAAAGTCAAGGAAGTGTCGTCAGCAAATATCACTATCTCACATAGATCTTTAGAAGTCAAGTGTGACACAGGTGGCATATGGCACAGTGTGGCGACAGACAACTCACTTGTGACATAATGTAACAAAAAGTGGCAATCCGACACACAAACTCACTGTATATTCAAATACTTACTATACTCGTATAATAATGATATGAAAGACGGTCTTCTAACACAACTAGGTATGATATAATGTTTATACCTATCTAATTAAACGAAGCCCCAATCGTTTAGCTCAAAATATTAGTAAACCACGATACTTAATCAATGGATTCCACGTGCCGTACCCCTAAATTGAAATTTTCCGTACTACGCTTTTATTATAATCCTTTTTGATTTTCGTGATCTAAATTAAGAAATACAAAGTAAACACATTTTCACAGGCGTTATAATATTAACAGCTTTAAAAAATATATAAAGATAGGGTGTTGCATAATGATCTTTTTTTTGCACTTTATGCAATTATTAGGACCTATGTTATCATCATTCGTAGAGCCAATAAAATTACGAATTAACTCTATGAAATAGCTGCGACACCAAAAAGCACGTACTACAACATGCGCGCGCAATATTCGCACAGGTGAAGGCGTGACGAGAGTGGACAAGTTAAGGAATGAATATTATATAAGAGGCAGAATGAAAGTGTCCCCCATCATTGATAATTTGGCTAATCGTCTTTCCTGATATGGCCATGTAATGAGCAGAGGGAAATAACATATAACTAAAAGAGTGGGTGGAGAAACAGAGGACGGCCAAAAAAGAGGTGGTGATGACATGATGGAGAAAGGGGTGCAAGAAACGATGACGAATGACAGAGACGTAGGGAGAAGAAAGTCATAGTGCGCCGACCCCAGATAGCCTGGGAATCAGGGCAGGAGGGTGATGATGATAGACTGCTTAACTTTTGTCCATTTAGTGCCATTTCATTTCGTAAATAATTTTTGTTTGTCAAAAAATCTGAATCTGATAGTGATTTTGAGGATTTGACTATTAGATAGAGCATCTTTAGTTACTGAAAATCCAACAAAAATATAAATGCTACGCTACGCACACTGTTTAGGTACGTATAGCATAAAGTTTGTCAAAAGTGTTTTCCTATGCCGTGTGGTCCCGGCAGAGTAGAATAGGCCACCCTCACTCTTACCGAGGTGTCGTGAAAGGCGACTAAGGTAAAGCTGCTGGCATGATCATCAGCACCCAGAGAAGGAAAACTCTGCATTTATATCAAAACCCTCGCCAACCCGTCTGCCAAGCGTGGTGAGTATGGCAATTACCCCTCATGTGATTGAGGGAGGCCCGTGCCCCAGCAGTGGGGACTTAAATGGGCTGATGATGATGATGATGTTTTCCTATGACTTCTCACTTTGAAAATTACACATAGATTGATACCTACTAAAACACTCGCCAATGCATTTTTTTTAATTCGCTCGTGTTTTAATAATCCCAATTGTGTGACAGTCACATAAAATACCATCTACGAGTACCTAGGTATAATAAATGTTATCTACGAGTACCTAGGCATAATAAATATTATTTACGAGTACCTAGATATTTTATTAAGCTACAATGCAACGCTAAAATCCTCAGACTTTATAAAGATACATTGAGCTCGCATGTGGACCGGCGACGACGTACAAAATTGGCTTAGTCCTAACTTTCCGCACCTGAGCTGTAGGGTGGCCAGTTGATGTAAGGTATAGTAGAATAAATAAAGATAGATACCTATCTTGATTATCTCTATAAGAGGCCAGCTCTCTTCACCTTCATACTTAGGTACAGTATAATCATGGAATTTGGAACATAGGTATTATTTATTACGTAGATGCGCACCAAAAAGGGATTTTTAAAAATTCAACCTCTAAATAGGTCTAAGGAGCTATTAATGTTCGTATGAAAGTCGTTCAGTTTTGATGCTAAAGATTTGAAAATTGAGATTATGTTTATTCATTAAAAATAAAAAATTACCTCTTTCAGTATTTTTTATTAAAGTCAACCCATAAAGCAGTCAAAATGGAGTAAAAACAATGTATATAAAATTCGTCATTTTTGAAGCTAAAGTCATGAAAATCGGTGTTTGGGATCTTTTTTAAAATTTAATACAACCTTTGAAATAAAAGATTCCATATTTTTAAAATTAAATTAATTTGAAATTAGAACTCTTAGCCAAACTATTTTTTTTTGAAATAGCCAGTACTGCAGTACGGCAATTTCATAGGTAAAGACCTATTATAATTTTTATAACGCACTCAACGATTCTTTGCGTGAATAGACAGGATTTAAACCCACTACGTCCACGTCGCGGGTGGCTATTTTTAAGTGGATTGCTTACTCAAGAATAAATTAAGTAAGTAAGTAAAAATTTATTGACTTTAACATTAAACAACTAAAATTAGATCCTAAATTAATTACTTTTGCTGATTTTTTACAACTGGGCGAGTTATTTCATTGGCTAGCCTAATCCGTCCAGGAGATCTGGTCACCCTACTGACCTTGCAGCACTTACTTAAAGTTGCCAGCTTTCTTTCAATGTGCGCTCGGATTTTTCCAAGTAAGCTCGATTTAGACTTAGCGACAGACAAGCTGCTTAGAAAACTACAAAGGTGCAGACTTGTATAGATATTGCCAACCACAATTTTGAATGTCAATTTTACAATAGCAGTTTTTAAAAGTTATTGTAAATATTTTTACTACAATTCATGTTTGTGTAGACATTTTTGAAAGTATGGTACGAGAACCTTTTACTATTTGGTTTAAAATTTGTTGTTTATGAAATCAGATTCTATATGCTAACGTACCTTTTTTACTGATTCGTTATTCTTTCCTCTGCATGCGTCGGAGCACACTTAGGAAAGTCTGCGCTTACAGTTCCAAATTCAGTCTCCGAGTATACCCCCAAAATCATATCATGGTGTTTCTTTATTTTTAACACACAACCGTACCCTTTTTGTCTTACATGAGACTTTGGGCTGAACATTTGCTATCTTTGTTAGATGAACATTTCTAATGGAGCCCCAATCTGCCATCTGTGTCTAATGGTCTAACATTGCTATGATCTTGACAACCATTAGAATATTTTTGAATCGACAAACAATAGAATACAGTAGGTATAACAAAGGTGGTTTCCCATGTCGCCACACAAAGGTATTTTTCCATCTTAATAGTTTACACGAGATTCCCTATGTCCTTTGAATGTTTGTGTGGAATGTTACAGATAGGTGCATTTCCGTTGCTCAGTGAACTTGAACCTGAATTACAAGCTTAGAGAGACGACGGCTGATCGAAGGCACAGTAAAATGAAATATACGTGTCGCCTACGATCGGGTATTTTTGAAGCTACCATTCTTTACCCAATTCTGGGTAAAGACTGCACCGAGTCCCCCATTGCTCTCAATCTACCACATTTGTTCTTTGTTTTTAATTCAGATCGTTACAATGTCATTTTCAGAACTGTCTTGTTGTCAGCATTCCGATAGCAAACATCGTATATAATTGCAAAATGTGGTTTATTTAATTAATAAATTGTTACCATGTTTTCAGGTTCAATAGAAAGAACGTTTCATAGTTTTCAAAGAACTTTATTGCACAAAGTTTAAAGATCTTAGTTTATGGAATACCATAGACTAAGATAAACAGAGTATAATAGAAAGGTTATTTCTATTGTACTCTAAAGACATGGTAATAATTTGTCAATTAAATAAACCAACTAGTAATAACTAGACTACTACAATGTAGGCGGTCTTATCGATAATAGATATCTCTTCTAGGCGACCTCGGGGTAGAGGAAAAATATAGAGACTTGAAGGACATTGTGTCCAGTGTAAGTGTCCGACCCGTGTTGGCGAATAGATATAATCAATTTTATCGACAAATCAACTGTCAATTTTTTTTCTTAATAAAAAAAATCGATGTAAATCGAGGTAATTTTATTTGGCAATTTCTTCTGATGTACACAAACTAGAGCATTGAGACATTTTTGTTTAAATTTTATACGCATTAAGACATGTTCAGACCTAGGCTTGTGTCAGAACAAAACGTTAGACACCACTTTCATGAATAGAAGCTCCAATGTGTTTGTTGTTTTACCGCTAAACTTCGTTCCACTGGTGGTTTCCTCTCAATACCGGATTGCGACTACAAACGCAACTCAATCGCAGGGAGATCGTTTTACTGAGAATGTAAATTAAGTGAAGCAACCTTGCTATTCCTTATACTGGTACATTTTCTGAGAAACTTGATTTATCATTCATCTATCTCTTATCTATTTGGTATATGTTCTTAATATTACTTTACTCGACTCAACGTAGACGATAGTACTCTATCGTAAAAAAAATCAACAACTGTCACATTACACATATTGAGAATAAGTCGGTAGTCAACAGTCGAAGTCAGTCAAAGTCATAGTCACTCAATAATACGCCGGTGTTTTACGTTTTATCGACCTATGGATTCAGCGGATATCACTCTACAAGCAATCGCGGGTTTTAAGACTCTATTAGGTCCTAGCAAGTTGTCACGAGACAACGCACTGGACACACAATAGCAGTGCTAAAAACGATACACTCCAACGATTTTTATTATTAGGATCACTTTGCGGCACTTCACTGCACAAATAAACACCAAATTTGCACACTAAAAACCACTAGACACTAATTTAAAACCTTTGAATTGCATCAGCCCACGCGGATTTTTTAGCTCTACCCGCCGAATCCAACAGTTCTTGTTCAAAACGATCGAAAGTTAGAAGGAAGTAACTGTTACACTCGTACCAAAGACTCGTGCCAGTCAGTGTCAATTTTCATTCATAATCCTTGAATGGCTCTGCTACTGCCTGCCACGAGTTTTTGCGTTTATCAAAGTTAATGTATACCTACTAACCACACATATAAAAAAGGTATTTTTTTATGGATAGATGGCAGACGAGCAGACGGATCACCTGATGGTAAGCGATTGCCACCACCCATGGACACCCGCGACACCAGTGGAATCACAAGTTTTTTTAAGTCTTGTCAAAATTCCTGTACTGCTAGATAATATTGATTCGTTGACCTTGAACAGGTAAATCGTCTAGCGAAGTGGTTTAATAACTATTTGTAATTCCAATATTGAGTTTCAATTAATTACATTTCAGATTACAGCATGATAATCCAATTATCCATGCGGATTAATCGTAGGTACTTAACTTAACTGCTAAAGCCTTTTGCTACGGATTTGTACTCTTGATTGGGTATACAACATATTAGATACGTATCTGTTCGACTCAAAGCACTCACTCATTTCAGTGTGTAATTCTCAGTTGCGTCCAATGCTGTCGCTCCGGAGCGCAAGATACGTTTAAACCAGGCAGGATTTGGGGAGTCTGATAATTACAAGGAAGCGACTGCCGTCTGACCTTCGCAACCGTTTAACAGGGGAACCTGACTGAATGATTAATTAGAATATCAAGCCAGCAGAATTACAATGGTGACTCGTTTCAGAAACTATCCGAAACGAGTACGTTTCCTTACGATGTGGTGGATTTCGTTTTATTAGTCCCAGTTAGGGTAGTTTTACTTTTCTGCCGATAGAATTAGAACCCATCTACCCTCATCCTATCCTTGCAATGAGCACTGCGTGTGAACGCCAGTCACCGATATTCACCGGCCTGTGACGTACGTGTCTCTTCGTCCAGGCCTCGCCAATCTATTTTTTTCTTATAACTGAACGTTGTATAAGTGTTGTGTGTAATTAAAAAGCCCGCCGGCGGGAGATCATATCTGCCGTGGAAGATAGACGCTGCTGGAGGAGTTCATGCAGGTAAGTCTCATTGCATTCCCAGTACACCTCGTCTTATCCTTTTGTCTATCGGCAGATAATTTTCTTTCGTCTGTGGGCTGTATTTTTAGGTAAACTAGGTCCCCCGCTAAAATACAGTCCACTCCTCTCATTCTTTTAACCGCCACGCTGGCTATCGTCTCGCAGAACCAGCATCCCCTGCCAAATGGTGGTGTTTGACTTTTTAGCGCCACCACGATGTTTTCTCTCAAAGCTGAGCCAATGAGTGAAATACGCACATAGATTTGAAAAAACTCTAGGTGCGTGCTCAGATTCGAACTGTCATCTAGATGGCATCGCTCTATAACCAACAAAGAAGAGGAAACCTCTTCTCCCAGAATGGGATCTCCGGTACCCTCACTTTGTCGGCGAAGTACTTCTGCTTCACTATATTTTTCTGTGAGGGTGTGGTAATATTTCGTTCGAAGCGACCCATTCCTGCCGTAGTTTGACTCTCTCATGGTATAAAATTCCCGCTCTGGAAAAGTGTTGTATTGCAAAAGACACTTCTATTTCAATTCAATGTCTACATATTCGTTATATGAATTGCCGCCCTCAAAGGCGCCAATAAAGCGTTCGTTAGATAGTCTTTTATGCGTATAAAAAATAGGTTCCAATATTTTTTCCTGTGTAACCATTAATGTTAATTTAACATCGCTGAGAACGGCAGTTAGATATTATCATACAATTTTGGCCCGACCCGTAGATCGAACCCTGGACCTCTTGCGCAGCCGTCGCTTTAAAGTACGACCCACTACCCATTGCGCCATTGAGGCAATAGGAACAGGCCAAAAATTGTACCTACGTTTTCGGTAAGACATTCTTAGTGTCAGCCCGGAGTCTGGAAGTCGGCAGTCTTGTGCCTCGGAAATCACGTAAAGCCGTTGGTCCTGCGCCCGATCCCTCTCCGGTCTTGTGACACTGGTGTCCCATCGGATTATGAGAGTATAAGGGAAAAGAGAGTGCACTTGTGTGCGCACACACTTGAGCACTTTAACATATCCTTCGTCGACAGTTGCGGTTTGCCGGCATAACCGTAATCGATACATATTATATTATCATAGTTTTTTTATAGTGGTAATTGGTATCATGTAGTTGTAAAGACTTCACGTCGCTTTCTGTAATGTTATTCAAAGTAAAAATATTTCGTTTCAAATAAATACTACTCAATTAAGCTTCACAGCAATGTTATCCATTTAATTGGTTTAATTTGTCTCAATCATTAATGATTCAATTGAAACCTTTACTGTGTTTTCACATGCAGGCAATTATCAGCTGATTTCGCATCTGATGCATAAGTGATTGATTCAATCAGATGTCACACAGTGCTTCTCTGTTCTTAATGGTAATCACGATGACATCTTCAGATTATTGACATGTCGCAAGTCAGATGCTACAAAGACCTAACTTAAAAATCACGGAAACAAGTTATGATAGACTCTATACAAGGTGTATTGGTAAAAGATCAGTGGTAGTGAATGCTGCCTCTGGTGTAAGGGTTGCGGGTTCGATCCCCGCACAGTACAAACATTTGTGTGCATGAACATGTCTGTTTGTACTGGTTTTTATGTATTATAAGTATGTATTTACAAAAGAAAACATTAAATGTATATATTTGTTAATCCGATGTTGGTTCTGATATCCGTAACACAGGTGCTTGAGCTACCTATCTTGGAGTCAGATCAATGTATGTGATGTTGTGAAATATTTATTTATTATTATATTTTAGTATGACCAGTGTATGAAATCGATCACCATACCTATATCTAACTAATATTGTATATCTTATTATTTGAGACCTACTTTACTTACAATAAGCTGAAACAAAAAAATAAAAATCTTTATTGAGTTAAAGTTCATATTATTATGAATGCTGACGACCCGTTTAGAACAGTGGTAGTGAACGCTGCCTTTGGTCCAAGGGTTGCGGGTTCGATCCCCGCACAATACAAACATTTGTGTGCATGAACATGTTTGTTTGTATTGGTCTGGGTGTTTCCTATGTATTATAAGTATGTATTTACAAAAGAAAAGTATTAATGCATATATTTGTAATCCCACTGTTGATTCTGATATCCGTAACACAGGTGGTTGAGCTACCTATCTCGGAGTTAGATCAATGTATGTGATGTTGTGAAATATTTATTTATTTATTGTTTATTTAATGCTAAATACATAATATAATTTACACTGGTCTAACACATAAATCTATCTCCGGATTATGACTATAGAAGGTGTAACTGAAATTCATAGTTGTTCCAATTCCTACTATAGAATGAATCAATTCAATTAATAAAATTGCTTTTCAGGCTTTCATCCACTGGAAACTGGCTGTAATCCCGCTATTGGTTCTGATATCCGTAAACAGGAGCTTGAGCTACCTATCTCGGAGTCAGATTAATGTAATTGTGGAGTTGTAACAATGTTATATATTTTAATTATATAAAATTTTATTCTACTAAGCGGATCCCAGGCTTCAGAGTGACAGTTTAGGACTTGAGCTAAAATGATGATGAAGACGCGCGCTTTCTTCCAACCATTCTGTACAACTTTTTCTGATTCCTATAAATATATTTCAACCTTTTATAAAAATCTGTCACTTGACATGTTTATTCCGTATGAGGAGTCGATTTTTTTTATTTCATTATTAGCATTCTTCACGCTTTCTTGTGTAGTGTTATAGCGTCTAAAGGAATCTATAAATCAACTGTTTAGCTATTGCGGTTTTTATGATACAGCCTGGTAACAGACAAACAGCCAGTGAAGAAGTAATATTTCCGTTTTTACCTCCTGTTTACTGCTTGAATTAAATAACTAAAAATATGAATATTCTTGAATTGAGGTTTAGATAGATAAATAAATAAATAAATATTTTACAACATCACATACATTGATCTGACTCCGAGTTAGGTAGCTCAAGCACCTGTGTTACCGATATCAGAATCAATAGTGGGATTACAAATATATACATATAATACTTTTCTTTTGTAAATAATACAAACAGATATGTTCATGCACACAAATGTTTGTACTGTGCGGGGATCGTACCCGCAACCCTTTCACCAGAGGCAGCGTTCACTACCGCAGATCCAAACGGGTCGTTTAGATCGATGTTAAAGTATTAATAATATTCGGTCATGAAATGAAATTAAATTTATTAAAACATTTTTATATTTAATTATTGTATGAAAAAACAAATACGTTTTTGGAATAGTAAATATGTTAAACAAATATAATTGAATGACTGAGTTTATTGATAAATATTAGTTGTTAATCGGACGAAATCGGTTAGTCGCGTGAAGGCTAAAATTAATAGAATTGAATTGTTAGTTGTTCGTGACCATACCTCGCTTCAAAATGTTTGCCGTAACTCAATAGGCAAGGACTCAGCCTTTGCGGTATTATCAATAAAGGCAACTTGGTTCAAATTTAAGTGTTATGTACATTGACATTCCCTGGAAATAGTTCAATTTTACGTGGGTACATGAATACGGTTTGGCCAAACATGTAAGCATTAATTGTTAATTAACAAAGCTCACGGCCGCACTCAGAGACGTCATTTAAACTAATGTTCATTAACTTTAGTATCGGTAGTCTTTATGCGTATCAAAATAAGTGTCAATATTTTTTCATAAGTAGCCAAATAAGTTAATCAAATAAGTTAATCAACTACTCTGAGTGTAGCAGTAAGAGAGATAAATGGGGTAACCTGCACGTTTCGCATAGTTTTTTTTAATTTATTGATATTTAAATTATTCGGATGTAACCAACAATAATCCGTTTGCTTGTCTGAATAAATAATCACATAAAAAAATACAAGCTGTTATAATACGAGTGCAATTACTCATAGCAGAATAGTTTACGCAATTTTTGAACATTAAAAGGGGGATTAAAGGCACTGGGTGCATTAGCATTTCGCTAAAGTGGCCTCCGCGGCATAGGCTTGTGTAGAGCGGCACAGTGTAAACATTATCAGCTAGGTACTAAAAATCGTAGTCCAAAAACATTAATATTTTCGAATGTGGAACGTCATCATTACCTCAGGGTTTATTTTGCTTGCATGAACCAGCATCTGATAGGTCTGGTAATTATAATGAAGCGACTGATCCAACTGAATCATGGTTGTACGTTCGTGATAATTATCTAAACGTTAAGTAATTTACTATAACATTAAAAAGTAACGTAAAGTATCAGCTTACGTAGACTGCCTCGGTGGCGCAGTGGTTAGTGGGTCGCTCTTTAAAGCGACGGCTGGGCAAGAGGTATTGAACCAGCATCATTAAAAGTAACGTAATGTATCAGCTTATAAACTGTCCCACTGCAGGGCAATGGCTTCCATCATAGAAATCAAGTTATTATTACTATGCCGGCTTAATCACCACGCTTGCCTATTGTGGATTAGTGATCACAAACCCGAGCTATGTTTGAAAAATTCGAAGCATACTTTTTGCTCGACCCGGAAATCGATCCCAGGATCGCATGACCCCGAGATCACGGCCTGGTACTAAAACCATCAGACCAAACACGGCGTTACCAATACAAATGTAGGTAGATCTTGATGTATTTTCACATCGATTTATGTATCGTATATAAATCGATGTGAAAATACATCAAGATCTACCTACATTTATTTAACCAATTGGTTGTTGTTGTTGTAGGTAACCAGAAGACCATAGTAATGTAAACTAACGTAAAAAATATAGACTCAGTTACATTTAGTATCAGTCTATGTTTTGGCGATGGGAAAAAAGTGATATATATATGGTTCATTTATAGTGGTTCAAAAAGATTTTAAATGTCGCGATTGTGTGTCGCGAGTTTTTGTAATTTTCAAGAAACAAAATATTTTGTGTTAATATATTGTGTGTTGGTATGAAAATTTACGGCCAGACGAAATCAATTATATTTTTTTTTGTTGTTTTTTATGCTTTTTCATGAGCAAGAAACAACATAAACATAAAAAATACCGTATCTACCACGTACACGGTTGGCTGCTCCTGCAGCCATCCTGTATTTCCCGGCGGCTACGACTTAAGGACCTTCAAGAGAAGAGCGTACTCTTTTTTAAAAAGGCCGGCAACACATAATACACATTCTGATTTCGCGGATGTTCATTGGCGGCGCTGATTACTTTCCATCAGGTGACTCGCTTGCTCGTTTGTCCGCCTGTAGCATAAAAAAAATGAATGGGTCGTCTCGACCGGAGTGATAACACGGCCTCACAGAAAACTGAAGCAGCACTGTGCTGTGTTTCGCTGCGTGATTGAGGGTACCAGAGGCTGCCAAACTTTAAGACCCCCTTTCCCCTGGATTGGGAAAATGGGTTTTAAAGGTTGGCAGTGCACTTGTGTCTCCACTGGTGTCGCGGTTGTCTATGGGCGGCGGCAATCGCTTACCATTGGGCAATCAGTTAGGTCGCCTGCCACCCATAATATAAAAAAAAGGAAAAGGTATCATAAAATGAACAACACAATTTTCAATCTCGTCTGGCCGTTTTCATGTATTTCATAGGTACTATTAGTACACTGTGGTAGCGGAGCGGTGTACTCGACTCGACTCGAGCAGAGAGCTTTTGAGCACACTCTGAGGCTTTGCTCAGTCTCGGCGCGCCTTCGTTATTCCGTGATTGATGCCCCTCGAAACAGCCACGCTTGGGGCATTTATTGCTAACGCGATCCGCCAATGGACTATTTGACTGTGTGAAAATTAATGTATTATTGTTATAATCCATACTACAGTTATGCAGTTTATTGATGCCCTTCTTAAAGCGATCAACTGGACGGGAGGCAACACATTCTTCAAAGGTGTTTTGTACAGCTTCTCAGGTATTGAATTTTTTTCTCGCCCGAGGGTTTAGATAGACGATTTCAGAAAGATGGCTGGTGTGAGTGCTATTGACCGGATACAGACTGCTAAAGGCCGGGTTGATTGGCACTCTTTGGGATGCCTACATTCAGCTGTGGACAGAAAAAGATCCAGAAGGTATTTTACCACTAGGTAAAACATACTAAGCAGTTTATTTAAAAATCGCTACTAAATCAATTCAGAACCCATGTGATCAAAAAAGTCAACGGTCAATTTAAAGTGTAAAGAAATTAAAAATGAATGTATACTTAATCCTATACATAGACCTGATTTAGTATTAATTCGACGGGTGCGGGCTTTTAATTGTTAGCTACTAAACCGGATCTATTTTAAACAATTTCGGGGTTACAACCTCTGGGTAAACACTTATACTATTTATTAAATAAATATGCACAAATGTTGGGTTCAACGGGTACGCGAAAAATTGATGCACGCCAAGAGCGGCCACTTTTGGCGTGAATCAATTTTTCACGTACAAAATGGGACCCAACATTTGTGCATTGTTATTTAATAAATAGTATAAGTGTTTGTCGAGAGGTTGTAATCCCGAAATTGTTTAAAATAGATATAGTTTAGTGACTAAAAATTTAAATCGATTGGTGTCGCTAGTGTGCCCTACCCGTCACCTTAAGTAATTTTAGCACTAATTGTTTTGTGTTACAGCTAACAAAGGAATCAAACATATATTATCTACTTAAATAGTTATATTCTGTCCAGACACTGAAAAAACACAAGTATTTATGTACACACAAATGTTTATCTAGGGTGGGGATCTAGCATACATAGGGCGGATTCGACTAACTTGACAGTTATAACAGGATAAATATCTGATGGATAATTTACTCCGTTACTTTATTTTCGTGAGTTTATTACGAAAATAAAGTAACGAAGTAAATTATCCTGTGCAGTAATTGTGTCATTTCAAAGCCGGAATAGCTAAACCTTGTTTAACGAGTGAATGAACGTATAGCTTTATAAACCGTCAAAAACAATATTTACCTATTGTTTTGTAATTCATAATTTGCCACCGGGATAGTTTTGTTATAGTCCATTCAGTGTATGAAGGTGAATAGGACAGTTCTATTTTGACATTAAAAGTGAGACGCTCATTTTAAATCTAACCGATAATTTTAAGAATCGAGAATATTTTCTTTTGAAATCTAATCGACTTTTTATTTGTTTGATTTTTAATCTTAATCAAAATTTTATCTAGGAATTTGAACTATTCGGATATGGAATACAATATATTAATATTCTTAGTGATACACACGTAATAAATCATTAATAATGAAATAACCTTCTTCCTTGGTCTTCGACCAGTGCGTCCTTCCGGTCATGACTTACGGTGCCGAGACGTGGACACTCACGGCTGGACTAGTCCACCGGTTCAAAGTTGCTCAAAGAGCTATGGAAAGGGCTATGCTCGGAGTATCTCTGAAGGACCGCATCAGAAATGATGTAATCCGACAGAGAACCAGAGTCACCGACATAGCCCACCGAATTAGCAAACTGAAGTGGCAGTGGGCTGGTCATATTAGCCGCAGAACTGACAGCCGTTGGAGCCGTAAAGTCCTTGAGTGGAGACCGCGACTCGGTAAGCGTAGTGTAGGACGCCCTGCGACAAGATGGGATGATGACATTCGAAGGCTGGCTGGTGTGGGCTGGATGAGAGTGGCTGAAAATCGGGAGCAGTGGCGTGCATTAGGGGAGACCTATGTCCAGCAGTGGACGAGTGTGGGTTGCTGATGATGATGATGAATGAAATAATATGCATCTTATTCAGCGCTCTGAACCACTGAGCTACAGTCGCTCTTTTCTTAAATGAATATTCCAGACTAAATCCATTTTGTAGCACGTCCATTGCTTTAGTTTTAATAGAGCTCTAATTAGCCTTATTCTGCCAGCGTGGCGATTCAGCATTATTCAGCAGCTCAGGTAATTTGCAAATAGAACTACTGCTAGCGTTTCGTAGTTCTATTAGATTCAGCTCCGTATTCCGAGTTTTTAATTGACTGCACCGACTGGATCGCCATTCATCCGGCGTAGGGTGCCATGTCTAGTGGTGGTAACGGGACAAATGGTTTAATTCGCGTGCCCTGGACATTAAAGTCCATTTAAGAATTCCATACATTCGTCCATACAAATATATAACTTGACCTCAACATCGAGTGCTCGAGAATAAGCCCCTTCTCCTCCTTCTGCAAAAGGACGCAAAGGCGATCCAGGACTCCTCGCTCACCAGCATAGCTAGGACTATATACTATGGAGCAAGAGGTTCCTTCCCAATTCGGTAGTGACCTTGCCTCATACACGTGCGCGATTTCGATTTCATACTTTGACTAAGGAAACACAAGTATTTACACACTTGTGTTTTTTCAGCAGTTGGTTATTATAATTGACTGCCTCGTTTTCGCAGTGGGTAGAGCGTCGCACTTTACAGCGACGGCTGCGCTTGGGGTTCCAGGTTCAATCCCCGGGTCGGCTCAAAATCTGTACCTGAGTCTATCTGTTAAATTCTTAGTTTTAGCCCGGAGTCTGGAAGTTGGCGGTCCTGTAGCCCCGTGTCTCGCAAAGCGAGTTATGCCAATAGTCCTACGCCCGACCTCTTTCCAGTCGTGTCACGCCGACGTCTCATCGCAATATAAGGGTAAAGAAATAGAAAGTGCACTTGTGTTTGCGCACACACTCGAGCACTATAATATATCCTGCGTACGTGGCTGATCCTTGAAATTGGCCGCCGTAGCTGTAATCGGTTAGAGGATTATTAATATTATTATACCCATATAATAACAAGTGCTTAAGCTAATAATTTTGGGCTCAGGTCGATGTATGTGCTGTTGTCTTATATTTATTATTATATTTTAGTACGACCAGTGTATTATATCGATCACCATATCTAAATAATATTTTATATGTTATTATTTGAGTCCAATGAGCTCAAACAAAAAAAATGATTAAGTTAAAGTGCATATCAGGACAATTACTATGAATGTTAAATATATTATAATCTACCACCGGTCTAACACATAAATCTATCTCCGGATTATAACTAAAGAAGTGTCTTTTTTAAGTTCGAACGTAGACCTGACACGTGCTGTCATTGACCATCCATCTTTTATGTAAGCTTATTGATTTTCGATGTTTGTCATTAAAACATTGAACGTTTCTCATTCTAAATCATCTTTATGACAGAGAAAACCACATGATACATCAGTATAGATTTATCAGACGTAAGGCTATTTTACCTAATACGTTTTATATTGATATTTTGTGGAATAAAGTTTTTTTTATGTCATAGGTGGCAGAAAAGCAACGGATCACCTGATGGTAAGCGGTCACCGCCACTCATGGACACCCGCGACACCAGTTATTTGAATTGATTGATTCTATAGTAGATATTACTACTTTAGAATCAATCAATTCAATTAATAAAATTGCTTTTGTCGCCTTCTAGAAACAAGCTGATGACCAACAAAGAAGAGTGCTAAGGACATTCCTAATTAAATCACCATTCAAAGGAAAAAATCAAATAAGTTTCTCAATATTCGGACGCATGGTTATCCTAGACAAACGAAAGTTAGTTCAGTGAACAATCCAATCAGCATAGGTTTTGGTTTTGTATGTAAAAATACTAGCGAGGCAACATCATATTTTGTTTATGTTTCTAACTATTCTATGTTTACTTTTGACAGGCATACTTTTTGACATAACACATTATACTTTGACGATCCTAAAGAATCTGGAGCCCAATTCTCGGGACGTGATATTTTGTCATCATACGATATGTATCACCAAAACATAGTTTTTTGTATGGTTTTCAGGTGATATCCGCCATGTTTTTTTCATATCGAAATCCGCAGAATTGGGGTCCTGGCATTAACGCGTGACGTTACTATACTGGAAACCTTAGAAGCCCAATTCTCATGCTCGTGATATTTTGAAAACATGACGGATGTCATCTGAAAACCATACAAAAGAAACTGTGTTTTAGTGATATAATATGTCCTATGAAAAAATATCACGAGCACGAGAATAGAGCTCTTGCTCTAACACTCACCTGCCGTGAAAAATATATCTTTAGTACTGAATATTTAGCATACAACTACTTTTGGTGTTGTGGATATCTTATATGAAAGACAAGTGTAAGACGAAATGTTTCATTGATACATTTTATTTTTAGCACTGAATGTATCGGTTTGAATGAAATAGCCATTTTCCTTTTTTTTCAGGTAAAGAAGTTGTATAGATATTCGGTACTACTCGTAAAGATATTTTATACGTCAGACGAGCGTAAGATTTTATTTGGTTTCTTAAAAAAAATTTCGTTAAAAATGATGACCGTAACGGTTGGTAGAATAAAAAGCTGATTTTCTTTTTTTCCGGTTTGAGTCCCGTGCAATACAAGCACAATCCAAAAAAGTTTGGAATGCAATAGGCAAACTAGGTATACACGACTAAGAATCAATATATGAAACCGTTTATTTTAGCCCTGAGTCAGCGATAAAATATCGAGTGTCCCACCACTAAATTAAAAGTTTACACTTAGGTCATCTATAAAGATATAAAGAAGTAAATCCTACAGAGAGCGGAAACGCTTATACGTCATTAGAAAAAACGAAACGTTTGCGCGGTGTAATCGACCCCTAGCGCCATCTATTTGTATAACATGGAATTAATGTTGCGTAACGACGTAATGGGCGGGCCACTAGTAAGATAGAAAACGAATTAAAGAACTGAGACCCTTTCTGAAGTCGAATAATCCAACTAAATAATTCTTTTTTACTTATCAAGTCAATATTGAGCTGAGCTGATTAAATAATCATTAAATTACAATGAAACACAAGGGAAAATCTGGTTAAACCATCTTTAGTATACCGAAGAAGGGATCCCCGAGGAGTAAACTGAAGCTCGCCGTTACTCGCCTAGTTAGTAGCCGATCTGTCAACTCTGTCAACCTACAAAAGTTTCAACACCGGCTGAATTGGCTTCCCCAATTCAGGTCAACTCAATCAGCTCTGAATAACGCCATTTTTCAAGCGTAGAAATTATTTTTAGAAAGAATACAGACGCTTACCCTTAAAAGTTTGCTAAGAAGCCGGATGGTCCAGTTGCGACGGTATTGGTTATTCTCTCAAAATATAACAACAGTTATCGCTCACAATTGTTTACTTCTATAAAAGTCAATCCTAAAAAAAGTTAACCGGGTCTTGTTGCAATACACATCCTTAACATTGTCATTTTGGTTAAAAAATATTTAACATATCCTAGTAGACGAACCTTACTTTTGATTAACGATATATATCTACATATCTACCTATGAAAAATTAGATGTTGTGTCAGACAGACGTTGGGAAAATCCGCTCCGAGTATTTATTTTTGCCAAGATATTTTCAGCGAAATCTTTCATCGGTGTAACCGCCTTTCTAGTGGCTGGCTATTTTAGTATCTTTGTGTTATAGAGCCCAAAGGATTGCATCCCTCAAGTGGTAATGGGCAGGGCACATAGCGAGGAGAGCAGACGGCCGTTGGGGCGGAAGGGTCCTCGAGTGGAGGCCACGTACAGGAAGTCGCAGCCGTGGCAGGCCTCCTACAAGGTGGACCGACGATCTGGTGAAGATCGCGGGAATCCATTGGATGCGGCGATTCATGTTAGAGGCGACAAACGAGCAAGCGAGTCACCTGATGGGAAGTAATCAACGCCACCCATGAACATTTTCAAAATGAGAAAGATCGCTAATGTGTTGCCGACCTTTTTTGAAAAAGAGTACGCTCTTCCCTTGAAGGTCCCAAAGTCGTAGCCATCGCACAGTATAAGACAGCCATCCGTCGAGATGATGGGGATGGCATGACAATCGCTTGCGTGTGGTTCGATGTAAGAATTCAGCTGCAGGTTTATACGGTCTTCAGAAGCTATACGTTGCAGCAGCCCTACGTTGTATGCGGTCAAACGGAAGAAGTGAGGTGCACCAGCCCAGAGATGGGAGCAGTATTCCATATAGAGCCGAACTTGTGCTTTATAGAGTTGTAACCAATGAGCTGGTGTGAAATACCGCCCCCCTCAATTAAGTGCACCCAAGTTTCATTGAAGCTATTTGATCTTTGTCTTCGAGTTGACCGCGAAACTGGACATCGCTCGAAATGTCGACACCAGGGATCCCGATAGAAGGCTCGACATCAAGGGGAGTGAAACTGATGGGCAACCCTGAAAATTGATTGACACTTCAAAGGGACGTCTTTTGCAGTTGTTCTAGAGCAGTTTGTAGGGCTCTTCCGGGGCATTTGTGGGGCAGCCGCAGTCTGCTATGTTACAAGTTGACAGTTATATTGCATTGTGGTAACATGGCAGACTGTAGTTTCCCGTGTTTGATCAGTAATATGACAAACTACGTAAACAGCTTTTTATGCAGCAGTAAGATATTATACTTCTCCGAAATCTTAAAAATCGCATAAGAATAAATAGGTAGGTAGGAAAGATGAAATATTATGTCCACTGAAATGTTAATTCTGAAAAAGGCAAATATAAAAGACGCCACCCCTCGCCTCGTTTCAGGATATAAATAACTTCAAAAACAGCAAAAATCATACTAACTTTGAACCCCTGTTTTAACCCCTTAGGGGGTGAACTTACAAAAAACCTTTTCTTTGTGCTGCCCTACGCTATAGAAGACCCTCTGCGCAACATTTTTAACCCTTATTAGTTTAGGCCCCGCGTTGATAGATCAGGCAGTCAGTTTTCATTTATCTAAATTTAGGTACAAGATGAAAAACGAAACTTTCACATTATAAGTTTTGTTTTCATTTCCATCAAAGACTCACTTTAGGTTGCTGATCCGGAGAAGTAAATAAGAAATTTCTATCAACCAGTCAAATTGACTCATTCAAAAAAGGGATTTTTACTTTAAATATAAATCAAACTTAATTGAATTTAACCACGGTTGATACTGACGAGAAGATGCCGATGGAAATTTAACAGTAACTCTTTTTATCTATCCTCCTAACTCCCAGTTGTAACCAAAGCTATAACTTCTGCGCCCAAGGTACGCTTGGACCACGATTCGTGAAGTCTGGTAATTATACAAGAAACAATACTTTTATCTATCCTCATTCCAAGTAATACACTCTAGGTACTACATAAATAAAAGAAGAATAAAACGCTACATCTGAGGTGAACTGATGCAGTCTCCTTTCAATACGGCGCATGATAAATCGTTTATGCATAATGCATACCGCAATCGGAGTCCACCTCTCTATTACTCTGGAGCAGCAAGATTACCGAGCAAATGGATGTCTCGAACCCATCTGGTTTAATTAATCGAGAACTCGGTGACATCATAGAATGTCTCACTTGGATGCCTTTACCTAATAGTGAGCATTACTTAGGTTCCGAGTCGCCTAACAAAATAACGGAACCCCTATAGGATCAGTTTTGACTGCCAAGAATAAAGAAATCAAACCTGTACGAACATACAAGGTTAACACGTTTAAGTATTTAGCCAGTTTGTCAAAACTGTTCAAGCTTATTTTATTAAAACATCAACCACCTCCTAGGCCCTGATTGTAGTGCTCAAATGTAACAACTGTTTGTATTGGAAATATTTAAATCGGAAAAAAAAACACATTTCTATACAAACTGTGTGTGCTCACCTACTAAAAATACCGATTTGATTTTTTTATGTTATAGGACCATGGCACAGACCACGAACAAGGACACCCGTGACACCAGTGGAGGACGACTAGTCGTCGATCCTCCGTTTAGGCTTTTTTGCTATTTTTGATACATTATAGTTTCTTTATTTTTCTGATGTCTTTTGCGTGACTTGTTTTGTTGAAGAAGAATATTTTGCCTTTATCATTTCTTTTAATGTTTCTATCGGCCAGCCTTTCGACACGTTTACACATACAGTTCAATCGCCCACTATGGGGCATCTTAGTAAGACATGTCCCTAACTTGCTATCTAAGTCTATCAAGGAGAGGCTTTATCCCATAAGTTTTAATTAGTTAAACGAGACATTTGTGTGATGACAGGTGGTGTCGGAATACCGTTCAAATATTTATTTATCTTTTTAGGTAAATTGATTACACAGGGATCGGCCCCGTTAAGTAGGGATTTCATTCAATTTGGACGCTTTGACTAATTAAGCCTCTTTGTCTACGGAGTTGCGAACAGGAGGAAGAAGTCTTAGATCGATACCTGTTATTAGTATTTAAAACGTCGATCCCATTATTATACTAAAAGCTTGCTAAGTACAGTTAAAGAACGAAAAGGTTCGTCAGTTTTCAAATTGATTCGTTTGATATGTTATGAGCACTTATTACCTTTCGTAAATTTATCAGAGTAATACCTGTTGCATAGAAATTTATGCTTAAGTGTTAGATCAGAAAGTTCAGATTTGCTTGTAGGAACATTGATTCTTTTTGATGTAAGAAAAATTTAAAGAAGGTTGGCTAATATTTTTAAAACGGTATGTTGGTAGGTATAACTGATTCTTGCCATGCAAGCGAAAATTTATCTTAAGGTGACGGGTAGGGCAGAATAGCCACGCCAAACGATATTAATTTTTAGCTACTAAACCGGATCTATTTTAAACCATTACGGGGTTACAAACTCTCGGTTGTATAAAAACTATTATACTTTCTATTAACTAACCATGGAAAAATGTTGGATCCAACGCGTACGAGAAAAATTGATGCACGCCAAAAGCGGCCAGTTTTGGCGTGAATCAATTTTTTGGCGTACAAAAACGCGTCGCTAGTATGCCCTACCCGTCACCTTAAGGCGACGGGGGCCCTAACTAGCGATGCCAATCGATTTAAATTGATAGCAACTAAACCGGCTATATTTTTAGCAATTTCGAAGTTCTAGCCTCTCGGAAAGAATTACTATTTATTTATTACTCATAATTAACTTTTTGATCTGTTTTTGCACTCGAAATTTTGATTAACGCCATAAGTGGCAGTTTTTGGCGGTAATTCATATTTCGAGTAGGAAGCAGACCAAAAAGTTAATTATAAGTATTGAATAAATAGTATAAGTTCTTTTCGAGATGCGGGAACTTTGAAATTGTTAAAAAGATATCCGGTTTAGATGCGAACAATTTAAATCAGATGGCGTCGCTAGTGTGCCCTACCCGTCACCTTAAGGTGAGGAACCTTTTTATTCTCTGTACCGTACAAAGTAAATATAATTAATGTATGTTAAATGATGACTGTGCGTCAGAATAATAACGATTTACCCTTTAAGTTTTGTATTTTCTATAAATGTTCTCATTATCCTTTCTCAGGTGGAAATTGTACGAGCGTCCCCCCGGTGTTAAGAAACGCGAGGTGACCACTTGGGCTCCTGCTTCCCTGACAAAAAAGGTAATATCAGTGGCATAACTACGAGTATGTTTTGGCACAATCGAGCGGTTTGCATACTAAGAACCAGTCGGCATCTGTTTCGAAAATTTTAGGGGAGTGGTATCGAGTCCAAACGTGACTTATTGATGGCTTCCTGGCTACATTCATCGAGATAAGAGTGTCGAAATATGAGATTTGGAAGGACGGCCGTAACTTTTATAACGTAAGCTGAAGTGGCTTGTCTTTTTCACAGCTTCATGACACCGTAGACCTCAGTATACGGTTTAAATTAGAACTCGACACCTTTATCTGTAAATAAGGATCTTCACACTTAGATGGTCAATTAAGTGATCTAATAAGAGTTCCCTTTCTTTAAAAGTACACAACCCCAAGAAAATAGATTAGAAACTGAAATAATATATCTTGATAGAAATCATGTCAGTTACAACTTAACATTGTCACAACACGACTCGACTCGTACTTCCCTAATGTTTTTCTCTATAAACTAAAAGCCTTACATCAAACAAATGCCAACTCCCTGTTATGAAACTGAAAATCACTCATATGTACAGGCAGCCACCAGGTTACTCCAATCTGTCAAAATTCCTCAAATGAAAATGAACCGAACACGTTTGACATTAAGGTGAGAATCGAATAGAGAAAATTGACAGTTTTGTATGATTTGATGTGTGGCTGTACTTAATGCGCCCAAAGTTATTTTTCTGGAAACATTTCGTAACGCCTGTCTCTATTCTTCCATAAACTTGTATACTAGAGAATTGCCGGAAAATTTTAGACTCGTTTGTACAATAACTTATTCGCATTTTTGTACATACATTCCTTGGCCCTACTGAATAACATTCACTGGGGGTTTCGTCTTCCCACGACTTTGTGGTTTGCAAAAAGTTCCGAACTTTTCAAAGTAGCTGTGAAATCTACAGTGTCCTTACCATGAGTTTGAAAAACTGTTCTCGCTTTCATTGAGTAGCAAGTGAAAGAGACAGAGCAATAGTTTTCGATAGCGAGGATAGTATTTCAAACTCATGGTAAGGCCTCTGAAGTTGGGGATGGCTATACGTCATAGAGTAAGATAATAATAGTCTGGTATATTTGACAATACTTCTTTTGTTGAGTCTCAACAAAAGAAGTATTGTCTGAAAGAATTGAGAAGAAAAATATATGTTCAATTTCTTAGAATTTTATACAGCGACTTACGACTTTTCTTCTAGCCTTTTTATTTAACAATAAGTCGCTGGGTACTTGAAGTTTTGAAATTTATTGTTTAAAAAGTTATCCCAAATATTAGAGTAAGTTCTGTGTCAAAATATCATCATCTTTAAATTACTCTCGACATTCACGTATACCTACTTGCCCACAAAAAGCTAACATGTTACGTGAAGAAGGCGTAAAAGTAAATAAAGTTTGGTTGGATTCCGTTGCATTTAAATGGATGAGATTATTTTTTATGTGATAGGTGGCAGACAAGCAGACGGATCACCTGATTGTAAACAATTGCCGCCGCCCATGGAAACCAGCGACACCAGTGGAGTCACAAGTGGGCTGCCAACCTTTTAACCCCCCTGTCCCCCGGTTTGGGCCTCCGGTACCCTCATTCTCTATTAATTGATTTGAAAATAATCAATTAACAGTGGAGATTGGAAAATAATCGCATTAAACGATGAATCGAATATCCATAGCTAATAAGTATTCATATTCCCAATACACAGATCAAAGCCAATACCACAATCCGGCAGTGACCCACGCAGCAAAATGTCAATGTCATGTCACGTCATGATTCAAGTTCAGGTTCGCG
Organism: Marasmia exigua; assembly: GCA_019059595.1. Taxonomy (NCBI): domain Eukaryota; kingdom Metazoa; phylum Arthropoda; class Insecta; order Lepidoptera; family Crambidae; genus Marasmia; species Marasmia exigua. The sequence continues at coordinate 1,959,211 of CM032494.1, read as the reverse complement.
TTCGAATGGACATCAATATGTGGGTGAAACCTGGATATTCGGTTTCCATCCCAGATTATACTGGCTTACGTTCGACGTCGCTGTCCATCAATATTGGCTTTAAATGTGCGGTCTTATAATTAAAATCCATATTCATAGTAGGAGTATTTGGGTTGTTTGGTGCACGTGTAACGTTTCTGGCAACCCATATACTCTTTATTGCACAAGTGGTTACAGAACTTAAGTTATTATATTCTTATTACTTCTTTTTTTTATAGAGGCACAGTAAATTGGCTTGCCTCAGCCTGATGGTAATCAAGAGAAGAGCCCAAGTTGCAATTAGCTGTCGAACATACGTTGCGACTTGGTAAATTAAGTTTACACAATGATGCCGGAACGAAATGAAAAGTTTTGTAACTCACGTTTTTTCCATGAAAACGAAGCCTTATGAGTGGCTATTTCGTAAAAAAAATTGTGAGTTTGTTAGCTCAACTGGAACAAGTATTACTGGTTGCTTAACAAAACGTTTCAAAACAAGGCATTTATTTAAAAAAAATGAAATCAACAAGAGTTCTACTTCGGGACAGTATATAAAAAGCAATATACTGCACTAAAGGCAAAGACTGTGGCGGTACATACAAAATACAATACATAAAAATACATGATACTCATAAACACACAATGTTAAAAAGTCTGCAATCACTCCATGGTTTTCTAACAAATTTCGTGGAAGAATTATAGTAAGATTTCACCGGGTGTTTTTTTGATTTGATGCTTTTCAAAGGCTGGAATAATCATTTTCACTGTTTTTGCATTAGTTAACTATGCAGATTTCTAAACTTCTTATACTCTTTTCGCTTTATCATGATATCGGTGACAGCAGGACAGAGTAATACGTGAGTCACACGTTGGATAGAGACTAACGTGAAAAATGTATCGATTTTGACATCTGTCACCCATATTAAGCTAAAGCGAAAGGAGTATAGTTACTCGTGCGTGTCTCTTTAATCACTCACTTCACATCACTCGACACTGGCAAAATTATAGAAGTGTCGCAAGACATAGCCATCAATTAATAAAAAAAAATTGTTACTCGTATTTTTATCCAATTTTTAACTTTTTTTTCAAGATGGCACAATTCAAGTATAAACAATTATTATCAATTCATTACAATCAACACACAGAGCATTCTCGTAGTTGAAAGGTTACTAGGTAAGCGTAATGGTCAGGATGTTCTAATAATCTATTTACGAAAACAGGTATTTCGTATGACAATCATGGAGTGATCGCAGCCTTTTTTGATGTGTGTATGACAGTTCAGTTATTCAAAATAACGGGAAGTAACTTTTATTCTCAAGCCAATGACTCGTGGCAGTCGGTGTCAAATTTCAAATGTCAGTCGCAAATCTTTGCGTTTAGTAATGTAAATGAGGATAAACGATCTGGTGAGTGCACAAAAAAGTTGGCCGGCAATAACGAACCGTTAAGCAAATTCATGAATATTTGAGCTCCTGTTAGGGAGAGTGGCGTACCTTTATCAACATTTGAATTATTGAAACTCGGCTTCGATTCTGTCGCTCCCTTTCTAGGCGAGTCGTATCCATCATCAAAGGTTCTTGTTTGTTGTTCGTTGGGTCCCTCGCTCTTTATCGATTCAGCCCTAAATGTAAGTGCGGTTGCGAGAACCGTTTCAATTACCCGAAGCACTCTATTTACTCTACAGCTGTTTAAATATTGCGGTATTAGGTATTCGGCCTAAAACACTAAAGTGTAGACGCTATGGATTAACAGGCTTTGGTACTAACGATGTTTAAGGTTTTCAGTGTAAATGACTGAACTTAAATCGCTTAGATAATAGGTCTAGAATTAGTATTATTTTTATTTCTTAAACAAGAAAAAACATCTTCTAAGAATATGTACCTAAATACATGGTGACTAAATATATGTATGGAGTAAAATATATTATGTTTACAGAAAAGGGGTATGGGATTCCATCTTTCCACAAGGATCAATTGGAATTTTATTTGAATTGTTTGTAATAGTGTTGCCAACATTCATACCAGTTTTCAGCTTCGTACAAATTAATATAACCTTTTGGAGCTAATGAAATAATACATTTATTCGTAGAAATCATACGAATATTTGCAAGAAAATATAACAGAGAATATTTACCCAATAACTACCTGAGTTTCTTGGATCTAGTTCAAGTGACTAACCTAAGAGAGTGCATCGGAAAGGATACATCTATTTTATAATAACATTTCCCTTCTGAAAACCCTTCTAAAGCTTCTCCTAAGGGATACTTTGCAATTCTTTTGGTCCAGTTCCATAGTGTTTTTTGTAAGATTATTATGCAGTTGTACTGCTATACCAAATACATTCTTATTTTATAAGCGCTGTCTTGCACTGAGTGTGTTCTATTTTTGTATACGATGATCCCAAACTACTAGGTATACTTTATGTGGACAGGGAAATAAGTTAATTCTGAGATTTGTCAAGTATGTTTCTATTTCAAAAGGATGTACTGATTGATCCATAAAAAACATGACTGTGGACTAAACTTTTGTTTGTGTGGGATAGTTCATCTATCGATAGGGATGGTAGACAATATCAAGCAGAAAGCCCTCCGTCGTGTCTTGTCTCCAACGGATTCAAGGTGGACGTGCGATCGATGCGATAGAGAATAATAAAGATGAGCTTTCGCTTATATAGATTAAGATATCAGAATCTTTATCCAAGAGATTTTTATGTTCTAATAGTAATAAATCTAATAGTAAAAAATCTCAGAAGACTGACGGGAAAGTGTATTACTATCGCTGAGAGCTCGTCTTCGTAGCCTCGTTTATGGAATTTATGTAAGCAAATAATGTCGGTACTTAACAATCTACTGAAGTTGATCGTGCAATATTGGTATTTGCATTAACTATCCGCAGCAAGTAGATTATTTAATTTTATTTATCATTTTGTACGACGCGTTTATACGTTTATATTTATACGAAGTATGTACGACGCGTTTATATTTATATTATTTAGTTAAGAAAACCAACAGCCTTACAATTACGTAAACAGTTCAACAAAGAGTTAAGGTAATAAAAGTAAAGTATCATACATTAATTTTTACACAATTAAAAAAACTAGGCATTACAAAACTAATATGTCGTATAAACGTATGGATCTTTAAGATACAAGTGACCATTTGGGAGCAATATAGCTCAGTGGATATAAAACGTACGTGGATATATAACTTCTCCAGGGATCCTAAGTAGCCCCACTAAGATTTTCATAATCAAAGTTAGTGATATTGATATGAATTTTAGGCAAACTCACTCAGATTTCTTTGCAGAAAAGAACTCGAAAACGGCCCATGACTTTAAGATAGAAGTGACCATTTGGGAGCGTTATAGCTTAGTGGATATAAAACGTACGTCTTCTTCAGGGATCCTAAGTAGCCCCACTAAGATTTTCATAATTACAGTTAGTGATATTAATATGAATATTAGGCAAACTCACTCAGATTTCTTTGCAGAAAAGAACTTGAAAACGGCCCATGACTCTCCGCTTGACACCCTAAATGAAACATCTTGTATATTTGTATTTATTTCGGTGATAAAACTTCATTATACTATATAAAAACATACTTTTTGTACTGTTTGTTGCTTCTCACTTCTAGTCAAATTTCATTCACGAAAACGGGAACCCACTGTACAGATTTGATAACCTAGCGTGCTTTAAAATATACGGCATAAACGAATTTATCTTTTGATTGCGTTGACTTAGAAGATTTATTTTTTCACAGCTCCAAGAGATATCAACCCTGAGAATTGGATAATTTCAGCGTGAGTACCTTTACGCGTTCCTGAGAAAAATTATCGACAAACAGACAAACTAGAAGACGGGCGACAAAGTAAAAGTAAACAAAAAGGCAGTTAAAATAATTTATCATTATGACATCGACGATATAAGAGCTAGTCATATAGGAGGTACCTGACTGGCCGGATGGCACACGCGTTCGTGTTTCATCCGGCCAGTCAGGGTCACTACCATAGTTGAAGCCAAAGGTTGTAGGTTCAATCCCCATACTGGACAAATGCGTGTGATGAACACTTGTGTTTGTTGAAACTCTGGGTGTAATACAATGTATTCTAGTCATCTTTAACTTGACATACACGCTAAGATAAGGATGACTTAAATACATTGTCGGTTCCCCGTTGCGTCCAAAGCTGTCGCATTGGAGCCCGGGGTAGGATATATGAGTTTTTGTAATTCCTCAGTTGTCTAACATCCATATCACAAGTGCTTATGTTACTTAGTACGGAATCAGGTCAATGTATGAGATGCTGTAATGAAATAAGTAATATTTTCCAGGGATACATACTCGTGTGAAAAAAAATCTGGAATAGTTCTGTACATTTAGCATTTATTTTAGGTTCGGTACGTCTACTGTTGTGCAGTTATGCAGAGAGCACAGGCGATTCAATGCCTAAAAGGAGGCTCATACTGATCATATAAGTCTGAAGTAATTAATAAAGAAATTTTGTATTTGTACTGTTTTGCTTGGATATCTAGCTGGCAGACATTTAATCTTGCTTTGCACTTTTTTAGCAAAACATACAGTGGGATACCGTAAACAGTATCTTTTACTGAAAAAGTTTAACTCATAAATGCAACTGCTATTTTAAATTAAACATTGAAAAATTCATTTTAAAACAACACGAGAACACGCGTATCTAAAATGAAACCGTAAACTGACATTGTGTTGTGTTGTACTTAATAGGGGAGTAAAACGGAGGGAGTAGGTACAAGCGGTTTATTTGGGAACAAAGCGGTACGGACGCGCGCGCAACAAGTGAGAGCCGTTCGTTCTGCTGCCGTTCTCTAGCTAAAGCGCCGTTAACCAGCAAACGGTCAATTTTGCCTTTTAGATACCATGCGAATCAGATTCCGAATCTAATATTTTTTCTCAAATCATTCTAAGTTGGTTTGTTCCTGAGATAGAAGGTCGATTACTGCGAATCAGAGCTTCCTCTTTGGAACATTTATACAATACATGGTTAAAATGCAGTTACTTTAAATTTCTTAGTTATAACACAAGTATTAAGCACTCCTAAATATCAATGTAATAATAATATATTAAGTTAAATTGTACATAAGAATACAAAACTTAAAAAATACAAATGCTAATAGGCTTGTGTACTAGGTCAGATATTGGCAGATTTTTTAAATAGCATTGAGAAATAACGGTCCAAAAGAGCTATGTACAAAATTTCAGCTTGAAACCTTATGTATTATTTTTGTTATAAGCCCTCAAAGGCTTATAGGCAAGTTAATTTGTAAGTCTTAAATTTACGAAATATTTTTATAGCAATCGATATTTTATTAAATTTATGGCAACTTATGTTATGAAAACATTTTCATAAACGCACTGCTTCATATAGCTATCTCGCGATGCGCACAAACTAGTGAGGGCTGACGTCACGCCTCGCGTCGCTGTTTGTATGGAGCGTATTGGGCAAGTCTATTTTAAGTGATTTTCAAATTGTCCTATCTCGAAGAATTTCCAAGCTAACAAATCCATTCTGTCACCGATGTTTTCACTTTTGAGAGGTCCTTATATTACCAACAAGAGAAAAAAAATAGGACACAAGCCTATTATAATTTATCTTTGTTCTGAGTGGGAATTGAACCTACAACTGAGGTAGGGCTGCTACCACATGCGCCATTGGGTTTTTAATATTTGTAGGTTCTATTAATTTATTCAAGGCGTTTATTTGTATTTATACATGAGTATAATACTTTATGTACGACACACTTTTTGGTTTACCAAAAACTTATGAAAAGAACTAAAACGTTACACTGAAACGTTACCCTTAAATTTATGATCCATTGAGACCGACATGGACGGACGAGCCTGAGGACCCACAATGAATCGCTCCCGTAACGTGCTACGATATATTTGTCGCATCAAAACAAACGTGATATACAATAGACGTGTGTAACTCTTAACTGAAATGACTCAGTGGTCCAACTCAGCCAAATGATACACTGTTCTAAATCTCTAATCTTCGCTCCGAATGTATCATTCTACTCAATTGGATCTCGATCAGAGTTGGTCAAATGGTATGGTTAATCATCGCTCACTGATACGAATGAGCTGATTGATCCAAATGAGATGAATAATCCAAATGAGCCGAATCATCCGAATGAACTGAATGATCCGAATTAGAAGCGAATGGGTAAGCCGTGGGCTGTTCGCGGTGAATCAGTAACCGTCATTCCACTTATTACATGGGGGGAAGAGAGAGGTATATTTATATGGCACAGCAGAACGGGATCGATGATTCATCCTTTTTTTAAATATTAGTCAGACATTTGGCCACAATCTCACCTGATGGTAAGTGATGATGTGGCCGCGGATGGATCATATCTGTCTAGTAACAACATTCAGAACAAAATCAATTACACGCCCTTTGCTATTATAGAATCTATCTGAGAGTCGATGTTCCAAATGATTGAAATCAAGCGTTTCACTGTTCCGAATCTTTATACTGATCCAGATGCAAATGTTCTAGTCTTTTGAAATATACGTTTTTGCGAGGTGTAAATACAGTGCGTGTGAAAGGGGGTAGCAATTCGACGGTAATTTGCGTTTCATCGTAAGGTCTCTGGCGCAACAAGTGGGGTGAGAGCGGTGACGAAGACCCTCCGAGCAGCGAAATTTAGGCCAAATTTACGTTAGGTACGTCTCCTGAAAGTTTAAATTAATTTCACAAAATTGAGGCTGGAATTGCGTAACTGTTTATATAACGGTATCGTGAAATTGTGTAATATAGTAGAGTTTTCGAGAATTGGATTATAATATTGAATCCGTCAGCATCGGATGCTTTTTTGATTTACAGTTTTTGATATACAGATGTTTATAAAATTAACAAAATAATTTGCTAGGAATAAGCTAAACACCAAAGAAATACAAATATTATTAACGACACTGCACCTTTGAGTGTGACAGTCAGTGTCGCCTTTATTCTTAGAATCTCCTGGTTCCAATTATAAAACTACTACCGATCGCCCGCAGCTTCGCTCGCGTCAAATTAGGTTGGCCACTAAGTAACTTTTTCATCTCTTCAACTATCTTAACTTCAAGAATTACGTCAGTCTGTCGCTTCGTTTTGCAGTGAAAGATGCACAAACAGACAGACACATTATTTAAATATTATTAAGTATAGAATTTGGTGTCATTTTGTAGAGACATATCAGGTTACTCCAAGTCTCAAATGTCCTTAAATGATATTGATGATATCCATAGGTGTTTGAGATTAAGGTGAGAATCAATTGAATAAATTAGTCAGATTTGCATAAATTAATGTGCGATTTGACATTTCTAACTATCTTGATGATTTCTTAATTAAATTCAAAATTACAATTGGGTTCCCATATTCCTGACCTGGCAGGAAGACTTAGTTCAGCTGCATATACAGTACGAAAAATAAGTCATCAGACCGATATTGAAGCAGCAAGACTTGTGTTGCTTGCTCTGCAGCTGATATTCAAACTATCTTTGTGCTACAGAAGCGAGCTGTCAGGGACATATACGGACTCAGGCCACGGGACTCACTTAGAAGTTTGTTCAAAGAAATTAACATCTTAACATTAGCATCACAGTACATCTTTTACTGTATTACGTATGTTTATAAAAATCTGGAACACTTTCCTAAAAAATCTGATAAACATAACCTTAACACCAGAAATAAACATAGGCTTGCTGTTTCAAATCTCAGACTTCATAAGGTTGGTAATGAATTTGTCGGAATGAGTACTAAAATATTTAAAATGTTTGCACAAAAGCTTGTTCACTTACCAATGCCTAAATTAAATCACAAATTAAAATTATTTAATGGCAAAAGCCCATTATACAGTTAAAGATTATTTAAATGGCAAGAATTTGTGGAAATGATAAACTGTTCGCCTACACCTTAAATATAGTAATGGATATATTTATTGTTCAACATGAAATCGATGCTTTTAACATAGTAATAATAACATTGTATTAAAATTTTTGGCGATTAAAAAGAGTTTCTTGCCGGATCTTTTCGTCAGAATCAACTTTCCGATTCCAGTGGTAGAATCATATTGTGTTTAATCATTTCTAAGTATATTGTATGTATTGACACATATGTGTAATAACATATATAATATACTTACAAATAAATAGTTATAATTTTTAATGTATGACGATTTGAAAATGCTGTATGTATACAAGCCTATGCAAATAAAGATATTTTGAATCGAATTGAATTAATGTCGTGACTATTACTTTAGGCCACTAGTCTCGTGATCAGTTTTTAGAATTTCACTTAGTTCCTTTAAGATTAAATTCCTGGCACGATTATTTCAGTTGTTAATTCAACTTTGGAATTTTCAATTTGTGTCTTATGGGTATACCTCAAGTTCTGGAAGAATTTTTGATATTTCATTTGCTAGACTGGTTGAAATACGGTATACGACTACTTTTTTTTTAATTTTGCAATCAAAAAACCTCTCAATGATAGAAAAATCGTTGAAAGAATCACTTGATTCTCATTTAAACTACCTCAGATATCACAACTTTAAAATCACATTATTTTGGGTAAACCCAAAATGCTAATGGCTACCCCAATGGCTACTTAGATGTGACGTCACACTTAAGTATTTTGTATGCATTTCATTTGAATTTTGTATGGTAGCTATTACAAATGTTTCGTTTATGTCAATGGTTCTATTATAATAATTGGTGCAAATTGTATGGGTTATTCAATGGTATAATTATTTTTTAATAATTTCATACTTTTAAAATGGACTTGCCCATGAATCTTTGAATGACCATAAAACCGGCTAGACGTTATATTTTTAATTGAGAATTTTTGCCTTTGGCCCATATTGACTTATATTTTGACAAAATATTTATATTTTGTAAAATCTTGAACTTAGTCGTATACCCTATTATTACAGTACACGGGCCAAAGTTAATAAGTTGGGTTTCCGCTCTCAGCATATATTTCTATGACGAAGAAGTCACATAATTTTTCCGTGTATTTTGTGCACTTAGTGTCAACTATTTTAATTTTGTTTGTGTTCAATAAATGTTATTTGTTTCTTTCGTTCGAAGGCACCATTATGAACAACAGCCAGTCCGAATCTTCAAGAAATAAAACAATTTGTTTTATGGCAGACGATAAACGAATTAATAAAAACGGCCATCACAGTAATAAAACTCGAACCATTACCGCCGACGTCTATTTCCTATTCAAATGAAATCCGAAGATATCGAACGTGAATGTTTTATTATTAAGGTGACGGGTAGGGCACACTAGTGACGCCAATCGATTTTAATTTTTAGCTACTAAAACGGGTCTATTTTAAACAATTTCGGGGCTACAACCTTTCAGCAAACACTTATACTATTTATTAAATAACCATGTATAAATATTGGGTCCGTTTTTGTACGCAAAAAATGATTCACGCCAAAAGTCACCGTCACCTTAACTGTTTTAGGCCGATTTTTTGATCCGTAGTTACTTTTTGGTTAAATTAACTTAACTTTCTAACCAATAGTCAAAGTGGCGCAATGCCTTGTAATATAACTATTGGATAAGCTAATTGACATTTTGACCATTGTTTACTTTTTAAAAACATTAGTTCCGTTTAATTCCATTACTACAACAACATTAGATCCACAAACAACGCTTATAAAAACCGCCTTAAAAACCACAAACAAAAAAGTGTAAAATAACATTTTTATCACTTCATATACTTTAAACAACATTTTATAACAGTAGGTACACTCGAGAAAAGGTGTTACCGAACTCGATGCCTAATACTATCTTGTAATATCTTCTATAACCACGGCGATACAGCATAATAATTTCAACAGAGACAATTATCTTGTTTCGTACTTTTTAGATCGTATTTTTTTTTTGGTAGCCGGGTTTTAGTTTTTAAACTTTATTTTTTCTATTAATAATGTTAGAGAGACTTTTATATAATTTATGGCAAACGAAGTATTGACTGATTAGCTTCATAAAAGGCAAGTGCTATCATCATTCAGGATCAGTACTTTAAGCGGTCTTTGATAAAATATACTACAACAAAATAATTGGGACAACCTAGTTTAATCGAATTGAGCAAGAACGTTAATTTATTCAACTATTCCACAGCGTTCTGTTAGCTCACACAATATAGCGTTCAAGTATTTCCCTGCTTCCTTACAAATTTGAGCAAATTCAAAGCAGTTCAAGATTCAAAGACACTCCTAGATCAAACGCGTGGTTTTGCTAAAGGGGATAAATTCGCTATTACCACACATTGTTGAAACTGTACCAAAGTGACTTTGAACGTCATAAAATACGAGCATCTAGGGCTGTCGCTTCCGTAAATATTTTATTCATAGGTCTATCATATCCTCCTGATCTTGTAATTCCCGGTTACGTCCCTGGAGACCTATTTTTGATTTACTCGTATGGTTTAGTGTCATGACGAGCGCACGATTTCTACTGATATTCTTTCGACATACGATATTCCGCATTTTTGAATCATTCGTCTGCAACGAGTGACCCCACCCACTCGGTTGAGTGACTTAAAGCGAGCGGTAGAAGCAACGTCAAAATAGTTGTCAATAGCAACAAGCACAAACAAAATATTATACATTTCAAAACTTTGATTTGACTGGTTTTGACAGTTGACACAATGTGACTTTCATAGCTTTTTGTGCAAAAAAGCAAAGATGGCGACTTGGAAGGCGAATGAGACTTACGTCGCATACGTCGACGCTAAGTCATTCAAGTAAATCAAAAATAGATCTCTTGATATTATACGAGGGGCATGCCAAAAGTCTTTAGAAACTCTTTACTTAATAATTTGATACTGGCAAGTAATACACCATCGTAAACACGTATTTTGTGTTTAATTTAAATATGGAACATATTAGAATTCATTTGTTTTTTTAAGGAGCTCATTTTTGTAAGACTTCGGCGGGAATTCGCCGGCAAGAATGGAACTCAGTCGACGTGATTTTCGCGCTATGATTTACTATGACTATAAGAAAGGTTTAAAACCACAAGAATGTTTTAAACTATTAGTGGCTACTTTTAGTGAGTCTGCTTGTTCCTGAGCAACAGTTTTTAATTGGTTTGCTGAGTTCAAGAGAGGGAGGGGCAGCTTTGAAGATGTAGCGAGGTCAGGTCGCCCGCCAACAGCAGTCACTCAAGAAAATGTTGAAGCGGTTGAAAAGATAATCCGGGAAAACCGCCGAATCACATACGTAGAGCTTGAGTGAGAACTGGGTATTGGATCAGCAGCGCTGCAAATCATTATGCATGATCGCCTTTCTATTCGGAAGCGTTGTTCAAGATGGGTGCCGCATAAAATGACCGACGACCAGAAAGATCGCGCCGGGTAATTGGTGCCGGTTAATGATTGACAAATTTGACGTAGGAAAGAAAAAAACGTATACGATATACTTTCTGGTGACGAAACATGGCTATATAATATGTCAGTAACCTTTTCGTGTTATTCCTAAAAGTAGCTACTTTAGGCAATAATAAGAATTTTGGTTATTTGTGCGAAAATTATATTACACAAGTACATCTCCAAACAATCCTTAATAAAAAAAATTATGGATTCACTGTTGTATTTTTTTTAATGTCTCATAATCACAATTATTACAAATCTTCTGGCGGGCGCTAGTTACGACGATGCGGCACCTTAATTATTTTTCCCCAAAATAGTAAGTTCGGTTCTCGTTCTTTCAGTAACCTTTTCGTGTTATTCCTAAAAGTAGCTACTTTAGGCAATAATAAGAATTTTGGTTATTTGTGCGAAAATTATATTACACAAGTACATCTCCAAACAATCCTTAATAAAAAAAATTATGGATTCACTGTTGTATTTTTTTTAATGTCTCATAATCACAATTATTACAAATCTTCTGGCGGCGCTAGTTACGACGATGCGGCACCTTAAATTATTTTCCCCAAAATAGTAAGTTCGGTTCTCGTTCTTTGGTTTGACTTTTCATACAGACGATTTACTTTATTTCGGAAGCCTTTCTATTCGGAAGCGTTGTTCAAGATGGGTGCCGCATAAAATGACCGACGACCAGAAAGATCGCGCCGGGTAATTGGTGCCGATTAATGATTGACAAATTTGACGTAGGAAAGAAAAAAACGTATACGATATACTTTCTGGTGACGTAACATGGCTATATAATTTTGATCCCGAAACAAAACGATATTCGACTGTATGGTGCTTTGAAGATGAACGCACGCCGACAAAATGAAGTGCACGCAGCATCGCAGTGCACGCAGATAGCAGAAACAAAGGATCGCCTCGTTTTTTTGTAACACCGGTCATATCGCAACTGTGGTGCTCGAAGATCAAAAAACAGTTAATTTTGAGTGGTATGTGTCAGTTTGTATCCCAACCGTTTTATCAGCATGGTTTGTCAAGCGACCGAAGTCAGGAATCCGGCACCTTCGTAGGCATCGCGACTACGCCTCGGCTCACACGTCCGCCAGAACACTGACTTTTTTAATTCATAAAATGTGCAATCCTGCCTCATCCACCATATTCCCCTGACATAGCTCCTTGCGATTTTTACCTATACCCTAAAATTAAAGAAAAGTTGAAAGGCAGGAGATTCGAAAGCAAGGAAGATACACTATCCGCCCATAATTTGGAAATTTCAAAAGTATCTGATAAGGAGTGGCCAGAGGTATTTTCCAGATGGTTTAAACGTATGGATAAGTGCATACATGCCGAAGGTGAATACTTTGAAAAGATTGACGTGAGTAATAAATAATAAATATTATAATTTTTGTCGTATCTATACAATACAGAGGTAAATCCTACTGACAGCTGCAACGCTTATAGGTAATCCAAAAAAGCGAAACACTTGCGCATTTTAATCGACACTTTGCGCCCTCTATTGGTATAGAGTGGAACTAATGTCCTGAAACGAAGTGAGCGCGGGCTACTAGTCTAATAAAATAAGTATCTACATAAATATTATTTCGTGTTTAGAGAAACCAAATAAGTCACTTGGCTATTTCAAGTAAATTACCTATACTGTTTCTACTTATTTAAACATAGGTATTATTATTTCTATGACAGAGCGATCATTTAATTAAAATATGAAATGGAATAGTTTCTATAAAATAAAATCATAAGAAAAATTATGATTATGATAGGTATTTTTTTAGTTTTGCGTATTACTTACATTATAAATATTTACTTATCATTGTCATTCAATAATATTATTCATATGATATTTGAAAAAAAATATACTTGTTTAATTCAACAGAACAGTTTAAATTAATAGTCTAAAGCTAGGCCACAAGGCCAATTAAGTTTGGATCGCTAATAAAGGTCTTGTAGTCTTCGCTTTGTTGGATAACGATGTTATTAGGGGTTCTGAATGATCTCCTCGCCTTATCCCTAATATGTGTAGGAATGGTCGTTAGCAAATGTCACTCAGTTGAACGATATTGATACCTATTACCTTCTATTAAGGCTTATAATCAAAAGTAGTACTTACGGTTTTGCCTAGCTTACAGGATATCAAAACAAGGACTCAGATTTCATCATTGAAAGGAGCATTGGCTCTAAAGCTTTTGTTATAATCGATTTTATAAGGTATACAAATGTATTGTAATGTAAAAATTTGCAACATCAAAATGTTGTAAATTTTTTTATTGTCTTTAATACCGCCAATGCAATGGTGTCAACATGAAATGAATTACATGATGTTAAGATTTGCTAGTCACGTGTATGGGGACAGTCGTTTTCCCTACATTTATAGTATAGGTGCCCTGCGTGCAACGTGATTAGGCGTCCACGTGCACCCTGTGGTCATAAATACCCTAAGAACTGAACAGCGAGGCTTTTTTTACGAGTACCTACATACAGTCCGCGTTTTCGTCTTAATAATCTTATTACCTGCAATATCTCGGGAGAAATACATGAAAACCTATGATCCTTTATTGAAGAGAAAATTCAAGAATTGCCAAAAATTTTCAGAATATGTGTTTTGGCCAACTATTATATGTTATTCAATTTCAACGTAGTTGAACTTAGATACTCTTTGAGTTATTAAATAATTATATGTATTACAATTAAATATTTTATTTATTTTATAGTAGCTGATGAAACTAACTTTAAATCCCTCTCTATGTTCAGGATTCTACTCTTTCTACTCTACTCTTGTGACAGATGCCAGACGAGCAGACGTATCACCTGATAGTATGTGGTTGCCGCCGCCGATAGACACCCGCGACACCAGTGGATTAACAAGTGCGCTGCCAACCTTTAAATCTCCTTTCTCCCGGATTGGGCCTCCGGTACACCCACTCACCCCGCAAAACACAGTACCTACAGCACTGCTTCACGCCAGTGTTCTGTGAGGCCGTGATATCACTTTTCACTCACTCACTTCGCTCAGGATTAAAACGCGCTCGTCGCCATTAATATTTTTAATATTAATTGTTGTAAAAAAAGTAGTAAACTTATTAGGGCTTTCATAATCATCATCATCATTTCAGCCAATAGACGTCCACTGCTAGACAGAGGCCTCCCCCAATGTTCTCCGCAAAGATCGATCCTGTGCCGCCCGCATCCAATGGATTCCCGCGACCTTCACCAGATCGTCGGTCCACCTTGTGGGGGTCTGCCACGGCTGCGACTTCCTGTACGTGGCCTCTACTCAAGGACCTTTCCGCCCCAACGGCCGTCTGTTCTCCTCGCTATGTGCCCTGCCTATTGCCACTTGAAGCATGCAATCCTTTGGGCTATGGACCTTAGTTCTACTGAGGATCTCATAATTTCTGGTACGATCACGTTGCTTAATAAACAAAAAATTAACGTTTGAAACAAAAATAATTCATATAAAGTTTTCGAAAAAAGAATTAAAACTGCTTTATAATACGGTTTTAGCTATCTAAAGTTTAACAAACATGTATGAATAAAATCCTAAAAGGTTGATTGTACAAAATAACCAACACATCACTCTTATTTAAAAGTGTTCGGCCCCCACCCGTACCCCAAAGGCATACTGACGTTCAGAGACGGGACATAATGTTTACAAAGAAAATAATTGTTTCCTCCAAGTTTTCAAAGTTTCTTTAACAATCTTTTTAATCTCTTAATTAAAGTTGAACATGACTTTGGCACAATAGCTTAAGGGTAGGGCACACTAGCGACGCCAATTAATTTAAATTGTTAGCAACTAAACCGGATATCTTTTTAACAATTTCGAAACTGCAGCCTCTCAGAAAACACTTATACTATTTATTTAATACTTATACTTAACTTTTGGGTCTGCTTTTGTATTCGATTTTTGGCATTAATCCTAATTTCAAGTGCAAAAACAGATCTAAAAGTAGAGCGCAATTATTAAATAAATAGTATAAATGATTGCTAAGAGACTCCTTCCCGAAATTGTTTAAAATGGATCCGGTTTAGTAGCTAACAATTTAAATCGATTGGTGTCGCTATTTAGGCCTACTCGTCGCCTTAAGGAGCAGAAAGAGCTAACGACCTCCCGCAAATCTTAAGTTGACGCATTGAAAGATTCGTTTTAATTGTGGCAATTATGAGACCTTTTTAAAAAAGTACAACGGTGAATCCATAAAGAAAAGTAAGTATTAAGTATTTTTTGAAACAACATTTGTGCCATATGTCAGTAACCTTTTCGTGTAATTCCTAAAAGTAGCTGCTTTAGGCAATAATGAGAATTTTGGTTATTTGAGCGAAAATTATATTACATAGGTACATCTCCGAACAATCCTTAATATTTTTTTTTATGGATTCACTGTTGTATTTTTTTAATGTCTCATAATCACAATTATTGCAAATCTTCTGGCGGCGCTAGTTACGACGATGCGGCACCTTAAATTATTTTCCCCAAAATAGTAAGTTCGGTTTTCGGTTCTTTGGTTTGACTTTTCATAAAGACGATTTACTTTAGCCACTAACTGACCTTTACTAGTAGATTCAGTTGGTCTGATTCCCCTGATAAAGAGATTCGTCATGTCTGTCTGTCCGTACGTTAGAATGGCATTTTTGAGACATGTGATAAGAGGCAGACGAGCAAAATATGCTGATGGTAAGCAGTCGCCCATAAACACCCGCAATACCAGTGGAGCCACCAGCACGCTGCCAACCTTTAATCCCTATTTCCGTATACAGGCGCTGTTTTAGGTCTGGTTCATATGTAAAGCAACTCATCATCATCCTCCTGCCCTTTTCCCAGGTTATCTGGGGTCGGCGCAGTATGTTTTCCTTTTCCATACGTCCCTGTCATTCGTCATTGAAACATCCACCTCTTTTTCCATCATGTCATTCTTCACACAATCCATCCATCTCTTTTTCGGCCGTTCTCTGTTCCTCCACCCACTTACGTTTAAACTCATCACTTTTTTGGCAACATGTTCTTCCCCTCTTCTCCTTACATGGCCATACCAGGAAAGACGCAACATATGTAAAGCAACTATTACGGTACATATATGTATGTAATTTGAGTCGAGTTTAAGAAAGTGTAAAGCAAACTGACACATATTTTGTTTATTATTTGATAGAAATGGGGTGAGCCCGGCGTCTCATAGCCACTGCGACCAGTAGATGATCGATTGTGGCAGCCCCGTAACCTATTACAGCACTTCATGTAGCTCCAGTTCCAGGATAACACATAGGAGTTTTATCTAACTACTTACTTTAATCTGTTATTGAGTAAAATTAATTCATCAGTTTATTTCATTATAAAATCCTGTGCTATAATGAAGTGCCAATCTCATTCGACCAAGAGGTCAGACTATAAGCCAACCTAGGTCATAGCACAAAATACTTCAGTGCACTTATGTTCATTTTCACGTTTAAACCAGAGAACGATAGTTAATCTTGGAAACTCTAGTGTAAATATGCTATACTTCTAAAACAACAGTAATCACACTTTAACCGTGCTTGCTATTGGTGCATGGTTAAAGCGTGATTGCTGTTGTTTGTAAAGTTGGTGAACTCGAACCTAAATGGCTGAGGCACTAACAAGTGCGCGCCTCCCGCTCTTTGGGGGGAGACGTGGTGCCAGGTTTCGTACCACGAGCCCGTATCCCCCCTGGATTTACGAATGAGGTTGGAAATGCCACTGTGGGTTTAATGGGTATGCCTCCGGACGGTCACTGATTAGCCGACTGTGGCCAACACCCAACCCGGAGGAGAGCGCCACACTACCCGTCCCAGCGAGCCGGCGGCTTTTCCACAGGGTTGAAAAAGGCAATTGACGAGATACCTAAGTTCATGGTGAATTGTTATACTTTCTTATCCGTGGTTTTCGTAATTATAGAAATACCGTATTATTCCAATCTTGACGAGCGTTATCAAACTGAATTCTTCACAACCCACCTGTGTATACATATATATTTATATATCGCTTTAGGTCCAGTGATCGGATTAGGTAGTGCAATTTAGGGTCAACAACCTCAAACAATACATTAGTATGGATACGACCGCTGGATTGCAAGATTTCGGAAATGTTCTATATCTACGGGGAAATTACATCTTCTCTTAATCAGAAATTAAGAAATAAACAAATATTTGGGTAAGTAATTTAAATGTCACATTAAGTATAAGCAACTCTAATCGAAATGTTCATCCATTTGTAAGCGCCGTTGGCGTGTCCATGTTAAGATTTCGTCAAAAATTGCACACCTAAATCCGATCACTGCATATTATATAATCTTACTTGTCTATTAATTTAGACTCCAGTCTATTAATTTAAGACATCAGAAGAGAAAAACTTTACGCAACAGGGGAACTAGACCAACGAAATCATGTTGAAAAATGTTAACACGTTTCAGAAACTGATACTGGTTTCCTCACGATGTTTTCCCTTACGCCAAGCTAATAGTAGAAAGACATACGTCAGACGTACATAATTATAGTTGTAATTTAATATCAAATGAGGAATTTTAACAGTTCGTAGAAACTTTAGTTCGAGTGACTGAACAATTACACCTTTATTTACTTTCACCCAGTTCCACACACATCTTTTTCATTTACGGAAATAGCACCGCCAATAGATTTGTATTAATTCTAGCGATTATTTATTTATTTATTGTTTTTCAAAATCTACAGCTCTTAAATTATACTATTTAAAGTTTATATACTACTAACAGAAAATAACAGATTATAAAACAGAGACAATTATGAGACAGTTTTTAAAAAGTACAACGGTGAATCCATAAAAGAAAGTATTAAGTACTTTTCGAGACAAAATTATGCCATAACTTCTTCCTACAAGTAACGATAATTCAGTTAGTGGCCACTTTAGGTAATAATAAGGTAATATTACACAAGTACATCTTATCTTAATACTTTCCCTTATTGTTTCACCGTTGTAATTGTTTTCAATGTTGATTTTGATATCCGTAACACAGGTGCTTGAGCTACCTATCTCGCAGTCAAGTCAATGTATGTGATATTGTGAAATATTATTCAATGTTCCGTTGTCCTTTTTTTAAATATGTCTCATAGTTTCGCAGTTCCTTTGATTTTTGTTAATTAATTTGACATCACCTCTTGATGGTGCGGCACTCGTTGCCGGCGAATATATTTCCTCCTTCCTACAATATGGATTCCTTCAAACGAAACGTGAAGAAGCATCTCGCGGGCCAGTATAGCGGTGCCAACGGAGGTGATGTCTTGACATCGCTTCCGTTGTAATTGCAACTTGGGCTCTTCTATTGCTTACCATCAGGCTGAGGAGAGCTCTATAAAAATAAAAAAGTCTCCATAATTAATACGTGTCTACTGCGTTACATCGATGCCTCACCTTAAGTGTGTGTTCGCGTTCTTCATTCAAAATCTCGTTTGTAATCTTGTGTGCCTCGGGTAGGCTCGCTACTCTCCTCTCTCCACTTTACTAGACTGTGCCTCATCGTGAAGGCGTAAGTTTAATTTGGAGGTTAGCAACGTGCAGTTTATTACCGCCACCCCAGGAGCGAGCAGTAGCTTTCAAGTAAATCTATGCTGTAGAATCTCGAATGTGTCAATGTGGGGAGCAAGTGCACTCAATATTGAACTGAATTTAGAACTTTCATACATTCGTTCATTCAAATCTCAAACTCGATTTTTATGTTGAGTGCTCGATAATATGGAGAGCAATTCATGAGGTCGAATTCGACATTGTTAATTTTATTTTTATGTAATAGGTAGGCTGACGAACAGACGGATCACCTGATGGTAAGCAATTTCCGCCGCCCATGGACACGCGACACCAGTGGAGTCGCAAGTAACTTATCAAAAATTCGGTAGGACGCCCCAGGGAATTGCTGGATAGACCAGGTGGAAAAAGATCTTGCCCACCTGTAAAGGCCGAACTGGCGACAGGTGGCCGAAAACAGACCGAAATGGCGAAATCACGTGTCGGAGGCCATGATCCACTTCGGGTCGCTTAGCCAGCGTAGTAAGTAAGTAAATTATCAAAAATTTTATGTAACTGTATTTTTTTCTTCTATAAGTTCATATTCTATAAACACTTAAAGTTTTAATTAAAATAATAGCGTTTTATAAAATATTTCAATTACAGTATTATAATAGATCTTACCAGTCAATAGTTGTGAAGGTTTCATGCATGATTTGATGTCGTATCTTACTTTCCACAAAACAGTCAGCAAAAAAATCCCTAGTTTTAATTGGATTTCGCTTCCATTTAACTCATTCGGAATTTTGCTGATCGAAAAATGTGGTTAGTTCATTTTTCGGTGACGTCACTATCAGAAACTCGGCTGTCGCACAAAATGTTTCCATCAGATCCCGGAGACAGCCTGCGGTGGCCATGCACATGTACCTCGACGTCATAAAACAGGTTTGATTAGACTAGTGGTTCTCAAACTGTATTTGACTGGTACTTAGGTGATATTTTATGTCTTAGGTGGCAGGCGAACAGACGGATCACCTGATGGTAAGCGATTGCCGCCGCCCATGAACACCCTCGGCACTAGCGGAGTTACAAGTGCGCTGCCAACCTTTAAACCCTCCCTTCCCCCGGGATGGTCCTCCGGATTGTGATATAAATACTGTGCTGTTTTAATCGTCACAGAAACTTTTAATGGCATTATTGTTGTCTATCAATTGTCGACGATCAATAGATTTTTGCCGATTATTCAACTATCGATGGGTATAATCAGTATTATGGATAGTTTTTCAAAGTATCGAAAGTATTGATAATTTTTATGATTTGATGCAACAATACTATCAATAGTATTATGATGTAATAGTATCGATACTATTGATAGCATATTGATATTGTTATTATTTTTTAGTAGCAGTGAGCGTCTATTAGCTGAAATGATGATGATGATGATGACTATTTTTTAAAGTCAACTATCGATAGCGAAATTGTCGATAGTTGAGCAACACTATATTAGAGCCCAACCCTAAACCTCACGCAGGTCGCTTGCTCTAAATCGGCGAAAGGTCAGGCATCGACGTAACTTGCGCCGCCCGGCAGATTTGTATTAAATTGTGGCCATTATGAGACATTTTAAAAAATTAAACACGTTTTGAGATGTATTTGTGTAATATTACGTTCGTTCAAATAAATTCATATTCTTACCTATAGTGGCTACTATTAGCTCTTACAAAAATTATGGTTACCTGTCGGAAGAAATCTATGACATAATTTTCTCAATTTTTTTAATAAATCTTAATAGTCCTTTATAGATTCATCGTTGTTCTCTTTTTAAAAAATGTATCATAATCGTAATAATTAACACAAATCTATTAGCGGCGCTAGTTTCGCAATGTCACCTTAGAGCTAGGCTAAAATTTGTATTAGTTGTTTGTAAAAGCGAAGACTACGCGGACCAATATTTGGGAACCAATGCCTCGACGAACATGTGGCAAGCAACAGTGTAGCCACAATGTGTTGTGATGTAGATGTTCTCTACAGAACACCACGTGAGGTGCCACAGACAACCTGCGGTGACAATACACGTGTTAGATATCTTCTATCTGTAATAAATAAATAGTCCACAACATCACATACATATCGATGTATGTGGTGTTTGAGCTACCTATCTCGGAGTCAGCGATCTGACTGATAGATAGGTAGCTCAAGCACCTGTGTTACGGATATCTGAAAATCTGAATCAACAGTCGAATTAAAAATATGTACATTTAATACTTATCTAATCTTTCTTTATTAATCTTCTTAAGGTGACGGGTAGGGCACATTAGGGACGCCAATCGATTTTAATTTTTAGCTACTAAACCTATTTTAAACTATTTCGGGGTTACAACCTCTCGGCAATCACTTATAGTATTTATTAAATAACCATGCAACAAAGTTTGGACGGTCTTATCGCTGGAAGCGATTTCCACCAGACAACTTTCAGGTAAAGGACATTTGATAGTAGGTGGTGCAATATTAGTCTATTAAAAATTTACTCTATTAGCATAAAAACCAGGGAAAATACTATCTTACTCTATAAATCAGGCTGAAATATTCTCTTTCCTTGTTAGAATTTCTATTTTTCAAACAATCATCATCATCAGCCCATTTAAGTCCCCACTGCTGGGGCACGGGCCTCCCTCAATCACATGAGGGGTAATTGCCATACTCACCACGCTTGGCAGACGGGTTGGCGAGGGTTTTGATGTAAATGCAGAGTTTTCCTTCTCTGGGTGCTGATGATCATGCCAGCAGCTTTACCTTAGTCGCCTTTTACGACACCTCGGTAAGAGTGAGGGTGGCCTATTCTACTCTGCCGGGACCACACGGCGTGGCGTTTCAAACAATGATATTATTTAATAATATCATTGCAGGCAGGTGATAAAACAAAAACAATAATAAATTTAGAAATAATGGTTAAAAAATAAACTTTATTTTTTCCCGGTCATTTCAAAATACGTATACTCTTGCTTTGCTTAAGAAAAGAAAGACTAGGAATCAGAATCAAAATCTAATACAAACGTGCTCAATTCAGGGGCCTACTAAGTTAAAAGAGTCACTGCTTTACGAATGATTCCAATATAAATCGATATCAGCAACGTTTGATTAAGTGAATCCAGAAATATGCCAAACATTTGGGAAAGATCTCAGTTGTTTTCCTTGCTCTATTAAACTTACTCCGTGTTGGAGTATGTAACTAATAATATGTTGTTTGATAAAACGTTACACTTGACTTCACTTGATGAAAATACATAAACATTAATAATCATCTGCGTGGAAAGATATCTTGTCACATAGAGGTCACGTTAAAAATAGGCTTGTCGATTCACCTAAGATTAGAGCTACGGAACGATTACGACGGATGACGTGTGAGCTGAAGCGGGAGCAAAACATCCGTGACATGTGGCGCCCCCACGTGTCACTCTTGACTCTGGAATAATAGGCAAGTTGCCTCATGTCACCATTTAAAAAAATAACTTTTAATTTAAATATTATTCCGTACATATAAAAAAAAACAAGGGACCGGAATTTATAAACTTCAATACATATAAATAAGGGATTGCTGCAAAAATCTACTTAAACCCACTATATATTTTTATTTCTCTTGGTTGAAAACACCGTCTGCTATAGTTCTACGTCAGCCATTATGGTAAACAACAAAACATCAAACGCTAGTTTCAAGTTATTCGCGGTCTTTCATTTCAGTTAGTCACGCGTATTGCTTACAATAACAGTGACGTCACGGCATAGATAATTAATAGACCATCATGGCGGACGGTTTTTATGGCTGTATAGCGAAAATATAATTTAAAATTTATCACATACCTATTAGGAAAGGTGCTTCAAAAAAAAATGCGTAATATAATCGTATTGAACCGTTCTATCAAATAATAATAACAGTGGCAACAAGCCTATTTTACTGTTCCTAAAAGGATACATGAATACACCGAAATTACTGAGATTTTCATTCTGTACGTGCGACCAATGTAGAATTTACGGATACATTATTGGTATCAATAATAAATGTGTGCCCATGTAGCTTTACCACGGGCTGTATTTGGGCGTTCTTTAAATAAATTGAGTGTTACTTATACTCTACTTATACTAACTGTAATTCAAGACCAAAAAAGCTATTACAATGTTGCCACTGCACTAAAAGATCGTGCAATAGTAAATACCTATTTTTTAAAAACATACGCGGACATAATTTATTTATTGGTAATTTTGATTCTATAATTTAAGAAGTAATTTTATTTACTTATTTTTACATAAATACAATAAGATTTAATAAAAACTAAATCATCCGTAATGTTTAGTAGCAAAGCTGGTATTGAGCTTGTGTCACTTCAGGTGTTAATAATATTTGGTACAACATTTGGACTTACATGTTGTTGTTCCGCACAGTGAGGTCCGGTGATATTAATATAAGAATCTTTGAATAACATCTTTCTTTTAGGTGGCAGAAGAGCCAACGCATCACCTGATGGTAAGCGATTACCGCCGCCCATGGACACTTGCAACACCAGTGGTGTCACAAGTGCGCTGCTTACCTTTTAACCCCTTCCCCTGCATTGCGCCTCCGGTACCCTCACTCACGCAGCGAAACACAGCGCAAGAACTGCTTCACGCCGGTTTTCTGTGAGGACGTGGTATTACACCGGTCGAGTCGGCCCATTTATGCCGAAGCGTGGCTCTCCCACTGTTAAGAGTTTTTAAGTTTTTAACTCTGCTATTGTGTATTGAGTGAGGTGACACGTGAACAACTTGCTAGGACCTAAGAGATAATATATATTATTAATATAGTCTTTAAAAAATCGCAATAGCCTGCGATTTTTAAGAGTAGTTTCAGCAGAATTCGTAGGTCTATAAAACCCTAAACCACCCCCATTTCATTGAGTGACTGAGATTTTGACACACTTCGACTGTTGACTACCCATTTTGTTAACATATCACTTGACAACTTTCCTTAGGAGTTATTTCGCTTTAAGCAGAAACACATAATTATAACCAAGTTTTAGTTTGTTTTAAGTTGTGTCAGCATAACACTATATGAGTGTGTGTCCTTCGCAACTGAACTTAATATTACAAAGAGAAAACAGCTCCGTTTTGAACCGTATTCTAATAAAAAGCTGTGGCTTTTATACACCTGCACAATATGTGTATTGTGCAGGTAGACAAGCTTGTTTCTATGTTTATACACTGATGATCCTTATCTGTGATTGTCGGAAGGCCACAATTGATTTTTTTATCCAAATTTATAGGTATATTCCTAATACTTTGAATTAAACGTTAGTAGTAAATGTTATTGGACTTATGGTCTTGAAATAAAAGATTTTTGTTTTTATTATTAAAGAAAGAAGAAGGCTTACCGTTATGGAATAAAAAAAAAATCGTGGTTAGCGTTATCCGCTTTTTCTTGAGCGTAGAGTTTTATTACCTACTACAGGTGGTAATAAAAAACCGTAAATTTCTTGTCCTATTAACCTAAAGCCTATAGGATGTGGGCACGAACCTGGCGGCCATGGCGAACCGGTTGGCGATTCATCTGACTTCGAGATAGGTAGCACAAGCACCTGTGTTACGGATTTAAGTAGGATTAAAAATAAATACATTAAATACTTTTGCGGCGCTAGCCGCCAGTAGATTTAAATTAATAGTGGTGATTATGAGTGATTATTTAAAAAAGTGAAATGCTTGGAGGAAAGAATAATAATTTTTTTGAGATACAAAACAATAATTTTTACACGCGAAAAGTAACAATAGTCTGCATAATTGCTTAAAAGGCCACTTTTGGTTTTTATGCAGATTATTGTTACTTGTAGGAAGAAATAATTTCATAAGTTTCTCTCAAAAAACGGTTAATAAGAATAATACTTACTTGTGCGAAGATAATATTTACATAAGTATACTAAATAAGTACTTATTTTTATTTTATTTAAACACAAAATCCCCAGCTCTTAAAAATTAGTACATTGACCATATACTCTTAACGAACAGCCAATAATTGTAATAAAAAATTAAGAACCAACGTTATTCCGTAATAATCTTGAACTTGCTAGTTTAGGATTAAAGCCGGTATATCAGAGTATTTTTTTGTAAAATAAGAAGGAATTGTCATTTGTGGGTTATTAGCTCGGTTATTTTTGGGAGACACCATAGCGGCTGGTACCATAGTATTACCAAGTAAAAACAAGAGCTCTTATAATACTGTGGTTTTACTATGCGCAGTAAGAGGTCACGTGTGAAACAAACTGTTGTGGAGCTAAAGGCTGGAATTAGTGAATCTAGGTACATAAAACTTGTGTTGCGGGACAAAGCCTTTCGGCAGTTTCCGTGACACCTTCCCATTTCCACGGGTGGGTGAGTGAGTAACCAACAGGTTGAGCTGGTATGCCACGCAAGAGGTGTTCAAATACCCCCGCGGACCCAGCTGTACCTGAGTGATCTACGCCGACAGGCCAGGGTCGGGTCCCTCCCCTGAGGGCCAGGAGCCCAATTCTCGGGATTGTCGATATGAAAAACATGGCGTACGTCGCATGAAATCCATACAAAAAATCTATGTTTTAGTAATATATCATCATCATCAGCCCATTTAAGTCCCCACTGCTGGGGCACGGGCCTCCCTCAGTCACATGAGGGATAATTTCCATACTCACCACGCTTGGCAGACGGGTTGGCGAGGGTTTTGATATAAATGCAGAGTTTTCCTTCTCTGGGTGCTGATGATCATGCCAGCAGCTTTACCTTAGTCGCCTTTTACGACACCTCGGTAAGATTGAGGGTGGCCTATTCTACTCTGCCGGGGACCACACGGCTAATATATGTCGTATGATTAGTAATATATGTCGTATGATAATAAATGTCACGAGCACGAGAATTGGGCTCCGGGTCTGCTAAAGGGTGCCTTTCCCCTCCACTTTGGTGGACTACGTGGTGTAGTGCGGGTTAGGCACGGCTCCTCTCAGTACCCAAGAAACGGGACAGGCGTTCCTCCAGCTTTACAAAAAGAAGGTAACTAAAACTTACCTTCCCATCACTTTTGCGATAAGCATCATGCACCCGCCAGACCAAGCCGGGGCCCGCAGTACTGCACTCCTTCCCCACCTCAAAGTACTGCATGATAGGGTTGCTCTCGATGGGCGGGGGATTGTTGTTGGTAACCCCGCTCTTCAACTTCGAAATGATTCCAGCCATCGCGATCCCTATTTTGCGGGCGGTTAGGACGAACTCTTGCGAAAGACTCTCGGCACTCGGCCTGTTAAACCTGTAAACCAAAAAATTTATAAATAAAATAAACAAATAAATGTATTTATTGGAACTAAAAAAAATTTTGACAAAATGCTAGCAAACGATAACAAACGTGTTAGTTTCGAAAACTGTGTTACGGGTATTAATACGCGCCTCCAGATAAGCAGACAGCGTTGATTTAAGTACCTATGCACAGTCAGCGTCAGATAAAGTTACCCCCCTGCAGAGGAAAAATAGCAATTGTGCCCCAGACATAAGGACGGTCCAAAGGTCAACAAGGGTAACTTGACGTGACGCTTTGTGTACAAATAATCAATTCTAAGACATAAATATAAAAGACTATACATATATAACTGAAATATGTTAGTTTTCCTATTCTTATAGAGCTAGTCTCACAGATCAGATAGCGATGGTAGCTCAGTGGTTAAAAACGCGCTTTCCATGCGGGGGGTCGTAGTTCAAAGACGAGGATGCTCCTCTAGATTTTTCAAATCTATATGCATATTTCCACCATTAGCTCGGCGGTGAGGGAAAATATCGTGAGAAAACCTGAACGTTTTGGATAGTTTCTGAAAGTATAACCATGATTCACTTGTTCTGGTTCCCCTGTTATACAGTTGCGATGGCAGTCGCTTCATTGCAATTACCAGACTCCCCAATTTCTGAATCATGGTCTAATCGTAACCCGGGCTCCGTAACCGAGAATAACACGTTTTGATGAGGAGAGGAGTCGAACAGAAAAGATTTTTTTATGTTATAGGTGGCAGACGAGCAGACGGATCACCTGATGGTAAGCGATGGCGCCCACGGATACCCGCGACACCAGTGGAGTCACAAGTGCGCTGCTAACCTTTAATGCCCTTTCTCCCGGATTGAACCTCCGGTACCGTCACTCACTTAGCGAAACACAGCACAATGCTGCTTCACGCCGGGTTTCTGTGATGCCGTGGTATCACTACGGTCGAGCCGGTTCATTCATGCCGAAGCGTGGCTCTCCACGGTGATCTGTGATATACAAATCTCAAAAGAAGTATTTAGAGCTCGTTATGCAAGCTGTTTGAGCTATTTGCAATATCTTTACTTTACCTTATCATTCCATACCTTATGATAAAAAGATAATATAGGTTTTGGAAAATTGCACAGTATATTACGAATTATAATTAACTTAATTTCTTAGTCATGTATAAAGGTGGAGCTCACTGACTTTGTTTTAAAAGTGTTTGAAAAAACTTGGCAGCTTGGTGAATATGAATATGCTAAAATAAATGTTTGTTGTTGCCTGTGCCATATTGTAGCCACTTAAATTGAAATTTTTATTTCTTTTTTTTTGTCAACTTTTTACTTCATCGTTCGGATACTTGACAGATGCATTCCTTAACACTATTATATGCTACTAACTGAATTGCGGGTCTGCTTATTTCTGATATTGTCAGTTTGGAGCTGGTGCGCGGCTCCTAAAGTGGGTCCCGCTGAAAATCAGCGCCCTGGCCGGCCAGATCAGGAAGACCAGGGTAATATGCTGAGCGGGCGCCTATTTGGCAGTAATGAGTTATAAGTTTCATATCTTGTACTGTATTGTATTTATCCGATCCTTTTATTTTTGCATGTTAAGTTTGTATGTTTATATTGCCAAATAAATTATTACTTTACTTTACTTAACGTTATTATCGTTTGAGAAATATGGTCAAACCAGTTTTTTGAATTTTATAGAGCCGGTGAACTCTACTTTTGGTTTAAGACATTTTTGTTTTTTTAATTTAGGTGTGTGAGGCATTTTTGGCTATTGTCATATAGAAATAATTGCAATATATATTTATATTTATATGGTACCAAAGATTTTTTTCTAATAAACTAAAACTTCTCATGATTTTAGTCGCGAGCGGATTCAAACACTTTAGCCGGCCAGATATGGCCCGCTGGCTAAACATTCTCCATTATTGGTCTAAATAAACATATAACGTAACATATCACGAACTGTATTCGTTACATCTATGTGTAAGTTGTGAACGTTATTGGCACAACTTCGTTAAAGTTATTACCGGAGTGGAGGCTCGCTTCATCGCAAAGTTTATACTAACTTCTGGACACGCCGCCTTTCGAGTCAAAGTTACTTTTATTTAGACCGCAAGCAAAAAAATACGTCAATGCCTGAAGTTTGGTTCAAACCAAGAACCTACTATTACATAAAATCAGCTAGAGAACTTTTGATTGAAGGTGCCGCTTTCGTAAACTTAACAAGCTAAAAGCGAATGAAATTGAATCATCAATGAAACTCCCGGTATACATTTTAATATAAAATAATACTAGTAGTAGTAGATAGAAAGGAATTATTCTAGCATTGGCTCGGTGTGAGGAAAAACATCGTGAAGAAACCTGCAAGTTTTGGATAGTTTCAGAAACGTGTGACTATGATTCAGTTGGTCTTGTTCCCCTGTTAAAGGGTTGCGAAGGTCAGACATCAGTCGCTTCATTGTCCAGACGTTCCAAATCAAAGATCATAGTCCAAGCGTACCCCGGGCTCCAGAGCGATAACTTTGGACGCAAATGGCATTTAACATGCTAAGATGAGGACTAGATAGTAAGAAAATAATCATCATCATCATCATCAGCCCATTTAAGTCCCCACTGCTGGGCCACGGGCCTCCCTCAATCACATGAGGGGTAATTGCCATACTCACCACGCTTGGCAGACGGGTTGGCGAGGGTTTTGAACTAAATACAGAGTTTTCCTTCTCTGGGTGCTGATGATCATGCCAGCAGCTTTACCTTAGTCGCCTTTTACGACACCTCGGTAAGAGTGAGGGTGGCCTATTCTACTACTAAGAAAATAATATGTTTACTTTATTGTTCAGGTTTCTAAGAAAGCTTGGAACTGCACCTATGAGCTAAAGAGGCAAACGAGCAAGCGAGTTACCTGGTAGTAAGTGATTACCGCCGGCCATAGACATCAGCCACACCAGAAGGAGTAAAGATGCGTTGCCGGCCTTTTTGGAAAGTATAGGCTCATTTCTTGAAAATTTCAATGTCGTTCCGGTTCGGAAATATTGCTTCGGGAAATTGATTCCACAGTTAGAAGGTGCGTGACAGAAAATGTCTTGTAAAGCGCACGGTGGTGGACCTCCACTCATCCAGATGGTACGGGGGGAATCCTTTACGGCGTGTAGAGCGATGGTGAATTTCAGTAGCGAGTATTAACTCAAATAATTCCTCGGAATACTCACCATGGTATAGGCGGTAAAGGACACATATATCATCTCACCTTAGTGCCAGAGAGTCTAAGCGATAAGTGAGATTCTCGTCATGGACTATTCAAGTTGCACGACGTTGAACGCTGTAATTGGGAGGAGCTGATATCGGGGTGCTCCGGGCCATAAATGAGAGTACTCTATGTGAGGCCGAACTTGTGGCATATAAATCTAAAGGCGGTGGGTTGGCGTAAAATACCACCTTGCTCTACCGAGGACACCCAACTTCTTTGAGGCCAACCTTATCCTCCAAATGTTATTTATTTTATTTTTTTAATTCACCAATTTATTCTATCTTTACAGGGTAACCTAATGCGATAGAATAAAATAATATGTTCTACGCTATATATTACTAAAACCAGCTAAAAGTTTCTTATAGAAATCATTTCCTTTGGGTGCATTTAAAGGTGAACCAAGACATCCTTTTCGAATGGATTGGATGAAAAATGGTAGGTTCCACCAGGGAGTCTTTGCATTTAGTACAAACATTCAACTATTTACTCAACTAAAAGCTGCAACATAGAACAAGATAACAATATATCCTAGAGTAAATAAAGCCAATACTTTTGCTCTTGTTATTGTCGAGTTTAAGGAGATGGAAACGATTTGACAATACCTACATTGGATTTAAAACAACGATCGGTTTAAAATGTATAAATAATAATAAAAAGTAAAGTATCAGCTTATGAATTATCCTACTGCAGGACAAAGACCCCCGTCATAGAAATCAAGTCATCACTAATATGATGGGATTAGGCTTAATCACCACGTTTGCCTAATGCCGATTGGTGATCACAAACCCTAGCTATGTACGAAAATGTAAAATAATACTTTTTGCACGATCCGGGAATCGAACCTAGGACCTCGATATCACGGTCCCGTTACATAAACCACTAGACTAATCGGATTGTTAAACTGTGCTTAGGATTTACTTTGGATTGTCATCGAGGTCACCTAAATACCAGGAAGTGAGGCGTGAACATGACGTAATACGCTTTCATTGTTCAAAATTGGAGATGACATGACGAAAATCGTCCTTTTACTTTGTCGTTCAACAGATGACCCAATTCCATTATAGTAGGAAATACAGACATGACGTCATTATCGCCCATTTGATATCCACATCAGCAGACTGTTCCTCCTTCCAGAACTGACGCGGTCTGTGTCCAATTCAAAGGCTGGAATAATTTCACACAACATCTCATACATTGACCTGATTGGTACTAAATAGCTAAAGCACTTGTGCTACGGATATCGGACAGTAACAGAGGAATAACAAACAAATTAATAATTCACAAAATCACGTACATTGAATTGACTCCGATATAGGTAGCTCAAACACCTGTGTAACGGATATCAGAACCAACAGCGGAATTACAAATATATACATCTAATACTTTTAGGTTTGTAAATACATAGAAACACCCAGACCATTAGAAAAAGACATGTTCATGCACACAAAATGTTTGTACTGAGCGGGGATCGAACCCGCAACCTTTGCACCAGAGGTAGCGTTCAATACCACTGATCTAAACGAGCCGGGGACGGCCCATTTAGATCAGTGGTATTGAAGTGGTATTGAAAATATAATACTTAAATACAGATATAACATTCAGACACTGAACAAATACACGAATGATGGTCGAGGCTGGGGATCGAACCTACGGCCTTTGGCGTATGAGTCAGGGTCAATATTAATAAATATTAATTGATGTACCGGAAGTGATGTAGTCCTGAGGCTTAACGTATTGTGATTTCTGTGCTATATGTACAATAAAAAACCTTTAGGCGACTGCTCATGTCATTGTCTGACGTTTGGTTTTTTGTTTTACCTTTTTTTTTAAATCAACGTGAGCAAAAGCGTTATTAATTTGTCATGAGAAATGATGACGTTACAGGAGCATTTAACATTTTATTTTTTCTCCATAAATATCTAATTAAAATTCTGGAATTATTTTTTTAATTTTCTATGAGTTTAATCTAGAAATAGTGTTATTCATTTCGGAAAATGTTTTTTGTCGTATTGTCCTTCGCCTCTCGTCGCACCTCTCGTCCCTTGGATAACCCTACTCCCCCAAGCGGGGAACCCCAATAGATAGGACTTCGCGTCATACAAGCGTCGCGTCATCAAATGGAAGGTGTACTCTTTTTTTCGCAATGAGGCTCATTTTTGGTCCATAGATTATTATTCTAAAGTCTAAAGCTTATCGGTAAACAAATTTCGTATTATATCTGTACGGTATAGAGAATAAAAAGGTTCGACACCTTAAGAATCAGTTATATCAACATACCGATTAAAAAAGAACTGCCAACCTTCTTTAAATTTTCTTTACTTCAAAAAGAATCAATCTTGCTACAAGCAAACCTGAACTTTCTGATCTAACAGTTAAGCATAATTTACTGTGCAACAGGTATTACTCTGCCAAATTAAATATTTTTTTAGGGGGCAGCTATGCAGGTCCTATTCAGACCAGTATCACTGGGCCCAGTTTGATCTATTGTGATCGCCACTGTGCTACATATCAGTCCCAAACCCTACACATTTCAGAAAGTGTATTAGTTGTTTGAGACTGAGATCCCTAGCTTCGTTCGGGCTCAAAAAGTGTTTTTCCAGATGTAAGCTACGTTTGCGCATCAGTGGTCCGCATTCAGTGATTATGTGTATAGGGGTTTTATCCGCTTCGTTGCTCATAGGATATCAAACGAATTAATTTGAAAACTGATGAACTTTTTCGTTCTTTGACAGTATTGTATATAGGAGATAGACTACAATGAAATAAACTCGTCACTCAGTCATTAGTCGGCGCTTGGTCGACGTCAACAAACAATCAAGATACGATACAATCTTCATTTTAACCAGCGAACGACATCCGGCAATATCTTCATTTTAACGTAAAATTTCAAATCCTGGTTGTATATCAGAGGCTCGGAGCTAGGCAACAATTACATCAACACGTCCTTTAGCCGTTAGTCGAGGCTGGTTAGATTTAACGTCGCGTTAATTCATTTACACACAGTGTCCCATACACAGTAGTGAAAATACGTCGGGCTCTGGAGGGAACTATATTCGAGCGGCATTTTTATTAACAGTCTCTGTACCACCATTGTAACTGAATAAACGCCGTTCTGCGTTAAATATTTTTCCGGTTACGCAACCAAACTTTAGCTAACCATTTTTCAAGGCGATTGAAGTGTTTGATCCACCGGAGTGATACCACGGCCTCACAGAAAACCGGCGTCAAGCAGCACTGTGCTGTGTTTTGCTGCGTGAATATAGGTACTGGAAGCCCAATCCGGGGGAAGGGGGGTTTAAAGGTTGGCAGCGCACTTGTGACTCCACTGTTGTCACGGGTGTCCATGGGCGGCGGCAATCACTTGCCATCAGGTGATCCGTCTGTTCGTCCGCCACCTATCACATAAAAAAGTGACAAAAGTTTTTTTTTACTGGTACGTTGGCGCATTTGGTTGTGACCACAGTTGTGCTCCTTACTCATACGCCAAAGGTTGTAGGTTCGGTTCCCACTCTAAACAAACAGACATACGTGTGATGAAGACTTGTATTAGTTCTGTGTCTGAGTGTGACATGAAAATTCCTCTGTTATCTGATATTCGTAACACAAGTGCTTAGGCAAGCTAGTTAGCTAATCGAGAGTGAGATCCCCTCGCTAGCGCGTTCCGAAGGTGTGAGAAGGGGAGGAGACGCCGAGCATGTGCGCGTCTTCGGTGCGTGGCAAAATGTTAAATATGTGTCTATGATATAAGATTTATTGATCAAAAGTTGTATTAGACATAAGTTATTTGAAATAATTATTTTATTTTTTATTATTCCCCCTGCGAAATCAAAAAAAAACTAGTTAGCTAATCAGGTCAATGTATAAATTGTTTATTCATATAATGAAAACCTTAGCCCTCATATAATAGCTATTTTAAATCAACAAAGGATTATTCCCTGTTTTCAAATATTTTATACTAGTGGCCCGCCCTTAGTTCGTTACGGGACATCATTTCTTTTCTTCAAAACCTGGTCTTTTCTTCTTTCTTAGTAGGAGGTCAAAAAAGTAAATCTATTGAATTACAATAAAAGTGTGGTTTGAGTCATCAGGGAAGAAGGCACGAGATTTTGTAACATGCAGCACAAAGGTAGGAAGTCGAAACTCTCTGATGAGACCTTGGCGCTAATGAGACAACGACGTGAGCAACCACCGTCCACTTCGTCAGGAAAACGGACTCTAAACCGGGAGATCAGTAAACTTGTGCGACGCGACCTCAGGTGCTCCAATACTCTTTCGACTGAAAGAGCTATCGAGCAGAATCGGGTCGGGTCGAAGGTTTTCGTACAATCTCTCGGAAGAAGCCACCTGACCAAGCTGACCAAATCACGTGGAGAAGTTGTTGCTTCAAAGCCGGCGGTCCTTCGAGAAGTGGAAGACTTCTATGGCCGACTATACGCTTCGCATGCATCTTGACCTGATCCCGAAAATGAGGACTCTAGGGCCACATTAACACCCCATATCACCGAAGACTTGCCAGAAGTCAGCATTGGCGAAATCGAGATTGCTCTTGGGCAGCTGAAAAATGGAAAAGCCCCTGGAGAGGATGGCATTACAAAAGAGTTGCTGAAAGCTGGAGGATTACCCGTACTGAGGAAACTCCAAAAGCTCTTTAGCGATGTCCTCTTCGAAGGGAGAACTCCGGAGGCGTGGATAAGAGTGTGGTCGTCTTGTTCTTCAAAAAAGGGGACAAAACCCTCTTGAAGAACTATCGACCCATTTCCCTTCTAAGCCACGTCTATAAGCTGTTTTAAAGAGTGATCACGAACCGTCTTGCGCGGAGACTGGACAAATTCCAACCACCGGAACAGGCTGGGTTTCGGAGCGGATACGGCACCATAGATCACATCCACACAGTGTGGCAGATTATACGGAAGACAGAAGAGTATAATCAGGCCCTGTGTCTAGCATTTGTGGATTATGAGAAGGCCTTTGACTCGGTTGAAATCTGAAGAGACGTGGCGTCAACATCAATGGCGAATACATCTCTCACCTGCAATTTGCAGACGACATCGTCATGATGGCAGAAACGCTGCAGGACCTACAACAGATGCTGAATGACCTGGCTGATTCTTCTAAATGCATCGGCCTACGGATGAACTTGGACAAAACCAAGGTCATGTTCAATGAACATGTTCTACCGGAACCGATTGTAATTCACGGTGCCGTCCTCGAAGCTGTTCAAAAATACGTATACCTTGGGCAGACTTTTCAATTGGGTAAAAACAACTTCGAGGATGAAAACAACATCGTGTCTTTGTATCGTCGATACCACAGTGCCAAAAGACGAAAGTCTACAATCAGTGCGTCCTACCCGTCATGATGTACGGAGCCGAAACGTGGATACTTACGGTACGGCTGGTCCACAAGTTAAAGGCCACTCAGCGGGCTATGGAACGAGCAATGCTCGGCGTCTCTCTCCGAGATTGAATCCGAAATGAGGTGATCCGTTGGCAGCGCACTTGTGATTCCACTGGTGTCGCGAGTGTCTATGACCGGCGGCCATCGCTTACCATCAGGCGATCCTTCTGCTTAGGAAGCAGAAGGATCGCCTGATGGTACGTACAAAAACTTAAATAATATTCATAGGTAGCCTTCATAACAGTCTTACTTCTACCTGCTACCTTAGAAGTCTATAAAATTTGACAGTGTAGGTATAGCTTCCTACTCTAAATGACCTGGTATACAACTAGTCAAAAGGAATACAAGAAAAATACAACTTCTATCTAACTAGTACATAAATAAGCAAATGTCCAAGCCACCGGAAAAAAACGTTTTTATCAGTTACAAGGAAAAAGGTGAAAAGAACTGGGATAAATATTTTCTTGCTTATGAATAAGAAAAAATATCACTAATCTTACCTTACCGCTGTAATAAAATAAAAATGTCTTACCAATGGGAAGGAAAGCATTTGAATAAAAAAATATACGATTATAAATGTGATAGAATTTGTTTAAAAAAAACTGGCATTTACTGGAAAAAATAATTTTGGGGTGAGCCGGATGATGTCCGGTTTTTTGTATAGCTAGACTAATGGTTAAGATTTACCGATGGGTAGAGTTAGAGTATTGCCTTATGCTTAAGCGTACTTTATGCTTTTTGAGCAATAGTTGATTAAACCAAAAGGTTGATTAAACCAAGAGGGTTTTTTTATGAGATAGGTGAATGACATGAATACTCGCGACACTAGTGGACTGACAAGTGCCCTGCCAACCTTTAACCCCTCCTTTCCCCCGGATTGGGCCTCCGGTACCTTCACTCACGCAGCGCAGTCACGTCGGTTTTCTGTGAGCCCGTCGTATCACTCCGGTCGAGCCAGCCCTTTCATGCCAAAGCGTGGCTCTCCCACGGTAGCTGGAGGGGTTCAAAACTTTTTTTTTAGGAATGCTCCTCTACAAGTTAATATTGTACTTTGTGTGAATGTAGTACCTATATAGGTATTTATCGGTTATTTACTCGGTGTTGCAGTGCTTCGGGGATGTTTGCTGAGTGGCGTGTAGACTGTTTTTACACGACCCTACGGAAGCGATGTGCATCCTTAGTGAGCAGGGTCCGAGGCAGCCACAACATCATCCTGCAAATGTTCGCGCTTAGGTTTGACTGTCAGTACATCAACCATGTGTCGATGGTTAATGTACTGACTAATGAGCAAATTATTAAAACAATAAAACAGTAGGTAGTACATATCTCACGATTCTAATTGTAATATATTCAATAAATTAATTTTAAATTGTAATTTGACATCCTAATTTAATTGTATTTTAAAATTTGACAATTGTGTAATGTAATTGTGAAATTAATCTTGTTTATTAATGTTATCTTATCCTCAATATGACCTATGGTTGAAATAAATGAATTCTATTCTAAATGAATTCTATTTATATATAAATTAGGCCCGATCCGAATAATCTTCATCCTTGGATAAATATATAGTATAACGCCAGATTTTTATAAAATGACGGCGCTATACCATAGATTTAGTATAGGATTAAGCTTGGTCGAACCGATATTGTAAATATTACCTACAATATTGATGAGACTATCGTCAGCTCATGTCGAATCAAGAACTTACAAATTTTTATGTTACTACCAGAGTAGATGGGCTTTTCTATTTATTCAACTGTATTAGAAGGAGGTAAAATAGGAATTGAAAGAAAAGAGACAGAATGACAAATGCATTGAAAAGATACTGGTCGTTGTGAGAAGTATTGAACATTAAATACAAGAAGCAACAACAAAAGTTATCCCGACTCATTTGCTATTGGTTATTAAAGAGTCACTTCGGTTTCCTTAAGATTTCATCATCAGATCCTGACATGGTGACAGGCAGGAGTACATTCTTTCAAACAAAAAAATATTTAGGAATTTTTCTACGCACAGCTTCAGATGCATATTTACTAGAATAAACAGCTAATACTGTATAAATATACTCACTTTATTGCACGAAATAGACAACTTAAAAAAATTGACATTACACACAACTTAAATGTACTTAAATGGCTGTATGA
Source organism: Marasmia exigua (assembly GCA_019059595.1). Taxonomy (NCBI): domain Eukaryota; kingdom Metazoa; phylum Arthropoda; class Insecta; order Lepidoptera; family Crambidae; genus Marasmia; species Marasmia exigua. Next base: position 1,922,205 of record CM032494.1, on the reverse strand, counting down.
CTGTTTCAACAATCCAACTTCTAGTACTTATCTGCATTTTCGCTGCTGTGAGCAAGTGATTCATAATTAATAACATCATCATTTCAATTCATTACTTATTCATATCTAGACCATCACTAAACTCCCGTTCCCCCCCCGCGGATTTTGGCAGAATTTTTCAAAACTAAATCTGCGCTCTATTACCACGTCCCGTGTTAAATGGTCTAAGGCTGGAGTATATTACCGGTATAGGTTGCGTATCTGTTGAAAAAAGAGCCTACGAATATACTCGGAAAGTGAAAATGGAACGAGTGTCAACTGACGCGGGCGGCACGTGTGACGGATTTTCCCAATTGTTGATTCCCAGTCGGAAATCTCTGAAGTCCGGAGCGGACGATGCACGTTGCCCTATCCGTCCATCTGCGTCGGCGCCAATTTCAGAGGTTTCCCGAAAGAGCGATAAATGGGAATTTACGAGAATGAGCTCTAGACTCGTCGCGTGTAACTCTTTGATTGTGATTCGACTTAGCCGAATGTGACACTGTTCCGAATCTCTAATACTGTTCGCTCCAAATGTGTCATTTGAATCAAATGTATTTCAACTCCGAGTGAGTTGAATGATTCGAATGAGCTGAATGATCCGAGTGAGCCAAATGATTCGAATGAGCTGAATGATCCGAGGCCACGAATCATAAATCTTTTTTAGCAATAAACAAATTAAAGCTTCGTGTCCGAGTGAGCCGAATGAGCGGAATTATCCGAATGAGCTGAATGATCCGAGTGAGCCGAACGATCCGAATGAGCGGAAAAATCCGAATTCGAAGTAAGCTGTGGGCTGTCCGGGGTGAAAAGGTAACCGTCTTTCCATGTATTACGCGGAGAAAAGAGATAGGTATATTACACGGCACAGCAGGAGGGGATCGATTATTCATTTGTAACAAAATCAATTTATCACGGATCTATCTAAGAGTTGATGTTCCAAATGATTCAAATGAAGCGTTTCACTCTTGCGCATCTTTGTACTGATCCAGATGCAAATATTCCAATCCTTTGATAGATACGTTTTGCCAGGTCTGATAAGCTCACGTGCACCTTCATTTTGAATATTATTCATTTGATTGGTCCGAGATGGCGCATTTGGTAGTGATCCTGCCTCATATGCCTAAGTTCGTAGCTTCGTTTCTTACCACTAGACAAACATTCGTGTTATATTTGTAATCTAACTAACTTAACTAACACAAGTCTTCCTTGTACGGAGCCCGGTCATTGTATGGTACTTATATGAATTATTATTATTATTCCAGTTTCGGAAACTATGCAGACTTCCAAGTGGGGCCCGAGTAATCAGTCATATAGTTTTACTATTTATTAAAATTATCCCGAGCACCAGTCCCTCTCACAAAAGGATGGAACGCTGTCAAACCGTTGAAATTTTTGCATCATAGTGAAACTCACACAAATCAAGTCGAGTGAGAGTGTCGACACAATATTTGATCCAACGCATATCAGCTACTATCAAAAAAATAAACCTTTTACCATTTTAAGAACCTAAAAAAAAAAAAAAAAAAAAAAAAAAACGTGGCGGTGACAACATAAAACATTGCTCTTCGTAATTTAAATGTTTTTAGTGGAAAAAAGTGATAATCCAAGCTTGAAATATATATCATAAGATGCGGAAGAAAAATATCTACAAAAGTGTGTAAAAAGTCTTATAAAATATTTAGAACAAATCAGTGTAATAAGGAAAAAACTATTGTGAAATCGACAGTGATCGTTTAATTTCAAATAACAGTGAGCCAGTGACTCAGTGAGAACAAAAGACACGAAAACAACACAACCAAATAACTACAGATAGCTAGCAAGAGTTCGTAGAATAGTATAGCTGTTTTCAACGAATGACGTAAAGAGCGCCATGGCCGAGTGGCTTACGCTTAGAACTCCGACCTCGTATTATTCGGGAAAGTGGAGGTTCAAACCTGAGTGGGAACATCGACTTTTTTTAAATATTCATTAATGATGTCTAGCAAAAATACATCAACAAGGAGCAAAAAACTTAACTGCTCATCATGTCGACAGATAATAAACCACAGAGAATATTTGAACTGTGTATCTTGCAAGCAGGTATATGATCTGCCTTGCGCCAACGTAACTACCAAACGATACTACTTAATGACGGCCCAAAATAAACGCTCTTGGAATAAAAATATTGATTATTCGTCGGCAATGTTTCGTAGAGATGGCTACATAAACTACAGAGCTCTTAATATCATCAATGACGATCTGGCAAATTTAATTTCATACATTTACCTTGCGGTGAAATGGATTATAATCGGCAGTTATTTCGAGAGAGTGGAGAATGATCTAAACAAGACTAACTTATTATTTCGTATTCTTCATCAAAATGTTGCAGGATTGTTGAATAAATGTGATCTTTTAGAAATATGTTTGGATAATTTTCATTCTGATCACATTCAGTTTGATGCAATTTGTCTATCTGAAACTTTCATTAAAAATGGCGACGAAAAAAATGCCCACTTAAAAAACTTTGTCCTAGTTTCCTACTATTCAAGGAAAAAACAAAAACGTGGTGGTGTTTGCATATTTTTAAAGAAAAATATACCTTATAAAGTATTAGAATATGTAAGCAAGCTATCCATAGAGTCAGTTTTCGAGTGTTGCGCTGTTGAAATAACTAAGCCAAATTGCATAATAGTCTGTATCTACAGGATACCTAGCAGTGACTTTCACACTTTCTTCACTCAACTGCAATTACTTCTATTTAAAATTCACAATAGTAAAAACCAGACTTCAAAGAAAGTAATCCTTCTTGGGGACTTCAACATAAACATGTTGGAAGAGACTAAACATGCGTTAGAGTTGAAAAACATTCTAGAAAATTATAACCTAAAATTACATATTGACAAACCAACTAGGATAAATACATGTATTGATAATATAGCAAGTAACATACCTGAAAGTAATGCTGACGTTCACGACCTAGGTATTTCTGATCACACAGCACAATCATTAACTTTCTCAGTCGATAAAAAAACTACATTAATAAAGAACTATTATAAATATAAAAGAGACTTTAACAGGGTTAATATTCGAAAATTCAAAGAAGGTCTCGCTTCATTAACATGGTCATCAGTACTTAATAATCAAGACATAAATTCGGCTTATAATGAGTTTTCAGATACAATAAAAATGCTTTTTAAGTTATGTTTTCCTAGGTATCGAATCAAAATAACCCTTTCCCGTTCTGGCTGGATCACAAAAGGGCTGAAAAAATCCTTTGAAACAAATAGGCGTTTAAGATATAACTATTACTTTAAAAATACTGTCAATGGAAAGGAGATTTTTAAAAAGTATAATAAAATGTTAAAAAAGTGCATATTTAAGTCACAGAAAATAAATAACAAAAAATATCTAAATCGTGCTAAAAATAAGTGTAAAGCAGCATGGGACATTATTAATGGTGAACATAAAACTCACTGCAATTACATTGACCAGATTAAGAAAGCAGATACCTACATTCACGACCCCACAGAGATTGCAAACCTGTTTAATGATACCTTTATAGGTCTAGACAAAAAATCAAAACTTATTACGGACGAATTTTGTGACGACTGTAGAGTACAGACACGTATTAAAAATAGTATGTTCTTGCGCCCATGTAGTAAAAATGAAATATTTAATTTAATAAAATCACTAAATGATACCACCGCCGTAGGCGTAGATCAGATTACTACACATATTGTCAAAACCTGCATTTATGAATTGACCCCAGTATTGACACACTTAGTCAACCTCTCATTTGAGCAAAGTACTTTTCCTGATGCTCTTAAATACTCAGTAGTCAAACCTCTTTTTAAAAAAGGGGACAGCCGTATAGTTGACAATTATCGTGCGATTACTCTTATATCCATTTTCGGTAAAGTTTTTGAAAAAGCTATGTATAAAAGAATAAACTCATTTCTGCAAGAACATCGTGTTATTAACATAAACCAAAATGGATTTCAAGAAATAAGTCCACCACGTTAGCGGCTTTTACAATAGTTAAAACTGTAACTGAAACTGTTGATAAAGGAAAACCGGTTGCAATGGTACTATTTGATATGACGAAAGCGTTTGATTTTGTTTACCACAAGAGATTACTTCTAAAATGTGAGGCATATGGTATACGAGGGTTTGCCTTGGGATGGATTGAAAGTTATTTAAATAATCGTAGACAGCACGTAGAAATAGCAAATATTGACAATAAAAGCAATGAATTAGTACATTTTCAATCAGCATCAAAACTAAATCCATTTGGTGTTCCGCAGGGGAGTATTTTAGGCCCTCTGCTATTTTTAATTTATATCAATGACTTGCCCGAAATTACAGAGCATCTGACCGTTTTGTTTGCAGATGACATCTCGATTTTAATAAAATGTGACAATAAGGAAAATTATGAATATGAAATTAATTCAACTATTGACAAAATTGGAAAATGGCTAACATGTAATAATCTTCGAATTAATGTATTGAAGACTAAGCTTATTCAGTTTTATAATATAAAAATGCACCCACCTGAGTTACATATTACATATAAACAGGAAAATATTGCAGAATCAAATAGTGCTATATTTTTGGGATTAGCTTTAGACTCCAACTGCTCGTGGAAAGTACAAATAGACATGCTGTGTAAAAAACTCAACCGGTTTGTGTATGCTCTATATATAATCCAAAAAACAAATGATCTTAAACTTTGTCTACTTGCATATCACGGATACGTTGGGTCACTATTACGATACGGCATAGTAATCTGGGGTAATTCGTGTGAAGGCGAAAAATTATTTAAAATTCAAAAAAGATGTATTAGGGCGATGTGCAACATATATCCTCTAGAGTCCTGCAGACCTTACTTTATAAAATTGGGAATTCTCACACTTCCATGTCTATACATTTTAGAAATCAGCTGTTTCGTGAAAAAATATCCGGACTTTTTCAAAAAGTTTAAAGACCTCGATCTATACAGCAGGAGATATCCAAACAGATTGAAATTACCTCCGATAAAAACGACCCTTTTTAGCCGCAATTGCTATATCCATGCTATTAAAATTTTTAATGCTATTCCAGAACAAATTAGTCACTTACCTCTAAAACAGTTTAAATCAACATTGCAAAAATGGCTTGTTGTGGAATGCTTCTACACAATTACTGATTTTTTGAATAGACCAAAATCGTAAGTAGTACTTAAATATTTATTATAAAACTGACATTTAATTTTAATAATGATTATTATGTAATACAATTTTAACTTTAATTAAAACTGACAATAATTTATATGTAATTCTAATGTAATAAGTAATGTAGTGTAATAGGTACCTAATGTGTCATAAAAAAGATTGGTCTTTAGTAGGTATATAATAGTTTCCTGTAAATTTGCATGTCCTATGTTATGACAAAACGTGCTGTACTCTTATACCTGTCATTCCAACTTTTTCACCATGTTTTACGCAAATAAATATCATTCATTCATTCATTCATTCATTCATTCATTCATTCTAAAAAACCAGACGATAAAGGGCAATTATTCTGCCACACGCTCTATTAGTAAATGCGGAGAAAAGTGTGATCAAATTTTGTTACACCTATAAAATTCGCCTACTTACAATTTTATTCGCCTACCCGTGTTTTTACCGTGACCGTTAATGCGACGGGTAGGGCACACTAGCGACGCCAATAGATTTTAATTTTGAGCTACTAATCTCTCGGCAAACGCTTATACTATTTATTAAATACTCATACTTTACTTTTGGGTCTGCATTTGTACTCGAAATTCGAATTACCGCCAAAAGCGGTCACTTTTGGCATGAATCAATTTTACGCGTAAAAAAACGGACCCAAACATTTGTGCATGGTTATTTAATAAATAGTATAAGTGTTTGCCGAGAGGTTGTAACCCCGAAATCGTTTAAAATAGATCCGGTTTAGTAGTTCAAAATTAAAATCAATTGGCGTCGCTAGTGTGCCCTACCCGTCACCTTAAGTATCTACGCATCGTAGGTAAGTATGTACAGTACGGGTACGTAATTTTTTAACTTACCTGCAGGGAATCCCCGAGTCCGTACTCGGTGGTTAGTAATAATTAAAATAGTAAATATTACTGCTCTATAACTAGAATGTATCAATACGGGGATTAACACGAAATTTATTATGTGAATGTCCGCTCGTGACCACGGCTGCTGTAACGTAGCCGAAACGTCGAGCCAAATATGTGAGTACACAATGTTTTTTCACATAATAAATATCGTGTTAATCCCCGTATTGATACATTATAGTTATAATGCAACGTGAAAATCTAAAAAACTAATTACTGCTCTACATTGAAAAGAATAGAATTTTTTTATTGTAACTGAAGATTGTTCATAAATAACGACATATTTGATACGTTTTCTTTGTTTCATTCACTCATAACTTCGCAATTCAGCAACACATTTTCTGTATCCAACGCCATTTTTGTTGTTATCTCAAGCAGCGCCACGAGTGTAAGAATCGGAACTAAAAACTGTCAAAGTGGCGGCTAATCTCTCGCTTTATTACTAGCCGTGTTGAATATCGTATTACGCTGAATAGGTACATTCCGGCCATTTACAATTGAATCGAATTCAATCCGGCTAATCTTTGATCCGCCGCATTTCAATACGGCCTTGTTTGATAATAGCCAGTCGTAATGTAATACGGTGGATTATTCAATCCGACTGCACATGTATACATTGTCAGCAGATGAAAAAAACGAAAACGGTTACTCACAAAGACGCTGAATCCACATTCGTTACTTTAGAAGACGACTTTTAGCCACTGTGCTACGAATGCAGTCGAGATTGTGACATAATGTACTCGTGAAAACATGCGAGAGTCAACGTTTATTAGCAGAAAAATACGGTACATTTGCCGGCAATGAAATGCAAATACCTCGACTTTTAAAGCCGAGCAATAAGGTTCATATTTGAATAAGATTGTATACTTGATAGTGCACGTGACTGTACTCGCGAAACACTTTATCAAGCAAATGACCCTTATAGTCCATTCAGTATCTGAAGGTGAATAAGACAGTTAAAACGTTTCGTATAATGCATACAACTTTCTACAGATAAAAATATTAAGCTGTAAAAATCATTACCTTTTTTTTCTCATTCTTCCAAATGTTACTTCCAAAACATTAATACTTGTTAATGTTTCTCTATTAATCTGAATAAAAGCTTAAAATAATTATTACCAATAAATTTTGTAAAAAATATCTTAAGAATTGCATAATGCGCTAATCGGAATTGTGCTCATAGGAATTGATACAAACAATCACCATCAGTAATCGGTATTCCGACATAGCCCACCGAATTAGCAAACTGAAGTGGCAGTGGGCTGGTCATATTAGCCGCAGAACTGACAGCCGTTGGAGCCGTTAAGTCCTTGAGTGAAGACCGCGACTTGGTAAGCGTAGTGTAGGACGCCCTGCGACAAGATGGGATGATGACATTCGAAGGCTGGCTGGTGTGGGCTGGATGAGAGTGGCCGAAAGTCGGGAGCAGTGGCGTGCATTAGGGGAGACCTATGTCCAGCAGTGGACGAGTGTGGGTTGCTGATGATGATGATGAATCGGTATGGCAGCCATCTGACCATCGAATCGCGATTATTTGTCTACTGCTAAATATGTCCGCATTGATTGCATTAGGAACCAAGAACTGGTAATTTCTCTTGGTGACGAAGGTGGTTCCGACACGTCAAGCGCAAGTTTTCAGATGAATGATGAATATCATTTCATTATTAATTAATTGAGTATCGCACTAAGAATATTTACATATTGTATTCCATATTCAGATAGTTCAAATTTGTAGATAAAATGTTGATTAAGTTTAAAAATCAAACAAATAAACAGTCGATTAGGTGTCAAAAAAAATCTCGATGCTTAAAAATATCAGTTAGGTTAAAAAAGCGTCTCACTTTTAATGTCAAAATAGAACTGTACCTATTCACCTTCATATACTGAATGGATTATAGTGTTTGCAAATCGTTTTAATTATTTAAACGCAGTGGCAACAGTTTCCGTAGAACAAAGTGATCACAGACCGCCATTAACGATAAACGCGTGTTAACGAGGCTCTTGATTGCACATTATAGATTAATTTAGTTTTCCGGACAGGTAGTAAAATAAACGGAGCTTAAATAATATTCTTTTTATTTTATGTAATATGTACTCAACGCCCTGTTGGTCTAGTGGTTTAAGCACCGGGTTGTGATACTTTGTAACTTGGTGATCCCACTGCAGGGCAAAGACCTCCATCATAGAAATCAAGTCATCGCTACTATGATAGGATTAGGCTTAATCACCACGCTTGCCTAATGCGGATTGGTAACCACAATTCCGAGCTATGTTCGAAAAATTCGAAACATACCTTTGCTCGACCCGGGAATCGAACCCAGGACCCCGAGAACACGGCCCGGTACTTAAACCACTAGACTAACGGGACAATAATTCACTTTATATGTACTCAAAGGTTAATATTGACCGCTTTAACGTATTATTGACCCTGGGAGAGCCATGCTTTGGCATGATTGGACATGTTCGACCGTCGCTGCTGTTAGGCCATGGTCGACCGATACCATGGCCTCACAGCATACCGGTGTGACGCATTATTTGTGATGTGTTATGCCGAGTGATTGAGGGTACCGGAGGTCTAATCCGGGGGAAGGTGTGTTTTAAGGTTGGCAGCGCACGTGTAACTGCACTGGTGTCTGAAATCGCTAACCATCTTTATGTCCATTAAAAAAAATCATTAACTTTTTTGTGTTCTCATTCTTCCAAAATAACAAGTATTAATGTTTCTTCTTGCTTATAGGGATTGACATAAACAATCGTAATAAATCAGTAATCGGTATGGCAGCCATCTTACCATCGAATCGCTATTATTGTCTCGTGCAAAATATGTCCGCATGGATTAAATTTATTGTATTCCATATCCGAATAGTTCATCATCATCATCATCATCATCGTCAGCCCATTTAAGTCCCCACTGCTGGGGCACGGGCCTCCCTCAATCACATGAGGGGTAATTGCCATACTCACCACGCTTGGCAGACGGGTTGGCGAGGGTTTTGATATAAATGCAGAGTTTTCCTTCTCTAGGTGCTGATGATCATGCCAGCAGCTTTACCTTAGTCGCCTTTTACGACACCTCGGTAAGAGTGAGGGTGGCCTATTCTACTCTGCCGGGACCACACGGCCGAATAGTTCAATTTGTAGAAAAATAATTTAAAAATAAAAAAAATAAAAAATCGATAAGTTCGTAAGGAAAATATTTTCGATTCCTAAAAATATCGGTAAGGTTAAAAGGAGCGTCACACTTTTAATGTCAAAATAGAACTGTCCTATTCATCTTCACATACTGAATTTATTATAGTAAATAAATATAAATAAATAAATAAATATTTCACAACATCACATACATTGATCTGATTCCGAGATGGGTAGCTCAAGAACCTGTGTTACGGATATCAGAATCAACAGTGGGATTACAAATATATACATATAATACTTTTCTTTTGTAAATACATACTTATAATACATACAAACACCCAGACCAATACAAACAGACATGTTCATGCACACAAATGTTTGTACTGTGCGGGGATCGAACCCGCAACCCTTGGACCAAAGGCAGCGTTCGCTACCACTGTTCCAAACGGGTCGTCAATAGTAGTAGATAGATATACTTTATTGCATAAAAAACACAACTTAAAAAACTAGGAGTTACAGAAACTTAAAAGTACAATTTTGGCGGTCTTATCGCTGGAAGCGATGGAGTAGTTAGGACAGTCAACAGCAGTTTCAACGTATTTAAGGACTTTTTAAATTCTAAAATTATTTTTTTTTCGGGGTTTTTTTATAATGGTATTTGTCGGGAGCAGGTGTTTAACATCTCAAATTGCAACACAGATAAATTAAAGTGTTTAAGTCAAAGTATTAAATTACTTTCAAATGATTAAGAGGATGATGACAACATTTTCTAACAAACATAATACAAAAGACTGATTCGTTAGAGTCAAAGAAGAAAATAACTCGTAGATTGCAGATTTTCTAAAAACCCTCACTCACGCAGCGAACTACAACACAGTTCTGCTTCACGCCGGTTTTCTATCAGGCCGTGGTATCGGTCGAGCCCGCCCATTCATTCCGAAGTGTGGCTCTAATGGTAGAAATACGCACATAGATTTGAAATCCAGAGGTTTGACCCCCCTCCTATGGAAGGCGCGTTCTAAACCACGGATCGGATCCATTTACAAAATCACTGGCGAGAGTAAACTGTCCTAGAGAAGATAAATTTATCAAACGACCATTTAAGGCTGCCCGAGTTAACTACCGGCAAACGATCCCGATTTAAGCTGATTGTCGGACATTTTGGAACCTTTTCTAAGTCAATCGTGGGACTTAAAGCCTGATGTATTTTGCCTGCTTTGAATCCAAAACTTTATTATTTTAGTATCTGTAAGTTCATCATAAACTGATAATTCATCAGTCTATTATTGTGAACTTTGACTGATATGCTCGATTCGTAATCATTTTCTCGTATGTGTTAATTGAAAAAAAAATTAAGCTCTGTAGTAACTCAAAAAGAGCTTATGCTCAATAATGATCCCATCAAAAATATCCTGTAAAAACTGGCCAAGTCTCGATAAAATTGCTCTCTATTCATAATCATCATCATCATCAGCCTATTGCAGTCCGCTCCTGGACGTAGGCCTCTCCATCTCCAATCGTTCGCCACCGTGATCTATCCAGGGCTTCTCGCATCCAGCTCTTGCCAGCCATCCTGCGCAGATCGTCCCTCCACCTAGCCAGACGGCCTCTACATTACGTTTGCCAACGCGGTCTCCACTCTAGAACTCGTTTACCCCATCGGTTGTCGGTTCTGCGGCTAATATGGCCAGCCCACTGCCACTTAAGCTTGCTAATCCAGTGAGCAATGACTTTGGTTCTCTGCCGGATCACCTGATCTGCTCTCTATTAAAAGGAATGAAATGTCTAAGAGTGCTTACACACGAACAGCAGTTAGCTGTCGACGCATGTAACTGCAGTTGACACGAAGGCGATGGCTAGCTGTCGACATGCCGCCGCAGTGCTGTCGACGCGTTGGCGACTACCGCCGGCAGGTGGCGACAGCTAGCCGCCACCACCATTTTGAAGGTCATCTGTCAATAGTCCAGGAGCAAAGAAACGTGCACATAATCAGTTCCATGATTCCATTTTAAACTGGCTCCTGTACAAAGACGTACGCCGACACGGTGTCGTCGCAACAAGCTGTCGACACGTCGTCGGCTTGCTGCGGGCACGTTGACGGCTAGCTGCCGACAAGTGATGGCGACTGCGGTCGCTTTTGCTGACGTAAATGTGCTGCCCGTGTGTAAGTGGGTCTACTACGCCAAACGATAAACGATATATCGTGCCAATAATCGTGTCGAGGCCTACTATAAGTAACATCGTATCGACTGTCGTTTATACGAATCTACGAACGATATTACTTTGACAGTTCTTACAAAAACCCTACTCTAACACAGCTTATATCGATACGAATAATTGAATTTGACAGCTTCACCAACGTCAAATCGACGAACATTGCTACGACGTCTCTGATGTTATCGTGAAGAGTATCGTTTCGTTGTGATTTTGAATTTAATGACCCATATTTTCTTCTCCGCACTAGTATCTTCCTTTACCATTTTTAAATAGAGTTCAGTTGTGGTGGACGATTGGATTTGATTAACATAAATCAAAGAATATAACCACCACTGCAGCTCGACATAATTCTAAAACATTAAAACCATGTTTGTCAATGATCGATCAGAAAAGAGCACCCAGATAAATAAATACGGTAAATAAACCAAGCTTACCAATTTTCCAAATAAAATTTGTAGCACAGAACACTATTATTTGTATTTGTAACTAATTAAGAGTACTTTGTGTTTATAAAACTTTTAAAAACACACACTTTTTATACAAATAAGATTTGTGACATTAATTTTTTTTCATGCATTTATGGTCCACACTGAAGAATAATAAGCCAAACAGCCAATTGTTTTTTAAATTTTACAATCATTCGTTCACGAACATTGGAATAAAACGAAAGTAAATTGTCTATACTTACGATAATCGATACAGATTACGAACATTTCTTATAGTAGGGTATTAGCGAATATTTCGAACAACTGTCGTATCGTTGCGAATAAATCGATATCGTTTGGCGTAGTAGACCTCAAGGGCTCTAAGCAAAGCCAAGTCTGAGAGTCTTTACTGCGATTTTTTTTATCATAGTAGATTTTACTCACTTCTTTTTACAGACAACATTTTCTACTTTATAAGTTAGGTACTAGTTGTGTAAATACTAACATTCTACTCATAAAAATCATCCATCAATTTTCTTAATAACAGTTTATGGAAACCAGCAACTAACCTCCTTATATTTTTATGGGTGTTGATATTTTGTTTTTTTTTCTATTCTTTTTACTTGTCAAAAACGGTTGCTTGGAATACGTGATTCGTTTATGACGAGGGGTTTTTCTGTGCCCCCAAATTACCTACATACATGGCCAGTCCATGAACTTCACGATGATTGATTCAACTGTCTAAGGTTTGCGAAAGCAGACAGTAAACAGCTGCAATATACTTAATAGCCAAAGCAAAATCCTTTTCGTTTTTCTTGATATCCCAGAGGAAAGCCATCGTCCCGAAAAGCAATTGGGTAACAATCTCTCATATGGTAAAGGGTCACAGGGGTTATTGTCATCCCAGCGTATAATTCCGGGTGAAATTTACTCTACAAAACCAATAAATTATATAAAATTTCTGTCACGAGTCAGACTCATATCTATGAGGTTTTGTCTTAGATTAAATAAGTTTAAGTTTTTTGTTTGTGCTTTTTGCTACACTTAACCTGGTCTATCGTAAAATAAAAGGTAAAATGAAAACACGTTCAATTCTTATAATTAATTAAAACTTTGTTTAGGCTACGCTAGAAAATGGAAAATTACATTGAACGTGACGTGCTTTAAACTGGCCGGTGACTATTCACTCACTAAAAAGATAAGATTTTTTCAAACATAATGTACGATTATTATTAGTCAAGTAGGCTCACAGAGGTTATCTTTCATGCCACTTAACCATCCGCCAAGCAAGGCAGATCCTTAGATACTTCGTTTAAATTGTGAAAATATATTTCTCATAGTTAATTATGCTGAATATTTCCTCTCGAATATCTATCACAAAACTGGGTAACAATCATAACACACACAACAACGTATTTGTAAATGCGTGCGAGAAAAGCCTCACAAAGCCTCGAAGGTCGGAGTTCTCCGAACATACCGAAATTGAATATTGATAAATAAGTTTCGGCAAATTTGGGGGTTACGCGATTCATTACTCCACGAGATTCGCCGAGAAGCCCTCCAATAATATGTTATTGCCTTTATTCTGAACATATCAAAATATTTCTTAATAAACGTATGTACAGTAAGTATTAGAAAAAGTATCAGACCCAGTTACAACTTGTTAAATAAAACGTGATTCTATTTGCTTTGAATGTAATCACATGTATTTGTATCTTGTTTTTGATTCTTTATTTTGAACATAATACGATTATCCTATTTTTATCAAAATACCTATCCTCCATCCTAGCGTGTAATAATATCCTCCAATCGATCACGGCTGAGACGGGCGTAGTGATTATATTCTCTATGTGAGACGGCCTCAGCGATCAGCCACGTACGCAGGATATAGTCTTAGTGCTCTAGTGTGTGCGCAAACACAAGTGCACTCTCTATGATGGGACACTAGTGTGATACGACCGGAGAGGGATTGGGTGCTGAATCAATGACTAAACGTGCTTTCCGAAGCACGGGGGTATAAGACCGCCACCTTCCAGACTCCGGGCTGACATTAAGAAATTCTTACTGAAAACTTAGGTATAAATTTTTGGCCCGGGGATTGAACCCGGGACCTCTTGCGCAACCTTCGCTTTATAACGCGACCGACTAAGCACTACGCCACCGAGGCAGTCTTAGCATGTAATGTTGCGAATAAAACTGTCGCTACGGAGCCCGGGGTACACTTGGACCATGATCTAAGATTTGGTAAAATTTTTCAGTCGAGGTATTTCAGTTAAATCAACTACTCCAAAGAAAGTTGGATGGAAGTCGAAAGTTCCGACCCAGTTTAGTGAAAATTATCTGTGGCGTCTCCGCTTCGGAAGTCACAATAGGCAGCAGCTTCCGGCCGTGGTCGATTCGTACCTTCCGCCAATCGTTAGCGCGGTCTGATGCCGAGGGCTACACACATAATAATAATAATAATAATTCTCACAACATCTCATACGTTGACTAGATTCCGTACTAAGTAGCTTAAGCACTTGTGTTACAGATATCAGACAACAGAGGAACACAAATATATACTTAAATACATATATTACACCCAGACACTGAACAAACACAAGTGTTCATCGCACGAATGTTTGTCCAGGGTGGGGATCGAACCCACGACCTTTGGCGTAAGAGGCAGGGTCACTACCAATTGCGCCATCCGGTCAGACATAAGATCTTAAGACTCTTTATTTGTCTTCCACTTTCATGTATTCATTTAATTGCACATGTTACATAAAGTCGACCATGGGAGAGCCACGCTTCGGCATGAATGTACCGGCTGGACCGGAGTTCGCAGAAAACCAGCGTGAAGCAGCACTGTGCTGTGTTTCGCTGCGTGAGTGAGGGTACCGGAGGACCAATCCGGGGGAAGGGAGTTAAAAGGTTGGTAGTGCACTTATGACTCCACTGGCGGCAGCAATTGCTTACCATCAGGTGATCAGTCTGCTCGTCTACCACCTATTACATAACAAAAGTCTTAAAACTAAATATATTGATTAGTGATGACTAGCGGTATGTATAACGTGACCCTGACAGGGTATTGCAAAAACTTAAACCTTTGGATGGCACTGTATTAATTTTAACTAGGTACTTATTATTACACTAATACATGCATGCCAAATTGCCGGGTTGTTTTGCCTCACATCATCTATACTATTTATGAAGAGGCAAGTTCTGAAAACCGCAACAATGCTTTAGGTAAACCGAAATAGCGAAATACTTGTGTCATTCTATCGACGTCCAGTGCCATTTATTAGTATGATTTGAAGCTAATGTTCCGTACAAAGTGAGGACAGGCCACTAGATGCGTAATAAAGTTGAAAAAAAAATATGTATTCTGATAATTATTTAATTAAATAAATAAAATTAAGGAACCTTATAGGCAAGTTTATATTCCTTGTCTCCGTGTGGACGGGCACTCGCTACGTGACCGGACCGAGCAAGCAGACCATATTCTTTTATTTTCACAATACGTTTTAATATCAGCCTCGTAGAATCTGCCGACTTCATTGCAAAGAGAAAGTTACCTTCGAATGAGGCTAACACAGAATACACAAACATACAAGTTTGTTTAGGTACAGACAAATAAACAATATGGTATGGTATAACGTTAGCTCATTTTTTTTATTAACTAACTATAGTCCATTCGGTATCTGAAGGTGAATAGGACACAGTTCAAACGTTTCGTATCATGCATCCATCTTTCTACAAATAAAAATATTAAGTTGTAAAAATCAATAACTATTTTGTGTTCTCATTCTTCCAAAATAACAAGTATTACTTAATGGTTCTCTATTACTCTGAACAAGAACTTAAATTGTATTTATTACCAATAAAATTTGTAAAAAATATCTTATGAATCGGAATTTTTGCTCATAGCGATTGACACAAACAATCGCAATAAATCAGTATATCGGTAATCGTTTTCCGGTATGGTAACCATCTTAACATCGATCACGATCGTCTCGTGCTAAATATGATCTCATAGACTGCATTAGGGACCAAGAACTAGTAATTTCTTTTGGTGACAAAGGTGCTTCCGACACGTCAAGCGAGTGTTGTTATTTTTCAGATGAAAAGATGCATATTATTTAATTATTTGTGATTTATTGCATGTGTACCACTTAGAATATTTACATATTGTATTTCATATCCATATAGTTCAAATTTAGGGATAAAATGTTGATTTAAATTAAAAATCGAACAAATAAAAAGTCGATTAGATTTCTAAAGAAAACATTCTCGATTCTTAAAAATATCGGTTAGGTTTAAAAGGAGAATCTCACTTTTAATGTCAAAATAGAACTGTCCTATTCAACTTCAGTTACTGAATGGACTATAGTGGCAGTTTTAGTATTGCCTATATCGTTGCCGCTATTTGTAGGGTTTATCTCTTTATAAATTGATTGATTGATTTATAATTTTATATAAATTAATAATTATGTCCAAATATGATTTGTATAAATGAATCCGTTTTACGCGGCACGGCAGAGTTGGCCCACGATGTGACGCACCGTGCAACGCCGCGCTACGACGCCGTAGCACAGAATACATATAGGTACCCTAAGAACCACAGTATAACTTTATTTTTAAAGAAATATACAAAAAATGTATTACCTACAATTTAAAATCTTAAACAGAAAACGATACAGTTTGGTTTCGCAAGCATCAATAACTTGCACCAATAAATATTAATTGGTGCTTCTTTTCTAAAAGTTCCTCTGACTTGTTCTCTGATCCTCTTATTACACAAAAACTGCTCTGGTACCGGTTTTATTTCTAAACTAGCAAGTTCATAATAATTACGAAATAATGATAGTTCTAAAATTTTTATTACGACTAATCATAGACCACTTAGTACCGCAGGATAGTGTCCTCAGAACAATAACTAAAGCAATAGAAGCCCTACTAAAATAAAAGCTACGTACAACTATCTTATTCACATCTGATGATACATCGTGCACGAGAGTGAGTGAAACAAAAACACCGCTTGGTTTTTATTATTTTCGAATGAGTCACGAGTTAAAATGTCAAATGGTTCTACATGGTTGTAATAATTAATAATGCTACTAAATCAAAAGTACGTACGGTCAGCATCAAAAGTAGCTCAACACTTTAGTACCATGTCAAAGTAACTGTTCTGCCTATTATAGGCAATATTCCAAGGGGTTCGTAAAAATGTTACTTCGACATGGTACTATAGTGTTAAGCTAATTTTGATGCTGACGGTACCTGCGCCATCATCTTTTTTGTAAAGTCAGACCGATATCAGGTCGCATTATTACGGTCGTGAGTCGTGGACAGTTTTGGACAACCTTCTGAATTACGAATGTCCAGATGTATATGCATTCGTTTCTTACACATTTACAATGTCATAAGAGAAAATAGTACAAACTGCGTTATTCTGTTGCTATTTTAGTACGGTTTCTATTGCTTTATTTATTGTTCTGAGATAGTGTCGAAAATTTATCGAATCATTCAATCATTCGTTCAGTGACATTTCATTTTACATAACCTTATTTTGTTGTCTGAAGAAAAAATATTTTAGAATTGTTTTTAAGCAACAGTAAATTAAAATATTGATCTAACTAAGGTTTCCAAGTAATATGCATAGGTTTTGCTTATATTTTTAGAATTTCATCCAAAAAATAAATTAACTTCTTTTTCACAAATAACTTTGGTTTAAAATGAAATGAACTGTCACAGGGATAAGTTGTCTTGGGTACTGAATCGATATTTTGAGGTTATTATTTTAGTACTCATCTTAAACTAGGGGTCCGGGTGGTTCAACTTAAGCGTTATAGTTGATATACTAGATAACGTTAAACTTAGTTTTGTAATAATGTTTACTCTAGTTTTTCAGCTATTCCCAGTATCAACCCCACTACTTATTTTAAACCACGTTCTGGAATAAGAGGGTGAATGTTTTTCAGTTGGCAACCCAATTAGCAATCTGGCTTTGACTTTTAAAAGTTATTTGAGTCCTATATCGCCACGTTAGTCATAAACAACTTTTTTAGAGAAAATTTGAGACAATAGTGACTTGCTTAATAATTTTACTTGAAAAATAAAACAAAATGATTGATGAAATTTTTCTCTACGGTCTGCCGCGATTCGTGGCGTTGAGTATAAGATCCACGAGAGTTATTTTTACTTTGGTCTTTCAATCAGCTAATAAATTTTAGCCACCGATTACCAGTTCAAACCTATCAATTAGTTTTTGTAAAAGTGTAACCGTATTTATAGTGATTGAAGTAAATTGAAGAAGTGAACCAACATAAAGTTTAATGCCAAATTAAGGTTGAGACAAATAGTTATGTAGATATAGGTATTCCTTTAGTTGAAATTTTTTGTATATGCTGAGGTCGCACATATTCATAACTGACTCATCATGAACTCCTGCATTCAATAAAATATACGAGTCGAATTGAGAACCTCCTCATTTTTTTCAAGTCGGTAAGTAATATAAATATCCAACAAAATCAAATTGCCATTTTTTTCTGGCCATAATTATAACCATACCACAGATATTATATCATACTAGAGCCCGCGCCACCAAAGAAGTCTTGTGAAAAGCACTTGAGTCACCATCAACATTCAAATTTGAGCTTTATTTTCATAGCCACAAGGATTCTCAAATTTTAGTTCCGTGTTTTTCTACGGGACTTCGTTCGTGGCGTAGACTCTGATATGTCGTGTGGAACGACTTACTTCACAAATATAATTGGGGTAAAAGTATGGAATTGCCTTTTTTTCTAGACACAACATTATTAATCATCATCATCATCATCATTTCAGCCAATGGACGTCCACTGCTGGACATAGGCCTCCCCCATTGTTCTCCACACAGATCGGTCCTGTGTCTCCCGCATCCAATGGATTCCCGCGATCTTCAGCAGATCGTCGGTCCACCTTGTGGGGGGCCTGCCACGGCTGCGACTTCCTGTACGTGGCCTCCACTCGAGGACCTTTCCGCCCCAACGGCCGTCTGTTCTCCTCGCTATGTGCCCTGCCCATTGCCACTTGAGGCATGCAATCCTTTGGGCTACGTCTGTGACCTTAGTTCTCCTGCGGATCTCATCATTTCTGATACGATCACGCAGGGAGACTCCGAGCATAGCCCTCTCCATTGCTCATTATTAATAAATTCTATAAAAACCCGAAATACTCCTGGGGCGACATATTTTTATTTTGATTAAAGACCAAATTTTTTAAGGTGTGTAATGTGCAGATCAGACAAAATCGTATTCTTGATGCAGAAAAAGATTTTTTTTTTTGACAATAGGCTAGACATAACGCTCGACCGCAATCGCACCTGACAGAAAGCGACGATGAGGTGTAGGATGATACGCGTTTGTCTAAAAGATGTCTGTTCACTCTTGCCTTGAAGATGTTCAGATTATAGTGGTCAGGAAAAACTGACCTCGGCAGGGCGTTCCATTCCATAGCCGTCCGCATTATAAATGTGGAAGCGAATCGTTACGTGCGGATAAGGGGTAAGTTCTACCACATAAGGATGTAAGCCCTCGATCTTGAAATTCTTGAAAGTGACTCTTTCTTGTGTTAGGCAAAATTAATGCTTTTTTTTCTGTATACCTATTTTAAAAGTACCTAAACGTTGTCCATTAAAGCACAGTTAAATATAAAATAGTACCATTATTTTTTACATTGAAAATTTTTAAAATGTTAGTATGGAAAAACATATTTTTTTAAAAATCCCCATTCAAATCGGCAATTTCATACTTTAACCCCTAATATCACGTATACCCCTAACTGAACGTACGTAACATATCTCAACGTTTTGCACAAATATTAGAATCGGAATATCATTTTAAAATTTCGTTTACCGGCAAATATTTGCTCTTCCCCTCAATTCTACTGACTGCTTGCTTTAGTATCATATTCGGGAATTTTCGTAGAAAAGTAATTTTCGGTACGTTTACAAAAATAATTTGCTTAAAGGCTGTAGGTAATACGAGCGTTTTACTTGGTTATTAATATATTGATTACCTGCGTTTCAATATTTATGTCTTGTGGGCCGCACTTAGGTGCATTAATGTTTCGCGTTTGGTTTGAACCTGAGAGTTCCTAATTTTTATCTAAGGGATTCGGTTCAGAATTGTTGAATGTCAGCCCGTCGTCTGGAAGTATACCTACCGGCTGGCAAAGTACGTTGTTGTTCTTATCCTGGTGCTGATCCCTCACTAGGTGGAAACACTAAACCTGTCTTAGCACACCCCTTGTAAAAAAAGTAATGTATCATCCTATAAACTGTCCCACTGCAGGGTAAAGGTCTCCATCATGGAAATCATGTTATGGCGTGATCCCGAGCTATGTTCGAAAAACGAACGGAAAGTTCGAAACATACTTTTTGTTCGACCCGGAATTTGAAGATTACGGCCCAGTACTTAGACCACTAGGCCAAAGGGCATTAAAACCTTTTTACTATAGAAAATGTCCTGGGTACTTGGCAGATCGAAATAATGACTGGAGGATATTTTATCAATCTACTTATAAATAATATTATGTATTTTATGCGTTTACTGTCCATATACAGTTATTATAATTCAGTAATAAGCTCACAAACGAACAGTAGCCGTCGTCATTATGTAGTATCCTGGGAACTTGGGATTACATTTCTATTATCCCCAAAATCCCGGGATTAGAAAAATGCGTCCGAATCAAATCCTCTATTGACGTATCACAGAGCTTAGGAGATATCTAAATTATAAATGGAAACGAGTAATACTCGACTCTTGAAAAACTTTACTCAACCAATCCTATTAAGACTTTCAGTAAATGCAATAACATAAAACTTTGAATAGCTTTTGAATTACGTACTTAACCACGATGGTATTAATTGAGTGCAACGTGTGGTGGAGCCCATTAAGGCCGCTTGTTCGGTACATTAAAAGTAAAATATTTTCATAGTTCACTCAATTAAGTCATACAGGGTGAAAAAAAACATTGGGCTCTTTACTTTAGCTGACAGGTAGGGCGCACTAGCAACTAAACAGAACAAATTGTTACCAACTAAACAGGATATCTTTTTTAACAATTTCGAGCTCCAGCGGAAAGCACTTTTTGGTCTGCTTTTGTTCTCGAAATTTGAATTACCGCCAAAAACGGCCACTTGTGGCGTTAATTCAAATTTCAAGGTCCTGGGCTGCTGTGTGCCAGTCTTGAATAACGCATCGAGTTCATCTCGCCATCGTCGCCTCGGTCTGCCGTGGGGACGCTTTACATTTTGCGGCATACATTCTGTAGCAATTTAGTCTCATCCGGCATGCGACAGGCATGGCCGGCTCAGTCCTATTTGAAACGTGCAGCCTTTTTGGAGACATCGGTTATGAGCGTTCTGGAGCGTAGAGTCGTATTACTGATTCATTCTGATAGTTTGACTCAAAACTTACTACGTTCCATAGCTTTCTGACAAACCTATATGGTGGGCCTTTGAGGATTCGTGAGAGACTAAGTTAGTATGGTAGGATAGAGAAGATGCACATATCCATCGCTTAACGTTTTAGAAAAATATTAACGTCGCTCTTCATGATATGTTTTAGGGATCAATAGATCTTCCAGGAGCTATTGATACATTGAATACTACTAAAGAGTAACTACTGAGTTTCTTGCTGATTCTTCTCGGTAGAAATTGACATTCCGAATCAGCGGTAGATTACATAATATTTGACATTCATAAATGTTATTTATTGAATAAAGTCATTTTTGATTTTGTTTTTGACTGTATAAAAAAATATTTATGTTGATTATTCAATAATTGACAAGATGCTAACCACCTACTATTGTACACCTCGTCCTGCAGTTTATTAGTCTGAATTAAGTAACTACTACTCTTTGTGACCTATGAGGGGAACCTAAGTAGTCATGCTCACTCAAATGACTCTGAGGTGGTGGCGCTATGTGGCGGGTCATTACATTCCCTCTAATATGGTTGAGTGAAATGATGGCTGACACGTACGTCATACTTGTGAACAGGTGCCACC
This sequence comes from Marasmia exigua, assembly GCA_019059595.1. NCBI lineage: Eukaryota > Metazoa > Arthropoda > Insecta > Lepidoptera > Crambidae > Marasmia > Marasmia exigua. The sequence goes on along the minus strand of CM032494.1, from coordinate 1,900,270 downwards.
TTTGGGGACTGGTCTGCTTCGGTTAACCTCATAATATTTATTTTATTAATATTTTCTTTATTTTATTTTGTGTAACAATTAAACTGTATGGCTTGTTTGATGATGGCACAACATTTTATGAAAGTTTGGTGATTAAAAAGAGTAACTGGCGAGTTTCTTGCCGGATCTTCTCGACCAGAAACAACTTTCCGAGCTGGTGGTAGAATCGCATTATGTTTATTTTTTCTTTAGTATATTTTATGTATCAACATATGATATTATAAGTATTAACATGTAAATTATACATAAGTACTTATAAATAGTTTTAAGTCATTCAAATGTATGACGAATTGGAAGTGCTGTGTACAAGCCTATGCAAATAAAGAATTATTTGATTGATTGAAATAAAGAATTATTTGACTACACCTCCTCTGGAAAGTTAAGGGTAGTTAACCTGACACTTTAGTACACTGGCCTATTAACTATTTTAATCGTTTAATAATGTAACTTTGTTTCTAGTGAGTCCTCTTAATTAGCTGTTTTTCCGTAAATCTGGCATTGGACGAACCTTATCTTCTAGTTCTAGGGTTGTTGACCTGGAGAGGCGACGAGGGGAGGTTATGGAATTTACATAATACGCTGTTTTGGTTTATACCCTCGTGAATATTTATAGAACGGTTTAGGATTAGGTACTGGGCTTATTCATAAAATGTTTTTTAAATCTTTGTTAACTTAAATGGTGTTTCGTGTAATAATTGCATAGTTTCTGTATTATATTCCATTCATCATAGTTTGTATAAATAGCCATTTAACATATACAGCGTGTGTATTTTATACGGGCGAATAATTAATCCAGCTATAATATCTGATCCTACGAATCGTATAAGATAATCATTTCATTAAATTTTGTGGTTAATTAGGTGTAATGATTTTTCTAAAGTGCAACCCAGCAGCAATGTATGCCGTCCAACTTTGTTTGACATGACAAGTGACATGAGTGTCATGACACTCGTATGACGTTTAGATACTTATGTCTACGTTAATTGATGTTATTAACGTTAACTACCAGTGGATGCAATACATTGCGTGCTCAATTATTTTGTATGAAAAAAAAAGTACCTTAATTTCCTAAAGAAATGTATGTAAACAGGTTCCCTAGATCCGATAGTAATCGCCATTAAAATATACGCCCGTATCAAATAAACACGCTGTATAACCATTTTTATCTACGCTTATGTCATGTTAAGTAATTAAAAGTAAATACATTTTGACAGGCTTTATGATATTGATATATTTAAAGAAAATTAAAAAGTTAAGGTTTGCATAATCTTTTTTTTTGCACTTTTTGCAACAGCTGTCACTTAATGCAACAGCCAAATTTCTGAAATGACAATATTAGGTCTAAGTTATCAAATTTATACTGCCAAAAAGTCAAAATAGGTTCCGTATGATTTTTTACTTTGAAAATAAAAACATTAATGTAGATAAAGTAGTGTATGAGACTGCACATAACTTGGTATTAAACACTTGCGAATACTAAAAGCTCGCCCGTGTACTAATTACCCTTATAATGTGACAGTCACATAAACTACTCTTATTTACAGTCATGTAATCATAGGTAAACACATTTTGACAGGCTTTTTACTAAGAATAGCTTTAAAGAAAATGAAATATTGTGTTGCATAGTAACCATCTTTTTTCACTTTATGCAAGCTATCAATTTATACAACAGTCATAATTTATGACTGTATAAATTATTATTTCTTAAATTATAAATTAGGACAAGATACCTACTGCCTAAAAAGCTACACGCTACAAGCGATAAGATAGCATTATTGTACTGTCTGTTGTAGATGTATCATACTTGTATTTTGTTTTTGTGTAGTAAAAATATCTATCTACAAATTCACACCCCAAAAAAGCAACAACAACAACAGATCCTCCGGCGAGTCATCAATTGATACTCTAGGCAAACGTAACAAACCTTAACTTCATCATCGTCTTGATCAAATGAGATTGTGACTAAGCTTTGGCATATAGTTAACATAATAAAAGTCAAAACGGTGAAAAAAAATGTTCTTTGACCGTTAAATATTATTAGTAAGTAGGTATCTCGGAGTCAGATCAATTTATGTGACGTGAAATATTTATTTTATTATTATTTATTATATGTACACGTTATTTTGCAACTATTACTAAACCAATCAATCAGAGTTTTGTGGGTCGCCGGAAAAAAGGTGCGAGTTCGGCTAGCAAGCGAGTGGATAGGCAAACAAAGTGCTCATGCGATTCGTTTTGAATCGACGAGAATCATCCCTCAGACTAATCGGTAGTTCTATTCCCCATTCCAAAGACCGGTAGACGTCGCCCTTTGCCGACCCTCCGGTCATATAGACATGTATAAACATATACTCCAACATATTGTGATATCTGATACGAGAGTGTATTTATTTGGAAAATAATAAAATAAGCCCAAAAAAGGGACAAAAGGTTCAACGCTTTCACTTATTGTCAAAATACATAATGCGAAAGACTTTTTGTTTCAATTAAGAGATGATAGGGTGTCAAACTTTTCAGACTTACCAGTATACCTAATGGTATGACATGTTTGAAGATAAAAACAAAAACCTTTCTTTACTATCATATTAATAATAATAATAATTCTCACAACATCTCATACATTGACCTGATTCCATACTAAGTAGCTTAAGCACTTGTGTTTTATTTAAATTAAAATAAATGTTATAAATAAATAATTAAAAATGTTATAAAAATAGTCCAAAATGAATAATTGATTGATATAATTGATGTATTACTTCATTATCATTATACACTAAGCAGTTATGCAGAGCGTTGTCTCCTGGCACAGGCAATTTAATACCTAAAAGGAGGCTTCAAATACTAATAATTTAAGTGTGAAGTAATTAATAAAGAAATTTTGTATTTTGTATTTAATTTGTATTTTGTATTTATTTTGTATTTTGTTTGTGTTACAGATATTAGACAACAGAGGAACACAAATATATATTTAAATACATATATTACACCCAGACACTGAACAAACACAAGTGTTCATCGCACGAATGTTTGTCCAGGGTGGGCATCGAACCCACGACCTTTGGCGTAAGAGGTCACCCGGTCAGTCAAAATATTAAGGACCGATTCATAGGCCCTTACACCCGATTCGACCAATCTTTATCCGTAGGTAAATCTATGGTATAACGTCAGATTTGTATAAGATGATAGCGTTATACCGTAGATTTAGTATCGGAATAAGATTGGTCGAATCCTTAGACAATTTAACTAAGGTCGAAACGGCCCAGTCGGATATTACAAAGACGAGAAAACTCAGCATAAAATGCAAATATTACAAGCGAGTAATGGATGTTCGAATTGTAGTCGTTCTTTATAACTTTCAGCTTATTCTTTATAAAGTTTTTTTTTATGTTCATATTTAAAGGAAATTTATACTTAAAATAATATTGGATGGATAATATAAGACTATTTAAGAAACTCATATAGTATGGCGGTGTCAACGGAGGTGATCCGTGACATTGCTTTCGTTGTAATTGCAACTTGGGCTTTTCTTTACCATCAGGCTGAAGAGAGCCAATATACTAAGCCCCTATAGAAAAAAAACTCATGGGACGATTTCCACGCGCTTGTAGCGCACCAATTGTGACCCGCCCTCACTTCGATTCGGGACATAGTTGCACTTTATACCAATAGATGGCGCTAAGTGTCGATCGCATCGCGCAAGCGTTTGCGTGTTATTGGATTTACCTCTTTATAAATACTATAAATATGGAAGTGCTCGATTTGACAATCTTTATCCGATAACAATACCTATATTGTATAACGCTGTCATACCAAACGAATCGTAGAGTTATTATGGTATACTTTTTATTGCGAAATTACTTACCCGCGGCTTCGCTCGCGTTAGAATGAGACAAAATGTAGCCTATAATATGTAAAAAATCCCGCCATTACTTCGCTTTGTTTTGCCGTGAAAGGCGGACAAACAGACTGACAGACACACTCACTTTCACATTCATAATATTTGTATGGATTCAAACATGATTTTGGATTATATGGATCTATGGATTGAAAAACCATGTTTAAATAATGTCAAAATGGGAGCTACGTGTTTTTCACATCTCACAAGATTTTCCCATAAGTTTCATGTAACTTCAACGAGAGCCACGCTTCGGCATGAATGGACCGGCTCGCCCGGAGTGATACCACGGCCTCACAGAAAACCTCACAGAAAACCGCACTGGGCTGTGTTTCGCAGCGTGAGTGAGAGTACCGGAGGCCCAAGGTTGGCAGCGCACCTGTGACTCCACTGGTGTCGTGGGTGTCCATGGGCGACGGTAATTGCTTACCATCAGGTGACCCGTCTGCTCGTCAGTCACCTATCACATAAAAAAAAATCCGGTTAGACTGGTAGCGAAGACGTAATTCAACCTCTAAGAAACTGTTTATCTTGCCTCTAACTTTCGCAGCAAAACAATGTTAGCATTAAGTTATGGAGACAAACTTATACTGCATGTCATGAAGCACGACAAACTTGGGAACAGCATTTGCGCGACAAACGCGGCCACTAGTTTCTTCACTGTTCGCTATCGCTATTCTGTGACTTGAATAAACTGGTTCTCCCGCGACTCTCCACAAAGCGATTGCCGGTCTTGAAAAATAAATTAGGTTGACTGAATTTGAAAAGAGATGATTGAACCGTGCTTTTTATCATAGGTATTGATCGAAGCCATTGTCGTTATTTTGTGATTCTTACTATAGGGGAAAGGTAAGTAAAATAAGATTGATTTAACAAAACAGAAATATAGTACAGACACAGTAGTTGTTTATCTGTTGCCTAATTGCAGGGACGTGCCGTATCATCCGCTATTTAATTTTATCTAAACCGATGAAAAAAAAAAATTTTTTAAATAAGTATATTATAAAAAACCGGCTTGACTTTGTTTATTTTATTTTTCAAATTATACGAGTTCAATAATGTTGTATGCTGAATTTTAGTGAAGAGTTTGTAAGAAAAGTATATCGTCTCCTTTAGTAATTTCATTTCCTTCTATAATCAATTTACATTTTGTTATCAATTTATTTCCATTAAAAATATTTGACGTAGCTGTGGAACACATTCTGTATTGAATCCTAATGCTAGTTATGTTTTATTCCAAAAAAATAAAGTTTAAAAAGTAAAACCCGAATGCCAAAAAAACACGCTCTAAAAAGTACGAAACAAGAAATTTGTCTCTGCTGAAATTATTATGCTGCATCGCCGCGGTCTTTATTTTTGTTTAAAGTTTCATCATCATCGTACATCAGACTACAAACATAGAAACTGCACTAACTACATACTGTGCTTACGCGCACGCTTGGTTGAGCTATGGTATCATTCTGTGGGGCAACAGTACAGACGCAGCTTTCCTGTTCATCCTCCAAAAATAGTTAGTCCGGATCATTGCAAATATAGACCAAAGAGATACCTGCAAACCATTTTTTGTTAAATACAAAATATTAACTCTGCCCTGCTTATACATTTTCGAAATGTGCAAATTTGTTCGTAAATTTAAAGAATTTTATACAAAATGCGAGAAGTACAATGTAAATACACATTAAGAAATAAAAGTAAATTAGCTCTACCAAATTCCCGCCTTAAATTAAATTCCACAAGCACCTTCAGTTCCTCTGTAAAAATATATAACAAATTACCAGACATACTACAGAATGAAAAAAATGTAAAATATTTATTGAAAAATTAAAGAACTACCTAATTGATAAAAGTTACTACAACACTAATGAATATTTTGCTGATCATACATATATAGGTTTCTCCAAATGATTTAATTCAAATTAAAGTTTATTATAAAAGCGCTTCCTTTCTCCTAAACCTAATTTTGCGTGCCTGACAGGGTCCATAACATTGTTCCATTACTATTGTAACATCTTATTGTACATCATGGTTTTGCAATAAATGATGATTCATTATTGATTGAATATTGACAATCAAGACAGTTTAACGACACTTCATTTGTTCAAATATGATAACTACACTCGCGAGCAAAAGTTTGGAATCACTTACTTGAAATTGGTTTCGCGCGATCTTGCTTAGTAAATAATTTTTTTATAATTATAAAAATGACATCATTTTAAAGGTTCAACTGTTCACTTTAAATTGATACCAAATTCATTCAAATCGAGCCAGTAGTTGTGGAGCTATCCCGGATTAAGCGAAGGAGTAACGAAAAATATGTGTTTCAATTGTTTGATACGTCTCGAGTTGCGACCTATTGACCCCTATAAAAGCACCTGTTATCGCATTTTCTTTATCAGTCGACTTTCAGATGTTGACCGGTACACATCTCTGCTACTTTTGACCCTTTACCTTGTACGACAATGGAGACAACACCTATAGAAGCCGCACAAATCGTAGCCCTATTGCAAGAAGGGCTCAGCCAGCGAGTTTCCGCTCTTCGGCTCCACATAAGCCAGTCCTGTGTTTCGAAAGTTTACAAGCGCTTTCGGGAGACTGAGGCTTTATCCCGAGACCAAGATCTGGACGGCGCCGGTGGACATCGGAGAGGGATGACCGTTTTATCGTGTCAACATCTCTCCGAAATCGGCATTTGACTGGTGTCGATGTCCAACAGGAGCTCCGAGATGTTCGTGGAGTAGCAGCCAGCGAGTGGACAGTTCGTCGACGACTCAAGCAAGCGAATCTGACTCCAAAAAGGCCTGCTACAGGCCCGAAACTCACGGCAGCTCACCGACAAGCTCGCCTTCAATTTGCTCGCACCCATCTTGATTGGGAGGTTAGAGCAATGGAGGCAAGTCCTGTTCTCCGACGAGAGCAGGATGTGTTTGCACGGTAGCGACCGAAGAGGTCGGGTCTACAGGCGGCCTGGGGAGCGATTTGCACAGTGCTGTTTCGCTGAAACAGTGGCTTATGGGGGCGGCTCTTGTATGATGTGGGCCGGCATTTCCTTCGATGGTAAAACCGAGCTTGTTTTCGTGCCTGGCGGGGGACGAGGAGGCGGTCTAGAGTTTAGAAGTTATGAGCGAACAGATGAACACCATACATACAGGTCAAAATCATAACCCTCCTTTTTGCTTCGCCGTAGTCGGATAAAAACTTGGTTATGTCTCGGAGAATATTCTAGGTAAAATATTTTATGACATGCGCTTGGGCAGTGAGTAGAAACTTTGCAAACGCAAAGTTTTATTAAAGAACACAAACAGACAGCGGTAGAATAAAGTTCAAGATATTTTTATTACTTGTTTCGGGATCTGATTTACTTTAAAACGTAGTTTCTGTAACTCTTTCGCGGACGCCACGTGTAACAATTTGACAATTCCCGCCTTATCGATTACGCTGTCGACGCAAGGCCTATTTATTGAGTTCGACAATAAATCCAAGTTTGGGCATATCAAAAGGATCGTTTAGCGATACTTTTCAGAAAGCTTTCTGAAACGATCGCGTTTGCACAAAAGGTCTTTCAGTAACTGTCCTTCAAGTAATATTACCTTCTAAACAAGACGATTTTTATTTTTCAATTATTAGACGACCCGTTTGGATCAGTGGTAGTGAATGCTGCCTCTGATGCAAGGGTTGCGGGTTCGATCCCCGTACAGGACTAACATTTGTGTGCATGAACATGTCAGTTTATATTGGCCTGGGTATTTCTATGTATTATATGGATGTACAAAATAAAAGTATTATATGTATTTATATGTAATCCCACTGTTGATTCTGATATCCGTAACACAGGTGCTTGAGCTACCTATCTCGGAGTCAGATCAATGTATGTGATGTTGTGAAAATATTTATTAATTTATTATTTATTTTTATTATTTCGTATTCTCGAGTTTCTGCGTTCATTATTTATTTCACATTATTATGTCTTATTTAACTGTTTAAGTGAGTAAATAAAATATTTATGTTACGGTAAAAGCCCGAATTACCTAAAACCTAAAATTATAAATATTGAAAAAAGTTTGCGATTCGAACTTTTAATACCGTTCACTTGGTAAATCTTACTATATGCGAGCCAAATACGAACTGAGCGCATCCGAGAAGCTCTGCTAGGGCATTTAAGTGTGGATTTACAACGAGTCTGCATTAATCACTCTTTGGTAATCATTTTGTGTTCGTCGCCTCGCTTCGAGGTTCATAAATTGGTCCACACTATAAGAATTTTGGCTCGATCTTGGTCCGCTCGTGCTCGTCTCGCCTGGTTGAATTACTAATTTCTCCCCAATCTTTGCATTGGAAATGAGGCAAAAAAGTCTTATTACTGGAAATGTTTATACTGGGATACTGTCTTCATTTTATATGGAAATTGGCTTCTAGGGTTTGTCGACGAAGCGAAAGCATAGACCGTCGTATAGTATAATAATGTTTATTAAAATCTGTCTTTTGAGATGATGAATTATCAATACAAAAGTTTCATAAATAGGTTAGAAATAAAAGGAGATCATTTTAATTATTTCAAACAATATTTGTCTTTTACGCCTGTCGACTATCAGCATTTCAGCCAATAGACGTCCACTGCTGGACATAGGCCTCCCCCAATGTTCTCCACACAGATCGGTCCTGTGCCGCCTGCATCCAATGGATTCCCGCGATCTTCACCAGATCATCAGTCCACCTTGTGGGGGGCCTGCCACGGCTGCCACTTCCTGTACGTGGCCTCCATTCGAGGACCTTTCCGCCCCAACGGCCGTCTGTTCTCCTCGCTATGTGCGGTGCAAATTGCCACTTGAGGCATGCAATCCTTTGGGCTATGTCTGTGCCCTTAGTTCTTCTGCGGATCTCATCACTTCTGATACAATCACGCAGGGAGACTCCGAGCATAGCCCTCTCCATTGCTCTGTCGAATATAATTCTAAAACGGCAACGATACTTTGGACAGGGTACTTTACAGGGTGTATCTGTGAACATTTACATCAATTAAACCACGTGATTTACTAACCATTATAAACAACATTTGTTCTAACACTTTTGGAAATTCCCATGAAAAGATTTCAACTTTTCATAGAAAGTCGGTCACGTGACTCGGTCATTTGATATGGGGAGTCGAAAATTTTTTCGATGAATTTCGAAAAGTCAGTTGAACAAATGTTGTTCAGAATGGTGGGTAGAACAAGTGGTTAGAGGGATGTGAATGTTCACAGATACACCCTGTATACTTAGTCCGGATAGTATAGAAAGAGTGTCACCACCTCACCTGAAAATCCATTAAAATGAAAATATAAAATGGTCCTATGGGCGTAAGTAATCACTTACCATCAGTTGAGCCGTCTGCTCGACTGTCCACCATAAAGCAAAAAATATATATATAATAAGGAAATGTAACTGTGTGTGTGTTAAATAAACGATTTATTTATTATTATTATTTTGTATTTTTTGTCTCCTTGCGGGAAAGCACTGGTACAAGGCCGGTCTTTTTGGAAAGCCTACAATATTGTATTGATGGTCTGTACTACCAACTAGCGGATATTGTCTCTGTCTGCACTATTGAAGAGATACAGACAGTGACAGCACCTGCCAGGTGCAGGGACTATAGGAGATAAGAAGGGAACTATACGACTCTTGATGACTCTATGAATAGGATCTTGCTGAGCTGATTGCCGGGTTATTGACGAGACGCCTGCCACATAAACTGTCTCATCTTAATAATCATGGCTGACGGTGACTCGCCTACCGCTAGATGGGCCCCTCAAAATCAGCCACCATATTAAGCGGCAAGGCGGCAACATCGGCGCGGTCAGTTAAGGGTGTAGAGAAATGTGCACCGATTTCTGGATCTCGGTAATCCGTTCAGCCCTTCTTCTCTATTACGCAGATTAAGCACTTCCACCCAACAAGGGCCAGTCAGAAGTGGGGGACGGATGGTGTTTCCCCCAGAGTCTCGGGTCCGTGGTGTCGCCACACACCAACAGCTCGCCACAAGCTGTCCTGCGGAGACGGAGCACTGATGAGAGTTGTTGTTTTTTAGATTTTCGCGTTGCATTATAACTATAATTAAACAAGACGGGAATTAACACGATATTTATTATGTGATACAACATTGCGTACTCACATATTTTGCTCGACGTTTCGGCTATGTTACAGCAGCCGTGGTCACGAGCGGACTGGCGGAGCACGGCGTCGTCTGCTCGGGCCGGGCTGTGAATCTTCGGACACCCTCACATTTTCCGATATTAATTCGCCACTAGATGAATTGTCAGTGAAACTACTTCAAGACTCTACACTAACAGTATCGGTGTTAGTTTGCGTTAGTAACGGCCTAAAACGAGGTTCGCACTTGTTAATTACTGGATCCCATGTCAATGATATTTTAAACCCATCCTCCCGATGAAAGTCTTATACTTCTTGATTTCAATCGCTTCACATACTATCCTGGTATGATAAAGACGATCCATTAATTAACTCCCATTTCCAGAAGATGTTCTGCTATTGCCGATTTATTCGCTTGTCGATTTTTAATAGCTGCGATATGTTCCTTGACAAATTCTGCAATTGACCGCTTCGCTTGTCCAATATTAGAACTACCGCAGCTACAATCGATTTTGTAAACACCTGGAAATTAAAAAGGTATGACATCTTTTTGTGATGGCAGTTGTTTTGATATTCGACATAACGGAGTATATACAGTCTTAATGGAGAAATTCTTGAGTACTGTTCCAATTTCGTCCGTTATGCCTTTAATATAGGGAAAAAATGCTGCCTGGCGGTTCACCTCTGGATATCTTTCCCTTCTCTTTTGCCTGCTCAACAGATGTGGCATATTACATCCATTTCGTTTAAGTACCTTCTGAACATGGGCATGCATCAGATTGGAGATGTTCAGGGTCACAAAGGTCACACATAATAAATATATATTAATTAATGAAATGGTTGTTCTTCAAAAGCGAAGAGCACCAACTCTCATCAGCGGGCGATGGGGTCGTCACCGGGAATAGATAAGGCAAGAGACCACGAGGCCTGTAAACCTGCCCGATGGTCCGACTCCGTGAGGCATATAGAGCTGCGTAAGATCGCGACTACTAATGATAATTAGTCGCTGAAAAATTAAAATAATAGGGGGTAGCGATCCTCAACACTTGAAGGACCGATTAAGAAAGAAAAAAGTAAAATCATATTTAATTTTGTGGCCGAATATTTCACAAAATACTATGTCTGCTGATGTAACCAATAAGAATTCCTTCCATGCCACATTGGCAACTAAGATTCACAACCAGTTGCCGAAGAAGAACTAACATTCTTCCTACTCAACCGAACAACTCGACGATAGATTTTTCTTTTTTCGCAACTAGTTGCCGACAAATAATTATTTGAAAATTATGGTTACATAAGAGGAATTTTGATTCTCAGTTCACAACTAACAAGAAAGTCTTTCAGTTTACGATTTATAAAAAATATGATGTCAACAACTCTAGAAGAAAAGAATGGTATTTTAATTAAAAAAAATGGGTTTAAAAGTGTACTACTATGGTTGAGCAGCCAGAAAGTTGGTTCTTCTTTAACAACTGTGAGATTGGCAGTTGAGAAAAAAGAAAAATCTATCATCTTTGGCAACTGGTTAAGTAGCAAGAATGTTAGTTCTTCTTCGGCAACTGGTTGTGAAGCTTAGTTGCTAATGTGGCCGGAGGGCCAATTTTGGGATGAACAATTCATGGATTGAATGTGCACATTCGCGCCACTCTTTTGCAAACCTTAACTTCCTGTAAATAAGGACACTGGCACCTGGCGACGTGCTCGTCGCGAACGCTCTACTTTGAATACTAATACTATCTCGGAATACTAAAACGAGGTATAATGCCACTGCAATTAGCTATACTGCACATACCTGATTCAAATATGTTTGAAGTGAAAAGTAACTCTAGTTAATTCTGTTGGGCTCGTGATTGGGCGATTGTTGCAAGCGCATGTCGATGAACTCACATGAACGCGGTGACCTGCCTTTTCAAAATTCGTTGGTACTCGTAGTTGGAACTTATTCGACAGCGTAAATTGCCAGTAAATTATTTTGGGTAGCCTCATTCATTTGGAAATTCGTAAAACAAATTTCCATAGTATTCTAAAAAATTTGATACGCCAATACAATATATTTTACTAACGCATAATAGAAATACACAATAAGGTTTATTTTCATAATTAATTACTTACCATGTTACACTTGGGGCTCCTGCTGAAGTTGGTACCGCAGTCACATTATTCTAATACCTACTCATGGAAAATAAACATGCCGTGTGTAAAAAAGTCCATGATCATCATTTCAACCAATAGACGTCTACTGCTGGACATATGCCACCCCCAATGTTCTCTACACAGATCGGTCCTGCGCCGCCCGCATCCAATGGATTCCCGCGATCTTCACCAGATCGTCGGTCCACCTTGTGGGGGGCCTGCCACGGCTGCATATACAAATGTCCATGAGCGGCGGTAATCACTTACCATCAGGTGAGCAGTCTGCTCGTGTGTCTGCTATAATGTAAAAAAATAGCATTCGAAAAATGTAAAAATTTTACAACGGTCGTTCCAAAAGGGGCATAAACTGTCTGTCTGTAAAAATATCATATATATTTAGGTTAGCTTATTACACTTAAAACTCATTTGGTATAAAAACTATACTCAAATATTTTTAGACCCAGCGGTAGATGATAATATGTGTACCTATATTGACATTCATAAGTGTTCTGTATGGACCTAAATCGAATAAAGAATTTTTTATCCTTATCTTTATCTCTAAAGTTTTTTTTTTACTTTACGGGTAAAAGCAAAGTACCTGTTTAATTTTTTTTAACATAGCTCGTGTTTGTAATCACTAATCCGCATTACGCAAGCGTGGTGATTAAGCCTAATTCCATTATAGACAGCGATGACTTGATTTCCATGATCGAACCCTTTGCCCTGCAGTGGGACAGCATAGGTATAGGTTGATACTTTACTTTCTGTACTTACTCGGGAATCATACCAACAAAAATTACTTGAATTGCAGCTATTTTTCTAAAATAATCAATACATACTTATGAACAGTTTATATGTTTTCCTCGATTAACATTACGTCGACCTACATAATTAATTATAATAGGACATATCTCATTTTTTAATATTGGGCTCCTGGAGCCCAATTCTCGTGACATTTATCATCATACGAATATGTATCACTAAAACATAGATTTTTTGTATGGATTTCATTAGACATCCGCCATGTTTTTTCATATCGAAAATCCCGAAAATTGGACTCCAGAAGCCCAATACGTTGTATTAGAATTAGATCGACGATAATATGATCTAGTATTCGCCTATCGTACAAGATGGAATTTCTTACGGTGGAATGATTGCAGTCCGCAATGGAATGTCAATTATCTAATTAGAGCGAATTTACAATATCACAACTATTTACGTATAAATAAATGTGCCTAACTATTTACACCAATCGACGAAATCATTAGGGTAAAACCTTAGACTGTAACATCCTCCAACCGATTTCGGCTAAGGCGGCCAATCTCAACGAACAGCCACTTACGCAGGGTATAATATTATAGTGCTCAAGTGCGTGAGCAAACACAATTGCACCCTCTATTCCCTTGCCCTCATATTCCGATGGGACACCATTTCCAGACTCCGGACTGACACTGAGAATTTCTTAACAGAAAAACTCAGGTACAAATTTTAGCCAAGCGGAGCCGTCGCTTTCAAATGCGACGACGACCACTGCGCCAACGAGGCTGTCAACTTTAGACTAGAACTAAGTTAATGCCATGTACTGTAGAAAATTCGTTATTAGCTGTAAGCATTACCCAGATTTTAATATTCTCTAACATTAGTTAAAGTATGAGGCGATTTGTATGGATGCTACTGAGAAGCTTTGTTTCTAATACATTTTTTTAATTCAAGGTAAATATTAATGCCACTGTGCTTGCACTTGCACTTGGTTCAAAGTTTAGGTGCATTTAGAATAGGTTTTTTAGAAAAGAAAATTGTTTATCTAAAAAGTTGCAAATGATGAAAACGCCAATTTTGCCTACCAAAAAAACAATCACTTTTCTTTTCGTCATTAAAAATACAATATTACAAACCTTAGAAGTATGGTCCATATTCAAAATAAAAATAAGCTACACTAACTTTTTGGTCGTTTAAGGAATTAGTCTTGTTGTGTCAAGAAAAAAAACGGCAATTTCATACTTTAAACCATTATCATATTTTGGGGATTCGGCGAGTAGGGCTAAAACAAGCCGCGTGGGCTGATACAATTCAAAGGTTTTAAATTAGTGTCTAGTGGATTTTAGTGTACAAATTCGGTGTTTACTTGTGCAGTGAGTGCCGAAAACTGATCCTAATAATAAGAATCGTTGGATTGTATTATTTTTAACACTGTTATTGTGTCTCGAGTGAGTTGTCTAGCTAACTTGCTAGGACCTAATAGGGCCTTTAAACCCGCGATTGTTTTTAGAGTGATATTCGCTGAATCCGTAGATCGATAAAATGTAAAAACACCGGCAAGGTAGAGCCAAATTTAAAAAAGCATAATTTTGCAAGACTATACAAAATATCTTTAGTAGGAGATTATTCATTCATTCGCAAATACGTTTACCGCTTCTATATGTATTCTAATTAATTAATTGGCTGCCTCGGTGGCGCAGTGGTTAGTGGGTCGCAATGTAAAGCGACGGCTGCGCAAGAGGTTCCGGGTTCGATCCCCGGGTGGGGCCAAAAATTTGTACCTAAGTTTTCGGTAAGAAATACTTAGTGTCAGCCCGGAGTCTGGAAGTAGGCGGTCTGTACCCCCGTGCCTCGGAAAGCATAAGCCGTTGGTCCTGCGCCCAATCCCTCTCCGTACGTGTCACACTGGTGTCCCACCGGAATGCGAGTGTAAGGGAATAAAGAGTGCACTTGTGTTTGCGCACACACTTGAGTACGTGGCTGATCGTTGAGATTGGCCGCCGTAGCCTTTGTCGGTTGGAGGATTATGTATTCTAATAATCAGGAGGAATAGTACTTACAATAACTTCAAATGACTTACCCCCGAATTATTCTCTTTACTTTCTAAGTAGGTCAAGGAGCATAAGAGTAGATGAAGAGTCGCCTTGACATAATATCGACAATATTCCGTGGAATAATTTGATAAACATATACGTGCTCATTTGATGTTCACTCGTCTTTTGCCAGCCCAAAATGCAACAAATTTTCGCTTGTGTGCAGTGAATCTTTTACGGTTAAATTCAATAAAAAAAGGACACTGGTTAGACAGACAATATACTTTATTGCACAAAAAAAAACACTTATTAAATAACTAGGCATTACAGAAACTTAAATGTACGATTTTGGCGGTCTTTTGGCTGGGGTAAGGGTCACATCTCGATCCATTTGGGGGTATTATGGATAATAATTAGAAGAGACGGTAAGCGGACGTGCTCCGAATGTTGGACATGTTTGGATTAAAGTCTGCCTTCATTAGTCGCTGGAAACCATAATTAGAATGCAAGACTTCTCTGTCTTGCTTACACTAACGCCTCACACTGAGGTTACTGACATTTCACTTTACGATATTCCAATTAACTGTTAATCTTAGAATAATAACCTAATTATCGTAAGAAAAACGGATTCGGCGGGTAGGGCTAAAAGAAGCCGCATGAGCTGACGCAATTCAAAGGTAAGTATCTAGTAGTTTTTAGTGTACAAGTTTGGTGTTTATTTGTGCAGTGAAATCTTCGGGCAAAGCCAAAATAAAAAAAATATATCCTAAGCTGTCAGTGTTCTCGAATTAGAAATTTTATAAGAAGAAATATAAATATTGTTGATTCAATTTAAGTCCATATAACATTATGAATGACAAATATATAATTTACCGTCAAATAGGTAAGTATCAACGGAACACAAAGCATTTATTTTTAGCTTCATGAAATAAAGCGATTTCGTTTTTCTAAACACACTCAGTCCCGTCAAAGGTTGTTTCAATAAAATTAAACAATATCACCGGGTCGCTATTTTCAGGACGAATTTTATAAATTTTCTGTTAATTTTACCCTGTGAATTCTTCGAAAATGCCGTTTATTTTATTTTTATCAAAGTAAGGCACGAGCTCCGTACAATAGGACTGTTGCTTGGCGTCTTTTCACGCGTGATTTCAAATTGTAAATGTGACAGGTGTCTCGTGATAATTTTGTTTGTGATTATGATTACCTACTCGTGATTATTTTTGTAATGCTTAGTACTGTCTAAAGCACATCAGACTATACACTTTGACCTTGAGACCGCCCTTATGTCCGGGCCATAAGCTTTATTATCGTACTGCAAGTGTATACCGTGATGTGCTGTTGACCGTACTTAAGTTTTGTATTTTGTACAATTGAATATATTATCTATCTATGCTATCCTTAGTTCAAATCAAAATAATTATAGTGTAGTCGCTCGATTTCGGAGTCTGTGATTATGCCATAGTTTTAGATCCAAATTTGTTTGCATAGTTACATAACTTCTTGTTAATTTTTTTTATGATATAAGTGGCAGACGAGCAGACGGATTACCTGATGGTAAGCGATTACCGCCGCCCATGGACGCCTGCAACACCAGTGGTGTCACAAGTGCAAATAAATGTAAATGCTATTACGCAAATGCAATGCAGCATGTAAATGCTATTACGTTGCTGTTCATGTTTCTTTTATGTGATTGGTGGCAAACGAGCAGACGGATCGCCTGAGGGTAAGCGATTGCAGCCGCCCATGGACACCCGCGATACCAGTGGAGTCAAAAGGGCGATGCCAACCTTAAAACCCCCCTTTTCCCGGTATTGCCCTCCGGTACCTTCACTCACACAGCGAAACACAGCACAGTGCTGCTTCATGTCGGTTTTTTGTAAGGCCATGGCATCGCTCCGGTCGAGCAGGTACATTCCTCATTACCTTTTACATTTAATTATTATTGTTGCCTTTATCATCATCATGAAACTTAAAAAATAAACTATTTTGAAAAGCTGAATAACGGTTGCGTTGCGGATATTCAATTATTATGAAATAGCTGTCCGTTAAAAAAGTTGTTGTAAGCCTTTGGTCCCGACTGACACAATTTTATAGCGAACTCGTTAAATCTAGTTTGAATTTTTTAAGCCGCAGACACATACGAGTACGACTAAGCCAACAACATGCATGTAAGAGAGAATTCAGTCCCGCGTGTAAAATCAACTAACATATTTAAGGTTCGACGCAAAAATGAGAGGTGTTATAATAAGTTCAAGCTTGAGTCTGTGTGTGTTTTTTTCATGCTAGAGGAGACAAACAAGCAAGCTATATTACTCATAATGCCGTCCACGTTATCAACGCCGCCCATAAACATCCGCGAAATCAGTGAGATCGCTAACGTGTTGCCGGCCTTTTTAAAAAAGAGTACGCTCTTCTTTTGAAGGTCCCTAAGTCGTAGCCGTCGGGAATTACTCCCGCTGCCAAACCGTCTCACAGAACTGAGGTACGTGGTAGAAAGTTCTTCGAGAAACGCACAGGTGAGTAGAAATCTAGTATTTATTTATTTGTTTATTTTTTATTTAGTATATGAAATAATAATATGAAATAATATTTTGAATGTATGTTGCTTTTAAATTACTATATTACAAATTCATCATCATCATCAGCCCATTTAAGTCCCCACTGCTGGGGCACGGGCCTCTCTCAATCACATGAGGGGTAATTGCCATACTCACCACGCTTGGCAGACGGGTTGGCGAGGGTTTTGAAATAAATGCAGAGTTTTCCTTCTCTGGGTGCTGATGATCATGACAGCAGCTTTACCTTAGTCGCCTTTTACGACACCTCGGTAAGAGTGAGGGTAGCCTATTACAAATTACATATTGTGAATTAAAATCTCGAAAATTGTCTCTATATGTATCACTTTATAACAATAAGTGAAGGCAAATCTGCCTCCATGGCGCAGTGGTTAGTGGGTCGCACTTTAAAGCAACGGCTGCTCAAGAGATTCCAGATTCGATTACGGGTCGGGCCGAAAATTCGTTAAGTTTTCGATAGGAAATTTTTATTGTCAGCCCATAGTCTGGATATTGGCGGTTTTATACTCTCGTGCCTCGGAAAACAAGTTAAGCCGTTGGTCCTGCGCCCAATCCCTCTTCGGTCGTGTTATGCTAGTGTCCCATAGGAATATAAGAGAGTGCACTTGTGTTTGCGCGCACACTTGAGCACTATAATATATCCTGCGTACGTAGCTAATCGTTCAGATTGGCCGCCGTACCTACCCGTAATCGGTTGGATATTAAGTGAAGGAGTGAAATAGCTAAAATAATGTGTTGTTTGAACACTTTGATCGCGTTATGTCATAAAGGACGCCGGGCAATATGGCCGGACGGCGGTCGACATAAACTCTACGCACCGTGATAGAAATTGCTAGCTGGATCTGTGCTTACAGTGTAGAAAGTGTATTCAATTTAGTTGTAAGAAGTTTTCATTACCTTCTTAGAAAAAAAATATCCAAAAGGCGTATACACGTACAAAACTGGCTACTGACGTTTCTTTGACCGTGGGCGCCGCTTTAGCATGTGTGGACCAGCTCGACCGGAGTAATACTTACTACGGCCTCACAGAAAACCGGCGTGAAGCAGCACTGTGCTGTGTTTCGCTGCGTGAGTGAGGGTCCGGAGGCCAGATCCGGGGGTGAGGGAAGTTTAAAGGTTGGCAGCGCACTTGTGACTCCACTGGTGTCATGGGCGGCAGAAATCTCTTACCATCAGGTGATCCGTCTGCTCGTCTGCCACCTGTCACAAAAAAAAAAAGAATACTGGCGTCGATCTACCAGCGCCTATTGACACAGGTCCACGCAGGTAGTGCGTACCGGCAGTGTCTATACTATGTGTCAATTCGTCCAGCTCATTACAATATAAGCACAAATCGAAAGAGTTCCGAATTTGTCGTTTACTGTAAGCACTGCACGACCTATAGCTTGCTCAACACATAAAGGTGGATCTACACCAGACGAGTCCCTTGGATACGGGCGGCACATGACCGATCTGTGTATAGATCATTGGAGGAGGCCTATGTCCAGCAGTGGAAGTTTACTGGCTGAAATTATGATGATGATAATGACGCTAGACAAACCAAGCTCGAGCTGAGCGCATGCGCCTGGTAGGGCGAGCGCTCGTCGGTGTCGAGTAGTATGGAATACGTAGTATCTTCTACTTAGTTTGTGAGTATGGACGAGGCACTCGTACGAAGCTTACGGCGTCGGTACTATACGAAATCTGCTCAGCTGAGGGCACGAGCGTAGTCGAACCGACTGATTGATTGATTTGAGCTCGACTGTGCTTGGCATACTGATATTTTTTAACGAACAAAATATTGGGTTTGATGTACAGACATAAGGTGACTACAATATGTCGAAAGTTTCCAGTTGACATTGGACCGAAGGTGATTGACATCAAGGTGAGAATCGACGGAAGAAATTTGACTGTTTTGTATACTTTGTTTGGCTGTACAAAGTATACAAAACAGGTACTCGCTGTCAAAAACTATAGCTTTGCCCCTTTCATTGTGGTGCATGTGAAAGAGACAGCAATAGTTTTGGATAGCGAGGATAGTATTTCAAACTCATGGTAAGGCCTAAGGTAGGTTTACGCTAAGAAATCAAGCATGAGCTGAGCGAAAGCCGAGTCGCTCTGCTCAGGTGTGAAATGTGGTCGTATATAAGACTTATATACTCGTTACGACCACATTTCACACCTGAGCAGAGCGACAGTTTTTCAAATTCATGGTAAGGGTACTTGTCAATTCATCAGTGTCTGTCGAAACAGAAATGCGATGACTGTTTTTGATTCACGAGCATCCCCCTACATAATATATTATTAATGGCTTAACACCCCCGTTAGTACGGTTTCAATTAGTTATATCGCTCTTTAATCCGAAGAGCAAACAGGATAAAATACGTTGACTACTGCTTAGCTACCAGATGAACACTGGTTGAGAATACGTGGAAAATAGCATTAAAAATGAATAAGCCTGTAGCTAGCCACACGTTCCCTGATGTATGTACCAGTGTACCATCAATATAAGAGTAGGGGGTTGTACACGGCACTCTGACATATAAGACGTGTGTATTACTCCGCTTTATCGTCGCGTTCTTAACTATGAAATATTAAATAGTGCGAAAATATTTCCGTCGGCCTTAGTTGTCGTTTAGTGTGAGGCGGCGAGCAACAGGTCGGTGTTTTACTACAAGGCGAAGGCCTCATTTAATAAGGGACTAGGTGGCTTTTGTAAGTTATTTCTGACACAAAGGAGATACTCGGAATTTTCATACGTTTTTGGTCTAAAGCAAAAATTCTGGCCGGTACTTGGATAAAAAATGAGGATGTCCTTTGCTATTTTAGTGACGAAAAAAGCGGAGAAGGTTCTCAAGTTGTCGCGTATATTTAGTTCCTGTTTGGTTTATAATATATAGATAGATAGATTAAACGTTTATTCGCATCAAAAAGCACACATTCAGAACAGTATAAAAGTAAGTACAAAAATCCCCAGAAGGCCTTATAGTGAGGCATGTGTGCAGTAGTGGTGCGAAATGGCAATGGCTCAGTGAATTGTTTATTCGACGAGCAAACAACTGATTTTCAGCCAATGCCAGTATTGAGGGATGCACGTGACGGCACCACAGTAACAACTTAAACTAACTAAATGAAATAAGACAAATATAGATATACGTTAAACAAGTATTACTTATATACGATAATAAATAGACATAAACCAACATGGGTTATAGCTGTATTAAAAGTAAATGGATAAGATGTGTGTGTA
Source organism: Marasmia exigua (assembly GCA_019059595.1). Taxonomy (NCBI): domain Eukaryota; kingdom Metazoa; phylum Arthropoda; class Insecta; order Lepidoptera; family Crambidae; genus Marasmia; species Marasmia exigua. Next base: position 1,879,480 of record CM032494.1, on the reverse strand, counting down.
AAGTTTCTCAAGATGCAGCAGTGGAATTGAAGCCATGCAAGCAACCAATCGCTATGCCCAGTTTTTGTCGTTCCAAGAAAATTAATTTAAGATTTTTTTTTAAATAGGTTTGGAACGAGCCTCCCTTATGGGAGGAGGTAAGTTGTTCCAGCATTTAGTTGCTTGATGGCGGAAGCTACCTGTGAAATCCACAGTTCTGTGAATATGAGCTGCTAATGGCAATCGTGATGACCTAGGAACTCCTGGCCCATACTTATATTGGAAAGTTGTAAACTTAAGTTTAGCGAAAAGGCACTCGGGATTCTTGAATTTCACGAGATCGAACATAAGGACAGCTAAATGCATATGTCTTCTCGATATATAACTCGAAACATAACCCTATAATAGAAGAACCAAACTATCTCAACCATGGTTACATGTTTCAAAGAGGTTATAGGTTTCCTCACGATGTTTTCCCTAACCGCCGAGCTTATGGTAGAATTATACATGTTGATTTGAAAAATGAGGATTCGAACCTATGACCTCCTGTTAAGAAGGCGTTCTTTCTTATCCACTGAGCTGCTATCACTCTTATCGAGTACCTATTGAAGCAATAATAATTATTTAAATCTAGTTATGTGTTACCTATGCACAATTAGCAGAGGTAATATCTTGTTACTCTGTGCTATTAGGTGTCGATTAATTGACCACACTTTCATATTAACCGATGAATGCTAAATTAATCGCAAGCATTTTAATATTAATTACCATCACTACCCTGAATAGCTTTACTAAATGAGTCGCCGTCAATTTACATGGTAGAATAAACATGCATGTAGAATGTCGAAAATGGTGACGTAGTGAGAAACGTTAACATCATAAAAGGTGTCTTATTTGACGTATAATAAAGCACCTACTCGAATAGACATGGAACATATATAGATCTTTACGCACTTTCGAAGTTTCTGAATAGGTATGCAATCGTCTTACTAGACCAATCTTTATCCGTAAATAAATTTATGGTATACCGTTAGATTTGTATAGAATGACAGCAATATGCAATATATTTAGTATCGAAATAAGATTGGTTGAATCGGCCCTTAATGGCATTCCCTTTTTTACGTTAGCGGAATGCCGCCGGCCCAAAGTGCAAGGGGCCGACGTAGTTTCGTTTCGTTTCTTTAATTGACAATTTGACATATCACGTCTAAAAATACTCAATCACCTTGTAGATGGACCTTAGACCTATAGTACGCCATCTTGCAGATTTTTCGCACGCAGTAGTCCCCATTACCATTGCAGTCAAATGCTAGAGCATGGTCTAAGCGTACCCCGTCTCCAAAGGGACAAGTCTAAGATAAGGTAGGGCAATAAATTTATGGTACATCGTCGTCGTCAGCCCATTTAAGGCCCCACTGCTGGGGCACGGGCCTCCCTCAATCACATGAGGGGTAATTGCCATACTCACCACGCTTGGCAGACGGGTTGGCGAGGGTTTTGATATAAATGCAGAGTTTTCCTTCTCTGGGTGCTGATGATCTTGCCAGCAGCTTTACCTTAGTCGCCTTTTACGACACCTCGGTAAGAGTGAGGGTGGTCTATTCTACTCTGCCGGGAACCACACGGCTAATTTAATTTATGGTACATAGCTAATCAGTATCCTTACAATGACAATTTATGACTAGTCAAACTTTTGATCCGATTTAAGCTGGATTCAAGCCTCGAATAGTTTCAAAACTAAATCCGAACCAAAATTGTTATTTCTGGGAAGCGGAGATAAAATGCCCTTTTGTGACAAATGGCCTCCCGTGCTCGCAAAAAGATTAAACCCAGTGTAAAATAGCAACTATTTGACTACAAAAAAGTGAATAAAATAACTGGAGCCCAATTCTCGTGCTCGTGATATTTTGCAAACATGGCGGATATCACCTGAAAACCATACAAAAAAACTGTGTTTTGGTGATATATGTCGTATGAAAATAAATATCACGTGCACGAGAATTGGGCTCCTGGGAAGCTCTGATTTGTTTGTGCATGCTAAAAATATTTTTCCAAAAGGTTGGCACTTTTCACTCACTATATGATCCCCAATATGAATTTGTTTTTAAAATATCAGCTGTAAATACAAAAGATACAAATAAATATATTTTTTATGCTTCAGGGGACAAACGAGCAAGCGGGTCACCTATAGGTGGGTTTTTCATATGGGAGAGCCACGCTTAGGCATGAATGGGTCGGCTCGACCGGAGTGACAGAAGACCGGCGTGAAGCAGCGCCTGCGCTGTGTTTCGCTGTGGGAGTGAGGTTACCGGAGGCCCAATGGGGGGAAGGGGAAATGGTTGGCTGCGCACTTGTGACTCCACTGGTGTTGCGGGTGTCCATGGGCGGCGGAATTGCTTACCATCAGGTGATCCGTCGGCTCGGCTGCCACCTCTCAAATAAATAAAAAAAATGTAAGTAATCAACACAGAATATTGCCAAATCAGAGAGATTCATAGGGGTACCCCTTTTTAAAAGCCCAGCAACGCATAGGCGTTGCTGGGCTTTTAAACAGGGGTACGCTCTTCTCTTGAACCTTCAGATAAAGAAAGTAGTGTTTTGTAACTCATATAAGAGTCTCCTCAAATGTTCCATACAAAATGACAGAATGTTCCATCACCTCAAAAATTTAAATTGTCGCGCATCAAAAGAGGCATGAATGAACTGCCCATGTGATTTAAACATTGAGTTGAATGCATTTGAAGCTTGCCATTTGGGGCTATGCCATGTCGTATTGTAGTCTCGCTTGTTAATACTGCGTGTGAATGTCGCAAGCGAAACTGGTTCTCAATTGAGCGAATGGGACAATTGTATAATATTCGTAAACTTTCGGTTATAAAGTTTTTTTTAATTGCATTTTGAAGAGAGACCAAGCGGGACGTCTGTTCTGTTCCCAGCCACCTGTCGCCAATCCGGCTTTTGTAGGTGACCGAGATCTTTCTCGACCTGATCTATCCAGCGATATCTAGGCCGATACCTACATACTCCGTCATTTTTTATCGTTTTCATCCTGAAAACCTTATATAGGTATCGTGAATAAAGTCCATTTAGCATGTTAGAGCATAAAAATAAGCGAAAAAAAATCGGATGTTCCATATTTCAATTTCTTGCTGACATTAAAACCTAACAGTAAAAACAGCGTGAATAATCGAATTCCTATATGTTGGAGTATCTTTTGAAAACTCATTTTTACATGTCTACGTATCTCAATTTATTAGGTGTCCGCAGAAGACCAGCGTCGAGACAAACTCCCCCTTAATACAAATCGCGGACTAATGATAGTTCCGGAACAAAATTCGGGCCAGCTCCTTTTAACATTGTGTGTTGGAACGGGAGGACATGAGATTTAGTACGGTAATAACTTTAGATCGCGATTTATATTAAGATGGACTGTGTCCCCGACAAATAGCTTAGTGGGGACCTTTTTGGAGACTCTTAGATTTATATTATTTATAACTAAGACTATATTAATTATATAAGGTTCTCAAAATTGTAAAATTTATCTATTGTGTTTTGTTGTCCAATAAATGTTTCTCTATTTCTATTTCTGTGTTTTCTACCAGAGATGATCAGACCTCATCAGACCTCGACCGCAATCTGTATAATGTCTTCCAAACTGATATTTTGGTAATGGTGGCCAATCTCAAAGATCAGCGACGCAGGACATTTTATAGTGAACAAGTGTCTGCGTAGACGCAAGTGCTTTCTCTAATCCCGTACCCTCATATTTCGATGGGACACCAGTGTGATACGACCGCAGAGGAATCAGGCGCAGGACCAACGGCTTAACGTGCTTTCCGAGGCACGAAGGTACAAGACCGTCAACTTCCAAACTCCGGGCTGACACTGAGAATTTCTTGACAGAAAAACTCTGGTAAAAATTTTGGCCGACCCGGGGATCGCACCTGGGACCTCAAGTGCAGCCGTCGCTTTAAAGTGCGACGCACTACCCACTGCGCCAACGAGCCAGTAAATCTATAATCTGTGTATATCGTACCAGGATCTCTACAAGTTAAACAAAATCCCAACAGTGAATTAGAAAAGCCAAAATTTACCTACATCCTACATTCGCAATTGGGTAGGCCCGAGCATGTGGGTCCGGCAGAGGTAACTTGGTTACGTTTGGTTTTGTTTGGGAAGGAGGCAAATTTATTCTTCTCTGTACAAAGTACCTACCTTACAATTTTCCATATCCCTGTTGTGCGATGTATCAATTAAAGGAAAAAAAATATAATTATAAAAAGTATTTGTGAACATGTAACTTTTTTATCGTGTCAGTGGCCCGATAATAAATAATAAAAAAGCTAGAGTAACACGGTCTGAAAAAAAATTGCCGGCGAAGTATTTCAAAATGATGATAATAGAGTTCAGTACGAATGAACTGCAGTTAAAAGCATTTTCTCGGAAAATATTTTTTAAGTGGTTCGACCCACCACTTAAAAAATATTTTCCGAGTACAAAATGCTCGTTGCCAACATAATAAACTAGAGTTGTATTATTTTTTGATAAAAAACTAATACTTATGTAGTGTGCCCATTGTCACTCAAGTGGCTATGGGCAGGGCACATAGCGAGGAGAACAGACGGCCGTTGCGGCGGAAAGGTCCTCGAGTGGAGGCCACGTACAGGAAGTCGCAGCCGTGGCAGACCCCCCACAAGGTAGACCATCTGGTGAAGGTTGCGGGAATCCATTGGATGCGGGCGGCACAGGACCGATCTGTACGGAGAACATTGGGGGAGGCCTATGTCCAGCAGTGGACGTCTATTGGCTGAAATGATGAACACTTATGTACGTATTGCTTTACTATGTGAATGTATTTTATTGCATGAAATGGTTGTAAGTACTTAAATTTTTACCTTTTTCTACATACGTGTATTTACGCTTGGTATTCGTCCCTACATAAATTATGTTACTAGTATAACAAGAGTCGATATGAGTTTATATTAATTCTCAAACTCAAATAATAATTTATTTGCATAGGCTTGTACACTGCACGAATCGTCATAAATTTGAATGATTTAAAACTATTCATAAGTACTTATGTATAATTTACATGTTAGTACATATATATGTTGATACATAAAATATACTAAAAAAACCGGCCAAGTGCGAGTCGGACTCGCGCACCGAGGGTTCCGTACAAACCTGCAAGGTTTACAAAGTTCGTTCATTACGACAGTCGAGTCATAACTATGGTATTTTTATTGCAAAATGAAATTCTTAACATTACAATGGGGAAAGATGGAGGAGCATAAATTTAAGACAAAGATCTCTTTATCGTTTAAGTAATCCTTTATTTTATATTAACACATATCATTTCGATAAAAGAACGTCGAAATATAAAGAAGAAGGCTATTTCGTCTTCTTTAAATGTTGCCCTCCCCATACATAGTATAATAACTCGCGGTCATTGCTGTAACTACAATTATGTTTATAATCACAATTTTTTTGGTGGTATAACTACTTAAAATTTTATGCTTTTCGGATTTTTTCTGTTTCTTGTGCTGTAAGCTATTGCTTCTTACCAAATTTCGAGATTCTATGTCAACGGGAAGTGGTCTTTAGGTTTTAATTCCCTTGCGTGTAGTTGCGAGTTTCAAAATATGCGGGATCAATGGTTGTACTTTTGCGTTTTGCGTTTTTGCGTTGACTTACAATTTTTTTTTCACGGGTTAAAGGCAATTAGATAAGTATTTGATATGAATTTCAACTTGATAGCTCTACGCGTTCATGAGGAAAAAAGTAATAAGTTTATATTTATTAAAAATATATATTTTGTAATGTAACTAAAAATTTAAGGTTTTCGGAATTTTTCCTTTATGTGTGCTATAAAACGTTGCTTCATGCCAAATTTCAAGATTCTAGGTCGACTGGAAGTACCCTTTAGGTTTTGATTCCCTTGCGAGTACTTGCGAGTTTCAAAATGTGCAGCTTAAATTGCTGTTTCTTTTGATTGCGTTGACACAGAAGTTTGATTTTGTTACAGCTTAAAGGTATTATAGACCTGAGTATTTGGTATGAATATCAGTTTAATACCTCTACGCGTTTATGAGGAAATGGGTAGTAAGTTTAAAATTATTAAAAAAATATATATTATGTGATGTAACTAAAAACTTATGGTTTTCGTAATTTTTCCTTTATCTATGCTATAAGACGTTGTTTTGTACCAAATTTTAAGATTCTGAGTTTACGGGAAGCACCCTGTAGGTTTTGATTCCCTTGCAAGTGTCGAAAATTTGCGGCATAAACGGCTGTATCTTTTGATTGCGTTGGCTTATAAGTTTGATTTTTTCACAGCTTCAAGGGACAGTAGACCTGAGTAATTGATATAAATTTCAGCTTCATACCTCTACGCGTTCCTGAGAAAAAGGGTCTTGACAGACGGACGGACGGACAACAAAGTGATCCTATAAGGGTTCCGTTTTTTCCTTTTGAGGTACGGAACCCTAAAAATAAATAAACATAATGCAATTCTACCACCGGCTCGGAAAGTTGTTTCTGGTCGAGAAGATGAGGCAAGAAACTCGCCAGTTAATCTTTTTATTCGCCAAACTTTCATACAATGTTGTGTCTTCATCATACCAAGCCATACAGTTTAATTGTAACACAAAATAAAATAAAGAAAATAATAAAATAAATATTATGAGGTAAACTAAAGCAGACCAGTCCCAAAAGGTGGCACCTGTTCACAAGTATGACTTATGTGTCAGCCATCATTCACTCAACCATATTAGAGGGAATGCAATGACCCGCTAATATTTTTGTATAATCAAGTTTTAATAAAAGGGAGATTAATTTGGTTTGCTTTCTTTTAAATTTTTATAATATCTATATTAAAGTGGTTTAGTAAATGTGAAATACTAGGAAATCTTTGTGCGTATTTAACATCGTGAGGAAACCTGCACGTTTCGGAAAGTTTCTGAAACGTGTAGTCGTTAGACGGCAGTCATTTCAATGTAATTACTGGCTTTCCCAAATTTTGAATCATGGTCCAACCATTCCTCGGGCTCCAGAGCGGCGTTTTTGTACTTACCCAGAATTACGGACTATCGGCTATGATGAGGACGGCTACGGGCTTTTTTTGTAAAGTTAAGTTGCTGGACATTGACCTCCCCCAAGTTTCTTTAAGCCCTGTGCCTTCCAATTCCAAGGAATTTCCGCAAACTTTACCAGGTCATTGGTTCAATTTCCGACGGGCCTATCCTAGTTTCGACTTCTGGCCTTCAATTCAGGACCAATTCAGTAAACCACGCGTAAAAAGTTAACTTTTACTTGCGCGTTGTGAATTGTGTGAAAACCTTTTAACTACTCCTAGCCTGCTCAAAACAAGGCGTATGAATAATTTACTAGGCATTTGCATGAACACGAACACACGGCTATATAAAAAGTTATGGGTACCCATACATAAATAATGTCGCGAGGGCCTATAGTCCTGAGCGAGATAAGTTTGAAATATCAGGGCTTTTAGGCTGACAAATACCGTTATACCCGTTTCAAAAGCCAAATTATTCGTCGGAGTGTATTTCAAATTGTTAAAATAACAGTAAAATTAAAATCACTTGATCTTGTTTCTGTACGGGATAGTTCTCTTGAACCATGAGCCTTGCTTATCAGTCTGTTAAATATAATGAAACTAATGCCGGCCGACCTTAACGACCCTTAGACAGCGAAACCAGGCCAACTAGAAAGTGGTTACACGTATAGCATCATTGTCTCAATAATTGTAATTATGTACAACTATCTGAGACATGCAGGCTTCCTAATGATGTTTTAGTTCATCGCTGGGCTAGTGGCTCTAAAAAATGTGTGCTCATTTTTCAACCTACAATTTGCCGTTCAGAAGCGTACGTTCATTATCTACAGGGTTGCCACTGAACCTATTGAAATAGAAATTGTCGGGGCTTCATAATCATAGGCGTGTATTTCCCAGTTGCGTACCAATCTGTCGCTTCGGAACCATGCTTCTACCATGATCAAGGATTCGGGAAGTCTAGTTACAATGAAACTATTGCTCTCTGACCTTCGTTCAACCATTAGACAGGGGACCCAGACCAAATGGATCACGGTTATACGTTCAGATATCATAATCTCAAATATCGTAGGTATTTACAATGTCGAGAAATTATCCGAGAAGATGATTTCCCTCCACGCACAGCTAATGGTAGAAATATGGGGATAGATTTGAAAAATCAAGAGGTGAATGCTACAACAGCCTGTATTCACTGAGCTACCATAGCTGTCATCTTCATAATCATAAGTAATTTACTGAAGTTTTTATTTCAGGTCCGGTATGCCAATTAGGAAGCATCTGATGACATGTCTCCCCAAGTATCGCCGGATGGACTAGGTCAAGAACGCTCTTCGTCACCTACAATGGCCCTAAATATCAAGGAACTGAGGAAACTCCGAAGGCCAAGAAAGCCTCCGAACTTCAAGTCTACGGTTCATGGAGCATGAATGTAAGTCATTAAATTTTCTATTAACGTTTTATAGTGGAAAAATGCTAGTAAGTTGCAGAAAGAAGAGCTACTATAATTCATATTTCTAGGATAAAAAGACAACCGCGCGGCGTTACAAATTATGCTTTAGATTTTTATTTCTTACAGACACGGATTGGAGTCCGATCTATTCCAATCGGAAAGACTCGAATGAATGAATTTTTACAGCGATTGCTCACTGTTGAGAACATTTAATACAATATGATAAGGTTTCCTTTAGAGCTTTATTTTATGAGAATATGGAACTATTATGTAATCGACGGCATTTAACTTTATTTTACTTTTCGGACAGAATTTACAGGTAAATTCTTCCAAAAAAAAATTGAAAACATTTAAATTGCACGACAAAATCATGAAATATATATAGACGCTGAATACGCACTTACGTAAACGATAATCTTGGCATAGTTGGATGTAAGACGATGACTGTCAAAGAAACTCGGTCCGTATAAATCATCTCAACTTATCGCGTTTCCCAGTTGCATCCAAAGCTGTCGCTTCGGAGCCCGAGATACTCTTGGACCATGTTACAGGTACCTTATTTTGAAGCCGTTCCGTTCCGTAACGAACGAGAATATACCTGTCGTGTACAAACAAAGGAGTCGTAACATCTGCTTTAAATTAGGCCCTCTGGATTCGGAGAGCAGTTAAGTAATTACAATCAAGCGACTGGCGTCTGACCTTCGCAGCCCATAGACAGGATAAACAGACCAACTGGATACGGTTACGAGTTCAGTCATTATCTCAAATAATGTAGGTTTCTTCACGTTTTTTTTCCATACCGCCCAGCTAATGGATAACACGTTTCGTATAGTACAACTTAACACCTTCACGCGATACCCAAGTTAAAGGTATTGACACACAGAAGGACCACAAAGTAACATTGTACAGGATCCGTATTTTCCATTTGACGTACGGAAACATGTGTTTATTGAAATAACGCCACTTATTGCTATTACTGGCGCACTTTATCTTTTCACAGACATGTAACCACTAGCTATTTTCAGCTCTTTTAACTCTCAATTTTCCTGGTATCGGTATTTTTATAACTTTTTATACCATACCTTGTATTGGTATCCTGCGAACTGTTTCGTACATTGAGTTAGTTCATTTTCTTACTTTCTGTATCGATATTCATATTTAATTAAACATGCTGTTTGTGGTTTACTTTATGTGATTGGTGCCAGCCATTTGAAAAAAATAACGAGTAAAGCTCGATTCGACTAATTTTTATCCGAGAATAATGAAAACTACTAAATGTAGCCCTTTATATGTTTATTCAGCCCTTAAAATATTACTTAACTATTATAAATTAACAACTAAATATTATTAATTAACTACTAAATGTAGCCCTTTGTATGATTTAGCCCCTAATCCAATTTCTATCCCCAAAATAGGTTGTATAATTTGTATTGAGCATGGCTGCCCCCTGATGAAATAAACCCGGGCTCAGTCACAACCATTAACTTCGTCAGCACAAAAAGTGAGAGTAAAGATAGGGTAATAATAATAGTTGGAGTAAAATCTTATGTGGCGAAGAACTATTAAGTGTTTTTGATTCTTAAATTTTCGATAAAAGAAATTAGAAAATAAAAATTTTTGGCACTATTTTGAAATTATTGACAAAAGCTAGCGATTTTTGAAACTCTAATTATCCCGAAAGCCTGGTGCCGAGTTGGCAACTCTGTCTATGGTATAACGTTACAAATCCTATAGTACGACAGCGTTATACCATTGATGTACTTTACATTAATTATCGGATAAATATTGGTCAAATGGGGCCTTAGTTAATAAAGTGTGAATAACGTCCGATCACTGGCCTCATGAAACTCGGTAAGCCACAGAATTGTTTTCTAGATAAATTGAATAGTAATTTGTTCTCTACGTCATTTAAGCTCTACAACAAACTTTTTGACTGGCCCATTGGCGCTATTGCTAGTATTGGCCTCAACTGCCAAAGATAGTTGATTCGATCCCCACCATAACCAAAAATTGACGTGTTGTACAATTGTTTTGTTCAGTTTTGGGTGTAGGTAATATAATAGTGATGTATTTTAGTATTATTGTCTGAAGAGACCTGCGGAGGTCAGTTAAATTTAATTTGAAGCAAGCTTCGCCGGTCCTCGGATATCTCGCTATCTCTGTCGCGGCAATGACCCTTCCGTGCACTAGAAACATCAAAATTTGTGAGCAATAGCGATTACCAAAATGATGAATGGATCTTGATTATATTTTGATTTTCTTTAAGACATTATGTAACTAGACAATACGAGCTGTGTCTCTATCAAAATATTAAAATGAATAATTGAATTTTTATTATAAAATCAATATAGGCAGAAAACATATCGTAATCGTCGAAAAATTTACGAATGTAATCGCGTATATTTTCAAGAGGGTAAATATTTATATGAGCAGGTGATAAACAAGCCAGATAAATCTTTCCTTAATCCGAGTAAACGCAATGAAATCTCGAAATATCCTCAAATTGCAAATTATTTTCGTACGAGTATTACGTTTGTATGGAAAGTACGTTATTCGCCAGATTCTTAAAATATTTTTTAACATGAAGAACACAAAAAATTGCTAAGTTTTCAAGATTAATTCACTGTGTTACAGGGAATCAAAATTATGACCTTTTCAAGCAATAAAAGGATTTTGTATCGTCTTGAATATTTATTACTTACCCATTAATCTACGTCACTTATTACTTTTCTCTGATAAATGTTGAATTTTTTAGTATTTGTGAAGTAAATAACTCAGATAATTTAAGCGAAAGTACTTTAACTTGAAAAATGGTATCTATTATTTTAAAACTGAGTGTCTTTATATATTTACACAAACCTTAGGACCGTGTAATCAATTCGAATATACAGTTTGAGGATCGACAAGAAGATATAGATAATCACACAACGCAATTATTGCGTTTTAAAAGCGTATTATTACAAATCATCGTCATCGTCATCGTCAGCCCATTAAGTCCCCACTGCTGGGGCACGGGCCTCCCTCAATCACATAGAGGGGTAATTGACATACTCACCACGCTTGGCAGACGGGTTGGCGAGGGTTTTGATGTAAATGCAGAGTTTTCCTTCTCTGGGTGCTGATGATCATGCCAGCAGCTTTACCTTAGTCGCTTTTTACGACACCTCGGTAAGAGTGAGGGTGGCCTATTCTACTCTGCCGGGCACCACACGGCCAAGACCTTACTTCATAGGATCATTATAACAAAAACAACAAACTAAGCTAATTATATTTTTAATAGGTATAGTTTCAAATTTCATTCCTAAAGGCTATCAATTATACTCGAAACTGGAATTCAAGACCAAAAAAACTACGACAGATACGTCAGTGTCAAATCTATCAATGTCACTTATGTCATTGTCAAATCAAGTTTTCAGGTTTTTTCAAACTTTTTGTTATATGGCTATTTTCTTAGTATAGGCTGGCACAATTCATGACAAGGATTTTCTCAAAAAATAGAAACTTAATTACATCTTCATCTTCACCATCACTAATGTCAGAATCTCTGACTACGGATTCTGAGTCGGTCACTTGTAGAATAAAGTTTTCCACCACTTCAGTAATTAATTCGTCCAGTTCTTCATTTCATTAATTAACCATGCTACAATTGTTGGGTCCGTTTTTGTACGCGTAAAATTGATTACCGCCAAAAGCGGCCACTTTTAGCGTGAATCAATTTTTTCGCGTACAAATGTTGGGTCCGCATTTGTGCATGGTTATTGAATAAATAGTATAAGTGTTTGCCGAGAGGTTGTAACCCCGAAATTGTTTAATATAGATCCGGTTTAGTAGCTAAAAATTAAAATCGATTGTCGTCGCTAGTGTGCCCTACCCGTCACCTTAAGGTGGTGCGCAGGAAATTATTGTAGACTATCTTTAGAAGCTTTCCACTATAAAGTTCGATTAAAACAAGTTTTATTCTTAATTAATTAAGATTAGAATGATGCTAGTTGTACTTAAGACCGTGAGAGAGCCAAGCTTCGGCATGAATGGGCCGGCTCGACCGGAGTGATACCACGGCCTAACAGAAAACCGGCGTGAAGCAGCAGTGCACTTGTGACTCCACTGATGTCACGGGTGTCCATGGGCGGCGGCAATCGCTTACCATCAGGTGATCTATCTGCTCATCTGCCATCTATCATATAAAAGAAAAACTTTATGTTCTTTCCGTAGCTGTCTAATATCCAGAATACTTCTTGATGACCGGTCATATTGACAGCAGTCTTCTAACAATGTTGACGCAAAAAGAATCTAAGAATTTCTGTTTCGGTAATTCTGAAATCTAATGCTGTCTGCTGGTTAACCTGTGTAAGTGCGAAAATAATTTAGCACCCACGTATAACGACGCCCTCCTAATAGGGTTGACAACGGTAGGACGGCTAAGGGTGTGATGGCGGATTTAAACATTCCTTGAGCGTTACATCGCGCTTAATAATTTTAGGTACCGAGCAACAAAAATATATAATAAGTTACCCAAAAATATTGAATGTATTACTAAAGATACTAAATTTGTTAAAAAAAAAACATCTATTATAAAATGTAATGTACAGTCAGAACGAATATTCACTCTTAGTTATTATTTTTATTTATTATTTCTTTATTATTATGATATTAAATGTATAAATATGCTCAAAATTATGCATTTAATTTTATAATTATATGTAATGTTAAAACAATTTTTTAATTATTATTTATTTAGAATTAATTTAAAGTAGTTATTTTGTAGTTTAAGAATAGAAAAAAATATATAATAAATAAAAATAGTAGGTATTTGTTGCGATACCCTAGCAGGGTTAATTTGTGGACAGTATGCTATATTTAAGACCTGATTGCATCCAAATAAAGAAATAAATATTTATGATTATGATTAATTGCAATATGTTTATTTTTAATAACTGAGCATTGGCACCTAAAATGCTCAGTTATTAAAAAAAAACATATTATTTAACATTCTTACGAATAGTCAACAAACGCCTAACATGTATAACCTTGCGTAGGTACTTTATCGTAACGCGTTTTTTCATAAAAAAAATTTACTCGATGATGTTCACGTCGTTCACTTCTCGTTAATTATGGTCCCTTGGATATGCCTAATTGGAAAAAGATCGTTTTTGGTGAAATGCCTCGAAAAAGAATTAATTGAAGTAAAGTTCTTTTTTAATAAATATTTCTCAACACACATACATTGATCTAACCCGAGCTAGGTAGCTCAAGCACCTGTGTTACGGATATCAGAATCAACAGTGGGATTACAAATATATACAAATGATACTTTTCTTTTGTAAATACAAACTTATAATACAATAATAACACCCAGAACGATACAAACAAAAATATTCATGCAAACATATGTTTGTACTGTGCGGGGATCGAGCCCGCAACTCTTGGACCAAAGGCAGCTTTCACTTCCACTGGTCCAAACGGGTCGTGTAAGTCATCCTTACTCCTTACTAATATTATAAAGGCGAAAGTTTGTTTGGATGGATGTATGGATGGATGTTTGTTCCTCTTTCACGCAAAAACTACTAAACGGATTTTAATGAAACTTTACAGTAATGTAGCTTATAGATCAGAATAACACATAGGCTATAATTTATAAAGATATTGTGTGAACGCAGACGAAGTCGCGGGCAAAAGCTAGTAAATCATAAATCCTTATTACGATGTTACTGATACGAACCAGCTGTCGAACTAGAATGAATTATGAATAGTTTATTTTAAAGATGGACAATGCTAAAGTACCAAGGACCAAAGTATAGAGAGTTATTACGTTTTTTTTAGTAAAAAGTTGAATTTCGCTTTATGTAAACACACTTTACAAATTTTGTCGATCATGTCCGATCCAAACTGGCGTATAAGTTCACGAGACCTGAGCGACTACCGTGGGAGAGCCACGCTTCGGCATGAATGGGCCGGCTCGACCGGAGTGGTACCACGGCCTCACAGAAAAGCGGCGTGAAGCAGCATTGTGCTGTGTTTCGCCGCGTGAGTGAGGGTACCGGAGGCCCAATTCAGGAGAAGGGGGGGTTTAAAGGATGGCAGCGCACTAGTGACTCCACTGGTGTCGCGGGTGTCCATCGGTGGCGGCAATCGCTTACCATCAGGTGATCCGTCTGCTCGTCTGCTACGTATCATTTTAAAAAAGACCTCTAGTTTCTTAAAAATCAAATTAAGACAAAAGTGAATGAATTGCCATAACCTAAGTAAGTATTCAAATCTATAAGCACCTTTAATCCAGTCCGAAAGTTTATAGTGTTATTTAAAAAAAAAGAAACCTGGCCTCTTTCACGAATACTTTTTTTATTCTGGCAAATGGTTTGGGTTTTATTATGAATTATTACTTATCAGTCTAGACTGATATGTAAGTCAATCATAATATAATTATTTGCTACAATCATTATAAAAGAAAGTGGCCATATTTAATAATAGGTACAGTAATTCGTGTTTTATTTATATGTCAGTCGTCATAATTAGTGAGAACTTTCTCTACTCAGAAACACAAAGGTGAAACGAAAGACGTTCTGAGGTCGGATCGATTACTTTTTAACCTTAAAATGTATAGAAATTAAGAGTGATAACAGAAAACCGGCGTGAAGCAGCACTGTGCTGTTTCGCTGCGTCAGTGACGGTACCGGCCTCCCAATCTTGGGGAAGGGGGTGTTTAAAGGTTGGCAGCGCACTTGGGACTCCACTGGTGTCGCGGGTGTCCATGGGCGGCGGCAATCGCTCACCATCAGGTGAACCGTCTGCTCGTTCGCCCCCTATGACATAAAAAAAGAGCTCTTTTACAGATCAGTAGTTCCACCACCGGTTTTTATTTATTTGAATTAAATTAAGACAATAAATAAAAATTTATCAAGATGAAAAAGAAAAAGGTTTTGTGATTTTTCAAGCTTACTTTTATTGCACACGCCATGCATGTCACAATTATTTCTAACACGATTTAAATTTTTAAAGGTCACTTCTATCATACTAACTATATTATATCTTATAAAAAAGCACTGATTTTACTTCAGCCAGTTCTTCTTAAATTCTCATCATGTATACCCTACAATACATACTTCACTGATACTTTACACAGTAAGGTCCTACTTTAACTTTTTGATATAAAAATCCCATTTTAAATAAATATAACATTAATTATAAAAAAAATACCTTTTGGAGAGGGCCGGCTATGAGAGAGAATAAAACACAACAAAGAAGCCTATGGGAGTTGACTGAAAGCGGGGCACTTTGATGTCGTGACCTTCATTCAGGTTTATTGTAGCCACGTCAAATTTATAATATTTAAAAAAGAAAACAAATAAAAAAGCTCTTTGTACGTTTTCCTGACGTTTTTTAAGTTGTTTTCATTTTTAGTTAATTATATTAAGACAGTAAATGACATTGAAATAAAAAAAATTATTGAAAATTTATAAAACCCCCGACGGTAGCCATCTTGGATTTGAAATTTGTTACAATAAATGTATTTTGCTACTCAAGCCCTTTTATATGATACCCATATTGTGGGAGTTGTGATAAAACATATAATCCATATTTTTGTGACGGCGGCCATCTTGGATCGATTTTTATCCAACATAGCTAAGAACACTCCCGCCTTATTCATCTTTTTTTCATCATTCAAAACAAAATCAAAATCGGTCGATTTGTTCGGGAGCTACGATTCCATAGACAGACACACAGACACACACACACACACACAGACACGTCAAAGGATTAGCGCATATGTCACAATTATCTCTAGCAAGATTACAAAAGTGGTTACTAAAATTTTTAATCTTGCTAATTAATTTGACTACATTCAACAAAAATTTGTGGCGGCGCCAGGGATTCGTAAAAAGGCTCTTAGGCAAAAATGCTCAAATACACGATGTATTATTACGTCTCAAAATATCCACCTAACTGTGGATAAGCCCTGCCTATACACCGTTATTTTTTATCAATTCAATCCCGAAAATCTCATAATACACACCGTGAATAAAGTCCCTTTAGCATGTTAGATCAACAAAATAAGCGGAAAAAAAATCAGCTGTTCTAAACAAAATAGAATATCCACCCGGCAATAATGTAAAGTGGCGAAAGTTTTGCATAGTGTACCTACTAGACTATTTTTATTGATATGGATTCCTGGACATATTGATATTTCTGTAATTTTATTGTGGGTAGGTATGTTTTATGTCATTACAATTTTCCAGGTTTCCCAGACACATGTGTCACTTAATAAAATGATGCTTGATAACTGGTCTGACATAAACATATGCGCATGAATTAGTGCATTCAATTGTTGTTTATTCGATCTGACGCTTATTTGACCTATTTACCAAATGACGTGTAATATTTTTACCATATATTGACACAATAGTTTAGTGTGATAGAGATTTGATCGATGGTTAAAATCCAACCAAAGCCTCCAAGCCGGCGGCATGAACCCGGCGCGTTAGTGCTCTGCCAGTATATGGCCGCCAGCACTTGAACATATTTTGTTAGTCACCGTTGGCAGATTGGCTGGCAGCTCGGCAGCATTAGTGTTTACCTTCACTAAATGTAACATTTTTTTATCACTCTGGTGAAATCCCTTAAATACCCACCGCTAGGGGAGGGGGGGGGGGGGGGTATGTGGGGCTCTGTTATGGCAGTGGCCAGAGGTATACACACCAAGAGTGCGTCCTTCTTCGCCTGAGTGAGGACGAGACACGAGAACCGACTAAAGAGCCTCATCTTCATGTCCCTGACATCGGTTGGACGGAGATCTGTTGACATAGCGGATCCGACAGTACTCCCCCCGGATGGGCTGATTGGGCCAGCCGGGAGCACAGAGCCGTCTCCGACGGCCTGCAGTAGAGGCCCGTGCAATGTCGGGGTCGATGCCTCCGCACCGACTGCCGACTGGCCTCCAGCAAATGTATCATAATAAAAATGAAAGTGTTAGACATTTCTAAATATAAATTAACAGTACAACTTATTACCTTCTTTATCTCAACGTTTACCGTTAGCTTAAATTTCTGGTTGCGCCCAAAGCTGTCGTTTTGTAACTACGGCTAATAAACACGGGAATTAACGGGGCGTATTTTGTAAGTATCTGATTAATGTACTCACTATTTGTTTCTTGATGTTTCGGCTGCGTTACAGTAACCGTGGTCATAAGCGGAATATTGTGACGTGGGTCAACACAAGCTGCTAAATAATTACTTCATTTAGATACTACAAGGCATGCATGCATGAATGCGTAAACGTATACATCTGGGAAAGCACATTTTAAGCCCCAATAAAGTTGAGGATCTCAGTATATAACAATTGATTACACTTTATGAAAAGTGCTGGGTTTGGGTGCATTATAAGTGGCACAGCGGCGATCACAATAGATTAAACAGGTCGCAGTGTTAGTGCTCTCAATAGACCTAAATAGCCCCTCGCTTAAAGTAATAATGAAATAATACAAGGTATTCCCTTTCCACAATAAAGTCACCGGCCAAATTGCCCGCACTGTACACCTGTTACTCCTACATTTGCCTCACAACAACAACTTTAGTATAAACGCTACGAGAACACTACGATA
The DNA here is from genome assembly GCA_019059595.1 of Marasmia exigua. NCBI lineage: Eukaryota > Metazoa > Arthropoda > Insecta > Lepidoptera > Crambidae > Marasmia > Marasmia exigua. The sequence continues at coordinate 1,861,387 of CM032494.1, read as the reverse complement.
TTCGCCGTCAGACTACGAGATTACTAGCAGTGCTACGAGTCAACACTCGTAGCACGCTACGCTTCAACTACAGGTCAAAGCTAAATGTTGAACAAGTAAATGGTTAAGAGGGCTTATTAGGTCTAGTAGTGCCACCATTTGATTTTAATTATGATTAGTTTATGATACTTAAAGGAAAATCTTTTCGTAGTATACTCAATAACGGAATTTTGATATTTTTTAGAACACTCTTGTGTCATAAAGTTTGGTATAGTACCAATTACGTGTTTATTGTTAAACTTTTAATGAATGATTATGATTTATGAGTATGATTGTTGTGACGTGAATGACACATACCTAAACAATAAGCTTTAAAATTAAATCAAACAGTGGAGCTACTGGATAGAACAAGCCGTTTAAAATTGCCTGAATTATTTGCTCGGATGAGTTATGAATTATGTTCCTATATAATTTAGCTAGTAAATTTAAACACTTGTGTTTGGATTTGCTTTTGACGTAGGTAAATGACATAGGTACGAGTAGGTACTACATGTTCTTAACAATTCCTCATAAAACTGACTCAGTTAATCAAGGTTCAGAAATGAAATTTATAAGCTTTTATTAGATATATATTACACTTAAGCGTTCAATAAATCATTGTTAGCTAACAAGGTGTTACAGAGCAGTTTTGGATTTTAAAACAAAAAAATGTTCATATAAGAATTAAAACACCTTTATAACACCGTTTTGGTTAGCAAAGGGAAAATCATTTATGAATACGTAAGATTTATGAACAAAATTTTATGGAGCTAAATAAACATGTTTAGTATTTATTTCAATTCCCATTTTTACAGTTTACACACTGATGTTTGTAATTTAATTAAACGAGATTAATTCTACGCCCTATTGGTCTAGTTATTTAAGTACCCGGGTATTTAAGTTCCCGGGTGGAGCAAAAAGTATGTTTCGAATTTTCGAACACAACTCGGGTTTGTGATCACCAATCTGCATTAGGCAAGCGTGGTGATTAAGCCTACTCCTATCATAGTAGCGATGACTTGATTTCTATGGCCTTTGCCCTGCAATGGGGTATAGGCTGATACTTTACTTAACAAGATTAATTTACCAGTGTCAGTCTAGTACTTATATCGATGGTCCAGTACTAAAAAATCCAGATAACAATGCTCTTATTCAAAGCACGCTGTCATCCACTAAACTAAAAGTGCTCTAAAACTATTATGATAAATCAAATATTGATACTTCATTTTCAATTGATCAACACACTAGTGAAAATATGGCACGTTTGTGATTATTTGCGAGGTGAAATCGTTTATTTGTATATTAGTTCGGGCAATAATCATCGATGCACGAGCGATTTCAATTATTAAGTGGCTCTATGTGAGCCAAATCTAAAAATGTAAAACTGAGATCGCTTAGGCAATAAGCTGTGTTTTGCTGCGTGAGTGAGGGCACAGGAGGCCCAATCATGGGAAAGGAGGGTTGGCTGGTTAGTTGATTTTTCAGGTAGGCACTTGTGTCTCCACTAGTGTCGCGGGTGTCCATCGCAGCGGCGATCGCTTACCATCAGGTGATCCATCTGCTCGTCTGCCACCTATCACATAAATAAGTAGTCAGCAAATTTTAACACGGCCGGTGGGGCAGCAAGGACCTCGTATAGGAGGTCGAAGCCGTGCCAGGCCCCCCACAAGAGGAACCGACGATCTGGTGAAGGTCGCGGGAATCCCTTGGATGCGGGCGGCACCTGACCGATCTGTGAGGAGGTCATTGGGGGCCTATGTCTAGTCTAGTTAGGACCTATGTCTATGGATGTATAATGGCTGAAATGATGATGATGATGGAATTTTAAAATTGATTTTAAAACTAAAGTTCTTCAGATATCATGCGTTGCGTGTGCGTTTGTGTTCATCTTATTTTACAAAAAATTATATGTAACACCCGCAGGACACTCCACCGCGGAAAAGGTAAGCGGTATATTTTTTTGTACAATCTACCCTTTGTTCGATTTATTTTAAAAGTGTTAGATGTCAGGGGCAGGGTGCATATGGGCGTAAGTTCAGCGCGGAGAAAAACACGAAATTAACATCTTGGTATACGTTATATTGGACCGCCTTCCAAGTTCCGCAACGGGAGGTGTACTACGGGCGTAAAACTGCTCAGCATCCTCATAATGGACAATACAATGCGGGATGCGGGCGGCACAGGACCGATCTGTGTGGAGAACATTGGGAGAGGTCCAGCAGTGGACGTCTATTGACTGAAATGATGAAGTGCAGTTACGTCCAGCCAGTGAGATCTGCTGTATTAAGCTTATTTTTTTATCATGTCATTTGCTTGTAATTATGGACTTTGTCTGAAATAAACTTTATTATTATTTTATTTTTATCGACAACGTACAAAATTTTGTACTTTTTTTTATATGATATAGGTGGCAGACGAGCACCTGATGGTAAGCGATTACCGCCGCCCATGGACGCCTGCAACACCAGTGGTGTCGCAAGTGCGCTGCTTACCTTTTAACCCCCCTTCCCCTGGATTAAGCCTCCGGTACCCTCACTCACGCAGCGAAACACAGCGCATGCACTGCTTCACGCCGGTTTTCTGTGAGGACGTGGTATTACTCCGGTCGAGCCGGCCCATTCATGCCGAAGCGTAGCTTTCCCACTGTTAAAAGATTTCCCTCTGTTAAACTTTTATTTCATTTGGTAAAATATGACAATAGCCGTTATAATTGCATTGTGGTTCGTGAGCAACTTAACGATTTATCTGAATGAGTACGTACAACGATGTAAGTCTTGTTGTTAAATTTATACTCATCATACATTTAAGCGTTCGCACACGCGTCACATCAAGTAACCTCTGCTGGATTTTGGACCGTTCTTATATCTGAGACTTGGCGTCATCTAAGTAACATTGCTTTATATTGAACGTCATTCCTCCTGAGGGGTCATAAATCATGACATTTGTGTGACGTATTTTATGGGTGATCATTTAGACTAGAAGGAAGCATCTGTCGGTATCGAGGCAAAATATCATAAAACAAGATTCTACAGTGTGTAAGAATTTGTGTGAATGATACTTCTGTATTTAATAAAATTAAAGTAACTTATTTTTTCTAAAAATGGATCCATTAAATCCAGAAATATACATCATACGTCTATACCTACTCAAGCTTTTTCGCAGTTAAAATAAGGATATTGTTATTTATTACAGTCTAATAAAAGTAAATTGTTGGAAAGGTTTCAAATAGTGCCTGTTCATTGCCGCCCTAAAACGTTCAGGTTAAGTATATTTATAGGGGTGGCAAACCTTTTCCGGCAGGTCCGACGCGTTTTGAATAATAAAAGCTAAAGCGAATATTGTGTCACAGGCACGAAAGGGCGAGCAAGAATGATTTACATGCGTTGTTTTAATGACATGGCAACTTTCTTATGCGAGAAGGAAAAAGGTTGGCTACAGAGAAGCGTCCACAAGCCCATCTCGCACGCATCAAACGGATTTATGGATCAAAATGCGATCACTGATCGGAAACGTTCGGATTTGCCGACGCAAATTCTGATTCGTAGTGAGGAACTTCGATCACAGGCAACGAGCGAAAAAGTTGAAACCGATGAACGGACACTTTTAATTATGAGTTTCTATTGGTACAATCCATATTATTAACTAGTTTATCTACCTTTAATTAGCCGATTGGATGGCTAACAACGTAGCTTCTTTACTAATGAACGCCGTTCAACAAGTGGCCTCCATGATATTTATCCGTAGCGTCTGTTACAACATAATTAATATAGGCCCTGAAAACGAAAGGGTAATTCAAGAAGTTTTCATTCAAAATTTTCTTTCAAATATATTGTTCTCGAGCAAAATTTTCGTTATTCTAGTAATTTCACCCTTTTATTGTACTATTTTTCATTAAACTTTGGGAAATAACATAAAATGTGCGGTTTGCCGGTGCCATATTGATAGTTTTGCGGGATTCAGCGCGGGGTTTCAGAAAGCAGAGCTATGAATTTAAATGAAACAGATTATGCAAGTAATTGATCGTCATCGGTCTAAGTTATTTTCCTAGACGTTTGATTAAATTTTTGAATATCAATAAGGTCGCTAATTAAACGGTGCTGTTATATAAAGAGGTTAGGATTTTGATGGAATATATAATTGAACCAGTTAGATGCATATTACATAGATTTGATATATCCAGAAAAACTTTCTAGCTAGAATTTAAACCTTCATTACATTTTCCGATTCAGAAAGATCATTTTCTACATTGACATCGAAGTTAACTTCTCTAACTCTTCTTAATCTTAAACGGGTGGAAGACATAATATTGTGTTACAAGTGGTAAGCATGAATTATGTAAGTAGGTAACGTGACTACTACGAGTAATTTGCAGTGCAATGTATTCAAAGATAACACTAATATCGATCTACGTATAGGTACTGGGTTGCCACAATAGATCTTTTACTGGTCGCGGTGGCTATGAGATGCAATGCTCACCCCATTTTATTCAAATAATAGGTACTGGGCAATCCAGCCTACAGCCACACAGACTGAAAATAAATCAAGTACTCCAGAAAGAATGCTCAAAACTATATTAAAGTAAAACTCTTCAAAACTTGTGTTTAGCATCATATTTTCCGCCCATAAAGACATTTTTTTAGAAACTTATCCTGAGAATAGGCCTGCCTTGAATTCTTCCATTAACTATTTATAGCCTTTGCTAAACGCTAAAGAACATCTCGCCGTCATTTTTGGGCCCGACTCTCAATAGACGTCAAAAAAGTAAATGATCAATGATATGATGTATTTACGAGTCGGTCCATTGCCTACACAAAGAATAAATAAACGAGAACACACTAGAAAGTGGTCTTCGTGGTAAATCGATTTCCTTTAACAAGTCGTTCAGTGGCAATTGAACGATTAAATATCCGATAGCTGTAATGATGCTCTCTTGTACAAAACGAGTGGATGGAGTGACTTTAAATTACAAGTCTAAGTTTTTTCTCTTACAGCTTTTTATCTGAGTAAATTCACTTGATCTTTTCTCCTTTCTTTTCGGCATTAATGATACTGTCATCCTTGTCTTCGTTTGGCTTACCCGGAACAATGGCAGATCGCATATTATTCTGTTTACACGTTTTAATACAATTTACCTCATCATCATCTTATGCCGTTTTCAACCAATTTGGTGTAGGACTCCTTCTATGTTCTACATTATTTTCTATATTGGGCAGATTAACTCCAGATGTGCCCGCTAATCTTTTTTTTTTGTTTTTTCTCTATCATTGTGTACATACTGTGGTACAGATAATAATGCGCGCAGTTAATTGATGGCGCCACTGTCGCTTATGATAATATTGGTTTGACACCCGCGAATGCCATTTTTTTTGTTGTTTTGTTGTTTCTTTTTTTTTTGTGTGTGTGTTTTTTTTATATATAATTTTAATGTTTTTAAATTGATTATGTATGTATCTCTGTGTTATTATTTCTTTGTTTTGTATATGTAATTTTTCATTCTTTTTTTACTTGTATATATTGCATGTCAATCTTTTATAATATTTTTTTTTCAATGAAAAGGCGTCACCCAAGGTCCAGCCTGAAAATCAGCGCTGCAGCTGCTGTGTTGCCACTGCCACTTGCAGCATATGCTGAGGCTGAGCCTTGTTGGCCGCAAAACTTTGTCTCTGTACCTTGTTTTCTCTGTTTTGTTCTATGTGTAATGTGTTGTGGTCAATAAATTGTTTCTTATCTTCTTATCTTATCTTAATCTTTTCTTTGTCATCTCTCCATCTAATTCACTTTCTGTCATTTGTCTCACGTCAAAGGCTAATCTCCAAAGACTTTAAGTTTCTCAAAGAGCAATGGAAAGGAGACTGGTGGGTGTAACTATTAGAGATAGAAATACTAACAAGGGGCCTAGAAGACATAGTAAAGTGGCAGACGTAGTCAAAAGGACGGCGCAACTTAAGAAGCAATGGGCGGGAAATATAGCCTGAAAGACAGACTCGTGGTGTAGGGAAATGCTGCAGCCGAGGCCATGGGATCAAAAAAGGTCACAACTTACCTATAATCAATCAAATGTAACTTAGAATACCGTTTAAAATATTATACCACCAATTTAACCACCAAGCGGAAAATCAAGGGAATCATCGTGAGAAAACATGCACGTGCTGAGTTTCCCAGGCTGTGGATACCTATTGGTTGTTGAGATTAATCTGAATGGGTATCTGCAGAGAAATAATGGGTATTTCGAGATATTTTGAGCTATGATTCCGAAAAAAAACCTTATACCTTCCTAATTTTGATGTTTTTGGGACTTTTAGTATGAAATCAACTCAGTGGGTTAAAACGTAAGAACCATGTTATACAAACCCATTATTATCCCAGCGTATGATTCCCGGTTGCGGTGAAAGCCTTCGAAACTCTGTGTACAATGAAGTAACTGCCGTCTGACCTTCGCAGCCCTTCAACAGGGGAACCAGAGCAATTGAATTATGGTGACACAATTCAGAAGCTATCCGAAATGTGCAGGCTACCTCCCGATGTTTTCCCTCAATGCCGAGCTAATGGTAGAAATACGCACATAGATTTGAAAAATCTAGAGATGCATGTTCGGATTCGAACCCGTTCCCCAGGTCTGAACCACTGAGCTACCATCGCTCCATCGATCGATCTCCATCGATAAATATCTTCTCCAAAAACCTTTGATGCATTTTGGACACTCGCACAAAAGTGTAATAGACCAAGTTAATAGAAAAAGTTTAAAAGAGGCAAAGGACGAATAATGGCAGTAATAGATATCAAAGCATACATTCAAAGCAAAGTCCTTTGAAAAACCTGAAAGCAATTTGCGAGACCTCCCGTTGATTTTTTATTATTTTTGCATCGTTATTGTCTCGCGTGTATAGTCCTGGCTAAGCCTCTTAACTGCCATTCATTTGCAAATGCATTATACAATGAAATCCCATGGGTCATGGTCAATGCCACGAGCATAAAAGTCGGATTAATTGTTATGGAGCATAGTGGATGGTCTTGTATAATATAAAATAAAAGGGAAAGCTTATTCAATCGTTTGAAATATTTTTCCGCAGAATTCATGAGGTACAGCCATTAACGGATTGGTTTTTAGAGTTCCGTATAAACAGTTTGATAGGGTTCTATAGTCGCCCCACGGTTGTTGGCACTTGGCAAAAGTAGGAGTTATAGTCCATTCAGTATCTGTAGGTGAATAGGACAGTTAAAACGATGCGTATCAAGTATGCAACTTTTTACAAATAAAAATATGAAGCTTGAAAAATCATTAACTTTATTGTGTCCTCATTTTTCCAAAATAACCAGTATTAATGTTTCTCAATTAATCTGGATAAAAACTTAAAATAATTATTACCAAAAAAATTTGTAAAAAATATCTGAATAATTGCATAATGCGCTAATCGGAATTTTTCTCATAGGGATTGACACAAACAATCACAATAAATCAGTAATCGGCTGCCATCTTACCATCAAATCGTGATTATTGTCTCATGCAAAATATGTCTGCATGGATTGCATTAGGAACCGTGATTGGGTGTCATAAAATGTTAATTAAGTTAAAAAATCAAACAAGTAAAAAGTCGATTAGATTTCTAAAGAAAATATTCTCGAATCTTAAAAATATCGGTTTGGTTTAAAAGGAGCGTCTCAATTTTAATGTCAAAATATAAATGTCCTATTCACCTTCACATACTGATTGGACTATAATCACGAAGTTCGTGACTTTAATGCTGTTTTGACATTAACCCAAAGAAAACTTTTTGAACAACGCCCGCCTGTCAATATCACTGAAGTGCCTTCCGATCGTGGTCGCACCATAGACATGCACCCTAAACAGACTGTGCCTTCTCATAGAAAATATTATCAACTTGAAAAACTGCGCGAAGCCGTACGGGGATGACGTGCTGGATGACGTTCTTTCTCTACCGCACCCGTATGAAATCTGCGTCAGGACCGGTTTGATATCTTTCACACTCTGTGACGTTTTTTTTTAAAAATGGCACATTCCGTTTAAAGCGCGCGTTTTCTTGTTCATGGGTCCATGGCTCGCACTGTATGTGTAAGATTTCACTGTCCATCTGTCTGTGAATGTGTGTAGAACTAGCAAGACATTTGAATTTTTCACAAATGATATTTCTCTTTTTTTATGTGGTAGATGGCAGACGAGTGGACGGAACACCTGGTGGTAAGCGATTGCCGACACTCATGGATTCCTGCAACACCTTTGGAGTTTCAAGTGCGCTGCCAACCTAAGAAACCCTCTCCCGGATGGGGCCGCCGGTAGGTACCGGTAAGTGTAGGCACACACAGCGAAACACAGCTTCACGCCGGTTTTCTGTGAGGCCGTGGTATCACTCATTATATGTGGTATTCATGCCAAAGTGAGACTCTCCCACGATAAAACGGTATATATATTGGAAAACCATGATATTCAGATCCAATGAACAAAAACAGGTCCAAATTCCGAATCCTCACCAGAAAGCGAGTTTTATAAAGCGCCTCCATCGAGTGTTGCTCGCTGATAGAAATATTTTTCAATTCCTCGTAAATGTTCGACGACACTCTCACTTGTATCGGTGCATTTGTTCCCAGGAATATGAATTCGTGATTTATGACAGTCGAATATTATATGGAATTTTGTTTTCGTAATATTTTTTGTTAATACCTCTGAATGAACATTCATTCAGGCTTTTATTTGACCCGTTCTCGGAAAATCTTTTTATATTTAAGTTAAATTGGATCCAGTTCCTACTTTCTGATTGATCCATTTGAATCAGGTAGCATATTATTATACTAATATAAAGTATTGTTCGTTTAGAATAAATTAGAAATTTACATTATGTTTTATTGAAGAACATGAAAGTAAATAGAGACGTTTGAAAAAAAATAAAGCCGCGTTAAGTCCACTAAATAGCACTAGTTTTTATTAGAATATACTTTATGAAAATAAAATGTCCAACCTCCATGTTCGCTTTTTTGTTTGATTGTTGATAATATTGTGCGCAAATTTTCTCCGCAAAGAAACTCTGCCAAAGGCATGTCAGAATATATTCACTGAGTTAATAATAGCACTGAGTAAAAACATATAAAGGCTATGTACTAACTACGAGTACTTATTCCTAAATGACAATTAAAGTAAGTACCAGTCTATCGTAAGTGATTTTCGTAGGATCAGGTATAAAGGCGTACCTAGTAAAGGTGCGTCTAAACATTTCCATGTCCACAGTCCACAGCAGCGCGGCATAATTGTGTCCTGGCCACGCCGCGTGTTGCTGCCGCGCTCTTGCCGTTCAATATTTGGACGCACCTTTACAAAAATGTTAATTTTTTATTGCAATTTAACAAACGAGAACTTACAGGTTGTTATTTGTACGATTTCTAAGATCAGATTTCATTGCAAAGTGGTTTGGCCTTCTTTAAAACTATGTATACAATAAATATGTACAAATGAATAGAATAACGGGTATTTATTCAATGTCATAAATATTTGGTAAATATTGTCAAAATGATAGAGGTTATTGAAATGAAATTGCCGTTTTTTTTCTAGATAAAACAATTTTGATTATTAAATACAATATTTCTAAAGTTTGCAAGGTAAAAAAAAAATTTGAAAGTGATCCGCATTCATTTTTTCTACCGGTGAATATTTTTGTTTACTTTTTAACGGTTTTTATTCCATATTCTACCGGCTATTTCATAATTCCAATTTAACCCGTAGTTCATTCTTTTTTCAACCGACAAAAAAAAAATTACGTACACAAAAAAGGTACCATATGTGTTTAGGTACACAACACACATATGAAGATCAGGTAATGCAACAAAAATACTCAAATAAGATAGTAAGAAATGTTCATAAATTAGTTAATTTATCTCCTATAAATTTCAATCTCACTATTTTGATAGCATATTCACATGTTATGTAAAAAGGTGAAAATTAAATGATTTATCAATTTACGATCAATTTGTTTTATTAAATGGTTCCTAAAGTTCACTTTATAACTATATTCCCAAGTTTCCCGTTGAAAGTGGAAGGAATTTACTGTCCGGTAGAATGTGGAAAAAATATTCACCGTTAGAAATATCGCCGGTTGAATGTGGAATAACCCATTTTTTTTTGTTAGGCAGGATTTTTATCATTCGGTATCTTTCAAATAAATAATGTTTTTTTCTGAAAACCTATTCCAAATTTAAACAAAAATATTTAATTTAAATGTAATATAATAACTTGTACCTATGAGTAAAACTACTTCTCAGAGCATAGCTAATGATTCACTGTCAAGAAGCATAAAATAAGTTAGCATAATGTAATTACTACTAATGATAATTTCGCATAATACTAATAAGCACAACAGTTTTTAGCATGTTTTTTTTATCATAAATGCAATATGCATAAACATGATTAAGCATAAAATAATTAACTATAAGTCATTAAAAAAAAGCGGCTTACGGGTGGCCCAAGGGCCACCCCGCCGCACCTAAACCTACTTTTACTTTATATAATATAGGAAATACTGGTTACTTATTTACTTTTTTTATTTTTCAGATTCAAACAACCTTCAAACAACATGCCTAAAAAATTGTGCCAAAAAGAATTATGACTAAATGCATTATGCTAAACAATAATTATGCCACAGTACATGTTATGCTAAAACCAAATTAATATTATGCTAAATAAATTATGCCAATTTCATTATACCAATTCATTTTAGGACAAAACACATTATGCCAATTAAAGGGATCCCATAGCTAGTTTACTTCTATATCCAAGCAACAAGCACACTTTTGATACCCATACATTTTTAAATTGCTTATTATTAATAAGTCACACAAAATACTCATCAGTTACTAAATTAATCTGTCAAATAAATAAGTCATGGCCTTTTCACAAGTTACAAGATACAAGTCAATATCCGCTTTTCTTCCAAATCACTAAAAAGAAAAATCTGGCGTACTAACCGTATATCAAATTGAATATTCAACGATAAGATTCTAATCGGCGTACCCAGTAAAATGTATATATGTATAAGTAATGCCCTTCGGGACTTTGGCTTAAAGTCGTGGGTAAACCGATACGTGTCTCGGTTCGGGGTATCTTTTATAGTAGCAACGGGTGGAATCACATAAATTTCGATAGGTACAGGAAATGTGTTGTGGGAGTTCTCTGTGAAAATGTGTCGGCCATTACAATATTCAGCGAAGCGAGGCAGCTGTTCCTCGCAATAGCAAATGGAATACCGCTTTACATACACATAACTATTTTGCTAGGTGTGCCTGAGATAACACTGTTGCATCTCCTTGGCTTGAGAGGATTTAGATCAAACAAAAGACAATATCGGGACCCGTACCTACGGTTCTACGGAAATAACCTTCTTAGTTTTCAACACTGTGATATTTCTACGTTTTAAAACAAAGCTAATTGACTAACTTACTGACTGACTGACTGAGCAACAAATAGTTTAAGGAAAGTATTAACCATTTATGTTGTGTGTAATAGTGTCTCTTATTCGCCACAATAAATATAAATCACTTAGTGGCGCTATTATCGTCTCGGTGTCACCTTAATGTCATGTAATCTTCAGCACTAACGCTGAAGGTGAAAAATCAATTTCTGATGATGGAATGGAAGATATTCCGGGAGATAACCACAGGAGAAAATGGCTGTGGAAGCCCAGGTTTATCTAGGTAATTAAAGACCTGATTCGAGACAATCGTTATGGGAGGGATGAAATAATTTGGACCACACGCACTGATACCTTCACGTTCAGAGAATAGGAGAGGAACGGGAGCCCAAAAGATCTTATTTACGACGAGGAATAGGAAGATTCAGTCCTGTTGGTCATCAGAGTTATTGCTGGAGGTGCGTTGGCACCAGGGACCCCAAAGCACGATTATTTAGTGTTGGGTTTTCCATTTATTAAATATTAAAATGATAGTCACTCGATTATCGATTTGATAAATCGATTACACTACTGGCAGCACTAGAGTGAAGCGGGCCTTACCGGACACCACGGCGAATCTAGTCATTCTTGGTCGGGCGCTCGTCGGTGACGTACGCAAATGTAAGTATCTGTGCAAGCAAATCATTCATAGGGTGCTTACTGAGGAGTTTAATGGTAGTTTTCTTAGCTTTAGAATGTATGAATTGTGTTAGTTTGGTTCATCGTATCAGATGGTATGTTGTAGCTTACCTATAAGATTGTATGGCCGAAATAAAAAGTTATTGAATTGTAGTAAGAGTGTTACTTACATTAGAATACGGTATATGACTATTTTTTTTTTATTTATGCAATCAAAAGACCTCTCAATGATAGAAACATCGTTGAAAGAATCACTTGATTCTCATTTAAACTACCTGAGATATCACAACTTTAAAATCACATTATTTTGGGCAAACCCAAAACGCTCCATACAAATGGCTACTAAGATGTGACGTCACACTTGAGTATTTTGTATGCATTTCATTTGAATTTTGTATGGTAGCTATATCAAATGTTTCGTTTATGTCAATGGTTCTATTATAATAGTTGGTGCAAATTGTATGGATTATTCAATGGTATAATTATTTTTTAATAATTTCATACTTTTAAAATGGACTTGCCCATGAATCTTTGAATGACCATAAAACCGGCTAGACGTTATATTTTTAATTGAGAATTTTTGCCATTGGCACATATTGACCTATATTTTGATAAAATATTTATATTTTGTAAAATCTTGAGCTTAGTCATATACCCTATTGACACAGACTGAATAAAATGGTCGGTCGGCCAAGAGCCATTTTCGATCGCTGAGCCAGCGTATTAATACTCTTGCACTTTTTTGTTTTTCGAAAAACACCAAAATTCTAATTTAAAATAACGTACATTTAGCTATTGGCAATATTTTGCGGTTAACGTTGTCTTCATAAATTAGGCACGTTTTGCAGGTGGACACCTTTACCAAGCTTTACCTCGAGAATTCCATCACAGTGCTCACACGACCGCGCCCGCTGCGAATTGGAATGCAACCGTTTTATCGACATTCCATTTACGTTTTGCCAAAAAAGAGTAGAGCTATCCTTCTTACGCTGACAGGCTCAGTTTAAGGGGTCATTGGATTATGAATAATAAACAAAACGCACGTCGGTCGTCAACTGTCATGCCACAAAATTATTTCATCAAATTCTACACTAGTAAAAATATAGATTGAATGGGTAATGAAAATTAAAAACCTGTTTCTGATTTTTTTTTATCAGAGGATGTGCGTAGAAAAAAAATGAAAAACTACATTTTTGCTTAACAGCTTTATTATTAGAATTCTGCTAAATAGCTTTATTGTTCATGAGTATGGTTATCTAAGATTGTGATGAGAGATAGATGCGTGTAATAAAATCACAAATCTGACGACCCGATTGGAACAGTGGTAGTGAACGCTGCCTCTGATAAAAGGGTTGTGGGTTCGATCCCCGCACAGTACAAACATTTGTGTGCATGAACATGTTCGTTTGTATTGGTCTGGGTGTTTGCTATGTATTATAAGTATGTATTAACAAAAGAAAAGTATTATATGTTTATATTTGTAATTCCACTGTTGATTCTGATATCTGTAACACAGGTGCTTGAGCTACCTATCTCGGAGTCAGATCAATGTATGTGATATTGAAGAAAAAAAAATCCTAAAAGTAAAATATTCCTATATTTTTTTCTATACTTACAAATAAGTTATTTTGTTTTTTATTCCGAGAGATGTCACCCATTGTGTTATTAACAAATTGCTTATTAAGTTCCAAGAGCCGCAAATGTTATTGTTGAAAATACTTGGGAATTCTCTTAATTCCTAGAAATGTAGGAAACTTAAGCGGAACTCACATGGGAGCGCCAAAAAGGCCGCAATCCAATCGTTATTAATTTATCCCTATTTTGGAGGGGCAGGTCCATCAATTGAATTCTGAGATTGACCAGAAGGTCGCAGTCGTTCGAAGGCCTACAATCATGGTGGGCTGCCAATCGTGAAATGTCTTTTGTTATTAATGTTTCTGTAATTTCATGCTAGGGCCTTATAATAAAATATGAGTTAAGAGACCACTTTAGTAACAGAGCAAATAAAATGATTTTGTAAAATTTCATGGCGTAATATTTTGATGACCTTCATCTTACTGTCAACTTCAATAAGAGGTTTACCATCATCCTTTAAAGACTTTCCTTAAATAATGTCAAGTTTGCTTCATTTAAAAAGAGAAAAAAGAACATGTCCTAAAAGTTACTAGCTTATTTTACTAATCTAATAGGCAAACTTGACAAAATTGGATTAATATTGGCAAACTTTCACTAATTAATCATAACTGTGTTTGTTATAACTAAGAACTTGAGGCTCGAACAAGTTTAAACTTGTAATGGATTTAATGTATGTCATCTAATACCTCAATTAAGCTCCCGTCTCTCATCCTTTCCGAGTAACTCCGCTAAATGTGTTTAACGAACTGCGTGATCCAACTGTAAATATTGCGTTTAACGAGACTTGGCGCTAGCAATCGCATGCCCTCAGGTTTCGAAAACAAATATTATTTCTATATTTCAAAGACCGTGGCAGCCGTGGCAGGCCCCCCACAAGGTGGACCGACGATTTGGTGAAGATCGCGGGAATCCATTGTATGCGGGCGGTACAGGACCGATCTGTGTGGAGAACATTGGGGGAGGCCTATGTCCAGCAGTGGACGTCTATTGGCTGAAATGATGATGATGATGATTTCAAAGACCAGATGTAACTCCTTCAAGTGGTTCTGTATTAGGGACGTTTTAAGTTATAAATGTTCTTTTGCAATTCGCTCGTTATTATCATTTTGTGAATCATTTTACGAGAATTACTATCTTTATCGAATGTTTTCCTAATGGAATACTTTTACCAGTTTCTTTCTCCTCATTTTCATTTTAATATTACAAATTTTATATAGCATGACCTAAAAAAATCACAGTTGAAACAAAAAGAATACAATTTTGGCAAAATTATACAATCAAAATATTAGGTCTTTACCTATGAAATTGCCGTTTTGTATGGCGATTTTGTTAAAAAGTTGTATTTACCATACTAACTTTTTTGAACTAACTATTAATGCTTCTTCTCCATAATAAGCTGTGCATTAATGGATAACGTTAAAGAAGGTGTAATTGTTTTTCAGAAAAAAATATTAAAATTAAAATTATTATTGTTAAAAACATCTATTCTGCCAAGTCAAAAAGGGTCTATTTCATGTTTTTTTTTGCATCACAAATACAATAATATCTGATCGCTTTTTAATATCTTAAACAAAATAAAATTATAGTACGGTGACTTTTTGCTTATTGAAGGAGTTATTATAGATCTTATTGTCTAGAAAAAAAACGTCAATTTATCTATTATAAGTATTTGAGCCAACATCATTTCAGCGTATAATTCCCAGCTCCGTCTGAACCTATCACTTCGGACTCACTTGAATCATGATCCAGAATAAGTCTGATAATTACAATGAAGCAACTCTGCCGTGTAATCTTCACAACCCTTGGACAGGGGAACCAAATTAACTGGATTACACGTCCACGAATTATTCTCAACAATTGCGTAAATCCACTAGAAACGATATTAGAAATGTGCAGATATCCTCTTGATGATGAGGAATATCATTATAGGAACGCGCATATATATTTACAAAATCTAGTCGTACCCATTAACCAGATGGGCTGACGACATAGACAGAGCGGTGGGTAAGACCTGGATGAGGCTGGCACAGGATCGTTGCGAGTGGCGAGCACAGGAGGAGGCCTATACCCTGTGGATCATAATACAGGCTGATGATGATGAAGATGAATCGAGCTTGTTTGGATTTGACTCTAGGACTTCCCTTTTGGGTAATGTCTGACTCTCCTCTGGCGACGGCTTCTACTCTAGGACTTTCCTGTTCTTATCCACTGGTAGCTCATAACCCTCTCTCCCTAATACAGGTTATCAAAATACGTAGACTCGATCGTGCCGGTTGCCTACGTATTTTCTCATCTTTTGTCTAAAAGACTTATGTTATAAATAAATCATCATTTCTAAGCAGTGAACCTTTGACATTAATTTCCTATGTATTGATAGCTTTGCTCAACAAAAGATCATTATACGACTGATGTGAGATTTTCCCGTCCCTTTTCAAGCAAACAAAAGAAAACCTTTCCCTTTTCCACACATAGAAACCCAAATATTAGGTAAAACCTTTAATAGGTACCATCGAATCGTTGTGATAAGAATCTTAACAAAACGTTATACAGATTATATATAAATCATAAGTAGTTATACTTATTGGATTAACGGATATATTTTCCCTAAATCCTTATGGTAGTATATTTTACTAAAGGTGACGGGTAGGGCCGCTGTTAATAAATTTAATAAATAGTTTAAGTGTTTACCAAGTGGTTGTAACCCCGAAATTGTCTAAAATAGATCCGGTTTAGTAGCTAAAAATTAAAATCGATTGGCGTCGCTACCCGTCACCTTAATGAAGATATACTTTTTACTGGTGTCGCGTTATCAGGTGATCCGTCTACTCGTCTACCATCTATCACATAGAAAACATGTTCCCTTATTTATTTAAAGAAATAAATTTGCATTCATGTTTTTTTAATTTCGCTTGTATTGCCCGGAAATCGAAATGGAAAAATTTGCCTATAAACGTCCTCTGCTGGACATAGACCTCCCGCAATGATCTACACAGAGATCGGTCCTGTGCCACCGGCATCCAAGGGATTTCCGCAATCTTCACCAGATCGTCCATCCAATTGTGGGGGCCTGCCACGGCTTCGACCTCCTATACGCAGCCTCCACTCGAGGAACTTTCTGCCCCATCGGCCGTCTGATCTCCTCGCAATGTGCCCTGCCCATTGCCACTTGAGGCATGCAATTGCTTGGGGTATGTCTTTGATCCAGTCATTATTAAAGATAAAGACTCAAAGAAACGTTACTCGTCTGTCGCAACCGGAAATATCTAATAACACGAGACGATGATGATAAAGATTAGGTACCAACCTACTAAATAAGTAAGTTTTTACTAGTTACTACCACCAACACCACACACCACACACCACACCACCAACACCACACACAAGCGATTGTCATTCAATCCCCATCATCTCGATGGATGGCAGTCTAATACTGTGCGTTTCTCGCGGAACTTTCTACCACGTACCTCAGTTCTGTGGAACGGTTTGCCTGCGGGAGTATTTCCCGACGGCTACGACTTAGGGACCTTCAAGAGAAGAGCATACTTCTTTTAAAAAGGCCGGCAACACATTGACGATCACTCTGATTTCGCGGATGTTCGTGAGCGGCGATGATTGCTTTCCATCAGGTGCTTCGTTTACTCGTTAGTCGCCTCTAGCATTAAAAAAAATACTAGGTACCTTGGATAGTTAAGAATTTGTATGTAAAGAGACAATGTTGTGTCGATTCACGTTTGAAACTTACGAGTAGGTATTTAATTAAACCCTGATTGAGATGTACGTAATATGTCGTGTGTACTGTACCTACTATCCCAGTCCAATTCTATTTCAATTAAATAAGTTTGAAGGGACACTCAGGCTCAATTTCCGTACACCCCATTCGCTGGCAGATTGTCAATATTGAACCGGATTATTCCTAGTGATAAGTCGACTGGAACAGCGATGGTAGCTTAAGGCGACACCGTGTCGATACTAGCGCCGTGATTCATATTGATTGTTGCAAATAATAGACATTTTTTGAAAAGTGGGCAACATATATATAAAAAAATCAGATAAGTAACATCCATATGATATAATATGTTAGAAAAAATCTACTTTAGGACTATTGTTAGTAAGTAAGTGTAAGTCACTTCTTACTTATTTGAAATTATATTGAAATTTTATTTAATTTAATTTCAAATTAAATCAAATAAGAGGAGAGTATTTAAAATTTTTACGGAAAATATTGATCATTTTTTGAGACGAACTTATGTAATAATAAATAACAATAATTTCCATAGTTAATAACAGTGGTCACTATCCTTATATTATTTGTTGCTTACTATTTAAAAAATGTATCCTATCCGCCACAATTAATATAAATCACTTGGCGGCGCTAGTATCATCGCGTTGTCGCCTTAAGAGGGATCGTAGCTCAGTGGATAAGAACGCGCCATTGATATAAGAGGTCGTAAGTTCGAATCCTCTTTCTCTTATCTCTCGATTTTTCAAATCTACATTCACATTCCTACCATAAACTCGGCGGTGAGACTCGGCTTTGGCATGAAAAGGCCGGCTCGACCGGAGTGATACCACGGCCTCACAGAGAACTGGCGTGTAACAGCACTGTGCTTAGGGATTGCAATTGCTGGATCCAGCATCTTGCAATCCAGCTGGATCCAGCGCTTTTTTGAGCATGCTGGATCCAGCAGGCAGTGCTGGATCCAGCGATGCGGATCCGCATACGATTCGATTCCAATTATTTGCTTTTGAATTGCCTCCATTTTCAAAACAGCGCAGAGGGCGACGCGACAGAATCAAAGAACGGCGCCTCTCCGAAGTAACTGGTACGTTAGTGTACTTGAAAAATCTAAAAAAGTATGAAGAAAGCTGTTATAAAAGCCTGGCTATTATCCTGTACCAAAAAAGAATGCGATGCGGCAGGAGAGGAAAACTCTGCTATAACGAGTGAATAAACAATAGATTGTAGAGCCGCCGGTGCGAGAAGATATTATGGATTTTATGGAGGAGGGTCTAGATAATGACGCAGAAGTGACAGAACCTTCGCCAATGACTTTGGAGCAGGAGCTTGAAAATTACGAAAAGGTATTAAAAAAAGAAATGAACATATATGAGACCGAAGGAGTGCTAGACGAAAATTTGTCTACGGTTCTTGAGTATTTGATGACCTTTAAGCCGACGAGTATAGAGGCCGAAAGGGCATTCTCAGCAGACGGCTTCATATGCAGTTCTGTGCGAAGCCTGCTGGGAGATGAGACATTCGATAAAATTTGTTTTCTAAGGTCTAATTTTCAAAGAGCTCAAAAAAAAGAAATGATCTCTTATTATTACCATATGTATAATGAAACCTGCCTAATTATTAAAGATTATTAGATATAGAAGTGGATAGAGGATTATTTCGGAGCTTCTTCTGTTTGATTCAATAAGTGATTGATGATTAAAATTGTGTTATTGTTAGTCCTTTTTGTAGTCCATTTTAAAATAATTTGTACGACAGATTGTTTGCTACCGATAAGCCGGCCTAGTATTAAAAGTAAATGAAACAAGAGAATACTCAGAAACCTTATCTAAAATGTTATATGAGGTTAATATAATATTTTAACATATTGAGTAAGTCATTTCACTTGAAGTTGATTCTTTTGATGTAAAATGATTAAAAAGCAAAGAAAACATTGATTATTATATGATATCACCAAATAAGTGAAATATTTCATAGATTTATCGTAAGAAGTAAAAATCAATAAAAAAGGCTCAAAAATGACGTATTTCTATTTTCGTTCTACATTTTGCTGGATCCGCGCTGGATCCAGCTGGATTTAGGTTAATCCAGCAAAAATCCAGCTGGATTGAAAACGCCGCTGGATTGCAATCCCTAACTGTGCTGTATTTCGCTGCGTGAGTGAGGGTACCGGAGGATCGATCCGGGGACAAAAGGGGGTTTAAAGGTTAGCAGCGCACTTGTGACGAGTAGATGGATCGCCTGATGGTAAGCGATTACCGCCGCCCATAGACACCCGCGACACCAGTAGAGTCACAAGTGCGCTGCCAACCTTTAAACCCTCCTTTCCCCCGAATTGGGCCTCCGGTACCCTCACTCACGCAGCGAAACACAGCACAGTGCTGCTTCACGCCTATAGTAGATATATTTTATTTCCACAGTACAAGGGAATACCTTCATTTGGGGCCAAGACAATGTACCTACCTATGTGATATTATATCATTTTATTATTAAAATATTTAACCGCCTCGGTGGCACAGTGGTTAGTGGGTCGCACTTTAAAGCGACGGCTGCGCTTGGGGTCCCGGGTTCGATCACCGGGTCGGGCCAAAAGTTGTACCTGAGTTTTTCTGTTAAGAAATTCTCAGTTTCTCTCTGCCAAATTTTGGCCGGGCCAAGGCCCATCTGACTGAGTGTCAAACCGGAGTCTGGAAGTTGGCGGTCTTGTGCCCCCGTGCCTCGGAAAGCACGTTAAGACGTTGGTCCTGCGCCTAATCCCTCTTCGGTCGTGTACACTGGTGTCCCATCGAAATATAAGGGTACGGGAATAGAGAGTGCACTTGTGTCTGCGCAAACACTTGTGCACCATAATATGTAACAGCAGGACTGCTGAGATTGACCGTCATGACCGAAATATTGGTTTGGAGGACATTATTATTATTTTTTTGTAAACATTTTTTTGTCTCAAAATGGTTGTTAAAAACATTTTGGTGTTTATACTGGACTCACGGACCTAGGCCAAGTGAGCCGCAGCTTCTGTTATTGGGTTCATATGATTTGCATCGTCCTGCAGGAACTTACGAACAATACGACACGTGTTCAGGATAGCGGCCTTTTGCATTGTCATGTATATATTTTCGGGCACATCGAGCATTCGTAAGGCAGTCAGAAGGTGTTTTGGAATTACACCAGTGCTAGACAACACCAACGGCAAGATGTACACTTTATTCATATTCCAGATTTTAATTATCTCCTCTTTTATTATTATTATTATTATGGTAGCACATAGTTTAAAAAATCCAGAGGTGGTCGGATTTGGACCACGACCTCCCGAAAGGAAGGCATGTTCTTATCATCTGAGGTACACGTACCATCGCTCCGAACATGCGTTCTCAACTAGAGTCGTGTCCATTTCATGTTGGCACATCTCTAGATGAAAGTGGTACTAGATATTCCCGTAGTTGAGTGCCTCTGGCCGGCAGCCTGCGGGGCCGAGAAATTCGGGTCTAACAACTTACCCGTTATAGTCTTTTGAACCGAGATTCATTGGCGCGTTCAAAGGTATTCGATAAAATTAGTGCAAATGGAATTGGGAGCGATTCCATCCTTCTTTGAGAAATTTTATCCTCTAACCGAACCACGAACCGACCGCCACTTACGCAGGACGTAGGATATATTGTTAATAATTTGAAATGTTTAAATTAATTAATATTTGTGTTTGTGTTAACCTTGAAATTATTACATAGTTTTGTTTGTTATTGACAGTAAATAACTTTTAATTTTTCTTTTTATTAAAGTGCTCAAGTGTGTGCGCATACACAAGTACACCGCTAATTCCCTTACCCTCATAATCCGAAGGGACACTAGTGTGGACCAACCACCAGCTTTTAATGTGCTTTCCGAGGTTCGGGGTAGAAAACCGCCAACTTCCGGACTCCGGGCTGACACTTTACTATTTTAATTTCTTACCGAAAACTTAGGTACAATTTTTTACTAAATATCCATAGGTTCAAATTTATATTAAATTATCACTCGTGCTGTTTAATCTTTTAAAAGCTTTTTAAAACTTTTTTTGAATTCATGAATTTTATTTATTGGTAGCCAGCCTTTACTACTGGTTGTACCGGCATTTCGGTATCTGATGCGGTATTGTACCTATTGTATACCGTAGTAGCATATGCTAAGGTCGGGACCTGATTGACCAGACACACCATCCCTTGTAGATATTTTTTTATGTCATATGTGGCAGACGAGCAGACGGATTACCTGATGGTAAGCAATTGCCGCAGCCCATGGACACCCGCGACACCAGTGGAGTCACAAGTGCGCTGCCAACCTTCCCCCGGAATGGGCCTCCTGTACCCTTACTCACGCAGCGAAACACAGCACAGTGCTGCTTCACGCCGGTTTGTGAGGCCGTGTTATCACATTCGGTCGAGCCGGCCCATTCATGCCGAAGCGTGGCTCTTCCACGGTCAAATGACCACATGAAATATTTCCACTGTTTTACGTCAATGTCATTTTGTATGTAATGTTTGTGTGTTTTAAGTAATGTTTCCGTATGTGTTTGCTTGTATGATGTATGAACTTAATGCCTTGGATTTTTTGATAAATTTAGAAATGTTTTTCTTTCTACTTTCTTTTTTCACTTAGGCCGTTTGAATAAGTTGTAATTGAAATAAGGTTCAAAACAAAAGGGGGTTCCGAGTTTGTCTGATTTATTTGATGTGTGTTATTTTATTTCTCGAATACGTCCCAAGCAATCCGTTTTTTTTATTGTACTTTACCGGCGTGATCACGTAGGATCAAATATAAGAGGAATATGAATTGTGCGGCTACCTACGGTATCTTATACCCACCTTTAGAAAAAATTTCATGCCTGGAAGACGTAACATAAATTATACTAATTTCTTATTGATGCGCAACTTTTTGACTTACTTCCCGTCCGCTGCGCCAAGATTACTCCGCTACTCTTACTTGCCCCGGGGAAAACGGAGCCTTGACCCGATTCGTAGGCCTAGCATGTTAGCACATTGTTCCGTAGTTAAAACGTTATTCGGATTACGCCGCGCCGCCACGGTTAATGGGTATCCCTTGAATTTATAAGAATTGCAAGACTTGTTGTCACTGAGAGAGCAAACGAAAAATATTTTTGAGAGTCCTTAATTACGACCAAAGCTTCAGCCGTAAAAACGTTTACAAATATATTAAATTTTTTATATTTCTATCTTAGAAGTTATATATAATTAGAATTATTCTATTAGAATTATTACAACTTCGAGGATGAGGTGAATAGGAAAATCCAGTTAGGTTGGGCAGCATTTGGAAAACTACGTCGTGTCTTCGTATCGTCGATACCACAGTACCTAAAGACGAAAGCCTTTTTTTTTAATCAGTGGCTGCTACTGGTGTTGCCCGTGGCGAACACATAATAACTCTGCCAGTGTCGAGTGATTAGACAGACACGTTATGACGAAAGTCTTCAATCATTAGTGTTGCTTCTCGTAAAATTGTAAAATCAATAGTATCGATAGTCAATCCATGCTATCGATAGTATCGGACACATTTAATCAAGCAGCAATACATTGCAATACACTGCAGGCAGCAACAAAGCTGACTATTGATAGTACAAAACTATTGATATATCGACATAATCGACAGTTTTGATTAATTCTGTTAGAAGACACAATACTTTCGATAATATCGGGCATTAATCAATCGATATTATCGATAGTATTGGCGTTATCGATATGATTGATCAAAGTTTACTACTGATACTATTTATAGTATCGATAGTTTTGACCAATAGCAATACTATCGATAGTACTATTAATAATCTGAATGATTTTCGAGGTCAACTATCGATAGGACAACTATCGATAGTTCCGCAACATTACTGCTTAATGTAACTAACGGGCAAGTTCAAAATTGCGAAACAAAAAGATTTTCATGATTTACGATGAGTTATATAAATAATCATCAGCATTTCAGCCAATGAACGTCCACTGCTGGACATAGGCATCCCCAATGATCTCCACACAGATCGGTCCTGTGCCACCCGAATTCAAGGGACTCCCGCGACCTTCACCAGATCGTCAGCCCACCTTGTCTTGGCCTGCCACGGCTTCGACCTCCTTTACGTGGCCTCTACTTGAGGATCTTTCTGCCCCATAGGCCTTCTGATCTCCTCGCAATGTGCCCTGCCCATTGCCACTTGAGGCATGTAATTCTTTGGGCTATGACTTTGACCTTGATTCTCCTGCGGATCTCATCATTCCTGATACGATCACGCAAAGAGACTCCAAGACTAAAAATAACATGTAAAAAACCGGCCAAGTGCGAGTTGGACTCGCCCATAAAGGGTTCCGATTCCGTAGCAGCAAGTAAGATATATAAAGGAAGGTAAATTGCGGTTTACGGTTTATAACATATTAAAAAAACTACTCACTATATCTAGTTCAAACCTTTTTTCGTTCTTAGTTTTCATGATTATGTACATCATATATTTTTTTAGTTTTATAATTCATTTATTATAGAAGTTAGAGGAGGGGGGACACACACAATTTAACACTTTGGGAGCGTCTCTTGCGCAAAGTAATTGCGCAGACGGACAGACAGACATGACGAATCTATAAGGGTTCCGTTATCTGCCATATGGCTACGGAACCCTAAAAAGCAAACATAGTGTCTCGTTATGAAGAAAATATCTAAAAAGTTGAGATAGATTTGGTAATTACCTTTTTTTCGGCAAAAAACTAGTTTGATTTTTTAACAATAGTTTATCTTATCCCCTCCCAAGGAATTTTAATTTTTATTTATTTATCATTTATTTTGCATGTCACATGGTAATAAAGATCTTTATTAATAAAACTAGAACATTGTGCACATTACACCCCGTAGGTGCATCGAGAAAATTTGTTACCTATATATATAATACATTTTATAACAATAGTATAATTTATAAAAAAAAAGTTTTCGGTGAGTAATTCTTAGTGGCGGCCCGGAGTCTGGAAGTTGGCGGTTTTGTACCCCCGTGCCTCGGAAAGCACGTTAATCTGTTGGCCCTGCGCCCGATCCCTCTCCGGTCGTGTCACAGTAGTGTCCCATCGATATATGAGAGTAAGGGAATAGAGAGCGCGTGTGTTTGCGCGCACACTTGAGCACTATAATATATCCGGCGTACGTGGCTGATCATTGAGATAGGCTGCCGTAGCCGTGGAGGATATTATCATTATTCATATAAAAATATTTCACATATCAAAAAATCCGATTATGTAAATTATATAACGTGAACAAACATACATAAATCAAATGATTTAATTTTTTCCTCTCTTCGAAGAACTCATTTAGAGCTTAGAGCATAACGAGAGCTTTTTGTTGCAGTGCGTTTTGAGGTGGTGGTGTAAGGCTTAGTTTGTTGAATATCTGTTATATGATTGGGGATACTATTAAATATTTTGATGGACATCCAATGAGGGCCTGATCTTACAATTTGAACTGGGTTGCCTAATGGAAATTTTAACTGATGTTTATATCTATTGTTGCGATTAATGAGAGTACCCATTTGGTGATATAAATACATATGATTCTTCACAAACTTGTGAGGATTTTGTGTTTTCAGATTACCTAAAAGCGTTGCCGCTGTCTGTAGGATTTCATCATCATCATCATCATTTCAGCCAATAGACGTCCACTGCTGGGCATAGGCCTCTCCCAATGTTCTCCACACTGATAGGTCCTGTGCCACCCGCATCCAATAAATTCCCGCGATCTTCACCAGATCGTCGGTCCACCCTTGTGGTGGGCCTGCACGGCTGCCTTACTTGCCTTGTAGGATTTACCTCTTAATAAATAGTATAGAAATACTATAGATTATCCCCGGATAAAGATTGGTTAATCGGGTCTAAGTGTGGTTTGAAACTCTGACATCTGAATCATAAAAAATTATAGTTAATTTAAGAACTACTATTCTATTGAATTGATTATAGCTAAACAAATAAAAATACCTAATACTTTCAAATGAAGGTTTAACAAAACTTTGTCGAATAATCATAATGAAGTTATTTATTATCTTTTAGAGTAAAATAACCTTTGGCAAACCAAACCAAACATTTTGCTATAAATTCAAGGAAAGTGATTACAATATTAAGTAAGTATGTACATTTTCAAAGAATCTAATAAAAAAAACTTAAAATTGAAGAAGAGAAAAAAGATAGCTACAGAACTTTATATTTTTAAATCAGGTCGCGTTAATAAACTCTAGCCCCATTTCAGTTCGCTACAGACCTACTAAATCTATAACCCAAGGTTGTCTGGAAGATATTGCTTTAAGAGATAAGGTCTCAAATATTGTATTGCTATGTTATCATAACATTAAGCTCAAACGTTTAACCTCTTGGGGGATGACAGATATTCTTTTCAAATCTATATGAATATTTTTACTATTAACTCGGCGGTGAGGGAAAACATCGTGAGGGAACCTACACGCTTCGGATAGTTTCTGAAATGTGTAACTGACTAACCGTGGGAAAGCCAAGCTTCGGCATGAATGGGTCGGCTCGACTGGAGTGATACCACGGCCTCACAGAAGACTGGCGTGAAGCAGTGCAGAGCTGTGTTTCGCTGAGTGAGTGAGGGTACCGGAGGCCTAATCTGGGGGAAAGGGGGGATTAAAGGTTGGCAGACAAGTGCGCTGACAACCTTTAAACCCCGTTCTTCTTCAGTTCAATCACAAGGGTGACTTCACCTTTTTCGTAGGTGTCTAGGGGCGGCGGCAATCACTTACCCTCTGGTGATCCGTCTGCTCGTCTGCCACCTATCATATAAAAAAATTGGCCTAGGGTCTGCATCTAAAGGGTTGCGTAGGTTAAGTGGCAGTCGCTTCATTGTAATTACACACTTCTCAAATTTTGGTGGTGGCGCTAGGTGGCGGGTCATTACATTCCCTCTAATACGAGTATGGTTAAGTTAAACTATGGCTGACACATACGTCATACTTGTGAACAGGTGCCACCTTTTGGGACTGGTTTGCTTAGGTTTACCTCATATTTCGCTTTTAATTTCCTTCCTTCAATTTTATGTTGCATTAGGACTGTATGACTTGGTATGAGGAGAATAAGTATAAAAATTTGGCGATCAAAAAGAGTTACTGGCGACTTTTTGCCGGCCGGATCTTCTCGACCAGCCATTATTATTTGATAGAAATGGGATGAGCCTTTGCGTCTCATAGCTACTGTGACCAGTAGATGATCTATTGTGGCAGTCCCATAACCTATTCACAGCACCTCATGTAGCTCCAGTTCCAGGATAAACCCGAGAATGGAGCTGATGGGGGAGCTTTTGATCTCGTCTGCCGAGATCATGTGTGCTCCCAGGTGCCGGCTTCTGCAGCGGTGCAGCGCTATGCATTCGCCGAGGACGTGGATAATCGTTTCCTCGTCCTCGCGGAGGAACTGCAGATTTTGGTATCTGAAAGGCCTATGTTGTGGAGGTGCTTGTTTAATTTGCAGTGCCCCGTGAGGGTCCGAGTGAGTGCCCTAACATGTCCTCTACTCAGTTTAATTATTTCTACAGTTAGTTTCTGATCGAACGCCTGTATCAACGCCTTGCTCCAGTCGAGGTAGTCTTTTCCAAAATTAAGTGCTTTGCTTATGCTCCCATTCTTTTAACTCGAACCTGTCTATGCAGGCTGGAACGCCACTAATTGGTTCCGGTCCGAGTAGTGGGCTCTCTGCCCCGGCCTTTGCTAGCACGTCAGCGACTTCGTTGCCTCTGATATTGCAGTGTCCCGGTACCCAAATCAGCTTTACGATGTTAGCATTGCTTCTCGACCAGACCTAATTTTCCGAGCTGGTGGTAGAATCACATTATGTTAATTTATTTCTTAGTATATTTTATGTATCGGCATATTATAGATATATAACTAAAGTTAAATTATTATTATACTTATAAACAGTTTCAAAAGATGTTAATGTATGACGATTTGGAAGTGATGTGTACAAGCCTATAAAAGTAAAGAATATTTTGACATTGACTTTGAATTACGGCCCATGCTCACCCGGGGCTCAAAAGCGACACCTATGGACGCAGACGGGAATAACATGCCTAGATAATAAAATCTATCTGGCATAGAGGATTATTATATTACAAAACTGTATTTAACTGTTGATTCTGATATCCGTTACACAGGTGCTTGAGCTACCTATATCAGAGTTAGATCAGTGTATGTGATGCTATGAAATATTTATTTATTATTTAATCTTCTTAAATCTTTTAATAACATAAACCCCCTTATTACAAAATGCGATTTAAAAAGTTGCGGAACTAAATTGCATGTTAGAATGGAATGGAACGAGCTTTAATACTGTTTCAACCTAAGATCGGGTTTTGTAATAGGGAGGTTCATGTTTTGGTTCGGTTTCCGTTGTCATTTTTTTAATTTAAGGCGACGGGTGGCCCTAACAATTTCGAAGTTCGAGCCTCTCGGAAAGGATATATACACTTAATTTAATACTTACTTATTTAATACTTATAATTAACCTTTAGAACTCGAAATTTGGATTCACGCCATAAGTGGCTGTTTTTCGCGGTAATTAATTTTTCGAGTAGGAAGCAGACCAAAAAGTTAATTATAAGTATTGAATTAATAGTATATGTACTTTTCGAGATGCTCAAACTTCGAAGTTGTTAAAAAGATATCCGGTTTAGATGCTAACAATTTAAATCAAATGGCGTCGCTAGTTTGCCCTACCCGTCACCTTAAGATGGTATTTTAAGATAGATAGTAATTAGCCATTTTTTTTATTCAATTCTATTCCATTCCAATACGTACCTACATGTTTAATTAACGCTAGATGCGAAATTTTACATTTATTTGACTAGTAGGTATATTGTTTTAAACTAAGCAAAGTTGTTAATTTAATTTACTTAATGGACAACATTTCATATTTTTAACATGTCCATATTAATTTTTTTATATGAAAATAGACATAAAATGAACGGACCCATATTTTTTCTTTTTTCAAAATTTGTCCATTTTCATGCATAAAATAATTATTAAAATTCTTTATATTCTAAATAGATGTAAGCGCCAAATGACGTCATCGGACGGCTGAATACAGCGATATCCTTTGCTTATCATTGTTTTAATAAAAAAAGGTACTACTGTCAAAGGTAAATAATACTACTGTCAACATTGTCAACGTCATTCATACATTCAACGTTGACAAGTTGTCTTTTTTTTGACAGTTGCATGTCATGGGTTTGGCATTTCGTAAATTTAAAACTATAATGTGCTAAGCAAAGAAATATTTTACATTCTGCCGTCCGATGACGTCATCTTACGTTTTTTTAGTTTTTAATTTTTTTCTCAGTAAATAAGCAATATAAAAAATTAATAAATATATATTCGCGCAGCGGAAAAGTAAATAAAGAAATGGTATTTTTTGTTTTAGAGCTTAGCAATTTTGAAATGTTGTCCATTATTTCAGTTTAGATGTAATAAAAAAACTTTCCACGGGGGAGTATTTTTCCGGTGAATAGAAACGCCACCGCCTGTTGATTTAGCCGTTTGATGCGAGTTCGACTACTTCACCAGTCGCTCGCTTCTCGGTACCGAGACTCGGAACAAAAAACTTCAACGCATTGCAGCCGCGGTCCGCGCTCGTAAAAACTTTGAAAATTTGCATTTTATATTTAAAACGCTTTACAAATATTTACTTCTCATCTTTTTAATTAAGTTATTGCCATTAATATATTTTCAGATTTTTTTTATCGTTTACATTCCGAAATCCTCATAATTGATATCGTGACAAAAGTACCTTTGGCATGTTACGAGTAGATCTAATAAACGAAAAAAATATCAGCTGTTTCATACAAAATAGAATATCCACGCGACAGTAATGTATGGAACAGCTGATTGTTTTTTAGCTTATTTTGTTGATCTAACATGCTAAATGGACTTCATTCACAATAACTCTTATGAGGTTTTCGGGATGAAAACGATAAAAAAATTACGGTATATAGTAGATATGCTTTATTGCGCAAAAAACAAAGTACAAGTACAATAATTACTACTACAACGGACAGTACAATAAGGCGGTCTTATCGCTTGTAGCGATATATAGGTAATTTAGTAAAATAATATTAAATTCGGCAAAAAAATTACATTGAATCTACAGTCTCAAAGTAAAGTCCGGGGGAGTATCCCTGTACACCCAGACCCGAATATTTGTTTTTCTAATTGACTCGACCAGGTATCGAATGTGGGAGCTTCGGTGCTCGGGAAGCAATAAGTTATCGACTGCACCATCTAAGCCGACATTGTATTTTACAGTGCTTTTTTTAATAATTCATGTTTTCTTTTAACATTTTTTTCAAGGTAAATTACTTTTAAATTAAATTAATCCAATGTAATTCAATTTGCAAATAGCCTTCGCCTCCCCTATCTTGCGGCGAAATATATACCTACTTCTAAAATATTAAAATTTAATTTGGAAAATGCTTGGGTAGAACTCTTATTTATTTAGTTAAGAGTGGAAAAATATTAAATTTAACCGCATTATCTTATAATTTAATATTATTTTCTAAAGATTCAATTTAATACTAAATCTCGTACTTATTGTGGTAAGTTAGAGGCAAACCCGTAATAAAAAAAGGCCTCGTAAAATTTAAGACCCTCTAATAACAAAAGTATAATCTTATAAAACCCCAAAGTATGTCCATACCTTTTATAATATCTTAGCATTAAGAAAATATTCTTAATTTCAAATTTTAAGAGAAAAATATGAAGTGGTCAGAAATTTTTATTTTAAAACATTTAAGTGATATGCTACAAAATATTAGATACATTTTTTATAATTTTTATATTATAGTATAAATTAATTACTTAAATATAAATATAAAATTTGAAACTTAACTTAAATACCAATTTATTTAAGCTTAAAGAGCCACAATAGCAATGAAACGACCGCGCGGAGAGTGTGGAAGCGCTGCAACGAATCGATCGATAATTTACAGGTGGGCCACTAACATGGCCCACCGACGAGCGACGGGCGCGAGCGGTCAGCGCGGGGCAGCTCTCGCCGGCCGGAGCGGCCGCGGCCACCCCAAGATGGAACGGCAGGCATGGGTCCGGAATTACGGTGCTTAAGCGAAAAGTGAAATTGAGGGTATCTACCGCTCGATATCGCCCTACCTGTTGCGACGCCGCGCCCGCCTTCACGCTCAAACTTTTACGCGCCCTCTCTTTACGCTTAAGCGGGTAACACCAAGTAGCACACATCTAAACATACTCGTACTCACCCGAAGTTCCCGCCTGTTGATCAGCTGACTCGGCGAAAAAAAAAATTTTTTTTTTTTACTTTTTCGGTACTTTTAATTAGTTTGGAGGATGTTCTAATATTTTTTTTATGAGACGAAACTACATTACGCGTCGAGCGCGGAGCGTCGCGAAAGAACTCGGCGGCTGCGGGGCGTGCGACCGCGGAGCGAGACTGAGAGACAGTGAGCCACAGCGGAGTGGCTCTGCCGATGCCGCGGCTCGCCGTCGGGCCCGACGCGCGTCGCCCTGCCGTCCGCACCCTTCAAATTTAACCCAACCTGTCTTTTACCACCTTACGATATGATATCCAATAAAATGTTTTCGTTTCACTTTCTAAATACTCCGACCTTTCTAATTTTTTTTATTAAAAATAAAACAATTTTGAAAAGTCCATCAAATTATCTCAAAGTATTTAAAATAATTAACAATTTTTCCAAGTGTCAAAATAGCCCTCCAATGATATTTCAGGTGATCCGTCTGCTCGTCTGCCACATGTTACACAAAGTCACAACTAAACCAATATTTTAATTGAAGTAACATGCACGTTAAGAAAGTATATGTAATGCATTACAAAAGCTGGACTTCGGGTTAAATTTGTAAACGATAAAAATCAAAAAAAATCTTTATTTGCATAGGCTTTTACAAAATGTCATACATTGAAGTAATTTAAAACAATTTATAAGTACTTATGTATAATTTAAATGTGAGGGTTATGTGTTTCTAAGGTCACAAATGATTGCATGCGTCAAGTGGATTGCCACTTGACGCATGCAATCCTTTGGGCAGGGCACATAGCGAGGAGAACAGACGGCCGTTGGGGTGGAAAGGTCCTCGAGCGGAGGCCACGTACAGGAAGTCGCAGCCGTGGCAGGCCCCTCACAAAGTGGACTGACGATCTGGTGAAGATCGCAGGAATCCATTGGATGCGGGCGGCACAGGACAGATCAGTGTGGAGAACATTGGGGGAGGCCTATAGATATAGATATATATTCTTTATTGCACAAAAATAAAATACAAGCATGATACAACAACAGCAACAGACAGTACAATAAGGCGGTCCTATCGCTTGTAGCGATTTCTTCCAGACAACCTTTGGGTAGAGGAAAGAAATATCGTATTCGTAATAAGGAAAGGCAGTGCAAAGTAGTTTAACAAATGAAATTGAGTATGGCAGAAATATACATATTTTATATATTAATGATATTACATAACATAATTAATAATAAACAATAGATACATACCCAATAATATATACATAGATAATTTATAACAAAAATTCAATAAAAATATGTCCAGCTGTGGACGTCTATTGGTTGAAATGATGATGTATAATTTAAATGGCAGGTATTAACCAATGTAGGTATGTTTTTGTACTGAGCTACCTACTATAAGCAATAAAATGAACTCTCCAACAATATTTTGCACCCCCAGTGGAAAATAAGCATAAGTAACAGGTGTATCCATTCACACTTACATCCCTTTAACCACGTGCTCTACCAAGCATTCTGAGCAACATTTGTTCTACGACTTTTCGAAATTCGTTGAAAATGTTTTCGACTCCCCATACAAAATGTTTAAGTCACGTGACCGACTTTGTATAAAAAATTGTTTTTTTTTAATGGGTATTTCCAAAAGTCATAAAACAAATGTTATTCATAATGGTGGATAACACGTGGTTAAAGGGATGTAAATGTTCACAGATACACCCTGTATATGTCTATATCTATTGTATCTTCTAACGTAGGTAGGTACTTCACGTTTAAAGATACATTTCGTCAAATTAAAGAAGAAAATATGAAATATGTATCTTTAAACGTAGGTACTTCTCAAATATCATGAAATAGATGATTCAAAGTAAGACCACTCATGTTTATTTTCCATTGCGATTTGTGGAAAATGTAAAGCTCTCTAAATGCCAAAACAGCTGCTAAATACCAGTGTGGAGAATATTCAATTTCATATTATTCATTCCGGAAATAAAATGGGTACCTACTAAGCGGACCCTTATAACTTGAAGATATGGGATGGAGAGGAGACGAACCGATGCCCAAGTGAAAATAAATACCGAAAGCTACCTAGGTACCTACATAAAAAAAAAAACAAATATACATGTCGAATTGTAAACCTATCCCTTTTTTTGAAGTCGGTTAAAAAAAAAGCCGTGTGGTCCCGGCAGAGTAGAATAGGCCACCCTCTCTCTTACCGAGGTGTCGTAAAAGGCGACTAAGGTAAAGCTGCTGGCATGATCATCAGCACTCAGAGAAGGAAAACTCTGCATTTATATCAAAACCCTCGCCAACCCGTCTGCCGAGCGTGGTGAGTATGGCAATTACCCCTCATGTGATTGAGGGAGGCTCGTGCCCCAGCAGTGGGGACTTCAATGGGCTGATGATTATGATGATGAAAAAAAATTCCCGACATCACATACAATTGATCTGACACCGAGATAGGTAGCTCAAGCACTTGTGTTACGGATATCAGAACCTACTGCAGAATTACAAATATGTACATGTAATACTTTTCTTTTGTAAATACATACCTACTTATAATACATAGAAAACACCCAAACCAATACAAATAGACATGTTTATGTACACAATAGTTTGTACTGTGCGGGGCTCGAATTCGCAACACTTGCATTAGAGACAGCATTCACTACCACTGATCCAACCGATTAGTCATACGTACGTTAAAATACGTTAGTTTTAAACCCTGGACACGTCACCATTCGGTCATTATTGAATGAATGAATGAATACACTTTTATTGCACTCAAAGTACAGTATGAAAACGTAGGATTAGGTATTACAGGACATGTACAAAGAGGGCGGCCTTATCACTAAATTAAATTTAAATATTTCACAACATCACAAACATTGGTCTGACTCCGAGAGGAGAAGCGCAACGATTATCGGAACCAACAGCGGAATTACAAATATATATGTAATACAGATGTTAAATAATCACACAAACCATGAATGATCACACTCTCAGCTTAGAACCAATTCGTAAACTAAAAAGATACGTCTGCATAAAACAAAGGAGAGAGAAAAAAAGACAGGGAGCAGAGTAGAGTTGAAAAGATTGAGTAGTAGTAGTGGAAGAGTGTAGCAGGTAATAGCAGAAAAGTAAGGAAGAAGGATACCTATTTAGGTTGTGATTAACTCCTGAATATGGAGTAATAGTAAGAGAATGAGAAGGCGTAAGGAGGACTCGTGAGTGCGAAGAGTTCGCAGCCAGTATAGAGATATTTAATTTTTTTTAAGTTATTAAACTAATGATTGAAAATTAGTGTCAAAAAGAACAATATTTAAATGTCGTTTTTTTTAATATGAGAGGTGGAAGCCGAGCAGACGGATCATCTGATGGTAAGCAATTCCGCCGCCCATGGACACCCGCAACACCAGTGGAGTCACAAGTGCGCTGCCAACCTTTTCCCCTTCCCCCCATTGGGCCTCCGGTAACATCACTCACACGGCGAAACACAGCGCAGACGCTGCTTCACGCCGGTCTACTGTGAGGCAGTGGTATCACTCGGGTCGAACCGGCCCATTCAAGCCTAAGCGTGGCTCTCCCACATTTAAATGTTATGTAAAGAAAACTATCGTTAGAATGCATCAGGTATTCGTGAGTGAGTAGTCAAGTGAACCGCATCACTTGGTGATAAAGAAAATTGCATGAAATTAATTTCATCATCATCATCAGCCTATCGCAGTCCACTGCTGGACGTAGGCCTCTCCAATTGTTCGTCACTGTGATCTATCCATGGCTTCTCGCATCCAGCTCTTGCCAGCCATCCTGCGCAGATCGTCCCCTACCTAGCCAGAGGGCGCCCTACATTACGTTTGCCAAGACGCGGTCTCCACTCTAGAACTCGTTTACCCCATCTGTTGTCGGTTCTGCGGCTAATATGGCCAGCCCACTGCCACTTAAGCTTGCTAATCCGGTGAGCAATGTCGATGACTTTGGTTCTCTGCCAGATCACCTCATTTCGGATTCGATCTCGGAGAGAGACGCCGAGCATTGCTCGTTCCATAGCCCGCTGAGGGACCATGGGACTTGTTGACCAGCCGTACCGC
Source organism: Marasmia exigua (assembly GCA_019059595.1). NCBI lineage: Eukaryota > Metazoa > Arthropoda > Insecta > Lepidoptera > Crambidae > Marasmia > Marasmia exigua. Next base: position 1,826,531 of record CM032494.1, on the reverse strand, counting down.
AAGTGTCCTTGAATACTTCTCTGAGTGCGTCACGTGATCTAAGACCGTAGATGGCACGGATGGCCCTCTTCTGCAAAATGAAGATGGCTTGTTAGTCAGCACCGATTCCCCACAGTAGTAGACCATATGACATCAGACTATGAAAATAGGTAAAATAAATTAAGTTTAAAAACTAAACCCGACTGCCAAAAAACACGATCTAAAAAGTACAAAACAAGGAAATTGTCTCTGCTGAAATGATTATGCCGTATCGCCGTGGTCGCAAAATACTGTAGCCAAACAGATTCATTATACCTAATAATAAAATAAAATCAATGTGGCATACGACCACGGCGATACGGCATAATCATTTCACCAGAGACAATTTCCTTGTTTTGTACTTTTTAGATCGTGTAGTTTTTAAACTTTATTTTTATTTGACATATTTTTAGTTATGTAAATATAATTACATATTTGAAATGTGCTAAAAAAGCTCTTTCATTTGATACCCCACACGGTACCGTCAAGCAAATTTGTTTTTTTTAGTTCCTTACTCTAAGCCCCTAGAGGGCGCTGTAATAAATTTAACGTAACGTCATGTTGCCTACAACCAGAAGACAACCAAGACGCTTCTAACGACATCTCATTTGTTCAAATATGATAACTAGTTTAGAAGTTACGTGGAAACTGATGAACATACATACATACATACATAGCCCGTCAAAATCATAACCCTCCTTTTGCTTTGCCGTAGTCGGGTAATAAACCAGTCTCGCTATCCCGATATCAGATCCTTATCTTTCTTACTGCATATGCAGCTGAACTAAGTCTTCCTGCCAAGACAGCATTATGAGGGCTCCATTGCAATTTTGTATCTAGGGTGATACCTAGAAAAATTGTGAAGTTTATGATTTCGATAGGTTCGTTATTCATGACAATATTCATTTCGACCTGCCTTACATTAGGCATTGTTAACTTAACACATTTAGTTTTCTTTGAATTAAGAACCAAGTTATTAAAAGTAGACCACTGTAGTACTTGAGAGAGTGTGTTATTTACTTCGTCAACATTTTTCTTCTGTCTATCAACCTCAAAAATCGAGGTTGTATCGTCAGCAAATAACACTATCTCACATAGATCTTTGGTATAGCGAGGAAAGTCATTTATATAGATTAAAAAGAGCAAGGGCCCCAATATAGAGCCCTGGGGCACACTCATGGTTAGAGGGGCGCCAGAAGAGTTAGTTCCATTGACATTGACCTTCTGAATCCTATCTGATAAGTATGATTTGATTAGACTTAGTGAGGCGTCTCTGACACCGTAAAGCTGTAACTTCATTAGAAATGTTTCATGATTGACGCAATCGAATGCTTTAGACAAATCACAGAATATTCCTATAGCGTCTCGCTTTTTTTCCCACGCATCAAGTACATGTTTGATAAGCGCCACTCCAGCGTCAGTAGTGGATTTCCCTTTTGTGAATCCAAATTGCTTACTGTGCAATATTTTATCCAGGTTCGAATGGGACAATAACTGAGTGATAATTACTTTTTCAAAAATTTGCTGAGAGTAGGCAGTATAAAAATAGGTCTGAAGTTAGACGGGTCACTTTTCTCACCCGACTTGAATAATGGTATTATTTTATTGTATTTCATCATATCGGGAAATAGACCGTCGTCAACACATTTATTGAATATTATTGCTAAGTGGGGTGCGATAGAATATATTATATTTTTTATTATATCTACCGATTTTGATATCATATAATTAAAATAGCCTCTTTCTGCTTTTATAGATGCCTGTAGTGGCCCAGTCACTAAATTTAGTTTTAGAAGTATCTAATTTAATTGTTTTTTTAATCTACTCTTTTCCAACTAATACATTAAAAAGCATATCATAATGCTGATTAGCATTTCCATCGTGACATGATAATGCAGGTACCTTTCTAGAAATATTATCTTTAAATTTTTCTTTACGGTTATTGGCCTGCACACAAAGCTACATGAAGAGGGTGCATGACTGTATTCAAACATTGCTAGCTGTCCACTATGATCTGAGTTTATGAAGTTTATCATGGACTTGTCTAATACATCACAGTTACAAAATATGTTATCTAAGCAAGTGGCTGTGGTGGGGGTGACTAGTGTGGGTTCGTTAAAAAGATGATGTAAATTAAATGATCTGAAAAGATTCAGAAACCGAACAGAGTTCTGTGAATTATCTAAAATATTGATGTTAAAATCCCCGCACACAACCACGTCTTTATTAGATGAACATATTTTTCTTAATACTTCTTCCTAACTTTTCTTAATAACGTTAAGGTTCATTATAATTTATAGATAATATAGATAATATAAATGTTTTGTATAGCGTATGCTACGCTACAACAGTACCGCCAGTCGCCCGCATGGCGAGCTCCGTTGTCCGCGCCGCGTGCGGCGGGAGACCCGCTTCACGCAGCGCTGCTCTAATGGAGATGACATGAAACACCACGCCGCGCGGAGCACACGGCCTAAGGAACGCACTTGTGATACTGTGATAAAAGGTTGGGAACCCCTGATCTAAAATGTTACAAAAGTAAACCCGTGGCAGGGCTGAGTCACGACTATTGTTAGTAGTGGGTATTCTGTTAGCGAATGTTTGCACACCTCAAATTGAGTTGCAGTTGTAACACAACTGCGAACCCTGGATTTGGACCCGGATACAGCCAAAATAACTCGTGAATTCAGATTTAAGTACTATCGTACTCTGGTACACGCAAACACGTGTTTGAGTAAGCTGCTACAGATCTCCGTTTGCAGTGTTGTTATGTACACTTTAAGCGTGTTGCTAATTTTAGATTTAGGTAAGTGTGTAAAAAGTTTAATCATATCAAAAATCAATCAAAGCTTTTTTTTTATTTGCATAGATTGGTAGGTACCCTGTACTAGCACTAGTACTGTGTTTTGAATCGTCATAAATTATAATAATTGAAAACTACTTATTAGCATGGTACAATGAGAGCTTTTCTTAAAGCTCTTGTTATACTGTTTTATTAGTATGTATGTTTATTTTATGATATAGGTTGCAGACGAGCAGACGGATCACCTGATGGTAAGCGATTGCCGCCGCCCATGAACACCGGCAACACGAGTGGAGTCAAAAGTGCGCTGCTAACCGTTAAACTCCCCTTTCCACAAACACAGCACAGTGCTGCTTCACGCCGGTTTTCTGTGAGGCCGTGGTATCACTCCGGTCGAACCTGTCCATTCATGAATGGGCGGGCTTGACAGTAGTGATGGTGTTGCATGCAACAGCGTGGATCTCCCACGGACACGTATAATTTGAATGTGACATGACATGTTTAATTTGAATGTGATTACAAATATATGACGATACATATAATATAGTATAAAATATTTAAACATAATGCAATTCTAACACAGCATTAAACTTTGCATATTTATCAAATCTGCATTGTACTGAAATGGTTGAATGGCAAAATGTCGACCCAGGAGCCCAATTCTGGTGCTCGTGACATTTATTTTCATACGACATATATCACTAAAACATAGTTTTTTTGTATGGCTTTCAAGTGATATCCGCCATAGTCATAGTCATAGTTTTTATTGCTTTCATGTTGTTCACAATAGATCTTAAACTAATTACAAGTTCTGAACATGAACCCCGCAGGGGCACTGCAATGTTAATACATTATTAAGATTTCTAAAGCTAAATCGTAATAAGAATATCATGTAGTTTTCTGCTGAAAAAACTCGTGAATACTATAAAAACATTTTGATATTAAATAATTCTTTAATTTATTACAAAAAAGGTGGTATTTTGTTTCGTTTTTTATAACGCTAGGCAATTTATTGTAGACTTTGATTGAAGTGTAATATGTACCTCTTCTAACTATATCCAGTTTAGCCATGTTCTTTTTCATATCGAAATCCCCAGAATTGGGGTCCGGGTCTACCCGAAAATACGAGTACATATCAGGATTGGACATACAGTAACTGTATCTGAAAAAAGTATGAAGAGATTTTCAATTTCAAAATAGTATGCTAACTATTTTATACCAAATTCTGACAATAATAACTTAAAATTTACGTCTTTTAATTTCGCGAGTAAATCGGTTAGTCATGGATTTCACTTTTGATGTTGTGTGTATATAATAATACCTAATATCGTAAACTTTATTAATATATAATAACGCTTACAATGTGAAATTCTCCGAGCATAAACTAGACCCCAAGATACAACGGGCATCAAAATGATCACGACTTCACCTTACGACTCAGTCGGGGGTCGCTGGATATCTATCAAAACATTACACGAGCCACGCGGTAGCCAACAGTGTGCCATGTAAAATCCTTCTTAATGTCCTCATAATGTTACTAAGCTTTATGATTGACTCACCATCAGGTGTGATTTTAAACAAATTTTTATTTATTTCTGTAATAGGTGGCAGACGAGCAGACGGATCACCTGATGGTAAGTGATTGTCGCCGCCCATGGACACCCGCGTCACCAGTGGAGTCACAAGGGGCTGGCAACCTCCCTTTCCCCCGGATCGGGCCTCCGGTACCTTCACTCACGCAGCGAAACACAGCACAGTGTTGTTTTACACGCTGGTTTTCTGTGAGGCCGTGGTATCACTCCGGTCGAGCCGGCTCATTCACGCCGAAGCGTGGCTCTCCCACGGTCAAATGTCTGGCTATTCTAATTTAAAAAAAATCTACACGAAGTTTCCAAAAATCTTTCGTTCAGCCGAGTGAATTAGAAGAAGATCGTCTTCTTACTGTATGAGCTGGTCTGGTCGGTAACATATTTTCAAGTCTCCTCTGGGGATGACTTGGGTCTACTCCGGTATTCTGATAAGCGAATGAATGCCGGTATGGCGCGCCCATCTGGGCAGAAGTTCTCTCTACTTCGGAGATGGGCAGCCTCCTACGGAGACAACAGCGGTCCTTCGCGCAGCGGGCCGCGTAAGACCAGTATTCTGAAAAGCGAATGAATGCCGGTATGGCGCGCCCATCTGGGCAGAAGTACTCTCTAATTTGGAGATGGACAGCCTCCTACGGAGACAACAGCGATCCTTCGAGCAGCGGGCCGCGTAAGACCGGTACCTAAATATTAAAATAGTGTGTGGGTACGTACATATGTTGTACGTACATATATTGATTATTGTATAGATTTTGTATTGTGTAGAACTTTATTTATTAGGAGATCGCAACCTTGATTTTTAAGGTATAAACCATAAAAGCAACAAAAATAGAGCCAATAACTGAATGATCAAGATCAACAATGATCAATGCCAATACTATTTTTGCTAACCTAAATATTAAAAGAGTGTGTGGGTACGTACATATATTGAAAAAAGATTATTAAATCTTAAATTTAATTCGTAAATCAACTAATATAGACGCTAGAACCGATTTTTCAATCACAAACAAGAGGGCTAGAACGCCCAAATTTTGCTCGAAAAGGCTCTACAATTATCCCTAGGCATTGCCGTTATCCCGTGGGATATATCTCTAAAACCCGATTTTTACGAATTTTTCAATAAAATTTTTCACTTAGAAAAATTTCAATTTTGTATGGGCGCCTGACGACTGCAATAGCACTCGCAAACCCGAAACGACATACCCTTGACCGTTTTCTTCAAAATTGAAAAATAAATACTTCGGCTTAAATTGTGGAAAAATTGTTTCGGTCAAAAATAGTTCTAGGGTGTCTCTAGCCCCCTGAAAAGTCCCGTCCCCATAGGCCAAATGCAAAGGGGTGAAATTCACCCCTGAACTTTAGAATAATAAATTTGTATGGGGAAAAATACGAGGCTTAGGTGGACAATTTGAAGGAGAAACCAGGGACTTTTCCAGGGAAATTTCGAAAAAACTTTCAAAAACATTTTTTTTGTTTTGGTTTCAGACATTCATCCCCTAAACCCCCATAAAATTTCGGAGCTCTGATTTCGACAATTTCACAACTTTGGGAAACACAGCTTCAGGTTAGGTTAAGGCTAGTTCCCCCCCCCCCCCCCCCAAACTTAAAATTCTTATATTTCATCTAGTTTCGGCTCCAATAGTTAGTTGGGATTACCCAACCAACACCCCCTCCCTCCCCCCTTCCTTCCCTGGTTTTTGGAGAAATCGGTTATTTTATCTTTGACTCTATATATTTATGGATTGTACTTATTGACTCTAGTGCTCTCTACACACTATTAAACATCTTTTATCCTATAGATTATTGACTTTTACTATTGGCTAGTGCCTACTACACGTACACACTAAAATTTTTTAAGACTTTTACTTTAATTTATTACTGTTACTAGTATAGGACAAACTTTAATTTTATGACATTGCTCCTGGTTAGCATTAACTAGTGTTATGGACTTACTTAAGCGTGCCGAGCGTGACGAATCCCGTTCATCGGAGCCGTTGCTGCACGCTGAGAAGTGTCCTCCGACAACACGAAGGTTGCCATTCTGCACCTGAAAACAAAATAAAATATACAATTAGTAAATTCTTTTAACCTTTAATTTTTATCTTCTTTCTTTTCTTCTTTCATTCTTCTTTTAATCTTACAACATGGCTTTAATTTATTGACGCGCCCGGAGATATCCGAAGCCTGCGTGGTCAACAATGTTTTTGGGCCACTCTGGAAAGAAGAACGAGAGGAGGATCCCCCCCGCCCGGACGGCGGCGGAGGCGGGTAGGAACAAGGCGCAAACCGCGGCCATGTTTATAGGCTCCGCCTCATCCGCCGCCTCGGAGGGATCCGGATCACCTTCTCCTACCTAGGGTCGCAGAACTCCTATTGTGACTAAGGAGCAGGAGGACGAGTTGATAGCGATGGGAGACCTCCAGGACCCCATCACCACCACGATCCACAAACCCACATATGCGGAGGTGGTGACCATCCGGCCTCAGCCGAAGGGACCGGAAAGAACGGCGCTACATTCTATCGTGGTGGCGTCCACCAATGTAGTGGACACTTCGGAAGAGATCCTCGACCAATTTAGAAATGCGGTCCAAGCCAAAGACGGCTGGATAAAAATATAAAGGTCCGCGAAGTTAAGGATCAGAAAATCGTGGTGGGGTGTAGAACGAAAGAAGAGAAGGAGAGGGTCCAGCAAAGACTGAAGAAGGCGGAAGTCCTCAAATTCGAGGACCTCAAAAATAAGGATCCAATGGTGATCCTGATGTGGTGGTGTTGACCGTCAACACTGACGAAGACGTCATCACTGCCCTCAGAAACCAGAATGATTCCTTGTTTGAGGGCCTCGAAGAGGCGGACAACCGCCTATCCGTGAAATACAAGAGGAAAACCCGGAACCCTCACACCCAGCACGTGAACCTCACAGTGTCCCCAAAAATATGGAGCAGACTCGCCGAAAAGGGATCTGCCTATAAAGACATTCAAAGGGTCAAAGTGGAGGACCAGAGCCCACTTGTGCAGTGCTCGCTCTGCCTGGGATACGGGCACAGCAGGCGCTTCTGCGCAGTTAAGGCAGAGAAGTGTTGCCACTGTGGGGGACCCCATATGAGATCGCAGTGCACCGAATGGAAGACTGGCACTAGTCCACAATGCCCCAACTGCTCGGAGGCCAAACTGGAAGCATTGGCCCACAATGCTTTCAGTGAGGAGTGCCCGATCAGTGCCCGGCCAGAGCCACGGTAGCGTACTGCTGAGGACCTCCAGCAGGGACCCAAGACCTGTCTTTCACATAAGGAACATGATGTTCACAACGTGAAAAACAGAAGACGGTTGGAAAGAGAAAGGAATTGCAAAACAGCAGGCAATTTTTGTGAATTGCAGCAAGTTTTGAATTGTATGTTTGTCAATGTAATGTCATAAGTCCTTGTAAAAGTCCAGCGTCTTGTCAATGTAATGTAATAAGTCCTTGTGAAAGTCCAGCGTCTATAGAATATTAAATGTCGTCTTGCAAAGCATCGTTACAACTCACGCATTAAGTTAAAACATAGAATAGAGTACAGAAATAGTAAAATAAGTCTTCCAAAAATAAGTAATTATAAAAAGAAACAAGAAAAGCAAAACCAGCGAAAATAAATAAATGGGAACTTCCGTTAAATCTTACAGCTGGTATACAAGTAAGAACACCAGAATTTTTTTATTTTAAACAAATTTAAAAAGTAACAAAATTCACAGCGGGTACAGGCTTCGAACTCAATATCGAAGGGAATAGATAAAAAAAATATAGACGCTAAAAACGATAAAAAATAGATCGTTAGTTTTCAAAATTGCTCATTAGTTATTAGGGAAACAAATAAAATCCATTTCTTGTTTTAGATATGTTTTAATACATAGGTACAGATAGATATCAAAAGCGATTTTGTTTTATTACTACGAGCTGCTCTAATCAGCCTTCGTATCGGTATGTCGTAGTGCCCCCGGCTGAGTAACGATACCACGTACGGTCTCGGCCACGACATCTGCCAAATATTAACTTATTATACGGCCTAACGTCGGTAAAAACGAGATAGCTAAAAGTTCCTTTCTTTAAAAAAAAGCTTCCGATCCCAAAAAGTGTGTCATTACTGATTAATATAGCTCCGGACCCTAAACCTGTGTATTCGTCAATATTTTTCAGGCAGATGAAGTGTCGTCCCCAAACTTTAGGGAATAGCTCGTTGCAGTCATCAGTAACCTCTTCATCCATAGTGTACTCCCTTGAACTTAACATAGTTCCATTCTTTATGTGCCACTTATTTCTAAAAGCAACAGAAGCAAATTTTAAGTCTCCAGATAATTTATCCGTCTTTCTTGCCATTCGGGTTACAATTGGACCGGCCTGTTTGTAATTGCCCTTATAAAATTTTATATTTGAATATTCCTCTGCGTTCAAGAATGGGGTATAGTGGGGTGGATATATATCTTTAATTCTTAACACCATCAAGTCGATTAATGGACTGTGCTCACGGTCAGTCCCATGCCAACCTGTCATATGCACCGAATTCTCGTTTATATATATAACCCGCCTGCGACATTCCACCACCGTGTCATATATGTCAAGTATATTTTTCTTTCCATTTTCAGTAAGAGTTCTCCCTTTGAGGAACAAAACTCGGCTGGCATCGTAATGACGATAGGGGTTGTAAGATGTGAGCACGCGGTTTATTCCAATGAAAACTCCTGTTGTTATAGGAATACGGTGTTGCGTTGTTATGTAGACGATTCTATCAAAGAAATAATCCACATTGATTGGCCCACTCTCGTCAGTTTCTTCCACCCAGCTTAATCGGCTGAGAGATTCATTAACAGCTTTTTTATCATAAGTATCGAAAGATATGTCTGACTCGCTATACGTTTCGGAATCAGATGATAGTAACCGGCCGATTTTTTTTTGAAACTTCGTCATATTACGTGTATATTTATGAGATTTCTCAGCAACTATTTCAGGTATCCAGGGGAGAACAAAAAATAAAAACATCAAGGCGAGCAGCTGGTCCCAGCTATCTTGCCGTAGAAAAACGAACATTTTAGACTTATTTATTTCTTTACGAGTAACTTCACTGTAAGTAACTAACTAGCGTCTGATTGATACTGTCTGTGTAATGTTGCTTGGTTTTATAGTAAAATTTATTTACAAATATCGATGGATGTTGTATTTGATTGGAATTGTTATCTTTCCAATATGTAAGAAATGTAGTTCTTTATTTACAAATAATATCGCCTTATAGCAAAGTTAACAAAATAATATAAAATTTGTCATCCCATTGTCGACTTTAAGGGGAACAAGATAATTTCTTCATGATTTCTAAATTCTAGCTAAATGCAACAAGGGGACAGTATGTCGACTGTCCTGTCCTGTAATGATACCAAAGAATAAGCTTAAGATGTTAACAAACTTCTAGCGCCGCTGCCGCACTATGATTGTATGGTTTCCGCGCAAAAGCCGCGTTGTAGGACTAAGCTAGTTCGCGGACTAGCTGTCTTATAACGCCGAAATTATAATATACTACAATACACTTATATTTTAGTTTTTGAGCAAAGAATCTTCTTTGATCAGCATCCTCCTGCTCTGGTCTCAAGTAACCTGGTGTTGGCGCTTGTTCCTTGCCCGTCCGGTATCACGTTACGCGTGATAGTGTTTTTGAACTGGGCCCCACTGGGTGGAAAGCCTTCGGGCTCAGTTTCTGTAAGGCCCTGTGTTGGAGGTTCGGCGTTTTGTCATCTTGCCAGGATGGCTAAATGTCGGCCGGTGTTGCCAGTTTCCCCAGCTCCACATCCAGCGGAGTTGGGTTTTGCGGCGGCTTCGCTTTGAAGCCTGCAGGTTTTATTTCCTCAACCCAGTCTGCACTGCAGCCAGCAGTGTATGGGTGGGGTAGTGTATCCGCAGTCCTTCTCGCGGTAGTGTTAGCTAGCAGTGTGAGTTCCATTCGAGTGGCGGTGTTTGGTGGGCCGTTGGAGAGGCCCAAGGTCCGTTGGACCGGAGTGTGAGAGGCCGTACTAGCGAGCCTCTTTCGCCCTGAGCGAGTTCGCGGAGACTTATCAAGGTTCGTCCAATGGCCCGCGTTCTCACTCTGAGAGTTTCTCCCTGGCGATAGCGATAATCATAGAGAGAGTAGACCATATGGCATCAGATATGAAAATAGATAAAATAAACCAGTCTTGCTGTCAAGATATCAGTCAGATTCCTTACCTTTTACTAACTGCATATGCTAGTTGATAAGACTTAGTGTGTAGGTGTAGGTGTAGTAGGTGTCTATGACACCGTAATGCTGTAACTTCGTATGCTTTGGACAAATCACAGATTCCAATAGCATCCAAGCAACGGGTCGCATAAGTCTAAATAATTGCTAGGATGAAGGGGTATGACGTAACGTAAGCTATCCACTGTCCGTTAACTAAGTTCCTATTAAATTGATGAAATCCATCAGAATTAGTCCGTGCAAATATTGTTTCCATCAATATTCTGAAACTTCATTATCAACAAACTTGGCCACTAGGTATATAATAATATTACATATTGTTATAGGTACGAGTATAGTAGCCTAAATTCTCAAAGCCCTACAAGATCAATAAATTATGTTAAATTAATTATCAACGAAATGATTACAGTATAGATACAGTATTTATAATATAATGTGCATACTTTGATATATTACTTACCTATCTTATCCATGTCGTTTCGGTAAATAGTTTAAATATAAGGTCAAATTACATAATACTTGAACAAAACTTGGTTGGCCGTGGGAGAGCCACGCTTCGGCATGAATGGGCCGGCTGGACCGTAGTGATACCACGGCCTCACAGAAAACAGGCGTGATAGGGTACCGGATGTCCAATCAGGGGGAAAGGGGGGTTTAAAGGTCGGCAACGCACCGTCCATGGGCGGCGGCAATCGCTTACCATCAGTTGCATAAAAAAAACTTTTTTGTTTTTTTAACTAACAAAAGCCACTTTTCTTACGCATGGATGTACGTTATAAATAGCGATTGTAATTTTAGTGCCAATAGGTACTCATTAAAATAAAATTTGACTGCCTCGGTGGCGCAGTGGTTAGTGGGTCGCACTTTAAAGCGACGGCTGTGGCTCCCGGGTTCGATCCCCGGGTCGGGCCAATATTTGTACCTGAGTGTTTCTGTTAAGAAAAATTCAGTGGCAGCCCGGAGTCTGAAAGTTGGCGGTCTTGTACCCTGTGCCTCGGATAGCACGTTAAGCCGTTGGTCCTGCGCCTGATACCTCTTCGGTCGTCTCACAGTGGTGTCCCATCGAAGTATGAGGAGAAGGGAATAGAGAGAGAATTTGTGTCTGCGCAAACACTTATGCACTATAATATGTCCTGCGTCGATGGACAATCTCAGAGATTGGCCGGCATGACCGAAATATCGGGTTGGAGGACATTATTAAAATGAAATTTAAATTTCGTGTCATGAATACTTGTTTTTGTTCAGTGTCTGGGTGATGGTGCAGGTCATGACAGGTCATGGATGTTTTGGAGAGTTCCTGCACCGTATCGAGCGAGGGGAGACCCCACGTTACCACTCTTGTGGGGCGGACGAGGATACGGCCGAGCACATCCTAGCCGTGTGCAGCTCCTGGGGCCAACAGCGACAGGAGCTGGTACACGCCGTCGGGAGCGATCTTTTGCTCCCAACTGTAGTTCGGTCAATGGTCGCCAGTGAACCCGCCTTTACGGCGTTTGCCTCTTTCTGTGAGGACGTAATGTCACAGGAAGAGGCTGCCGAGCGATTGCGAGAGGAGGATCCCCTCGCAAGCGCTCGCAGAAGGGCAAGGAGGGGGAGGAGACGCCGAACAGATGCGCGTCTCCCTCCTCTCCGAGGAAGAGGCGGGTCAGCGCGTGGTCCGTACCAGCGTTGGCATTGCACAGGCCTCCTTCTTAGCTCGGTAATTAATCTTTTGAGTTGTTATTCATAGTAGTCTTTTAACTTTGATAATTGTATTTTATTTTCTTTTCTCAATTGAAACTCTGTAACATCATCAATATTTGAAAAGAGTCACTACTGAGTTTCTTGCTGGTGTCTTCTCAGTAAAAATCGACATTCCGAACCAGAGGTAGATATTATGTACCTAATTTGACATTCATATAAGTGTTCTGTGTGGACCTAAATTGAATAAAGATTTTTTTATCTTATCTTTTTTATCTTTCAAGGGTAATCGAACTGAAAACCTACCGGTTTCGTCACGAACGTCTTTAGGCATAACGCTAGGTGTGGGCATTTTATCAACATTAATTAGGCCTACCACCCATATGCACAATAAGCTGACAACCCGAAATTGGATTTGTCATGTTGTAAGTTAGTTTTATTGTTGTGGCACTCAAAGAGATAGTTTATATGTACAAATGACAGGTAGCTTTTCTGTTGAAATCAGCGTCCCATGGCGCATTTACATTTATTATTATCGAAGTGTTTAAGTGTAATTTATCACCATATCAGTGGGTATTATTAGAGTTGCAAACATAGAAAACACATAAGTAGGTACCTAAGCTAAAGTGCAATAATTACATTACCTACTTACTTAGCCATAGGTACATACAGTGTCTAAATAAGATCAAATTTTTCTATGAATGAATTGTAATGTAATGCTGGTAAGAAGGTGACGCCAATATCAACAATTTCTTCTTTTATAAGAAGCATTTCGACCAGCTGTCAATAATTCTCTAATTATTATTAAGTATTGATAGGTAAATTACATTTATTAAATTTAAAAGCACATACTCAAACACTAGGACAGTTAGGTATTTCTTTTAATTCCCAAAACTTGCATAATTGTGATTCGATTTGCACAGAATTACACTGAACGTTTTCAAAACTAAACGTTTTATTGATTGGGCCGGATATAATCCACCCTAATTTGGAATCGTGTAGATAAGGCCCGGAAGGAAGTCGCATTTTATTATTATTTAAAAGACTCCAAAAGATATCTGAGCCTATCAATAAATCTATCTCGGATGAGATGTTAAACGTAGGATCAGCTAATACGATATAAGCTAGGTATACATCTATATGTATACCTAGCTATACTCTACGTTAGATACGTCTACGTTGATGCCGAGTCTATACTCGGCATCAACGTCTATCAAGGGTAACTTCGAGGTAATGCTAGGAAGTACTAAGCAATTTATGCCGGTCTCAAATTCATATGTTTTCGAACGCATATGAATATTACACGCGTGGGTGGGCTAAGAAACGCTTTGTCCTACACCACTGATACGTATTGTGGACTGTAATACTGGTACGTTTAAACGTTTACACAACTTTTCAGTGACGAAGCAACTTTGACTTCCACTATCCAGGAGTGCACGGACCGTGTGATATTTATTATCTGAATCGGCTAAATCGACGAGCGCGGTAGATAATAACACCGGTAGTAACGAATTTGACGTCATCGAACTACGGTACTCATCTGATGTACCAGCGTTCGAGCTAAGTGCATCAGCTGATGCATTCTGTGCCGAATACGCAGACGAATGACAAGACGCTCTCTTATCAACGTGCAGTAATGTGTTATGTTTTTGTTACATATCTTGCAAGGCCCAAACATTGACACATAACTTGCAAGGCAAAAACATTCGTTGTGTGAATGAGAATCGCGCATGCAATTTTGACAAAGATTTTTATCTTTGACTATATTCCATCTATCATGTGCGGACATATTTAAAAACTTAGCGCACGTATAAAGTACATGATCACCACCGCATAACGTACAAGTTCGACCTTACATTTGTACTTTTCTTATTCGATGCAACAGAACTATAAGAATGTGTAGAAGCGACGTGCTTCTTGTGACCGTTAAACTGTTTCCCTTCATTTCGAAATTTTAAGTGAGATGATTGTGTTAATGTAAATATTACTTTTATTGTTACTCGATTTAATCATGTCTAACATATCAGCACGATTTCTAAGGAAGTTGAGTAAGTCGTCTAACGCTAATAAAATCAAAAAAGTGGGTTTTTGTGAATTGGATAAAAGTAGACCCTTATGAGTTTCCCACTCCCGTTCCGTAGAATAATCAAGTTTAGACACGACAAGATATATTATCAATATATCCCAGGATTCCAACCTGTCAAAAACTTATACCATTTATTAAATAACCATGTAGGAATCTTGGGTCCGTTTTCGTACGCGAAAATTGATTATCGCCAAAAGCGGCTACTTTTATCGTGAATAATTTTTCGCGTACTAATGTTGGGTCCGCATTTGTGCATGGTTATTTAATAAATAGTATAAGTGCTTACCGAGAGGTTGTAATCCCAAAATTGTTTCAAATAGATACGATTTAGTAGCCTAAAAATTAAAATCGATTGGCGTCGTAGTGTGCCCTACCCGTCACCTTAATAAAAATCATAATATAACAAACAGCGTTTGTGAAATTATGAAATTCATGAATGTTATTAACGCAGAAGTTTCCTGTTCTCTCGTTAGTAAAATAATATTGTATCAAATCGATAAAACACTCGTACCCACCTGTGGAACCTACGCTGTCAATTACAACAAATATTGTGAAATTCAGGCGCCCGCCTTTCAAACAATGCTGAACTTGGCCGTGGTAAATAATTAAATTCCCTGTTATTCTGTTCCATTTCAGATGGTGAGTTCCGGTGTTTTGCGGATTTCAGTGTTACCAATTCGTGGAAATGTAGTGAATCTCTCAGGAGTTTTAGTTATCCCCGTAGATTTGAAAACTGAAAGCGGTGCTTGAGCTACCTATCTCGGACTCAGATCAATGTATGGGATGTTGTTGTGAAATATTTATAAAAATGTAAAAATAAAACCGGTTTATTTACAAAATAGTGCTTTCCTTCATTTGCCCATAGCAGGGTCATCATTACAAGTCATTCTGACCGGGAAAAGTAAATATGAAATCATGGAGTAGTAATCATAGCTCTTGTGATGGCAGCTCAATAGATAAATGTCATAAGTACGATTACGAGCATCTGTATTTATTTAAACTATCGCTCGGCGGTGAGGGAAAACATCGTGAGGAAACCTGCACCTTTCGGATGGTTACTAAATTGTTGATTATGTTCATGTAATCATTGTCCAGTTGGTCAGATCCTCCTATAGCGAAGGTCAGACGGCAGTCGCTTTATTATTTTCTTTATCCTGAATTACGGTCTAAGGGTACCCTAGGCTCCGAAGCAATGGCTTTAAACGCAACTCGAAATGTCACGCTGAGATTAGAAATTTTAATCTTGGTTAATACCACAGATACCTACCTTATATTTATTTGTATACCCGGGAAATTCACTAGGGAAAATTATGCGCAGCGATGGGCATCTTCAACTGAAACCCAAATACCTAAATGAAAAATCTGGACTTATTGGCAAAAACGTACTCGTTGAGGAAAATATATTTACCTTCTTTATGACCCTCTTCTAAGTTTTGTTTAGTTTGTGATGTACAACCGAAAAGTCATCTCATGTTGACCAACCTCATTCAAATGATTCGATAAAATTTAATTATTGTTCGAAGCGGGTCTTAAAATAGATGGATTATGGTTTTAAAATTATATATTGCAATGTGAATGTCTTAGATCGTAAATGATAACTTTTGAGTTGTCCTTCTCACAAATGAAAAGTTCAAATTGTTCATGCATGCTTCTAGAAATCTTTGGATCATCGTCTGCCTCATATTTCCTAAGTCTCTAGCCTGCATTCAAAATGGACTTGGTTTGCGCCGGGCTAAGAACGGCTTACCAGCTCGAGCCAGGATTATGAATAAAGAATTCTGTAAGCTGCACAGCCGGAATGGTGTCACAAAGTACGGAAGAATGTTCACCGACGGGAGTAATGCTCTTAGAAGGCTTATGACTATTGCTTGTGAAAAAATGTTGTATTAGTTTTGCCTGTATCTTTTTAAACTTAATTTTTATCTCGTTTATGTTCTGTATGAACTGCCTTTCTCGATCTATAATTCTGTTTATGTAGATTCTGATGTCAATAGAACATTTGTACATCAGTTGAAAGTTTAAAGTTACAGTCAATCAAAGTTACACCGGTATTAACCGTTCTATTGGTCTACCTACAGATATTAGAAGCAACCATTAACCATAGAGTATTTACTATAAAAAAGTTCTTTGCCTCTGTACTTAGTATCTTTTCTCTAATAAGTACGAGTAATTATTAAAAAGTGGATAACAAAAAATCAACTCCCTTTTTAAAAGGAAAACCACTGACTACTAAGCGCGAAGTTTCGTGTATTAGAGTATTTAATTCATTCATTATTTAGGTAATATGTCACCGACTACCACGGGAATTTGGCTGTTGTATCAGTTACATCCCTTTTCTTTTCCCTACTGACCGTTTTGAGCCAATTAACTGTGTTAATATCATTCATAATCGTCATCATTTCAGCCAATAGACGTCCACTGCTGGACACAGGCCTCCCCAAATATTCTCCACACAGATCGGTCCTGTGCCGCCCGCATCCAATGGATTCCCGCAACCTTTACCAGATCGTCGGTCCACCTTGTGGGGGACCTGCCACGGCTGCGACGTACGTGACCTCCACTCGAGGACCTTTCCGCCCCAACGGCCGTCTGTTCGCTATGTGCCCTGCCCATTACCACTTGAGACATGCAATCCTTTGGGCTATGTCTGTGACCTTCGTTCTCCTGCGGATCTCATTATTTCTGATACGATCACGCAAGAAAACTCAAAGATAGCCCTCTCCATTGCTCTGTGGGTGACTTTGAGCCGCCTTAATCAGCACATAATATCATAGATTATATTTGAATTAAATACCCTACCGTCTGCCACGTATTTATGTGTTTAGTATAATATGCCACCACATTGTGAAAGGTAATAAATTAAATTAACAAGTAGGTAAACATTAAATAAACAAGTAGAAACTGTTTATTTCATAAAGAGTTATAATTTGTATTCTAATCTATTAGTAATAAGCTTATTACGTTCACTCACTCAATCACTCCATTTTAGTTTCCCATTCAATTAAAGCCTTCGTGAAGTTTCTGTAGTGTGCAACAGTAATACCTGATGTGCGCACTCATCGGTGTTGGCACAAAGTTATATAGAAGCAGTGATTCAACTTACTATCTTGTATTAAGAATCAACCCTTAAAAATCCTGCTGAGCTCCCATCGCATAAAGGCCGTGAATCACGTGAGGTCAGTTTAAACTTTTTAGGGTAATATAAAATATTTAAAAAAAAGATGCTCTTTCTTAGCTATTCATTGGAGACAAATCCTCAAAATCACTATCAGATTCAGACATTTTCGACAAACAAAATATTATTCCCTTAAAAATGGCGCTAAATCCTGCTAAATCGACGAAAGGTAAACACATTTTATCTGTGCGATCATTTCCCGCACATGTTGTATGTGCTATGGTAGTATAAATAACAATGTCTTTGTCTTCATATTGTCATTTAAGAAAGTTGCCTGTTGCATAAAGTGCAAAAAGATCATTATGCAACATCCTTTGTTAGGCACTTGTAAGAAGTAATTGTTACATAAGTTCGTCGCCAAAATTGTTAATACTTAGGTACGTTTAAGTTATAATCGCTCACTTTAAAAAAAAAATCTTCTTATTGGCCACAGTTAATATATACCTATTAACATTCTCCATTATGCTACTGTCCATTATTATACTGCGGCGTTGGTCAGCTAAGCCTCTCACACACTCAAACTAGTTAAGTATCGAAACATTCGTGGCAATTTAGACCTTTAGCTGTTCGCTCGCAGATACTGCCATCATTCATGCTACATTAACACAATCGCTCTTTGTGGGGCATCAATTGAACATGCCGAGAATCAATTGTGAACAATATGTCGTTTCAGTTGGAGTAGGGTTAAATTACGTAGACCGCTGTGTAGCTCTCAGGATTATATTATCTCTTTTGAAGTAGTTGAACGTTTTATGCGGAGACTTTATTTTCGACTTTCGTATAGTAAAACCGTGGGAATGTCACGGTTCGATGTGAATGGGCAAGCTCAATCGGAATGGTACCACGGCCTTACTGGAAATTGGCGTGAAGCAGTGCTCACGCTGTGTGACGAAAACGGTGATCCTATAGGGGGGGGAATGAGAAAAAGGTTTTCTTGGGACTTGTGGCGTCTAGCACCTATCACATATAAAAACCTTCTTCAAAACCTACACACTATAAAAATTAAAAATAAGATTTAACCCTTCATTTTTTTTTTTTATATAAGTGGCAGACAAGTAAACGGAGCACCTGATGTTAAGCGATTGCCGCCGCCCATGGATACCCGCGACACCAGTGGAGTCAGAAGTTTGCTGCCAACCTTTAAACCCCTTTCCCCTAGATTGGGCCTCCGATATACCCTCACTCACGCAGCGAAACACAGCAGAATGCTGCTTCATGCCGGTTTGTTGTGAGGCCCATTCATGCCGAAGCGTGGTTCTCCAACGGTCAAAATTAATTCACTTCTCATAACATTTTATAACATTACACTCGAAAAAAAGTGTTACCGAAGTTAATGCATTGGGCATTGACTTCGGTAACAATTTTTTTAACTACCACCATAGTCGTACAATTTCATTCACCACTTCAACTTGTTTTTACAACACGTACGAAAAGTTAGTATACTCGTATTTAAGAGCAAATTGCAAGTTAGTACTAGAACAACTCATTAAATATTCTCTTTTCCACAAAATTACTCGGAAACGTAAAGACAAAAGTTACGCGACGAAACTATGGTTTCATTTTCATTTTTGCCGCTAATTTTACTGTGCATTTCCATTGTTCACAACTTGGTAGGTAAAATTAACTGCATTCATGAACAAATAACGTGACACTATTGTATTGTGTACAAGTATACATGTTTTATGGAATCCAACATTATTTTTCGTGACCCGAATTATTTTGCTTCAACTTACAATTTTGAATTCAATCGTTTTTCAACAGGTCCCACCAGAATACCAGCGCTGCTGTGGCACTGCAGATCAGGGATGTTGCGAATATCTGCATCCGCATCCGCATATGCGAAACATCCGCATCGATTTAGGCATCCGAATCGCAATCGATGCGGAGCTGATGCGGATGCGAATGTGTTGCAGGTCAGGACAAGAAAGAAAGGGGCGGGGATCCCGAAAAGGCAGCCATTCTACTTTTTATCAAATATAATGCTCCCTTATTTAAATTTAATTACTAAAATGTAAAATTAGTACTTAATAGTACTTGACTTGCTTCTTTATAATTAAAATAATAAATAAAGATATATAATTACAACCTGGGCGGTTAAAGAATGGGATCAGAAATGGCGGCGCATTTATTTACTTCTCGCTCGCACACTATTTGCGTCTATACTCGCACCTCATGAGTGCGAGTATAGACGCAAATGTGCGTGCGAGAAGTGGATAGATTGGCCGCCATTTCTGATCCCATTCTTTATCCGCACAGGTTGTACTGATTATTTGACTTGTCTTCTAAATTTTTCTCCCAAAACTTAAGATTTTTATAAAGATCCGCTTCCGCATCCGCGTCCGCGGATGTGAAAAAATCAGCATCCGCAACAACCCTGCTGCAGATAATGCCGTAGCAGCAAATGCTGAGGTCGGGACCTGATTCACTACACACAACCACACCATCTCTTCTCGTATCGCCTCTAGTCTTTGTATCTTGGTCGTGTCGTTTTATGCCTACTTTTTCTGAGTTGTAATGGTCAATATAACTTATGTAACAATTACTATAATTCTCTTTCTTTCCTTTAAATGAAAATTTGATTTGATTACTTCTTTGTAGTAATTCAGTAATTCATGTGTTGGCTTAAGTATTAAGATATTCAATAAGATTCAACAAAATGTCATTAACCTAACACTGGATAAGTTTAAGTCTCAAATTAAGACCTGCCTAATGAAGAAAGGTTACTATCGTGTACAAGACTATTTAAATGATAAGGATTCTTTGTCATGTCATGTCTTGAGTTGTTATTCATAGTAGTCTGTTAACTTTGATGATAGTATTTTCTTCTCTTCTCAATTAAAACTCTGTAACATCACCAATATTTGAAAATAGTAACTACTGAGTTTCTTGCTGGTGTCTTCTCAGTAGAAATCGACATTTCAAACCAGCGGTAGATGATAATATGTGTACCTATTTTGACATTCATAAGTGTTCTGTATGGACCTAAATAGAATAAAGATTTTTTATCTTTATCTTTATCGATACATATGGGTATGGACAAAGATACAGCTACATGTTATCTTCCATACTTAAGAGGATTCTCACCGTTAAGGTTAGACTCGTATGAAACAATTTTGCAGATTGTATAACACAAAGTGTGTCTGTTCCATTATCTTAGTAATATTTAATTAAATAAAAATCTCACACCATGACAAAATAACCATAACAAAAATCCAGACCTACGGATAGCGCACGAGATAGCTGAGTGAGTGATGGAAGTTGACTCATAAACGGGATGTCAAACATTCGTGCACCTCAACTTAAATTAATATTATGTAGATATTTATTAATTATTCTGGACGTGTAAACATGTAAGTATTTATACCGTCCGTGCGTCATTAAAACCAGTGCTCACATAATACCAGCGCCATGGTCTATAGGAAGGTATCTACTCCTTCCTTAAGTCGTGGCTTGAGCTGAGTGAGCTCCTTTTGTATTGTTTATTATTATTTATGTTATGTAATATTATGATTATATAAGTATGTATATATCTGCCATTTTAAATTTCATTTGGTAAACTGCTTTGCATTGCCTTCCCCTATTCATCACCATCACCATCATCAGCCCATTTAAGTCCCCACTGCTGGGGCACGGGCCTCCCTCAATCATATGAGGGGTAATTGCCATACTCACCACGCTTGGCAGACGGGCTGGCGAGGGTTTTGATATAAATGCAGAGTTTTCCTTCTCTGGGCGCTGATGATCATGCCAGCAGCTTTACCTTAGTCGCATTTTACGACACCTCGGTAAGAGTGAGGGTGGCCTATTCTACTCTGCCGGGGACCACATGGCACCCATGGCTTCCCCTATTACGAATACGTTATTTCTTCCTGTACCCAAAGGTTGTCTGGAAGAAATCGCTACAAGCAATAAGACCGTCTTATTGTACTGCCTGTTGTTGTTGTATCATACTTGTATTTCGTTTTGTTGCAATAAATAATAATTTGACGACCCGTTTGGAACAGTGGTAGTGAACGCTGCCTTTGATCCAAGGGTCGCGGGTTCGATCCCCGCACAGTACAAACATTTGTGTGCATGAACATGTCTGTTTGTATTGGTCTGGGTGTTTGTATGTATTATAAGTATGTATTTACAAAAGAAAAGTATTGTATGTATATATTTGTAATTCCGCTGTTGATTCTGATATCCGTAACACAGGTGCTTGAGCTACCTATCTCGGAGTCAGATCAATGTGTGTGATGTTGTGAAATATTTATTTATTTATTTATTTATTTAATAATACTTATCTATCTATCTAATGGGAAAGTGTATTTGTGTGTGTGTCTGTTTGTCTAACCGTATCGCGGCAAAACGGAGTGACTATTTGGTGTCAATTTTAAGTGATAGTGAGTGACAAAGGCCACTTTGTGGGTAAACGAATTGCGCGAAGCTGTGAGCGCCTGCTAGTTTACTTATTATAGAACTTTTGGCAGAAAGGTCCTCAAGTAGAGGTCGCGTTCAGCGAATCGCAGACCGAGACCGGTGACGTGGGGCGCCCCACAGAAGGTGGATCGATGACCTGGTTAAGGTCGCGGGGATTCCCAGGATGCAAACGGCACAAGACCTTGAGAGCTTTGCCCTCAGTGGTGGTAATTTGCTGAAATGATGATCATAGAAAGATCTTTTTACCGTATTTTACTATCTTAATATTTTAACTTGATTTACGTAATGCATATAGGAATTTACTTATTTTATTACAAATGTTTTCAATTTAATGTTTCCAGTTCAGCCATTCTGTTGTTATTCGAAGGAATTTCGCGTTCGTTCATTGATTTTTGTGACATTGAGATCAAAATTGTATTGCTTATGTTTGGATTGATTAAATTGAATAAATACTGATTTGTCCAGGTTAATTTGTAAATTTTGTGCGTCTACCTATTCAATTAATATGTCAATAGTTTTATTAAGGTGACGGGTAGGGCACACTTGCGACGCCAATCTATTTTAATGTATAGCTACTAAACCGGATCTATTTTAAACAAGTTCGGGGTTACAACTTCTCGGCAAACATTTATACTATTTATTAAATAACCATGCACAAATGTTGGAATCGTTTTTTCGTGTGATCCTATAACTGTTTAAAATAGATCCGGTTTAGTACCTAAAAATGAAAATCGAATGGCGTCGCTAGTGTGCCCTACCCATAACCTTAATGTCAAGCTCATGATCAGTCAGTGAATTATTTCTCTTTGGCGAGCTTAGACAAGTGTTAAATTGTCTAAGTTGGCGAGACATTCCCGTATTATCATTGGCTAGAATTCGTCAATAATATTTAAATGAATTGTTTAATGTGAGTAAATTAAATAAACTAGGAGGATTAATCATCATCCTCCTGCCCTTTTCCCAGGTTATCTGGGGTCGCAGTATGTTTTCCTTTTCCATACGTCCCTGTCATTCGTCATCGAATCATCCACCTCTTTTTCCATCATGTCATTCACAAACTAAGATGTGCATAATCATAATCACAGATAACTTTAATGTCGCAATTCATTGTAATTTGCAGTGCACTTTTTGCACTTAATGTCAAATAGAACCATAGATTAGATCATACTGTCATTTTTTTTTTCTCTTAATTGTTTTTTTTTTTAATCATTTCGTCAACGTGTCAACATTGACGATATGAAACAATCAATGGCGCCACTGTCGCTTTTATAAATAAGTTATAATTCTATCTTCTTCCGTTCTATCTAGTAATTCAATCTCACATTATCATTTATTTATGTACATTAGTATTTATTTATTTATGGTTACACATTAACACGGTCGTCACTCACAACAGGTCCTGCCAGAATACCAGCGCTGCCGCGGCATTTCTGTCGTGGCAGCACCATGCTGAGGCCAGGACCTGATTGACCTCACACTTCACACACGCCTACTTATTTAGAATATTTTCATTATATAACTGTGTATTTACCTACCTATCGTCTGTTCTCGTACTCACCTTGTCTGTAGTATTAATGTGTCAATGTTACCTTATCTATGTTTACTAATGAATGTTCATTGTTAAATTATTTATTGTGATGGTCAATAAAATGTTTTTCTTTCTTTCTTTCTTTCTTTCTTCACACAATCCATCCATCTCTTTTTCGGCCGTCCTCTGTTCCTCCACCCACTTACGTTTAAACTCATCACTTTTTTGGCAACATGTTCTTCCCCTCTTCTCCTTACATGGCCATACCAAGAAAGACGATAAACTAGGAGGATTAAATCAATTTTTAAATAAACTAAATGAAAAGCCTTCGGTTCGGTTAGCTTAAATATAGAGGTGACTTCCAAAAATTTATATACCGTGACGCCTGGCCCTTAAAGTTTGAGACTTCACTGAGTTGACGTATTAAGATGATATCTGAGGCAAAACTTATTACAAGTTGGTCGTCAGCGCTTCGGTGTCTGTATAATCCTACAACACGCCCAGGGCCGCAGGGGCACAGACATCAAATATAATAATAATGTCCTCAAAACCGATATTTCAGTCATGGCGGCCAATCTCAGCGATCAGCCATTGACGCAGGAAAAATAATAGTGCACAAGTGATTGCGCAGACGTAGCCCAAAGAATTGCATGCCTCAAGTGGCAATGGGCAGGGCACATAGCGAGGAGAACAGACGGCCGTTGGGGCGGAAAGGTCCTCGAGTGGAGGCCACGTACAGGAAGTCGCAGCCGTGGCAGGCCTTCTACAAGGTGGACCGACGATCTGGTGAGGATCGCGGGAATCCATTGGATGCGGGAGGCACAGTACCGATCTGTGTGGAGAACATTGGGCGAGGCCTATGTCCAGCAGTGGACGTCTATTGGCTGAAATGATGAAGTGCACTCTCTATTCCGGTACCCTCATATTTCGAAGGGACACCATTGTGAAATGACCGAAGAGAAATCAGGCGCAGCACCAACTGATTTACGTGCTGTCAGAAGCACGGGATTGTGCTTGTATTCCACGGGAGTCGGACCGTAAAAAATATGGCAAACAATTGGCTTTTTTATTCATGAACCGTGGCAGAGACACGCTTCGGCATATATGGGTCGGCTCTACCGGAGAGACAACACGGCCTCACAGAAAACCGGCGTGAAGCACCACTGTGCTGTGTTTCGCTGCGTGAGTGAGGGTACCGGAGGCCCAATCCGGGGGAAGGGGAGGT
This sequence comes from Marasmia exigua, assembly GCA_019059595.1. Lineage (NCBI taxonomy): Eukaryota > Metazoa > Arthropoda > Insecta > Lepidoptera > Crambidae > Marasmia > Marasmia exigua. The sequence continues at coordinate 1,801,778 of CM032494.1, read as the reverse complement.
TTGAAGGTTGGCGGCGTACTTGTGACTCCGATGGTGTCACGGGTGTCCATGGGCGGCGGCTATCGCTTACCAATAGGTGATCCGCATAAAAAAATCTGCTAATTAATACAGTCATTACTAAGGGCCGATTTCATCGTTGAAATTGAACGCAATCAATTCACTTGAACTCGGTTTACGCGCTAAACTGAGTTCCGTTCCTTTGTTTTCGCTCGCATTGATCGCGTTTAAGCGTTGATCGCGTTCAATTTCGACGGTGAAATCGGCCCTTAGTATTGATAAAATTTCTCTAAGAAACCTTATGTCTTACACTTGTCTGTCCTATTTTTATCCGATGAAGTAGTTTATTAATCTCATTTGTATTACGTAGTGATCAGTGCCTTTACCTACAATGTGTAATATAGTAATGTAATATAGTATGTAATATGATCAATCAGTCTATTGTTAACATTAACCTTCCAAACAGCCTGTCATCCAATCAATTTACCCATGTCTGGTTCTCTTTATCCTTATACTACAAATTTGATCCTACACGTGGAATACAAAACTAATATCAAGACAAGTAGGCGTAGTTACTCAAATAGCTTTTATTTACATCTTAACTGAACAAATGACTGCGTCTTAAGAGGGCTTGTTGAGTAAAGTAGCGCCGCCGTTAATACAATAATTCGGTCGGTGTCCCTTCGGAATATTAGGGTAAGGGAATAGGGAGTGCACTTGTGTTAGCGCATACACTTGAGCACTATAAAATATCCTGGCTGATCGTTGGCCGCCGTAGCCATAATCGGTTGGAGGATATCATTATTGTATTCATTCGGTACAAAGAAGTGTGTGACTTTTGAGATTTATTCTCTATACAGCTAGTTTAATTACTTAGGCGTCCAGTTCAGCCCATTGTAGGCTTTTGGTTATTGGATGTAATTCATCTCGCAACGATCTAATACATACAATGACTTTAATTTCCTAATTTGCTACTGATGCAGAACTCCACATAGTTATGTTAATGAGAATTTGAATATACCTATATTAAAACAAGATTATTATTAAAATATTCAAATATTGTCCTTGAGTATATATTTTCTTAGTTAGAAAATCAATCGCAGAAAACCGGCGTGAAGCAGCACTGTGCTGTGTTTCGCTGCGTGAGTGAGGGTAACGGAGGCCCTATTAGGGGGAAAGGGGGGTTTAAAGGCTGGCAATGCACTTGTGACACCACTGATATCGCGTGTGTGCATGGGCAGCGGCAATCGCTGGAGGTGATCCGTAGGCTCGTCTGCCACCTATCACATAAAAAAAAACAACATTTCTCTATTTTGTCGCATATCTATGTAAATATAAGTACCTACATATTAATCTATTTCACATTAGTATTTATTTATGTACATACATAACCCACCGAATTAGCAAACTGAAGTGGCAGTGGGCTGGTCACATTAGCCGCAGAACTGACAGACGTTGGAGCCGTAGTCTGAGTGGAGACCGCGACTCGGTAAGGGTAGTGATGGACGCCCTGTGACAAGATGGGATGATGACATTCGAAGGCTGGCTTGTGTGGGCTGGATGAGAGTGGCCGAAAATCGGGAGCAGTAGCGTGCATTAGGGGAGACCTATGTCCAGCAGAGGACGAGTACGGTTTGCTGATGATGTTGGTGATTTATTTATGTATATTTCTTCATTAACACGATCGTCACTCACAACAGGTCCTGCCAGAATACCAGTACAGCCGCGGCATTTCTGTCAGTGTCGTGGCAGCACCATGCAGAGGCCAAGACCTGATTGACCTCACACTTCACACACGCCTATTTATATAGAATATTTTCATTGTTTAACTATGTATTACCTACCTATCGTCTGTTTTCGTACTCACCTTTGTCTGTAATATCTAAATGTGTGTAAATTATGTATTGTGATGGTCAATAAAATGTTTTTTCTTTAACAAGTGACGACGCTACTTGACCAAACGAGCCCTCTTAAGTATGTTTTAAAAATAGCAACGATAACAAAGAGATATTGGTAATTTTTATACTGAACGGTTTTCCGAGAAAATGGGTGATGAAATTTCCAAGCCACGAGCTATTTCCTAAGCTAAGTACCATGGACTAACAATGTATGAGAAATTGTATGAGATACGACGTCAAATGCATGTCAATATTTATACGCACTGTTTGTGGACTTTCACATTATAACGAGATAAGGGTTTCATGTTTGTCAGAGAATGTTTATTAATTATTATATGAAAGCAATGGGGTGAGCCTTGCGTCTCATAGCCACTGCGACCAGTAGAGGATCTATTGTGGCAGCCCTAGAACCTATTACAGCAGCATAAACCAGAGAATGAAGTTGATGGGGGAGCTTTTGATCTCGTCTGTCGGTCGAGTTCATGTGCTCATGTGCTCCCAGGTGCTGGCTTCTGCAGCGGTACAGCGCTATGCACTCGAGGACGTGGATAATCGTTTCCTCGTCCTCGCGACAGAACCTGCAGATTTTGCTATCTGAAAGGCCCGTGTTGTGCAGGTGCTTGTTTAATTTGCAGTGTCCCGTGAGGGTCCGAGTGAGTGCCCTAACATGTCCTGTACTCAGTTTTATTATTTCTACAGCTCGTTTCTGATCGAATGCCTGTATCAACGCCTTGGACTGTTCTAGTCGAGGTAGTCTTTTCTAAAATTCAGCGCTTTGCTTATGCTCCCATTTTTTAAACTCGAAGACCATGCAGGCTGGAACGGCACTCATTGGTTCCGGTCCGAGTAGTGGGCTCTCTGCCCCGGCCTCTGCTAGCATGTCAGCGACTTCGTTGCCTCTGATATTGCAGTGTCCCGGTACCCAAAACAGCTTTACGATGTTGGCATTGCCAAACTGGTTTAGGAGTAGGACACACTAGCTAATGAGTTTGGAGTCAAGTTCACAGGATGTTAACGCCTTGAAGGCAGCTTGACTATCTGAGAAGGTAAATATCTTCTTATTTTGGAGATTTATTTGTAGACTGTCTTGGACACAGCCAATTATTGCGAAGACTTCTGCTTTATACACTGTGCAGCGACCCAGGTTGGTGGGCGAGGATTCCGAGGCGATCGTTACAAAATCCCGCCCCGGGTACGCCTTGCCTCCTGGAACTATCCGTATACCAAACGCTGTCATTCTGCTTGACATTTAATCGAGTTCCAGCCTCCCAGTCTTGTCTACTAGGTAACAAGACTGTAAACCGCTTATTGAAGCGGTGTTCACAGATCATAGAGTCAGAGGGCATATCCATGACCGGAATTTCCATTAACTCATTGTAGAGGTTTCTCATGACCCTAGATTGCCATCTCGTCCTCCCTCTGATTTTTGCTCTCGTAATATCCATCCGTCCCTGAGTCAGAAATCTGGCTTCATTGAGCTTACAGATGAGACTGTCAACAACCACAGAGAATGTTACATTTCCATTTCATTAATTAGGTTTACCTACCGAAAAAATGAGACACTAAAAAGCATGAAAAAAACTACAGCGTGGCGCATAAGTTATCTTCCGCTATTTTGATTTAATCTAAGATTATAACCATCTTCATGCACGGACCGGATTACTAGCTCCAGCCGCTGTAATCCCTGGCACGGTTCTGCGAACCGTCACTGTACCTCAGTACACCAGGCTTTGTTATATATACCGTGTGCCGTTCATTCGCTTCGTAGCATCGTAGCTCTGAAAACCAACGCAGTACCACACACAACAAGCTTTGATACACTGTGTGCTCTGCCGTACATTGGCTTCGTAGCGTCGTAGCTGCTACAAGCGCTCGTAGCAGAATACTGTCTCTAAACGCCCGAATCGTAGTAGGCGGCAGAGTACTTCATTAAAATGAATGATATAGAATCAAGGTGTACCACACACCAGCGACGCCAATTTATTTATTTCTCTAACTTGTAAACTGAGCTACTAGTGAAAATAAAAGCAGTTGACGATCATGTTGCAAATATATTTTGTTTGCATTACGACGAATTTTTAATTATATTTAATCAGATGAGACATATAAGAAAAATCAAAAGACTTATTATATAAATTCGTGCGACTTACTTGATAGGCGAGTATGACTAGCAGTTGGCCTTTTTTTCGCACTTTTGGCATTTCTTAGTTCATTTATTTAATATTCAAAACCAAATCTCATAAACAATAATCATTTATTTGTGTTTGGTTATTTAATAAATAGTATAAGTGTTTGCCGAGAGGTTGCAACCCCGAAATTGTTTAAAATAGATCCGGTTTAGTAGCTAACAAATAAAAACGAATGGTCTCGCTAGTTAGGGCTACCCGTCGCCTTTTTTTTTTTTTTTTTTTGGTTTCCCGGGAGAAATGCATTACGCAGACCCTGCCGCCGGGGGGCGACAGGGTACTGTGGGACTCACCCTCCGGGCCGCTTCTTCTGCATACCCACTAAAACTCCCGGGGCTCAACCACCCGTGGGTATAGAATGGGGTCACGGGAACTGCACTAGGCTATTCCCCGCAACCCCACTCCCCCACAGGCCCCTACACGGGGTGTGCGGCCACGCCCCTCCTCAGACTAGGAGGAGGGGGGTTGGGGACAGCCGGAAGAGCTGAGCCGTCCCCAACGAGCGGTGGAGGTGCCAATGGCAGTGCCGGCACAGGGACCCCCGTCCCTGTTGCCGGCTGGCCACCTCCACGGAGAGGACGAAGTGTTCTCCGCCGAACTCGTCCTCTCCTTGCTCGAAGCGGGCCTGCGAGGGGGTTAGACTCGCGCTCCCGCTCCGCCGCCTCCTTCTGCGCCACCACTTCCTCACAGAAGTGGGCGAAGGCCGACCATGCACTCTCCCTATCCAGCATAGCTACAACTATGCTGGACAACGAGAGGTCATGTCCGACCTCCGCGACCAGCGCGGACCGCTGTTGGTCGAAGGACGGGCACACCACCAAAGTGTGGTGCGCCGAGTCCTCCGCAGCGCCGCACTGGTGGCACGAAGGAGTGTCCTCCCGCTGAATACGGTGCAGGTAGTTACCGAAGCAACCATGCCCGGTAAGTACCTGCACCGTCCGGAAGGACAAAAACCCGTGGGGGCGCTCGAGCCACCGGTCCAAGACCGGGGCGAGCGCCGCGAGCGTTGGACGGCCGTACCTCTCCACCTGGAGAGAGGCCGTCCATGCCTCCGTCATTTGCTGGCGGTCCTCCTTTCTTCTCGCCTCCCTTTCTCGGGGGCAGAAGGACTCGCCAGCCGCTCGCTTGGCCGCCGTCCACTCGTAGACTAACTTATTTGTGTAGCAACAAACATTTCTAAATCACAAGAACTTTAAAAAAATACGAAAGGAACATCACGAAAGTTTCATTTCATTTTCATTTTAGAAAGCAAATAAAAATTATTGAATACATACGAGTATACGCAGACGGAAAACTTCAAAGTAAAATTTATTCTACATGCAGTTACTTTTGACTTGGCGAGAAACACATCGTAATTACTGGCGGTGAGATACGGCGTCATATTGATAAGTATGTTTGCTCATTCAAAAGCCTCTCGTGAAGAGAAACTCACAGAAATAAATATTAAAATCATATTATGCTGCGATGCATAACCCAGATATGGCCGTGACATTGAATTTTAATTGCGATCCCGAACAATGCACATAAAACTGATTTTAAAATAGGAATGCCGTCAAAAACATAAAGGTTAATTGAGAGCCAAGTTCAATATTATGTAGAATACCCCTAACATAATACTGAACTTGACTTTTGCTTGTTGATGCAAACGATAAAAGAAGTGAGAGTGAGATCTAAATAGGTGTCAACCTTCAAGTTCAATGGTCAGTCCCAGAATTGAAACCCAATGTTTACTGATTTTTGTTTTATTTCTTTGTATTTGATAAATATAGCCTAAGATCCCTAAATAGCACGCCCTAGCTTAAGATCCCTAAATAGCACGCCAATAAGAGAAAAACACAATCTTTAACTTATTTTGCACCACAACATATAAACAATTTTCTCCAACTGTTTTTAATAGTCAAATAGGAGTGTCAAAGATAAAGAAAGATAAAACATAAACAATATCAAAAAGAACGGTTGCTATCAGTATTCAATGCCCAACATTCTAGCTTATTTGAAATGGGAAATATTTTCTGCCTATACATACATAGGTACATTACAAGCCTTTTTATTTGTGGCAGATGATTCAAGCAGCATCTCGAGGTGTGACATTACGCCGCGCTTACGGCTGTAAAGTCCAATGCGGTAATAAACCTTTCACCCGTATTTGCAGCAGGTCATTGTTTCCGCCTATAGATCAGTGGTAAAGATTACGTTTTTTTCCTTTAATATCTAAATGACTGTTTAGGGTGGGTTCATGAAAGGATAACATCTCGCAGATGTGATTTAACAGCATCTTTCCTTTTTCGTGGAGTAAATTGACCTCCAGGTAAGTATAACTGTTACACCTCCAGTTTTTGAGTTATAAAGAAGAAGTCAAAAGTGGTCCAAAATGTAAAACCTATAACACACAGACCTGCTCGTCGCTTCATGCGCCTTTAACTTGGCTTTGACACGCTACCGTGTTGCTATATAAATAATTTTAAATGGTGGCTTAATAATGGAAATTCCGTTTTATTATAATTTTATGAATTGGATTGGTCGAATATTTTCATGAATATGAATTTACGGACATATTTGGCATCCTTTTTAACCCCCGACGCAAATACGACGGGGTGTTATAAGTTTGACGTGTCTGTGTGTGTGTGTGTGTGTTTCTGTGTGTCTGTATATGGCATCGTAGCTCCCGAACAAATGAACCGACTTTTGATTTTGTTTATTTATTTGAAAGATGAATAAGAAGGGAGTGTTCTTAGCTATGTTGGATAAAAATCGATCCAAGATGGCCGCCGTCACAAAGATTTGGATTTTGTGCTTTAACACAACTCCCACAATATGGGTATCATGTAAAAGGGCTTGAGTAGCAGAATATATTAATTGTGAAAAATTTGAAATCCAAGATGGCCCCCGTCATATGACGAATAACCTATTTGTTGTTCCAACTGCCTCAATATAGGTATCAAATGAAAGAGCTTTAGTTGTGTCGGGCGTTTTTTAAATTTTCAATTTTAGAAGCTAATAATGTTTGTTGACCCATCCTGGGTAAGGTAGGGTTATAAAGCAGTTTAAAAAAAACACTTTGCTACGTTTTATTATCATACTCCTCATCTTAGCGTGTAATTCCCGGTTGCGTCCAAAACGTTTGCTCTGGAAACCAGCGTACGCTTGGACCATGTTCAGAATTTAGGTAGTCAAAATTACAATGAAGCGACTGCTGTCTGACCTTTAGCAGGGGAACCAGACCAACTGAATCATGGTTACACGTTTCAGAAACTATCCGAAACGTCCATGTTTCCTCGCAGTGTTTCCCTTACTGCCGATCTAATAGTAGAAACACGCACATAGATTTGAAAATTTCAGAGGTACATGCTAACATTCCAACCACGACCCCCGTATGGAAAGTCAAAGTCAAATAATTCTTTATTTGCATAGGCTTGTACACAGCACTTACAAAACGTCATACATTTGAATGACTTAAAACTATTTATAAGTACTTATGTATAATTTACATGTTAATAAGTACATATATATGTTGATACATAAAATATACTAAAGAAATAAATAAACATAATGCGACTCTACCACCTTGAAAGATTGGTCTAAACCATCAGTTCACCAGACAATCCCTAGACGATCGTCAAGGGAGTCTCCCAGCACACCCATTGTTGATTTCCCCACATTGTTACTCATGAAGAACTATGTATCTTATCCAACATGAGTCAATTAAATCGTTTTCTTCAATTGGCCCGACCGGGTCGAACCTAGGACCTTCCACGCTTAAGCTCAACACCATACGAAGGCGACACTGAAAGTTTTCAGAACTGGCCACTTATAAGACAATGATTAAAAAAATTAGTTTATATTTTGAAAATGGAACTCATTGCCAATATTATTGTCTATGCATTTAATTAGATTCTCTTTTTTTCCGATTTGGCGGCAAATTGAAAATAATCTTTAACAAGGGAGCATGAATTTAACGCGAGAAAATTTCCGTGTAATAATTTTCTATGACTTTCGATGTCAAATAAGTCAACAAGAAAGTTATGATAGACTTCGATTGGAAAGAAGATGGTCGCCTCGTTCTTCGGAAGGACAGGTCATATCGCAACAGTTTGTTTAGAGGATCAAAAAACAGTTACTGCAGAGTTGTACACTAACAACTGTTTGCCACTTGTCTTGGAAAAAGTTCGGGAAAAATGACCTCGCAGCAGGATCCTCCTTCACCACGACAACGCCTCGCCGCACACCGCCAAGCAAACAATCGAGTATTTGGCGACGTCAGACGTAGAATCACCTTGTCACCCGCCATATAGCCCAGATCTTTATTTGCAAAAATATAAGAAAAACTAAAAGGAAATCTATCACGGACGCCGAAGAAGCAGTAGCTGCGTATCAAAAGGCCGCCGAAGAGACCCCTAAAAAAGAGTGGGCCAAGTGCTTTTCTCAGTGGTTTCATCGAATGCAGCGATGTATTGATGTGAAGGGACACTATTTTGAAAAGATACAATAAAAGTAACAACTTGCTAAATTGTTCAGTTTTTGATTTTCTAAGAACTTTCAGAGTCGCCATCGAAGCCACTGTGAAAGTCGTCATTCATAAATATTTAATTCCAAAACATAGATGGTTCAATATAATTTTATTCAAAGTCACAAAACTTGGTCTATTTACAATTTTGGTTTTAATTTCTACAGGATATTTCAGCCATCTTCGATAAGTTTGTTTCAAAGAAACATTATTCACCTCATTCGTGATAATCCGCGATAAGCTAAGATAAACTTGACTTCAAAGAAAAACTAAAGGATGTTTAATTTAGAACTTTTTTCAATCAAAAGTTATTTATATACTTAAATGTTTAAAAATGTTATTACCATCGACAAGTTCTTCTTGTCTAAAGGTAGTAAAATTTTTGCCAAGTTTGGTATCTCTCTAAGGAATTGTAAGTAGGTACGTCAAACGGTTTTGTACCTTTACGTTTTTTGTGATAGGTGACAGAAGGATCGCCTGATGGTAAGCGATGGCCGCCACCCATAGACACCCGCGACACCAGTGGAGTCACAAGTGCGCTGCCAACAATTCTACCCCCCCGGTACCCTCATGCCGAAGCGTGGCTTTTCCTCGTAGGTTCTCTTTCATAAGATTGATTTACACAGTGTAAGAAAACGGGTCAGTAACATGCATCAGTGCTGAACGTATGCCATGATCTAGTTGGTCTGGTGCTCCTGTCTGAGGGTTGCGAAGGTCAGACGGCAGTTGCTTCAATAATACTTAGTTCAAGCGGATGGCCAGGTCCAAAGCTACGACTTTGAAAGCAAAACTATGTCTACTATTTCCTCAAAACGTAAGGGCTCTTATCAACGTCCCCTCAAATTTGTAGACTATCACAAACCTATTTTGAAATTTATCTATTTTACACTTCATAAAGGTTCCCGAAGTTCATGGAGGTTTTGGATATGGTAGCCGCAATGCGGAGGGAGCAGAAATCCTCTGGATGGCAGACCTTAACAACCTAAATGTCTCTTTAAAGTATGCACTTTAAAGTAAAAGTATATAGTTTAAAAAGCATAAACTTTCTAACACTTATTACGAAGGTCACAGCCGGAGGATCCAAAAAAAACCAAAAATTATTTAATTAAAGTTAATTTATTTCAAAAGAAGTTATACAGTAAAACTTAATGCCTAACTTGACCGATGCTAGAATCAAAGTGAATTACATAGTTTTCAATAAAAGTCTAATTCGGGTAAACGGTGACGCGGTGACGTCAATGAGTTGCAGCGTCAGCGGCGCCGATCATGTTGCTGGCGGCGCGTGTAAGCCCGCTGGGTGTTGCAATCAGGTCATCGCATACTTGCACTTTGCCTAGTAACTATTACTATAACATCTCCCCCCTCAGATCATCAACTATTTTTGAACTTTGAGATGAGAAAATAGTGATGACTGGGCCTTCTGCGGTAAAGAATCTTTAATGTCTTCATAGATCTTTTCTTGGGGAGGTAATCTCATTGATCTGCTCTGAATTAGCTTGTAGCGTCTTGCAGTCAGGAACACGATGAGTGCGAGTGCACCTAATAGTATGATGACGTATATCGGAATCGTCGTATGGTACAAGAAATCCGACGGTACTTGGTCCAATTGTAGAGCAGTTTGCGATATTATCCTTTGCTGTGCGTCATGCAGTTTTCTCAGATCGATTGAGTTGAGATGCATATGAGATAGTTTTTTATGTTCCATCTTAGGATTATCGTAAGAGAGATTCATTATCTGAAGCGGCTGTCCTTCAACTTGATCATTGGTGTTGGTGATCGTGTTAATCTGATGTATACAGGAAACAGTTCATAGGTATAGTCGCCAGGTAGGTGCCATTCAGGATGCGATAATCCTCCCTTTCACATATGGTGTGTATCCTCGTAGCATTGGGGAAGGATACGACGTAGTGCATCTCGTCCAACTCCTCCATGGCTGTTCTTGATAAGGTGATGGTGGCTATATCGCAGGTCTTATCGATGTACTGATGCGTAATGAGGTTCTGGATGCAGTCCGGTAGCTTTCGGAGGTGGTGTTCCATCTTCTCTTCACAAAGATACCAGTTATTGTACTTCGGGCATTCAGCCTCTATATACACATAACCATTCCTGTTAGTTGCTAAAAATGGATAAGGAGGGATAAGGGCCTGTTTATATCTATTGGGAGCTATTGATAACTTATACAAATTATAACTATCTTTAGTGAATAAAGGGAGCTTAAATATTATAATTATTCGATAGCCAGAGTAATAATAACCTGGTTTAATTAAATCGTAATATTCCCTGATGTCTAACTCTAAAACTTTATCTCTGCCATAAATTCTCACAAGATGGTTAATCATGTGTTCTAAGATCTCAATACTAATCATAGAATGATGTGAACTGGAGACATGGATAAAAGCTAGTATATTTTCTATTCTAAATAACTCTCCTAATACTTCATCTATATTTTCTGTAATAATGACCAGATGTTGGGCGAACTTGGCATACTTTAAAAGGCTAGATTCCTTCTGGGCTTCGCTATCTAAAATTAAATTTAATGTCTGATTTATCTTAATTTCGTTATCAACTAATTTACTTATGATCTTAGAATGCTGGACCATCCATTCCTTACTTAAACTAATATGGTTGTTAAACTCATGCATAATCGCGTTATTATTATTCTGTAGGATTTTGATTGCATTATCGTACTTTACAGCATCCGTATTATCTAAGTTGCCTGTAACACTTTTTATCACGGAGCCTAACCCGTCTATGAGGCCTCTCTTTGTGCGACGCGGTTTCAAAGTATTTAAATGATCTATAACTTTTATTAATTTATCCGAAAGATAGTCTATTTGAAGTTCATAAAGTAAGTAAGTATCATTAGTTAGTCTATGTTTAAAATCTAGTAGTTGATCCTGCAATTGATTAATTTTAACGTCTATATCCTTAAGGTCTATGAATTGGAGGAACGTATGATAATGTGTAGTGAGCCTTGTTGCGCCGAGTCGAAATGGTAGTAGTCCAGGGCCTTCGTCGAGGCTCTCAAGTGTTATCTCCCGATTCGTCCTTTGAGACACTATCAAAGGAGCAGTCAGGACCAGTAGAACCCTGTAACAATCGGGCACTTTTGGGTATTCTCTTAAGTCGATTCTTAGCAACGGGTCCGCGTTTTCGTGAGGTGTAAATATGTATGGGTAGGTCTGCTAGGACCGTATCATGGCTATACCTAGGTGCTAGTTTTTGTCGGCTTGCTAACGGATTCTTGACAAATACACGTTGGTGGGGTTAATATTCCACTTCCGTTTCGCGGTTCTTATTAAGATTATCTATAATGTTAGAGCGAGTAGCGAGGCTAGATTCTCCTATGGTTTCATATACTAACTTCATCTGATCTCTATGATTTTGAACGTATTGTTGCATCAAATGCTTAGTAAGATCTACGTCAGATGGATCCCGTGGATCGAAATGTCCGGTTATAATATCATACGGTCTGCATTTAGTAAAGCTATGGACTGAACTATTATAGGCTAAGATTGCATATGGTATAAGATTAATAACGTCTTCAGTTTTGTTTCGTAGTTTCAGAATACGTAAATGCTCTAATAGCGTAGAGTGAAATCTCTCTACTATGCCATTATCATTTGGAGAATGCGGTAATGTCCTATGATGAATAATTTTGTGCAATGTAATAAATTCACTAAATAACTGGTTGGTAAATTCCGTACCATTATCTGAAACTATAGTTAAGGGTAAGCCGTGATGTGTGCAGAATTTCAGAAGTGCTTGCAGGATGCTGATGGCTGTACCATCTCGAATATGGTAGGCCTGTGCGTACTTCGAGAACACGTCAACTACGGTTAGGTATTTTTCTGTTTGAATAGTTAATAGATCTATGTGCACAATTTCGAATGGTTTTGTAGCAGGAGGAACGATGTTAAGCTGTGGCCTTATTGGCTTACGGTCGTATTTAGCCTGTCCGCAAATAGTACAATCATTTATAAATTTTGTGATTTGATCGCGCATTTTAGGCCAATAATAACGTTGAGAAAGAGCTAAATAGCACTCATTTATGCCGCGATGATTTGTCTTTCCTTCGTGATAATTTTTTAAGATCTCCTGCTGCCTTAGGTATTCCTTAACATTCTCGACCTCGTGTTTAGCTAATACTAGATTCATAGCCGAGTTTTTAAATTTACTTTGAATAATAGGAATGATGTCATACATGGATAACGGCGGGCTTATAAGCAAGGCGGTTTTAACTTTAGGGTTAACGTACTCTTTAATGACATTAACTATATCGTTCTCTAAATCTGACTGAGATACTTGTACGGCGGTTCTGGTATGAGTGTCGAAAGGTTTGGATGCTGTAGGGCGTTTCTTGATATCGCCGACCACAGTGATGTGAATTTGCCTATGGAATTTATTTAAGGGATCATCTACGATCGGTACTTCGAGAATAGGGTTCTCCGCGCTTGTGTGTGCAGACTCTGTGCGCGAATTATCTATGGATGGTGGTCGTTCAGATGCGTTAGCGATCATGGAGTCAGTCTCTTCGTTATTAATTTCGATACGCGAGAGGGCGTCTGCGTTCGTATTCGACTGCCCTTTTTTATAGACTACCGTGTAATCATACTCAGATAATTTAAGTTTCCACCTAGTCAAACGTGAGCTCGGCTCCTTAAGGTTCATAACCCACTGGAGTGGTTTATGATCCGTAACGATCTTGAACTTCCGTCCGAATAGGTAGGGCCTAAAATATTTGGTAGCCCATACTATCGCAAGCAGTTCTTTCTCGATAGTACTGTAGTTTATCTCGCTTTCATTTAAAGTACGCGACGCGTAACAGACCGGTTTATCCGCGCCTATAGTACCCTGAGATAAAACGGCTCCTAGCGCTACGTTCGAGGCGTCCGTAGTCAAGATAAAATCTCTAGTAAAATCCGGGTATTGCAAGATAGGGTCATTGGTTAACAGTTGCTTACATTTTTCAAAGCTGTTAGTGTATTCCGAATTAACTGTAACTTTACGGCCTTTCTTAAGACACTGCGTAAGCGGCTTGGTAATACGCGCGAAATCCGGGATAAACTTTCGATAGTACCCAACGAGACCTAGAAACTGTTTAATTTCCTTGGGTGTCCTAGGCAGTGGATATTTTTGGATAGCAACTACTTTGTCGGGATTCGGTTTAATACCGTCTTTAGTGATCACATGGCCGAGATAAGCAGTTTCTAATTTGAGAAATTCGGATTTGTCCATTTGGACTTTGAAATTGGACTCTCTTAATTTTTGGAAAACCTTTTCAAGGTTGATCATATGTTCTTGGAGGCTGGTGCTGAAGACAATGATGTCATCAAGATAGACTAGGCACACCACATTTTGAAGGTCTTTTAGGACATTGTCCATCACCCGTTGGAAGGTTGATGGAGAATTTTTCAAACCCATGGGCATACGTAAGTATTCGTAATGCCCATTTTCCACATTGAAGGCTGTCTTGGGAATATCCTGTGGGTGCATTTCGACCTGATAAAATCCACTGGCAAGGTCAAGGGTAGAAAAGTATTGACAGTTGCCCAATTTGTCCAATACATCATTAATATTAGGTATAGGGTACTTATCGTCGTAAGTCTTTTCATTTAACTTCCGGAAATCTACGACTAATCTCCATTTTGTTTTGCCCGAGGCGTCTGCCTTTTTAGGGACAATCCAAATTGGGGAACTCCAAGCAGACTCCGAAGGTCGAATGATACCCTGCCGCAACATTTTGGTTATCTGGTCCCTAACTTCATCTCTATGAACGTATGGATACCGATAGCTTTTTGTATAGACGGGGATTTCATCTGTGGTCCGAATATGATGTTTAATTTTATTAGTGAACGTTAAGTCCTCTCCGTCTATGTAAAAAATGTCGGCGTACTTTGCGCATAAAGTTTCCAAATTGGCGCGTTCCTCTGCGTTAAGGTGGTCTGTGCGTAGCCGCGAGAGCACGTCTGTAGCACGGCTACATAATTCTGTAGCATTCGCGTGACGTGTGCTAGAGTTCGTAGTATGGGGCTGACGTAGCTCGCTCGTAGCACACATCGATTCCGTAGCACGGTCGGTACGAATGCACTCAGTATTAAAAATATCGGCCTGTACTGCCCGATCCATAGAAAAGATGATGTCATGCGGAGTCGGATTCGTTATCTCTAAAATTCCTCGGCTATTTTTAACCGTGGTAATGCACTCAGTGATAACGCAGTTTGATATTATTTGCTCGTTTATCAGTGCATCTCCGTCATGAAAGTTAATGGGAACTCTAACTAATTTAGTGGAATTCGCGGGAATAACGTCTTCGTAGAGATTCACATTACGCGAGTTGTACATGTGTATCTGATTAGTCGAATTACGAGTGATTAAACGTTTCTCCTTGAGGTCAATTTTCGCTTCCCAGTTCTCTAATAAATCTAACCCAATAAGCCCATCGAAAAAATCATGAAACTTGTAAACGAATAATTTTATATTATCTGATTCTTGAAATTCATTAAAACATGGAATAGTTATAGAATACTTATTACGTGTTGTGGCATGGACATTGGTCACTTCAAAAGGGTCAAAATTCAAGGGTACGCTGCCGAAAAATCTATCTACGGCTTCCGGGCTTAAAAATGACTGATTCGCCCCGGTATCTATTAGTAATTTCAAGGGCGGTTCGAAAATTTGAATATAAGGAAGCTGTCTTTGGCATTGAAGGTTTAGTTCTATTTTGACCTGCCTGATTTCCCGCGTTTGGGAAAATCCTGTTCCTCAGCAGAGCTGGTGGATGGCTGGGGGTCCTTAAGGGACTCCGCCTGAATTTCTTCGGGATACTGTACTTCGTAGTTCGTCTGATCGTTTACGTAATAGCCTGATTCGTCATAAAAATACTCCGACGGTTCCGTACAGTAATAACCTATGGGCTCATATTCATAGTAATCGGGATACGGGTAATCATTATAGTTCGCGCATTCGTTTACGTTCATCTCCCGGGTCTTAAAGTAATTGGATGGCGGAGGGTTGCCATGCCTTCGCCAATCGTGACCGGATAACTGCCCTGACGGTGGCCTCTCTTTAACAACGTAGTGGCTAACACCACTCATAGGCTTAGGCCCTACGTTATAAGAATCGTTCCTAGGTGGCATCTGGAACCTATTATTATTCGGGTTATAATTCGGTGGCTGCGCGCGGAATATTTGTTGCGTACGTGATGGCATACCTACGGATCTATTGAATTGGGAAAAGTTACTCGGTTGATTAAAATTATTAGGTCTCCACGGCTGTTGAGGAAGTTTAAAATTAGACATATGAGGGGCCTGTGCAGGGAAATTAAATGGTTTATACATTGTCATGGTCGGTGGGGCCATTTGTATTGGTTTTGGAAGATGTACTGGTGGCCTTTTGTCCACTACTTCGTTACGATTCTGGAGATACATTACATTTAATTCCTCTTGCACAAATTCGAGGGCCTTTTCAACACTATCAGGACGCATGCATCGTATACGTGAGCCTAGCGGCTCTTTCAATCCGCGAACAAATGCTTTTACTGTTAATTTTTTATACAAAGTACGTTTTGCTTCTATTGTAGTAGCCACGGTTTCATGAAGGGTGATATAGGTCATGATAGTGCTGAATAAATTGACACATCGATCATAAAATTCCTGTGGTGAACCATTCCCCTGAGTAGCTACCATAAGGTCATTGTATAGTGCGGTCTCATCACGTTGATCAGAAAAATTATTCACTAGCGCCGTTTTAATGCAATCCCAATCCTCGGCTATGCCGTTCGAGTTAATAATGCGTGCGGCTGGTCCAGTAATCTTATTCAAGATACCATTGACCAGGCAAAGTTTTGCTAAAGCGTTGCCTGGATTCTGAGTAAGATATTCAGCTACAATCTGGTCGCACAGATGAATAAATCGTGGTAAAACATGAGGGTTGCCATCAAAGTCAGGCACCAGGCGTAAGGCCTTAAAGATGGTGTCTACGTCAGTCATTGTAGAAGATTCAGGGGTCTCTGAGCTCACAGAGTCCTCTAAGCTTAAAAATGAGTTATCTAAACTAATATTCCTATTACTATCAAGATTGAGCCTACGGGCTTGCCTAGTGCGCGCAGGCCCTAAAGGGGTGCTTTGCTTAGGATAAAAAATGGTTGCAAATTAAAAGGAACTAAAGGGATAGACAGGAAGCAACACAGAAACGATTTCAGTGTACTTACATAAACTGCATTTCTGGTATCTTCTGGAATCGATGTCTGGATATCTCCGCCGGCCGGGACTTCGGGTTCTTCTTTGCAGGATACTCGAGGACGCGGATCGCGTATCGCTCGCGACGGTAGCGATATGACGGATTTCGATGTGAGAATTCCCTATCTAGCTACCTCAAGACGCCTTGAGTATCCTACCGACTGCGCCAATTACGAAGGTCACAGCCGGAGGATCCAAAAAAAACCAAAAATTATTTAATTAAAGTTAATTTATTTCAAAAGAAGTTATACAGTAAAACTTAATGCCTAACTTGACCGATGCTAGAATCAAAGTGAATTACATAGTTTTCAATAAAAGTCTAATTCGGGTAAACGGTGACGCGGTGACGTCAATGAGTTGCAGCGTCAGCGGCGCCGATCATGTTGCTGGCGGCGCGTGTAAGCCCGCTGGGTGTTGCAATCAGGTCATCGCATACTTGCACTTTGCCTAGTAACTATTACTATAACACACTCAGTAACATTGGTTAGAAAATTCTGTTTAGTTCAATACTCTCACCTAAATTCGTAACATTTTTCTAACCATGAAATAATCTGACCATAAAAAAAATTGTTAAATTATTAAAATACTAACAATTTAATAACAGTTAATGGTTTGTCAGTTAAAACTGTTTCAAATTCCTATTACTTTATATATTTCTTTCCTCTACCCAAAGGTTGTCTGGAAGAAATCGCTACAAGCGATAAGACCGCCTTATTGTACTGTCTGTTGCTTTTATATCATGCTTGTATTTTGTTTTTGTGCAATAAAGAATATCTATCTAACTATCTATCTATCTACTTTAGTATAGGTACCAGAATTTCTTTCAGTGTACTATTCACACAATAGGAAGCCAACGTCCAACAAAGCATATGTAAACCCCTCTCAAGTTCAAGAGAATTCAAAACTCCAGTAAAATCTATGAAAAGTTTTAAAGAAAACAATCTTTTAAATAGAAAAGCTGTAGGGAGTTTCTAAAGATTTTCTTTATGTTGAACTTGTATATCGGCAGAGTTTACACGAGCGCAGAAATACCTGTTCAACGTGGACTACTTTGAAATAATTATTCAATGTCAGAAGCAGTGACATTGTAGGTGTTTCTGCACTAGTTAGCGTTTTGCTAACACTAACAACACTAACAACCTTCTCGACCTCGGCGCTATCGAGTTATTTACTTCAGGAGTTGTTACATTTCTATCGTTTTTCATGTGGAATAATAAGCAGAGCAAGTTTCTTTATTGACGACCTTCCAACTAAACGTGTCTATAACATTCTTAAATAAGAAAATATTTACCTGAATGTCACAATAGAAAAAATCATTCCGTATCAGAATTGAGATTTTTCTAGTAAATTAAACAACATTCGCGTCCGCAGATACGAACGAAAATGTTTAGTTTACCAGTAAAAAGAAAAATCAGCTTTAGTTAGAGTTAGGTAGGAACATTATCGGTTTTCGATTTAAAGATCATTCATTAGTGCCTAAAATCTGTTTGACCGAACCAGTATCACCGCAAATAATTAGATATTTTTAATTACAGGACCCCGCAGTTTTTGGTTTTTCAAAAAAAAACCCCTAAAAGTATTTTCATATATTTTGCTTTATAAAAAAAGTTATAGGATTTCGTAGGAAATATATATATATATATATATATATATATATATATATATGCCGACGGATCACCTGATATTAAGTGATTACCGCTGCCCATGGACACCTGCAACACCAGTGGTATTACAAGTGCGCTGCTTACCTTTTAACCTCCCTTCCCCTGGATTGGGCCTCCGGTACCCTCACTCAAGCAGCGAAACACAGCGCATGCACTGCTTCACGCCGGTTTTCTGTGTGGACGTGGTATTACTCTGGTCGAGCCAGCCCATTCATGCCAAAGCGTGGCTCTCCCACTGTTATGAATGTTATGTTATATGATCTTGGAGTTGTACATCAGTTTTTTCGATTTTTTTTTTCATGTCATTATAAAATGCTCATCTATTTGAAAAACTTTTGTTAAGGCGCCTTTGACCTAGTTCTTTTAGTTTAACTGTACTGTTGTGTACTACATTAGGTGGCATAGTCTTCTAAATATATTTTGCCCTTTTAAATTCCCTGGCTTCACAATTAGACAATAAAAAAAACAGTTTCATTCGAATCCGTTTAGTAGCTTCCGAGATAAGCGCGAACAAATAACAGTTAAACAGCCAGACAATCTATCTATATAGATATAGATAACAATCTGTAGTCAACCCAATAAGTCACATTTTTTTTTATATCATAGGTGGCAGACGAGCAGATGGGTCACTAGATGGTAAGCGATTACCACCGCCCATGGACACCCGCGACACCAGTACCAGTACTATGCTACCAATGCAGTCATAAACTGATATATTACAGAAACCAGTATACATAGTTTGAAAACAAAGAAATGCATTAAAATTTCATGAAAATCCACATGAATGGAAAAATCACTCGTTAGTGATAAATTGTACAAGAGATTAAAAGCTTTGTGAGCGTATACTAAAAAACAGCCACCTGTTTACGTAGGTATTTTTTTATCGGAAATCCGTCAATGATTTAATTCGTTTGAATGGGAATGCGAGAGTGAAATGCGAAATGTTCAAGTTCACTGGTGAAATGTAAAAGTCTCTCTGACAGCTGGCTGCCGGCTGCGAGTATCAAGGGCACTGTTCATCGATACACTCAATAACGAGGACCCTTAGTGCGTCACTGGAAGAGACCCACATCTCAGGTTTATTAGTCCTTTTTAGGCGATTCCATGCCGTGGGAGAGCCACGCTCCGGTATAAATTGGCCGGATCGACAGGAGTGATACCAAGGCCTAACAGAAAACCGGCGTAAAGTAGCACTGTGCTGTGTTTCGGCGCGTGAGTGAGGGTACCGGAGGCCCAATACCGGAAGGAAGGTTGACAACGCACTTGTGACTCCACTGGTGTCGCGGGTGTCCATCAGGTGATCCGTCTGCTCGTCTGCAACCTATCACATAAAAATAAACATATTTCGTCTGGATTTTTCGATTTTAAAAACACCACGCCACACTTTCCCATGTATGGGAGTGCTCAACCGGAGTGATACCAAGGCTTTTCGTGCTGTGCTTCGCTAAGTAATTGCAGGCACCGTAGGCCTAATAGGAGCGGTCAATCAAGGGCGGTTTCAATGATGGCAGCGCACCTGTGACTTCACTAGTATTTGATGTCGATTGTCTAGCTAATACGACTGAAATAAAATATCTGCGATTTGCGCCCATGTACTCATTCAAACCGTTATAGTGGCCATTTCTACGTAAGATAGAAAAAAACAATGACCTGAATGAATCAATAGGTTTCTGAGATGATTCTAAAGAATAATTAACGATTCATTCATTCAAGACGTGCCAGATGTCTTGTATGTTACGGGAGTGTCCCTCTTTTTGGGTCATAGCAAGATATGCCATGCCAGTCCCAACTTTTAGGCATTCGATTTGATTTTGTTTTTTTTTGTGGGAAAAAGACGCTAATGAGTAAGTATCAACTTGATAAATGTTTTAAAATTCTAAAATAAAAGCTTTTTTCCAGAAGAGACACTATACGCAGCTTTTTTATTTATTTTTTAACAAAATAGGTATGCATTTAATATTAAATTGGTGCAATTGATCTGTCGTCAAGTCATCACCATGAGAAAATGCTCGACGATTGATGGAAGATCGGTCAGGAGGTCTTCATATATATAGGTTTCATATACATAATATTCTGTTCCACGGTAAAAAAATCGCGAGTTTATAGGCACTAAAACAAGGCTCATCTAGACTTTAAAATGCAGGTATAACCGATACCTATGCCGCTAACTGCATTACTCCGTACATACTATTTCTCGGAATTTGTCGCTTCACAACGGGAAATATTCAACGTTCATTTTCAATGCCATTTTTGAAGAAAATTAAAATATTCTGATGCAAAAAATATAAAGTTAGCCGATTATGTGTGGAACAGCATTCTTTTCCAGATAAAAGTGTAGAGGTACTTTGTATTTTATGATTCATAATTTAATTTTATAACCGGTTAACTAGTTTTGCGTACTTAATTAATGGATTTAACTATTATATTTTAGTTGTAGCTAGAAATTCCGCCGACCAGAATTGTAAATTTAAGTTTATGTAATGCTTAGTTTATTTAAGTTGTGTTTTTTGTGCAAAAAAATACTTTTTTATAGATATACATCTATCTATCTATCTAGGTACCCATGATCCTAGAAATACGAGTATGTAGCCACAACGTCCACGGCCAGCCCACAAGCTCAAAATTGCTCAGCCCAAGTCATTGACATAGCTCACCGGATTAGCTAGCTGAAGTGGCAGTCGGCTGGCCATATCAACCTCATAACCGACAAATGTTGGGGTATACGAGCACTAGAGAGGAGATCGCAACTCAGTAAACGTAGGATAGGACGTACTCAGGCTAGTTGGAGTGACGATATAGCATCATATAGTTTTTTTTAGCCGATTCCATGCCTTATACTTGAAAATGTATGTATACTGAGATAGAGGTATCAGTCAGCTAGCCAGTGCAAGTGCCATCTATAGGAAAACGGCTATGTAGTACGGCAACCTTCGAGAATCAGTCAGCGAGGATTGAATAAAATCTCAAAAATAAGTCTATTTGTATTATATCATAGTTACCAATACATCCTAAAGTTCTGGTATATTATCCATACTTTTTAAAATTTTAAATTACTAATATGGGCAGGCTGCTTGAGGTTGTTTCGGAAACACGCTTTACTAGGGCGATGTATAAATGCATAGTGACATCTACTGAAACAACGCCGAACCATATGCTTGTTTGCTTTTTAAAGATACATCTGCTTTATACAAGCTCCATTTTATGAAAACCGCTGAACTATTTTAGCCATTCTAAGGAAAAATTACATAGTATATATGTCGCAGTAAGATAGATGAAGCCGTAATACATGTAGTTATATCCCTAGGGATATAATTATGTACCGGAACATATGTAGTTATACGAAAGCGATTCATTACTATCTCCCTAGGAATATAGTTATAATTCGGTCCAAGTTTAGTGATATAATTATATTACTAGATAAAGCTTTGTGAAATAGCTTCGTCATAGAAATCTACCATGTAATTAAATGAAACAAAGTTTTATTGGTTTTATTTTCATCAATTAATGAACTTTATGTATCCTGCAGTTAGTTACAATACTTTGTGACACAAACACGTATTAAAGTAAATTATAATTAATACTGACTGAATTATAATGAAAACTGCTGTTGACTGTCCTAAGTATGAAGATTTTTGCTTAAATATTGTCACGTCGGGGGACCTCCTTATTATTATTTTATTATTTGATAGAAATGGGGAGAGCCTTGCGTCTCATAGCCACTGCGACCAGTAGATGATCTATTGTGGCAGCCCCATAACCTATTACAGCACCTCATGTAGCTCCAGTTCCAGGATAAACCCGAGAATGGAGCTGGTGGGGGAGCTTTTGATCTCGTCTGCCGAGATCATGTGTGCTCCTAGCCGAGGACGTGGATAATCGTTTCCTGGTCCTCGCGACAGAATCTGCAGATTTTGGTATCTGAAAGGCCCATGTTGTGCAGGTGCAAAGCGACCGCTCCTTACCTACCCAGAAAATATGTGCTTGAGCAGTACGTTATGCTAATATATAATATCTAGAACGGCTCATTTAACGTTTTAAAGTCACTCTCTAATTTTTAATTTAATTAGGTACAACGTCACTAAGAGAAATACATAATATGTCAAAAATTGTCGCGCTTTATTGGCCAAGGTTAGTTAAAATGTTCCTGTAAAAATCTAATTTACAGTTTTTACTAAAAAGTGTGTCTGTAAGAAGCATTCAGAGCTTTGTAATTTTAGATGTCATGATTCCTCTCCTTGCCTGAACAAAAATGAAAAATATTTTTAAAGAAACCAAGATCTGAACTTAGTTCATAAGAAATAAAGATATCTCAAAACTGTGGATTTAAAAGATTTTAAATGCTTGATTAGTTTTAATTGTATTGTAAATGTATAAATCCAAAAAAATAATATCGTTTTAATTATAATTTACTTTAATACGTGTCTTTAATACGTGTGTTGGGCCGTGTGGTCCCCGGTAGAGTAGAATAGGCCACCCTCTTATACCGAGGTATCGTAAAAGAGGTGACTAAGGTAAAGCTGCTGGCATGATCATCAGCACCCGAGAAGGAAATCTCTGTATTTATATCAAAACCCTCGCCAACCCGTCTGCCAAGCGTGGTGAGTTTGGCAATTACCCCTCATGTGATTGAGGGAGGCCCATGCCTCAGCAGTGGGGACTTAAATGGGCTGACGATGATGATGATGTGTTAATGTTGATTAATTAATGAAAATAAAACCAATAAAACTATGTTTTTTTTATGCTAGAGGCGGACAAACGAGCAAGCGAGTCACCTGATGGAAAGTAATCATCGCCGTGTGTTGCCGGCCTTTTATATAATGGTAGATTTCTACTACGAAGCAATTTTACTAAACTTTATCTAGTAATACAAGAATATCACAAAACTTGGACTGTTTTATAACTATATTTCTAGAGAGATAGTAATGAATAACAATATTGCAGTACATAATTATATCCCTAGGGATGTAACTTTATTACGGCTTAATCTATCTTACTGGGACATATACATCACACGTACGGACCAGTTGAATACCAGGCTACTGATGATTTCCTTCACTGGGCTAAAGGAGATCTACGCACATAGTTAAATGAAAAATCCAGAGACTACGCGTCCAGAAGGCGGGATGTTTTTATTCATTAAACAACTCTCGCTCCAAATAAGAATTTGATTATACTATAATGTTGTACAAAGTAATCGAATGCTTTCTATTCTAAACAGCTTTGAAGAGGCCAATGAACAAATCAACGGACCAATATGATCAATTACTTTTTATTCGAAACAAAGTACTCGTACTGACTGCCTCGGAATGACAGAAGTTGACTGCCACGGTGGCGCAGTGGTTAGTCGGTCGCAGTTTAAAGCGAAGGCTGCGCTTGGGGTACCGGGTTCGAACTCCGGGTTGGGCCAAAAAATTGTACCTGAATCTTTCTGTTAATAAATTCTCAGTGTCAGCACGGAGTCTGGAAGTTGGCGGTCTTGTACGCCCATGCCTAGGAAAGCACATTAAGGTGACGGGTAGGGCACACTAGCGACGCCAATCGATTTTAATTTTTAGCTATTAAACCGTATCAATTTTAAACAATTTTGGGGTTACAACCTTTCGGCAAACACATACTATTATTACCATGCACAAATATTGGGTCCGTTTTTGTACGCGAAAAATTGATTCACGCCAATTCACGCCAATAGTAGCCGCTTTTGGCGTTAACCAATTTTTCGCATACGCGATGGACCCAACATTTGTGTATGGTTATTTAATAAATAGTATAAGTGTTTGCCGAGAAGTTGTAATCCCGAAATTGTTTAAAATAGATCCGGTTTAGTAGCTAAAAATTACAATCGGGCCAAAATTTGTACCCCAGTTTTTCTGTTAAGAAATTCTCAGTTTTAGCCCGGAGTCCGGAAGTTGGCGGTCTTGTACCCCCATGCCTCGGAAAGCGTTAAACCGTTGGTCCTGCGCCTAATCCCTCTTCGGTCGTGTCACAGTGGTGTCGCATCGAAATATGAGGGTAAAGAAATAGAGAGTGCACTTGTGTCTGCGCAAACACTTGTGCTTTATAATATGTCCTGCGACGATGGCTGATCGCTAAGATAGGCGGCCATGACCGAAATTTCAGTTAAGAACATTATTCGAAACATTTTTGGATATGCCAATAGGCAAATCAACGGACCAATATGATCAAGTAAACAGTATCAAACCTCATTTAGTGATTATCAATTTGTACAGGCGAGTGTTCAGTGCGATAACGAGTAGGGTTCCGCCAATCCAAACATATCGATTAGCTAGGTATTTCTTTTTTGATGTGGATCGATTCAAATTATGATCGGCTGGATTGCAGGAATATAGATAAATAGTATTGTTACGATTATGTGCCCCTGCATGCTTATTCCGCGTGCTCCATGTCTCATATGCACAGTCGACCGAACATTCTACTCGTTGATTCGATTGGAACGTAGTAGAAAGAAATAGAATAATCTGGAACGTTCTTGAAAATTCTACAAATCTCCAGGTACCCTAGTCGCAGTATACAGTCGAAAGTTCGAGAAGCTTTGAATCGAAATTTCTATTAGAAAGAAATGGAATAAGGTCGAACTTTCTAGAAAAATCTACTAATCTCCAGATACCCTAGTCGCAGTTTGCGGTCGAAAGTTCGAGAAACATTCACTCGAAATTTCTAGCAACAAGAATCTAGAAATTTCGATTTCGAGAAACTCTTTTCGAGAAAGTTCGTTCGGACAGCGCGAGTATAAAAGCGGGTCGGGTTAGCCCGTCGAGTCAGTTCCGATTTGGAAAGCGAAGCGACTTAGTCTCCTGCGAATTAGGAGTGAAGAAGCGAATAACTTGCGAAATATTTAGAATGTGTTTGGTGTTAATTAAGTGAGATTAGTGTTTAATTGTTTCTCGTCAATAAAATTAATTGCCTTTTTGTGAATTTGGTGTTTACTTAAATCTACGTACCCCGTACCCGCAACAGTATATTTCTAAGAGGTGCATCCATATGGCTGAAGTTGGTTTTGTTGGAGAAATATTTTATTAAAGTTTCATTTTAAAGATATCCTTCTATAGGAAGAATGTCAGTAACTAATAGTAATGAGAATATCTGTAATTATTTATATGTTTTCATATAAAAAGTACTGACTGCCTCAGTGGCGCAGTGACATATGGGTCACACTTTAAAGCCCGACTAGAGCCAAACATGTGTACCTACCTAAGTCTTGGGTAAGAAATTCTTAGTGTCAGCCTGAAGTCTGAAAGTTGGCGGTCTTGTACCCTCTTGCCTCAGAAAGCCCTTAAGCCGTTGGTCCTGCGCCCAATCCCTCTCCGATCGTGTCACGCTAGTGTCCAATACGTGTATCACGCTAGTGGGAATATAAGGGTGGGGGAATAGAGAGTGCACTTTTGTTTGCGCACACACTTGAGCACTATATTATATCCTGCGTACGTGGCTAATCGTTGAGATGGGCGCCGTAGCCGTAATTGGTTGGACGATTATTATTATAATAATAAGTAAACATGTGGGCAATGACTATCATAGTCTAATTTTGCGCTGGAGGGACGACGTGAAAAGAGTGGCTGTGTGTCTGTCTATGGCATCGTAGCTTCCGAACAAATAAACCGATTGTGATTTTGTTTTTTTTGTTTGAAATAAGGAGGGAGTGTTCTTTGCTATGTTGGATAAAAATCGATCCAAGATAGCCGCCGTCACAAAGATTTGGATTTTATGTTTTAACACAACTCCCACAATATGGGTATCATATAAAAGGGCTTGAGTAGCAGAATATATTAATTGTGAAACATTTCAAATCCAGGATGGCCGCCGTCAGAAAATGACGAATAACCTATTTATTGTTCCAACTGCCTCAATATAGGTATCAAATGAAAATGCTTTAGTTGTGTCGGGGGTTTTTTAAATTTTCAATTTAATTTTTACAATCCAATAAATCCGTAACATCGGATCGCTGCACAAAAAAGCGCAACCCTATTATCCTAAGAAATATTTTTATTGAATTTTATTATAAATTATCTTTATATTATTAAATATGTATTTATTGTTTATTATTAGTTATTTTATGTAATATTATTATTACGTAAGTATGTATATTTCTGCCATTTTCAATTTCATTTTTTAAACTGCTTTGCACTGCCTTTCCCTATTACGAATACGTTATTTCTTTTCTCTACCCAAAGGTTGTCTGGAAGAAATCGCTACAAGCGATAAGACCGCCTTATTGTACCCACTATCTGTTGTTGTTGTATTATACTTGTATTTTTTATGTGATAGGTGGCAGATGAGCAGATGGATCACCTGATGCGCGATTGCCGCCGCCCATGGCCACTCGCGACAATAGTGGAGTCACAAGTGAGCAGCCAACCTACTGCCGCTGTTGTATTTTGTTTTTGAGCAATAAAGAATATCCATCTATCTATATATTTCAGTGCAGCCCATCCGTTTAACGTCACTCCATCCGTATAGACCATACGTCATTTATATGCACAGTTTAGTAGTAAGAAACGCAATACAGTCCACGAAACGTCAAGTTTTGTAACCCTATGTCCTTAAGGTGACGGGTAGGGTACACTAGCGATGCCAATGGATTTAAATTGTTAGCAACAAAACCGGATACCTTTTTTACAATTACGGAGCTGCAGCCTCTCGGAAATCACTTATACTATTTATTTAAAACTTATACTTGCCTTTTGGATTACCGCCAAAAACGTTTACTTATGGCGTAAATCCGAATTTCGAGTGCAAAAACAGATCAAAAAGTAGTGCACAATTATTGAATAAATAGTACTATTTATTTAATCATCATCATCATCATCAGCCTATCGCAGTCCACTGCTGGACGTAGGCCTCTCCAATTGTTCGCCACGGTGATCTATCCATGGCTTCTCGCATCCAGCTCTTGCCAGCCATCCTTCGCAGATCGTCCCCCCACCTAGCCAGAGGTTTATTTAATAATTGTGCCTATAAATAATGTGCATAGGTACCTATAAATGTTTGCTTAGAGACTCCCTCTCCGAAATAAAAATAGATCCGGTTCAGTAGCTATCAATTTAAATCGATTAGTGTCGCTAGTTAGAGTCGTCGCCTTAATCAATAAAAAACGGAGGGGGTTCTCAAGTCGACGCGTATTTTTGTCAAGTATTTAAAGTAAGTATTTATTTGCAAACTAAGTGTACACAGTCATATAGTTATTATTGCAAACCTTTTTTGGTATTGCAAATGACTTGAGCTTTATTAATAAAGGAGTGACAAAAACTATAGGTACATTACTAAACTTAATCAGTGTTTGATATATTTCAATATTTTTTAAATCTTTTAAATTTTTAATCTTCGTCTGCTAAGTAACGCGTTCAGTGTTCTAATTGGTAGAACATTCACCCGGATTGTGGAAGGTGTAGGTTCAAGACCCGCCTGAACACGAGATGAAATTTTTAAGTGTGCTATTTACTTAATATACAGTGTGTCCGGAAATCAATGTCCGACCTGTGAAGGTGAGTAAATATAATAAATTTTATCGATAAATCCTTTCTCCCGGAATGAGCTTCCGGTACCTGCCCGGTATCCTCACTCACTTGGCGAAATACAGCTAAAAGCACAGACGATGCTTTACGCCGATTTTCTGTGAGGCCGTGGTATCACTCTGGTCGAGCTGACCGATTCATGCCTCTCACGGTCAAGTACTCTAGTTGAATGATTTCACTCCTTCAATCTTACGTATGCCGTATACGCTATTCATTGGAGCAGTAACATAATGACATCTGACATGTCTCTTGTGAGCAACGAAGGCCACTAGTATATTACGTGATTTGAATAGGATTCAAAGCAGACAGGTTTATTATTGCAGTAGGTATCAAATAATTAGTAACAGTTGTGAATAGTCTAGGTAAAATCCCCCTATTCTCACGATGGTCTCAAACCATTTTTGAAAATAAAATATTTTTCATTGGTGTTTTTTTAATATGAGGAAATCGCTATATCTATAAGTATTTAACTTAGAGCGAGAGAGAGAGAGAAGTGGAGCTGCGCGGAGTTGAGCGGAGACTTATAAAATTGACCAATCCCATTAATCAGAATACACATCTCATCTATTTTGAGCAATGTAATTGGTAATTTTTTATAAGTCTCCGCTCAACGACTGACCGGATGGCGCGATTGGTAGTGACCCTGCCTCTTACGCCAAAGGTCGTGGGTTCGATCCCCACCCTGGACAAACATTCGTGCGATGAACACTTGTGTTTGTCTGGTGTCTGGGTGTAATATATGTATTTAAGTATATATTTGTGTTCCTCTGTTGTCTGATATCTGTAAAACAAGTGCTTAAGCTACTTAGTACGGAATCAGGTCAATGTATGAGATGTTGTGAGAATTATTAAAAAGAAAAAAAAACTCAGCGCAGCTCCACTTCTGTTTCGACGCAGCCTTAGTCTATCGTATAACGCTGTGATACAAACAGTGTGCTGTAATACAAACAGATAATAATTAAAAAATAATTATTTTCGCACATATTTTTTTTTAGAAAAAAACTGTCTGCCTGTTGCCACCTTCAATAATCCATTATTGAAGGTGGCAGGCAGACAGTTTTTGACGACGAGTTTGGAATTTATTACTCAAAAATAGTCAACTTTGCCAACTGTGGTAAGTATGTAGCCATATTTGTGATTCCCCTGGCCTAGGAGTAGAGTCCTCTGATCTGTTAACACCTTATTATAAATCGCGATCTAAAGTTTTTACCGTACTAAAGCTCATGTCATCCCGTTCTAACCAGTAATGTTAAAAGGGGTTAATGGTTAAAATAAGTCCTGTTATTGGTAAGGAGCCGAAGGAGAGAGGTAGCCGTGTGGTCCCCGGCAGAGTAGAATAGGCCACCCTCACTCTTACCGAGGTGTCGTAAAAGGCGACTAAGGTAAAGCTGCTGACATGATCATCAGCACCCAGAGAAGGAAAACTCTGCATTTATATCAAAACCCTCGCCAACCCGTCTGCCAAGCGTGGTGAGTATGGCAATTACCCCTCATGTGATTGAGGGAGGCCCGTGCCCCAGCAGTGGGGACTTAAATAGGCTGATGATGATGATGATAACGCTGTGATTATATACAAATCTATCCCCGATTTATCCCCGGTTAAAGATTGGTCGAATCCGACCTTATTAGTATGGCCACCAAGATTATGTATTTATCAGGAAGGCGATTAAAACGATTTCCAAGAGTTTAAAGTGTGCATAACACGTATTACAAACAGCGAAAACAAAAATAGATTAGGTGTTTTCTCGAGGGCGTGAACCTATATCTTGAGAAGTCACCAAATAATTAATTATTACTTTATATGGTCTCTAGAAAACAATGGCCTATACAACAATCAAGTTGTTTCCAAGTAGAGTAGTCCGTACACCCGCGAACGATAACCCTAACTGTAGAAAAGGGTTATCGCCCGGTCTTAAGTGAACGAAGCGTAATGAAGACAAAAAAAATCAGGGCGACAATCCAGCAAAGAGGATTCAACAAACGTAGGTGCTACATCCATGGAATTAGAAAACGCGCGCTTTAAACGGAATTTGCCATCTTCGGAAAAATATGGCAGAGTGCTAAAAAGATCCAACCGGCCCTGACGCAGATTCTATACGGGTGCAGTAGAGAAAGAACGTCGCCCAGCACGTTATCCCAGATCTGACGGTTTCGCGCGGTTTTTCAAGTATGGCTTTCTATGAAAGGCACAGTCTGTTTAGGGTGCATGGCTACGGCTACACCATACAGAGCACAATGATGAAAGTCTCAACACAAGATGCCTTCTTTTGGGGATTTTTTGAGCATTATATCTCAGAAAGTGCTACAGATACCGCCACACTCAGAGTCGTTGATTAACTTACTTAAGAAAAAATATTCACACTTATTTTGATACGCATAAAGACTACTGACACTAAAGTTAATGAACATTAGCTTAAATGACGTCTCTGAGTGCGGCCGTAGAACCGCTGATTTTTAGGTTGGAATAGTGGAATTATAGACTAATTGTTTGTAGTTCCTGTTTTTATAGCAATTATCTGCAATTTATTCTTAAGTAATGAGCTTTCATGTCAAAAATCAGCACTTATTATTTCGTCATATTTCGTCGGCTTAGTAACGCGTTCAACGGTCTAGTTGGTCGAATAGCCACCCATGACAATTCAAAAAATTATTTTCGTTCTTCCTTCCGCATACCTACATTGGACCGCAAAAAGACCAATAGATTAAATCTCGACCAACTGAAGATCAAAACCAGACTGTCAATTATCTGTTACCAAAGAGTAATATGTTACTTTGGCCATATCGCCCGGAGACAGTCCAACAATTTAGACAAGTTGGTGGTATGGGGAAGGTCAATGACAAAAAACGAAGAGGCCGTTCACCGTTGGTCGGATCAAATAAGGCATGTGACCGGACTCACTTTGCCGATTGACCTAAGACAAGCCGAGGATAGGAAAGATATTGCTATTGTGCGTCGAGTGCGCTGTCACGTGACAACTTGCTTGGACCTAATAGAGTCTTAAAACCCGCGATTGCTTTTAGAGCGTTATTCGCTTAATCCGTAGGTTGATAAAACGTAAAACACCGGCGTTTTATTGAGTCACTGTGACTTTGACTGACTTTGACTATATACCTACTTATTCTCAAAAAGTTACATTGTAACCGCCTCGGTAAAGGAATGAAAACAGCATATAGCAGTGCACTTGTGACAAGTGGAGTTACAAGTGCGCTGCCTACCTACCTGCTATATTTAACCCCCTTCCTACCCGGATTGGACCTCCGGTACCCTCACTCACGCAGCGAAACACAGCACAGTGCTGCTTCACGCCGGTTTTCTGTGGGGCCGGGGTATCACTCCGGTCGAGGCGGCCCATTCATGCCAAATCATGGCTCTCCCACGGTTCTTCCAACCAGTGTGTGAGCTATGAGTACTGCTCTTTATTTATTTACATAGTAGCTAGAGTTCTATTTTATTACACAGAATTTCTACCAAGTAGAACCAACAAAAAAGTTCTTTATCCAACAATAAATGTATGGTATAGCGCAATTATATGCAGTGTAAAATGTAGTGAATGTATAATAATATTAATGTATTTATATTTTTAATCAAGAGAATAATACGTTTTATTTTAATCAGAATGTGGCTTTTCATTTATGGTTCAATATTCCTACACGATTTCTTTCGATTCCTCCCTAAAACTTAAAAAGAAAAGTAAATTTTTGATAAGTTTATAAATAATTTAACAGATAAAGTAAATCGTTAAATTATCTTTTTTATCTTTATCGCAATAAATAAATGCAAACATAACATTAAAAAACTAAGAAATTGTGCTTTTTTAACATAGAAAGATTGATAAATTCAATGACCGTTGTTATAAGGTTACGTAGTCGAATTTTGTTGAAGTGTCAAATGTGGCCGAATATTTCAAAATGGCGTTGTCATTGTCTCAGCTGTAACAGTGCGACCACGATCGGAAGGCACTTCAATGACATTGACAGGGGGCCCTTGTACAACATATTTTCTAAGGGAAAATGTCAAAACAGCATTAGTCCCGACTTTTGCTACGTGCCAAATAACCGTGGGGTGACTATATTGACTTTTGACATTAACTGTATAACCTTACTTATCAAAAATATTCCGGGTGGTATATACTGAATTACAAAACAATACATATTGTTTTTTGCCAATTAATAATGTCATTCGTTTATTCCCTCGTTAAACAATGGAACTTGAAAACGCACGCTTTAAATGGAATAAGCAATTTTCGGAAAAAAAGTCATAGAGTGTGAAAGAGACCTAACGGGCAATGACGCAGATTCTATACGGGTGCGGTAGAGAGAGAACGTAGCCCGGCATGTCACTCCAGTACTAACTGCTTCGCGCAGTTTTTCAGGAATGACTTTAAATATAATCATATTCGCCTTTTACTTGCACATAATTCTTTCCACTTCACAAAAACTTAAAAGTCTGTTTAGGGTGCATGTCTATATGTTAAACAAGGTATAGCTTTTTACCTGCTTTGGTCGAACACAATTGAGTTTATTACGAAAATAAAGTAACGAAGTAAATAAACTTTTATTTTTATATGAGAGGTGGCAGACGAGCAGACGGATCACCTGATAGTAAGCAATTCCGCCGTCCATGGACACCCGCAACACCAGTGGAGTCACAAGTACGCTGACCTCCGGTAACCTCACTCACACGGCGAAACACAGCGCAGGCGCTGCTTCACGCCGGTCTTCTGTGAGGCAGTAGTATCACTCCGGTCGAGCAGGCCCATTCATGCCTAAGCGTTGCTCTCCCACATTTGAAAACTTGCGGATATTTATCCTCTTATAACCGTCAAGTTGGTGGAATCGGCCCTAAATCAGATAAGTGCCGATGTAGTCAGCTCAGGCATTCGCGTCGCGTGGCAATGCCTCTGAGTTAATTACGAGTTATGATGGCCCAACTCTGTTTGTGGTTCTGCTAACTTTGATCACGTTTCGTCAACGTTTCGGCTTTTGGCTGGTAAAGGAATGTGCTGTAAATCAGTGGCACTAAACTGGAATAACCTACGTGATTCGTAGTAGAGTTATTGGAAATTTACTTTTAGAACGATGTAGAACATATTTCCTTCAAACCCTTTGTACTCGTAATCGTAATACCATATTATCACAGTAGGTAAATACGCAAAAGCAGTATCGTCACGCTGCCATTTTCGACAGAAAGTTACCTACGGTATAGAGATGTCCTCTTATTTTTGTAAAACATAATTCTTACCTTTCCACTTTAGCATGAACATCACAACATAACAAAATCCGCCCAAGCCCCACCACC
This sequence comes from Marasmia exigua, assembly GCA_019059595.1. Classification (NCBI taxonomy): domain Eukaryota; kingdom Metazoa; phylum Arthropoda; class Insecta; order Lepidoptera; family Crambidae; genus Marasmia; species Marasmia exigua. Next base: position 1,768,460 of record CM032494.1, on the reverse strand, counting down.
GCAAAATCGTGTTGCTGGAGAATCCTGTCATTAGGGTCTTGGCATGTGCCTAACTTTTTGATCTGAGCCATTACTGTGTTCGATCGACCACTCTTTCAGATTGCATCGAGTGGTGCACCTAGGTATGCCCAGTACCGGTTCCGGGGTTTGTACCGGGCATGAGGGCCACCATCCTTCCATATCAAAAACCTTAGATTCCGTGTAAGGTGTGCGTCTGTGTGCGTGCGTCATTTCGAGCGTTTGTTCGTAGTGTCCAAACTGCTTTAGCGTAGCTATATATCTTATATATATATATATATATATATATATATATATATATATATATATATATATATATATATATATATATATATATATATATATATATATAGCACGAGAATTAGGCTCCTGGAGCCTAATTTTCGTGCTCGTGACATTTATTATCATACGTCATTTATCACTAAAACATAGTTTTTTGGTATGGATTCAGTACAGTCATTAGTGTAAAAATGATGTTGCCTTATAAATAAAAGTCATGGGTTCGATTCCCACTCTGAACAATCTATTTAAGTAAGTCTCTGATTGCGGTTTTATCATTGATTCTGCACCTAAACAGTTTAGGATCATTGTCTGATATAATTTATATTTACTCTGAAGTGGTAAACTCGAGCCGGAATTGTACCGAGTATTTATAATACCGGTAGATATCAAAAAAGTCTGGCAATATCCACGCTAAAAGCGAAAAATATAACACAAACAAACCCTAAAGGGATTGATCCCCGGAGGATTATGATCCGCTTTTTCTTTCAGTTTATTGCAATTTGCTAACGTTTGACGTCAGCCCCGTGGTGGATAACAAAGTCGAGGATTGACGTAGGATTATACAACTGTTTATTCTCGCTTAACCTACTGTAGTACTATGCTAGTGTACGCAACACAATGACACACACCTATCTATCTTTTACTATTAATAAAAAGGTAACGCCTCGGCGGGTGACTGATCTATCGACGCACAACCCAATCTACTGGACCGAAAATCATTAAAATTGAAACATGGGTAGTTATTATTATTAATGGCGCGCACTAATAAGCGGTTTTCAAAATTCAACCCCTAAAGGGGTGAAATGGGGTTAACGTTAGTATGAATATCTGTCATTTTTTATGTTAGAGTTTTGTAAATTCGGATTATGTTTATAAATAAAAAAATAAAATGTAGCTCTTTCAGTTTTTTTTTAATTCAACCCCTAAAAGGGTAAAATGGGGGTTGAAACATTGTATGGAAGATTCTTTATTTTTAAAGTAAGAGTCATGAAAATTGGTATTTGGGCTCATCATATAATTTAAAGAAAAGTGATTTGGGATATTTTTTTCTTCAAAGAGGTAAAATTGGGGTTGAAGCGTCGTAAGGGTGATTCGTCATATTGAGTGCTAGAGACATGAAAATTTGTATTTGCACTGTTTATACAAAATTAAGATCAGTACTTTCAGCATATTTTATATTCAACCCCCTAAAAAGGGTGAACGGGAGAGGGGGGGTTACAACGCCGTATAGAAGTGTCGTTATTTTAAAAGATAAAGTCATAAAAAAATTATCTGGTCTTTTTATATAAATTATTTGTGTATAGTGAAATGAGGTGAAAACGTGGTATGGAAGATTATATTTAGTGCTCATCAGTCATGAAAGTATTTGCAAAATGCACGACAGGTATTTCAGTATTTTTAGTATTTTAAGTCTCCGTTTAGTACCTACCTTCTTACCTATAATCTCAGAATTGCTTGACCACAAATCAAGTTTGTATAGAAAAACACAATTCCTAAATGTTTGTTTTTAAATTAAATTACCGAAGGGAAGTGAGGGCGGGCCACTATATACAATAAAAGGAGAACCTAAGTGATTAAGTGACTAGGAAAACACACACAGCTGAAAGTACTTACTCTAGAAACTTGAAATTTGAAAAGGTGGTTCCTTTAATAGTAAAAGTGAGCGCTAAGAAGGGATTTTTGAAAATTTAACTCTTAAGGGGGTAAAAAGGGGGTTATAGTTTGTATGTGATTCCGCCATCTTTGATGATAGGAATGTAAAAATTTGTATTGAGACTAATAATTTGAAATAAAAAGTAACCGAATTGTTTGTTTTTGGAAAATCGCCCATAAAGAGGATAAAATATGGGGTGAAATGCAGTATAAGGTTTTGCCATTTTAAAGTGAAAATCTTGAATTTCGCTATTCGTTCTCCTTATATTAAACCAAGAACAAGTTGTTTTAACATTTTTGGAAATTCAACCCTTAAGGGGGTGAAAAGAGGGTTTGAAGTTTGAATGGAAAGCCGTTATCTTTGATGTTAGGATACTGAAAATTTGTATTTATACGTATAGATTGAAATAAAAGGAAATTCACTTCAACGTTTTTGGAAAATCACCCCTTGATGGGATGAAATAGAGGGTTACATGCAGTATGTGGGTTTGCTAATTAGTAAAGTAAGAAACTTAAAATTGATGTTTGGGCACGGGTTTTGAATAGAAAAATGACTTTTAAACTTTCAACCCCTTAAGGTTAGTTGCGCGGGTTTAGAGTTTGAATGAAGACTTTTGTAATAAAAACTAAAACTGCGTAAGTACGAGTAATGCCGCGGGCGCAGTCTAGACAAGATATAGAACGAAGTGCTTCCGTGACTCTGTATCTAAATTTTTTTATCACCGGTAAGGTTTTTTTTGCCGCCGCCCATTGACATCCGCAATACCAGTGGAGTCACAATTTAAGTCCCCTTATCCCCCGGATTGGCCCCCTGCCCTCATTATTCGGCGTAATACAGCAACAGACGCTTCTTCACGGCGATTTTCTATGACGGCGTGGTATCGACGGTCAAGCCGACCAGTTCATGCTGAAGCGTGATTCTCCCACGGTCATCAATCAAAATAATAATTATAAGGTGTATATTGGCCAATGATGACGTGGCAAAAACGTATCTTTCAAAAGATTGGAACATTTGCATCTGGGTCAGTGCAGAGATGTGGAACAGTGAAACGCCTCATTTGGAACATCGACTCTCAAATAGATCCGTGATTCATTCCGCTCATTCGGATCATTCAGTTCATTCGGATCATTCAGCTCACTCGGATCATCCAGTTCATTCGCATCATTGGCTCATCGGATCATTCAGCTCATTCGGATCATTCGGTAGTTGGAGTGAACTACAGATCCATTTCAGTCGAATGATACATACGGAGCGAACATTAGAGATTCGGAACGGTGTATTAATTGGCTGAGTCGGGTCACTGAGTTGTTTCAGTAAAGGGTCACGCACGTCCAGAATGACCTTTGAAATAGAAATTAAATTTGGCACGACTAGTATTTTTACTGATCAACATCTAGTATTAAGCGTGGCTATGAGGAGAATATAGACGGAAATACTTGGGACACAATTTTTGACTATGTCACTTTGTTTGGACTAGTCCGGAAGTGAACAAATACATAGATAATAATAAACGTGGGAGAGCCACGCTTCGGCATGAATTTTCCGGCTCGACCGGAGTGATACTTCGGCCTCACAGAAAACCAGCGTGAAACAGCACTGTGCTGTGTTTCGCTGCGTGAGTGAGGGTACTGGAGGCCCAATCCAGGAGGAAAGGAGGCTAAGAGGTTGGCAGCGCAGTTGTGACACCACTGGCGTTGCGGGTGTCTATGGGCGACGGCAATAGCTTACCATCAGGCGTTCCGTCTGCTCGTCAGCCATATATCACAAAAAAAAAGAATGAATAGAAGTTTCTAATGGAGAATAGACCTTCATTCACAGCTGCTTAATTGCTTTTCTTGGAACCGAGAATATATGGTTTCAAGAGAAGTAGTGAAAAATGTTGGTAATATTATTTTCAATACGCACGAAATTAAATTTTTCCGTACTTTCAACAGACCGCTGAATGTAGCCACGTGGATTCCATGCTGCACGACCGTCATGTTATGACTAAGCTAGTGATAAGACCATTCGACTAGAGTAACTAACTCAATTTCGGATTCTGGTGATAGGATAGAACATTCATTTAGAATCAAAGAGTTAATATCTCTCCCCACATCTGCATAGATCACTCCACATCATAGAAGTAATTCTTACTATAAGTAACGGGATACCCCCTAATACTATTGTTATCAGATTACGATCTTAATGTTGCGTGGATGGATTGTTTATCATCATCATCATCAGCCCATTTAAGTCCCCACTGCTGGGGCACGGGCCTCCCTCAATCACATGAGGGGTAATTGCCATACTCCCCACGCTTGGCAGACGGGTTGGCGAGGGGTTTGATATAAATGCAGAGTTTTCCTTCTCTGGGTGCTGATGATCATGCCAGCAGCTTTACCTTAGTCGCCTTTTACGACACCTCGGTAAGAGTGAGGGTGGCCTATTCTACTCTGCCGGGGACCACACGGCCATGATTGTATAGGCGGATATTATTGTTTTGTCAAATAATTATACATACATGAATGCAAATAAACGAAATAAAATGCATGATATCATTAAATAACAACTTTAAACAATTATGCTTATTAGGCTAAATCGTCTCTGGGGTGGAGCACTGGTGACCTGTAACACGGATCTCTCACGAGACCTACCTCAGGCACCAGTCTCTCACACAAGGTACGATAATTAATAGCATTAGTCCACTATTGTACAACATCATAAAAATGTAGCCTATTGTGAGAGAAAATAAAGCATTTATTTATATTTATTATTATTATAGAAACAGTCCGCGTGACCTGATGCAATTCAAAGGTTTCCAATTAGTTTCTAGTGGGTTTTAGTGAAAAAATTTTGATGTTTATTTGTACAGTGAAGTGCTGCAAAGTGATTCTAATAGTACGAATCGTTGAATTGTATCGTTTTTAACACTGCTGGTGTGTCGAGAGAGTTGTGACGTGACAACGTGCTTGGACCTAATAGAGCCTTAGAACCCGCGATTGTGTTTAGATAAAACGCAAAATACCGGCGTTTTATTGAGTGACTGTGACTTTGACTGACTTCGACTGTTGACTACCCACTAATTCTCAATAAGTTACTTGACATTGGCAAGATGTCTTCGGGCAGAGGCATATTATCAAAAAACTCAAGTTCATGTCATGAAGAGGACTAGGTTATAGTCTATAGGTCTATAGGTCTTTGACGACCCGATTGGAACAGTGGTAGTGAACGCTGCCTATGATACAAAGGTTGCGGGTTCGATCCCCGCACAGTACAAACATTTGTGTGCATGAACATGTTTGTTTGTATTGGTCTGGATGTTTGCTATGTATTATAAGTATGTATTTACAAAAGAAAAGTATTATATGTATATATTTATAATCCCACTGTTGATTCTGATATCCGTAACACAGGTGCTTGAGCAACCTATCTCGGAGTCAGATCAATGTATGTGATGATGTGAAATATTATTTGTATTTATTTATTTATTTATGTATAGTGTTCATAAAATACTTCGGCGTGTATCAAGTACCTTTGGCTTGAACCAGGTGGCTTAAACTTCAAGCAGGTAAAGACGGTGACCAACTTTCTTGACAGTGGAATACAGTCGGCAGAACTAATTCGTGTAGCTCTTTTGCCCACTCATACCATCAGGTGATACTTTTGCTCGTCTGCCCCCTATATAATATTTATTTTATCAAAACTGTTATTGTGTGAATGTCATGCACGCAAGTTACGAGAATGAGTAAAACACTCCAATGTAACACAATTGAAGGTACAGGAATGATGAGATCCGCAGGAGAACCAAGGTCCTTTGACCTTAGCTCTCCTGCGGATGATGATATGTCTTTGCATAGCCCATAAAATTGCATGCCTCAAGTGGCAATTGGTAGGGCACATTGCGAGGAGATCAGAAAGCCGGTGGGCCAGAAAGGTCCTCGAGTGGAGGCCGCGTATAGGAGGTTGAAGCCGGGGCAGGCCCCCCTCCAAGGTGGAATCCTTTGGATGATGGCGGCACAGGACCGATCTGTGTGGAGATCATTGGGGGAGGCCTATGTTCAGCATTGGACTTTTGTTGGATGAAATGATGATGATCAAGGGTTTTTTTCCGTTGCTTTAATATCCAAATAATATTTTAAGAATCAAAGAAGAAACAACAAAGAACATTTTGTCAGCAAAAATTTATTACCTTACATTTCAATAAAACATTTTATTTGAATTAAAATTTCAATTCGAGTTAACTCGAATCGTATTTATGATAAGTTGGCACATCTCTACACGAGACCGCTTGTGGGAGTTCTTAATAAAAACGTTTTTCGCACACAATATATTGTACAACTTAGCGCTTATTTCATAGAAGTATGCTGGGTTTTGCTCTGTTAGACCATGCATACTTAAGTAAACATTTAATGTTGGAGTAGATGTTTACCTACTCCAACATTTTGTAAATAAGAATTATGAAACGAATGAATCTACACTCCGCATGTTTAACTGTCACTAATTGAAAACGTGATATGCTTTATTTCTACTATCAAAAGGCTTTACATTTCTTTTTTAAGATCCTCTAAAACTCCGCTATCTAAATTGATGATAATACAAAATCTTCTATCTTATTTCTATGAATGAAAGAAGTCTTGTTAGTTCAAGGACTACTGGGCCGATTTTTTCATGTAATAGGCGACAGGTTAGGGATGGCAATTCGTTACGAAAAAGATTGATTTTTAAATCGATTCGAATCGTGCCCTAATGATTCAATTCACAATTAAAAAAATCTTCTTCTACCTTATTTCTATGTATGAAAGAAGTCTTGTTAGTTCAAGGACTACTGGGCCGATTTTTTTATGTAATAGGCGACAGCTTAGGGATGGCAATTCGTTCCGATAAAAATGTTTTTTAAATCGATTCGAATCGTGACCTAATGAATAAATTCACAATTAAAAAAATCTGCGAAAAAACCGCCTTCAAAAACCACGAACTAAGAAGTGTAAAATAATATTTTTAACACTATACACTTCAAATAACATTTTATTACAGTACACTCGAGAAAACGTTTTACCGAAGTCGGCGCCTAATTCCTGTTGTATAATTGAATGTTGTATTAAATTACAAGATAGTATTGGGGTTAAAAATATCTATAATAATATTTTACACTTTTTAGTTCGTGGTTTTTGAAGGCAGTTTTTTTTTCAGAAAATGTTTTTTCAAGCTTTTATAGGGTATGTTTTTTGTTACAGTATTACAGTATTGAAAGAGTTATACTTTAACTCCTTACCGTTGAGAAGTTGACCTTCCATCATCAGCAGAGCCACAAAATTAATACGATCAGGAGTAAATACTTGTGCAGTTTTGAAAAAAGATACAAAAACATGACGTGTGCCTTTAAAATTTGAGGGATCCCCTCATTATTTACAGGATTCCATCATCAGATTCTGTTATCCTTATCGTGGTACCAATCCAGGACTATCTACTTTTCAACTAAAAGTGAATCATCCAAATTGGTTCATAAATCGATTGAGCAAATCAATTCAATATTACATATCGATTTAAAAAATCGATCTCTTTGGCTCTAATAATCGATTCTTCGATTAATCAATATCAGATTGCCACCCCTACGACAGATGAATTGATGGTAATCTACACTAATGGAGTCCCAACTGCGCAGCAAACCTTAGCGATTTGGCTGAAAATTGGTGGAGAGATAGCTTATAACCAGGAAACGTAGATAAGACCTTTTTATCCCGAAAAACATCAGGTTCCCGTGGGATATACAAAACAAATACGAGGGCAATGCCGCGGGCGGAAGCTACTAATTGGGTTATTGTCAAATTTCGCGGCGGGACAATTTTGTCCCTACGTAATTTTACACATTCCCTACTTGAACTTAGGTTGTTTTATAAGAATCAAAATCAGAATCTTTATCGCTTGTAACTGTAGGTATAACAATTTGCGGGTGATATTGCAACATAATATTAAGTACAGTCAACTCCAAAAATATGTATACACTTTAGGACGTTGTCACAATATATAATATAAGAAAGTAGACCTCTACTTTCTTATAGGTAAGTATTGTGACAAGGTCCTAAAGTGTATACATATTTTTGGACTATTATTTTTGACTACACAACAACAGTTTATCCATATCGGGTATGTAATACTTATTATTTGCAACTTACAAAATATAAAATAGAATATTAGTGTTTACAGTTGAAATATTAATTTAAATTATAAAAACAATTTCAGATAGCTACTTTTTAAGGGATTTTATTATTAACTTATATTTTAATTTATTTAATTACTCACTGCGACGTTGGTTCAAGTAATGTTTTTCCGATAAGAAACTAGAAAGGCAATGCAGAATTTATCGAAGTTTTATTTTAATTTACGGTAACAGATTTGTACTCGTAGGCTCCATACTTTGAGTATATAGCCCAAAAGGCTCCATATCAAAAGTAACAAAGTAAAACTAACTAACCAATAATGTAACTAATAATCAAAGTGAGCTAATTGGTTAAGCTAACTATCGGTCAAAATACACATTTTAGCGATATTTTACCATTAAGTAGTTACCTTTTTAATCGTTAGACCCTCGCGCACCAAATTTGACAATGACTGAACAATTTATTACTGTCACCATTCCTCTCTGCTACGAATTTTCGTAGCAGCTACGAGAATAATGGTAACCTGGCTACGTTGCTACGAGCGACGCGAGAGTTTGCCAGTCGGCACGGGGTAAACTAAGTTAGAACATTTTTGAATCTCTGCCTGCGGCCCGCATGTTTGCTCGCTTGTAGGGTGAAATCGACAGACAAAATTGCGAAGTTTATTGCACGAACTTTGATACGACTTAGTATACTTTGATTGTCCTTATTTGTGAGTTGGTCTGCACAAACTCTCAATTATTGCAGTGCATTGCAAAGCTTTATTCACCTTTCAAATTGTCAATTTAGATTTATCGCATGTTGATTCATCCTATCTGCCTGTCATGATTACAAAATTTATAGTAATAACTCAAAGCTTTTTTTTACGTCTACGGGCGAAAGGATTACCTTAAAGTCAGTGTTTCACGTGAAATAAACAATCATCATCATCTTAGCGTTTTTTCCCGGTTGCGTCCCAAGCTGTCGCTTTGGAGCCCTGGGTCCGCTTAACGTGAAATAAACAGTAGAACGCATAATTGTGAGTTAAAAATTAAAAATTAATTTCAAAAAATCTTTAAGTTGCGTCTTATTTAATCCTCTGGCTCCAGCTTATCTCAAAGAGCGATTCCAATTCTTGCAACCTGCCGACGGTCAAGAAATGCGGTCATGCCGCAAACTCCACCTTAGCTTCCCTCCTCATTCCTCAGAATCCTATTCACAATCCTTTACTGTTCAATCCATTCGTCTCTGGAACTCCTTACCTCTTACAATCAGGAAATCACAATCCCTTCCTATATTCAAGTTCCGTGTCAAAACTCACTTCCTATCTCTATAAATAGGTACACTGTTTTTTCCTTGTCTCTTCTTCCTTTTTTATGTGGTCTGCTCTCTGGTAATTTATACCTATCTATAAGAAATATTTTAATCGAATTTTGTTATAAATTATCTATGTATATATTATTGGGTATGTATGTATTGCTTATTATTATTTTTGTAATGTAATAATATTAATATATAAAATAATGTATATTTCTGCCATTCTCAATTTCATTTGTTAAACTACTTTGCGCTGCCTTCCCTTATTACGAATACGATATTTCTTTCCTCTACCCAAAGGTTGTCTGGAAGAAATCGCTACAAGGGATAAGACCGCCTTATTGTCTGTTGCTGTTGTATCATGCTTGTATTTTATTATTGTTCAATAAAGAATATCTATCTATCTTAGCAAACTTTAAACCCGATGGCCTCAGTGTGTGCATTTTATTTTTATTATATTATATAATTTTATTCTATACATTTGCCCACGCCGTTACCCGCCGCATGCCGAAATCTGACATAATCTTGATAAAAAGTATCCTATTTGCTTCTAAGCTGCTTCTCTACCAATTTTCAGCCAAATCTATCTAGCCGTTCTTGGGATATAAATGTCGAGTTATAATAGTTTTTTTAACTACGTCGGTAGCAAAAAAGCGTGCGCTGATATTAAGCGGTTACCGCAGCCTATGGACGTTTGCAACTCCAGAGGACCTGCATACGCTCTGCCGACCCTTAAAAACCTTAACACTCCTTTTTTGAAGAACCTCATGCTGTATTCCCCCTGGAAAACCTCTGTTAGTCTAACTAGCATGACTTTATTTTATATACACTGTCCTTTTGAAAACCTCATAATAGGTATCATAAATACATGACATTATTTCCGGGAAGATATTCTATTTCGTATTCTATTTTGTACGCCATGTGGTCCCGGCAGAGTAGAATAGGCCACCCTCACTCTTACCGAGGTGTCGTAAAAGGCGACTAAGGTAAAGCTGCTGGCATGATCATCAGCACCCAGAGAAGGAAAACTCTGCATTTATATCAAAACCCTCGCCAACCCGTCTGCCAAGCGTGGTGAGTATGGCAATTGCCCCTCATGTGATTGAGGGAGGCCCGTGTCCCAGCAGTGGGGATTTAAATGGGCTGATGATGATGATTCTATTTTGTGTGGAACGGCAGATTTTTTTTCACTTATTTGGTTAATCTAACATGCTAAATGGACTTTATTCACAATACCTATTATAAGGCTTTCGGGATGTAAACGATAAAAAAATGATCGCCCATCAAACCTACCCATTACCGACTAAATCAGTAGCACATAGATGAGATTACGAATATCTCGTAATCGGATCTCGATCTCGGCACTGGGTTTTACAGAAACTCTGCTCATGCCCAAAATCAAATCAGACTCAAATTTTGAATATGGCATTTCCGACAGTGCATTGAGGCATATCCTTGTTAGCACGAGTGTATAACTTGTGTCGAATAACACCTACAAGTGGAATCGGATAGTGTGTATTTGCATCGTATCGCGAAGAGGGATTTTGGTTTGCGTAACCGGCCCTAATTGGAGGTGTTGTACGACATGGAAGTGGCTCGGGGTCGACCGACACACGTGTAAACAAACCGTGTTTTCGCTGCCTCCACGCAAACTGGTGGCTTATTGAGGTGCTACATCGACAAAACTAGCTCTCACAATAGATATACACAATAAATTTATTTATTTGGAATCTCAACATCTATAAATAGGTACACTTTACATGCTAAATCTATTGATTTAGCATGTAAAGTAACAGAGAAAAAGGTGAATGAGATTTTAGTATTTTTTTCTTTATGTGATAGGTGGCAGACGAGCAGACGGATGGACGGACGGAAGGTCAACCTTTAAACCCCCCTTTCCCTCGAATTGAGCCTCCGGTACCCTCACTCACGCAGCGAAACACAGCACAGTGCTGCTTCACGCCGGTTTTCTGTGAGGCCGTGGTATCACTCCGGTCGAGCCGGCCCATTCAGGCCGAAGCATGGCTTTGCCACGATAAAAGTATTTCTACATTATCGCTTGAAATAATGTGCAACAAAATCCTTATCATGATCAGAGACCACCGGTGGTAATATTAATTATGACATTGTTTTAAATTTGAATTCAGAATACCACACGACATGGAGCTACGCCTTTTAAATCGGGCATGCGCCTTGCTAAAGCCAATTGATTTTGAATAAAAAATATGTTTTATCAAATAAAGGTTTAATTTAATAACGCGTGTTGCCTCCATGGCCTTCTACCACAGCTGTCAGACTCTTTAAAAAAGTAACTTCTTTCAATACTTGGATGAAAGTATAAACAGTGTTTTGAGACAAACTTATGTAAAATCTTCCTAAAAGTAAAAATCTCTTTATTTTTATAATTAATCTTTATAAGTGCTGAAAATGGGCACTTTCAACAATTATGAAGATTATTGTTACTTGTCGCTTGTAATTGTTAAAAGCATCTTAAAAAAATATTACTCTTTCCTTCAAGTATTTTAAGATGTAGTTTTTAAAAATCTCTTATAATATTTATTTTTATAATTTGGTAATGGGAGAGCCACGGTTCGGCATGAATAGACCCGGCTCGACCGGAGTGATATCACGGCCTCACAGAAAACCGGCGGGAAGTAGAAGAAGAATGGGGGTTCCCTGCGTGAGTGAGGGTACCGGATGCCCAATACGGAGGTTTAAAGGGGTTTAAAGGTTGACAGCGCACTTGTGACTCAAATGGCTTACCATCAGGTAATCCGTTCGCTCGTCTGGCATCTAGAACACAAAGAAATAACTAGACAGTTATGCATTTATCGGAATTTAAGTAAACGAATAGTTTTTTAGACTTTCGCGTTGCATTATAGCTACTTATAATTAATTAAGACGTACGTATACATACATACAGTACATAATGTTGTATCTCATAATTAATTTCCTGTTCATCTCCTTCTAAGTTAATTATAGTTTAATAAATCACACAATCAATAAATAATAATAACACAGTAGATGAAAACCATACATGTCATTCAATGATGGCTATCGCGTGCGGAAAACCCGCAAGATGGCGGCCTGAGGTCCATACAAGGAGATTTTTTTTATATGTGATATTTGACAAACGAGCAGACGGATCTGATGGTAAGCAATTGCTGCCGCCCATGGACACCCGCGACACCAGTGGAGTCGTAAGGGTATTGGGTATTGGATATTTTGTAGTCGTGATATATCAAATTTTCAATTAATGAATAAATCAGCCGATGATCTTGAAGCTGGACCTCGTTTCACGGGCATACCATTTAGCGGATATTTCACACGGGGGCAAAAAGGAGGTTAGATGTTTCTATGACAGTTTGATTTTAAAATAGAATGTGAAAATTTGTATTTAGACTAATAATTAGAAATTAAAATAACTCATCAAAGGTGTTTTATGAAAATCAACCAGAGGGTTAAATAGAGGAAGAAACGCATTATGGGGGTTTAACAATATTAATAGATAGATAGATAGATATTCTTTATTGCACAAAAATAAATTACAAGCATGATACAACAGCAACAGACAATACAATAAGGCGGTCTTATCGCTTGTAGCGATTTCTTCCAGACAACCTTTGGGTAGAGGAAAGAAATATCGTATTCGTAATAAGGGAAGGCAGTGCAAAGTAATTTCACAAATGAAATTGAGAATGGCAGAAATATACATTATTTTATATATTAATATTATTACATTACATAAATAATAATAAACAATACATACATACCCAATTAATTAATTACAATTAATGTAAGAATCTTGAAAATTATTATTTGGGCTGCTAATATTAAATCCAAAAAAAATGTTTTAAAATTCTTGTAAACTCAACCCTAAAGGGGGTGAAAAGTTATTAAAGTTTGTATGATAGTCCGTCGTATGTTAGGAATGTGTAAATGTGTACTTATATTGTATAATTTGAAATAAACAAATATTCACTACAACGTTTTTGGAAAATCATCATTTGAAGTGGTGAAATAGAGGGTGAAATCGGTATGGGGGTATCCTAATTAGAGAGGAAGAAAAATAAAATTGATGTTTGAGCACGGGTTTTGAATAAAAAAGCGACTTTTGAACTTTCAACCCCTAAGGGGTAGATGCGCGGGTTTGAAGTTTTAATGAAGACTTTTGTAATAAAATAAAGTGAGTAACACCGTGGGCGCAGTGTAGTTTTATTTTGAAAAAGAAGTAACATATTGCAGGATATCAAATCTGAATGGGCTAAGTAAATTCTTCTGGAAAATCGCGTACCTAAATAGAATTCGTTTTTCGATTTCACACATCATCTATCGCAAATACTACTCGGAAACGTGGCGCGCGTTTTGTGTATTATCGCTAGGGTTTTATTTTTAGCATTCCGTAACTTAAAAGAAAATCACTAAAAACACACCAAATCGCTTAGTTAGCCATCTGTCTGTCCGTCTATGTACCCCATAGACTTTGGATGCCGCTCTGCTAGTAACTCTATGATCTACACCTAGTCGAGACACTTTTTCTAAAGGCTTTGAGAAGGGGAACAAATTGAAAGTCTTAGAGTACCCGCAGACTACAAACTTTCTATCGGCCGATAGTTTAGTCGGGTTCTTAATCAGTGTGAAGTTGTATGCACATTACAGTGATTCAGTATCGCGTGCGCATTCAGTATGCAGTGCGCATCTGTACACATCTTCATACTGACTAAGAAGCCGACCAATCTATCGGCCGATAGAAAGTTTGTAGTATGTGGGTACTCTTAGGATACTCCTGCTATTTGGTTGTGAAAAGCAATTTTTATTTTAGAAGAGAAACATACTTTAGTAATCTATTCTAGTTCTCCTACCGATACATGAAGGCGGCTACCAATTTCAGGGAACAACCAAAAATGCAAGACATAACTTTTACATGCTCTTACTTTTATTTTACCTTCATATTTTAAAAATAAATATTTCACATCATCACGTACATTGATCTGACTCCGAGGATCAAGCACCTGTGTTACGGATATCAGAACAAACATCCTAATACTGTCGTCCGCTAACAAAAAGGTCGCTAAGGGCCGATTTTTTTATCCGTAGTTAAACTGAACTAATTGTTTAAAAAAGCAACCGATGCTCAATGGTCAAATATCGTCAAAATGTGTTTTATGAACAAAAGTTAGCTTAACCAATAGTTACATTTCAAGGAATAACGTCACTTTGACGCTGTCAGTTGACGCTGCCATTTTAACGCTGTCACTTTGACTATTGGTTAGACAATTAATTATAGTTAATTTAACCAAAAAGGTAATTACGGATCATAAGATCGCCCCTAAGCCACAGCGACTTTCTATGGCTTAGCGACATATTAGTTAGCGGAAGGCAGAATAAGATCGCTAACACAGGCACATAGGCACCCTTTACAGGTTCAAGTAAAAAATCTTTAGGTTTAGTAATGCTTACCATCATGCGAACTGCGCGTTTGTTTGTCACTGACGTGTTAAATAAATATTAGGGTAATGTACGACGTACGTATAGGATGTTGTAAGAACTTATTTATTCAAATGTATTCTGCGCTACCGGCACAATGAGTTCGGCAGTCTGGGGATTCAGGTTGTCAGGCCATCGGGGTGGTGGATCTTTATGATGTGCTTCTAATTATACCTACTTAGCAAATGAAAACTCACGTGGTTCACTTGTTATGCCCGTATCTACAAATGTTCACTAAGTATGATTAGTTTGAAGTAGACTGAATAAACTTAGGTCGTACGGCGTGGTCTCGCGATAATGTTCTGCAAGTTTTCGAACTTACTCATAACTTCTGCAAGCCGTCGTTATTCGCGCATTCAACGCCATTTACTTGTAAACCTAGAGATTTTGAGCCAGAAATAGAGGATCAACTTCCTGTTTCAAAATTAACTTATCTGTTCTTACACTTTGAACGATCTATGTTGTTATAGCCAGCAACGTCAGCGGCGACATAAAGCTTTGGAAAAAAATAGGAATAATAAGAATTTGATAAAATCTAACTCATGATCAGGCACACTAGATGACTCAAAGTTATTAACTTATCAAGTACTTCACGACACTAAATGTATTTCGGCAAAGCGCGAAGCGGTGTGACCACGAGTAATAGAAATTACTCGTGTCCACACCAGTGTGACAAACTTGGTGTGGACACGAGTCTGGAGCGTTCATTCGTTCAACTGTCTGGCCATCGCGGATCGAGGACATAGAGTAAGATAATAATAGACTGGCCTAGAGACAGACAGACGGACAGCGAAGTCTTAGTTAAAGGGAACCGTTTTCACCTTTACCTTTAGTTGGTCTGGTTCCCCTGTTAAAGGGTTGCGAAGGTTAGACGGCAGTGGCTTCATTGTAATTACTATGCTCCCCAAATCAAGAATCATGGTCCAAGCGTACCCCTGGCTCCAGAGTGACAGGGAATTACGCGCTAAAATGAGAATGAAAAGCAACATTTTTTCACTATGCTTCCTACAAAAACCACAAAATACTTTAGCTCGAAAGCTCCAGCGCAGCGCAGTGGCGCATCCCTATCATTTGTCCGTATCGGCGCCGCGAGGTGAATGACGCCAATATTCACTACATATCGGTCGACGTAGTACCAATAAAAGAAATAAGTATTCAATTCACGCATACATCGGGCTTAGAACCGTCGAAATGGGGAAATTGTTGTAATTTTTATAGATGTAATTTTTCAACATCACGAACATCATCTATTAACGATATATAATAAACAAAATATACGCATTGTCTTCGTGGTAACCCCGTAAAACTATACACTTCATTCATTTGCTTTGTGTATGGTTCCATGATAGTTAAGTCCTTGATTTCGAAGTTAATAACGCACCAGATAGGTAATATTTTAATTCGACCTGGCAAAAACGTATCTTTCAAAATATTGGATCATTTGCTTCTGGATCAGTGCAGAGATGCGGAACAGTGAAACGTTTCATTTGGAACATCCACTCTCAGATAGATCCGTGATTCAATCCGCTCATTCGAATCATTCAGTTCATTCGTATCATTCGGCTCATCGGATTATTCGGCTCACTCGGATCATTCGGCTCATCATATCATTCAGCTCACTCAGACCATTCGGTTTACTCGAACTCGAGATCCATTTAATTCGAATGGTACATTCGGAGCGTACATTAGAGATTCGGAACAGTGTATCATTTGGCTGAGTCGGATCACTGAGTCGTATCTGTAAAGAGTTACACACGACTAATTTTAATGTAAACAGAATTATTTTGCGAGCATTCAAATGTAGGTTGCAGCGTTAGCATTTAGTAGGTATGTACGGTGGCTCGCGTACACTTTGCCTTTTACTACAATTTTAAGTCAAGAGACGCATGCCACTTATTTGCCTACATCAGACCAAACCCGAATTAAAAGGAAATTATGTTTATTCATAAAGTTTTGTTTATGTCACAAACAAGCGCTCGGGTATAATTTAACTTTCCGATGTCATCAAAAGCTTCATACAAGTTTGCGCAGGCTTTTTTATATCGCATCACCATTGAACAATTTAAGGATGTTTCAGTGAACACATCATTTAAACATTCATCAAACAAAGTTTCTTTTTCTGTCCGTCCCTAGTATGCTTAGATCTTTAAAACTATGCAACAGCCTTTAATGTAGGTTTGCTTCAATAAATAGAGTAATTTAAGAAAACATGCATACTTAATTTCCAAAAATGTTTTCAATAGGTTGATGAAAAATAAAATTCATCAAATTATCCCCCACTTCGCTTTGGATTCTAAAAAGCGCCCTGGCCGTACATATATTTTTGCTCCCTTATCATAGGTACAATCTACTATTTCATCACACCCCTCTGAAAATGGATTTAAGAAACCTTTTAAAAACCATTTTTGTCAGCTCTATCGTTTAAGTGGTAATTTCTTTACAGGTATGTTGTTAAATGGTGCGAAATATGAAAACCATTTAACACGCTATCGCGTCGAATCATAACGAAAGTGGAAGTAGGTTTGATAAAGTGCTCGTAAAATTATTAGCAGTATTCCGGTTTTTTTTTGTTCTCTTAATTTGTTACTTGTATAATAAATATTGTAAGAAGATATTGTTAGGAGGTTTCGAGCTACCCTTCAGTCACTTTGTTACATAAGGTTGTCAGAACAGATGTCCGAACATTGCATTTGCGTACTCGGTACAGTATGTATCCGCATGCCACATAGACTCATATGTACATATCATGCAGCATACGAGTCCTTTCGACAAGAGTATGACAACCGACGTGGATCGACGTATCCCAACTGTTCTATTAGGTACGGTACAGAGAATAATAAGGTTCGTCACCCTAAGGTAAACTTTTACTTGCACGGCAAGAATCAGTTATACCAATATACCGTTTTAAAAATATCCGTCAACCTTCTTTAAATCAATGTTGCTACAAGCAAATCTGAAATTTCTGATCTAACAATCAAGCATAATTTTCTGTGCAACAGGTATTAGTCTGGAAAATTTACGAAAGGTAATAGTGCTCATAGCATATCAAATGAATCAATTTAAAAACTGACGAACCTTTTCGTTCTTTTACTGTACCTGTACTCAGTGCAAAGACTAGCGGCAGACGGTAGAGTATTACATTAATTATTATGAATGAAATTCGCCACGAGAAAATATCTTAACTGTCAAAATCATTATAACATCTATTCTTTGTCTTAGCGTTTTGTCCTGGTTGCGTCCGAAGTTGAAACCGGGAGTTCGCTTACTGCCAAAAACACCCAGACCAATACAAACAGACACGAACATGTTTACTGTGCGGGGATCGAACCCGCAACCCTTGCACCAGAGGCAGCGTCCACTATCACTGTATCAAACGGGTCAATGATTAAATGAAATACTCAGTCGTCTACCGCGAGTCTTTGCATTCAGTATAGTCTACGCGGGAAACTGCAAGCGGGATGCTAATTGATATGATACTAGACTGTGCCCGCGGCATTTCTCACGTAGTTTTAGTCTTTATTACAAAAGTCTTCATTCAAACTTCAAACCCGCGCAACTACCCCTTAGGGGTTGAAAATTCAAAAGTCACTTTTTTATTCAAAACCTTTTACAAGCCCAAACATCAATTTTAAGATCCCCTATACTGTATTTCATCCCCTAGTTTACCCCTCAAAGGGTGATTTTCCAAAAACGTCCAAGTTAATTACTTTTTATTTTATATATACGTATATATTCAATTTTTCACTTTCCTAACATCAAAGATGACGGACTTCCATACAAACTTTAAACCCCGTTTTCACCCCCTTAAGCGTTAAATTTATAAAAATGTTAAAGCCACTTGTTCTTTGTTTAAAAAAGAAGAACGTACATATAGAAATTTTCAAGATTGTTACTTTAAAATGGCTAAACCCTCATACTGGCATTTCATCCCTTATTTTACCATCTTTAATTGTGATTTTCAAAAAACAATTTTTATTTCAAATTATTAGTCTGAATACAATTTTTCACATTTCTAACATCAGATGGCGGACTTTCATACAAACTTTTAACCCCCTTTATACCCACCCATGGGTTGAATTTTCAAAAATCCCTTCCCAAATTTCAAGTGTCTAGGGTCAGTAGTTTGGTCTGTGGGTGCATTCCTAGTCACTTAATCACTTAATACCTTAGTCATTAGTCAGGTTCTCCTTTTATATAAATAGATACCATAATGTATTTTTTATTCAGTAATATAATAATATTAACTATAATATTTGTGTTCAGTATTTTATATTAATTTGTTATTTAAGATAAATCACTCACGAATAAGAAAAAAATATAATTTTATTTACATTTTACAAACATTAACAAGATAACTAAAATCGGCTATTCAGAAATAAAACATATTTCTACTTTATAACATAGGTAAAAAAATCTTATAAGTTTATTTATTGATTAACGTCTATTCAAAATGCATCCATCGTTATACAGCAAATACTTGTTGCACTGAGAACAATCTATACAGAGTTCAAGTTTCATACAATAGGTTTATAATGATCCTCTATTGCAGTGCTTTGGAGCGTGTTTGCCCTGCCACGATAACTTTGTATAATATTACTATGCTGCATTTAACAAGATAAATCAAAATTTCAATTAGAATAACTTGGCCATCGAAAGCCGAGACGATCATAATATAATTCCTAGACCAATATTCTTAACTCATATAAGCATAAGACAAAGACAAAATTCTTTTTTTTTCACATAAAATAAAGTACAAAATGGTAACAGGGTTTTTAATTTTGTATTATTTCACCAGACTGGTTAACCAAATACTACATAGGTATTATGGAAAAAACCAAACACATTTTTAGTAAGTAGGTACATGTTGAAAATAATTGTTTTATTTAATATAATATTATAATATTTAAGATAAAACTTATATTTTATAATAACAATGTTTAAGAGATTTTTACAGTATTCATTCAGGGAATAAATGAGATGTTTTTTTTTTAATTTTAGATTTGTATAATAAATAGGAAGTGATTTTAAATATCATTCCCGGTTGCGTCCGAAGCTGTCACCTTGAACCCCGGGGTATGCTAAGACTATTGACGCAAAAAAACACTCAACTAAAATTTAAGATTTCTTATGTCAATAACCATTGAACTTGACTCCAATTTTGATCTCACTTCTTTTGATTCAACAGCAAGGGCATGTAAAAGAGACTTTGGCTCTCATTTCAAATGTTTTTCAAATATTCACTACACTCTATTTGTGAATCATGTATAGAAGTCAGCGGTAATCTTAGACATTGGATGCCGTGGCATCAATAGACCTGATGGAGTTAAACATCAGTATAGACTAGTAATTCAAATTTTAGCTACATCTTTCTCCAATTAGGACACCAGGTCGCCAGGAAGGCGTAGACGGCCGGCCTCTCCGGCAGGCAGTAGCCCAAGGCCTCGAGCAAGGAAGGCGTCTTTACCACAGAATCGTGAAAGTCCTTGAAGTTTATCACTCCATCAAGATCAGCATCCAGTCGCTTCAACATAATGTCAACGAATTCCTGTGGCAAAGATAAATTGACGTTTTAGATATGTACCTATGAAGCGGCGAATTTATTTATACTTAGTAAATCCTGGTGATTTACATTTTTTTTTATTTACCATTTTACAACGATATTTATTCTTGTAATCTAACAGCATACAAAAAACGACATAGGCCATTACGAGTTTACAAATTTAAAATTATTATACTTGACTAAAAACTAAATTAATCTGACTGCATACTCAAATACTTTTTTTTTAAATTTAGGTGTAATTTTATCGACACTAATATTGCTAACAAGTTCGGAAGGTAGCTCATTCATAAAACGAGGAATCAACTAGATGGACCTTCGCTCCCCGTACGCGTTGATAGCGCGGGAGACGAAGCCGGTTTCGTGCAATTGCTCGAGTGTATACCAGGGTGTTCGACCAGAGTGTTTGTAAGGATTTCTTAAAGAAATGTTCTTTTAAAAGTAAATACTGCACTTGTGTGTGTAATGGTAAAACTTTGCAATGTTCAAAGAGACCTTTTGCACCTTGGACCTCATTTTCACTTAATATCAGTTACTAACTACTTAACTAGTTTTTAAATTTTCATACTTTATTTTGAGAGCAACAAAAGTATATTCATTCATGCATTCATCAGATAAGATTAAAGTCACCTACTTGTCTGTCGTATAATAAAAAAAAATCCCTGAACGCTGACTTGATTTTGGAGGAAAATATTTTCTTCAATATTTTTAGTTGAAGATTGTAAATTAGATCTAAGGTACGACATACATGTTCGCCCGTAACTACTTAGACCATATTGAATGTGTGACTCTGCTTTCTTTAGTATCATCATCATCATCAGCCCATTTAAGTCCCCACTGCTGGGGCACGGGCCTCCCTCAATCACATGAGGGGTAATTGCCATACTCACCACGCTTGGCAGACGGGTTGGCGAGGGTTTTGATGTAAATGCAGAGTTTTCCTTCTCTGGGTGCTGATGATCATGCCAGCAGCTTTACCTTAGTCGCCTTTTACGACACCTCGGTAAGAGTGAGGGTGGCCTATTCTACTCTGCCGGGACCACACGGCGTTCTTTTGTATGTCACATCAGTATTAGTTACTTACTACGTTTACTCTGTACATAACATACACAAAAAAATCTGTGAATTGCTTTCATACAAAATACCTGTCTTCGTTATAAAATTACCAGACTGTCCAATCCTGAATCATGGTCTAAGCGTACCCTGGGCTCCAGAGCGACAGTTTTGCACGCAGCCGGGAATTATACGCTAAGATGTGTAGGACCTGTTTTCGTGGAGTTATGTATAATATAGTATCTTGACCGACATTTTTACAGTTACTTTTCTACATCTAGATTTTTCAATATTTCGACGATGTCCGTTACCCGCAGACCAAAAATAGCACTTGTGTCTCAGGCATAAGGACGGCAAATTTCCGAAAAGGGTCTCTCCATGTGTCGCCGCGTGTACACTGAATATAATCATCGCTGTTGAAACTCACGACAGAAGCTTTAATAACGCATTAACATTTTTAAAGGAATTTCAAGACGAAGACAAATATACTTAATTTGTTCGAAAATGTATATGATAGGATCTAGATATTTATGTAATTAAATAACTCCAACTTCATTAAGCCTCAAAAACCTAATTAAAAGACTACTAACGCCACCTATTATGTTTCCACGGATCTAATTCTAAACAACCCAACCGTCTCGAGAGAGCTCGGTGCGTCTGAAACCAGCAATAGAAATTTCTAAGCACATCCGCTAGAAGCGCTTGTGTCCCGGCAGTGTAGTATTTTACAACGGTCTTAAAAGATGGCGCCACTTAGATCATAAAGAAAATATGAAAAAACTTGAGATTTCACCCTGCCGCGCCGAAATAGCTTTTATCTACGTTAAGGTGACGGGTAAGGCACACTAAAGTCGCCAATCGCTTTTAATCGCTGAAAGGGAGGATAAAAAAATAAATAAATAAATAAATATTTCACAACATCACATACATTGATCTGACTCCGAGATAGGTAGCTCAAGCACCTGTGCTACGGATATCAGAATCCATGTGTCGCCGCCGTCAATCAACAGTGGGATTACAAATATATGCATATAATATACTTTTCTTTTGTAAATACATACTTATAATACATACCAAACACCCAGACCAATACAAACAGACATGTTCATGCACACAAATGTTTGTACTGTGCGGGGATCGAACCCGCAACCCTTGGACCAAAGGCAGCGTTCACAACCACTTTTCCAAACGGATAAAGGTTTAAGCCCGAGCACGCATCTTACGCATCTCTGAATTGTTCAAATGTATCTGCACATTTCTACCATTCTCTCGGTGGTGAAGGAAAATATCGTGTGAAAACCTGCACGTTTCGGATAGTTTCTCAAATTGTGGGTATGTGCAGTGTAACCTTGATTCACTTGGTCTGGTCTCCCTGTTTACGGGATACGAAAGTCATACGGCATTCGTGGCCGTGTGGTCCCCGGCAGAGTAGAATAGGCCACCCTCACTCTTACCGAGGTGTCGTAAAAGGCGACTAAGGTAAAGCTGCTGGCATGATCATCAGCACCCAGAGAAGGAAAAACTCTGCATTTATATCAAAACCATCGCCAACCCGTCTGCCAAGCGTGGTGAGTATGGCAATTACCCCTCATGTGATTGAGGGAGGCCCGTGCCCCAGCAGTGGGGACTTAAATGGGCTGATGATGATGATGATGATGACGGCATTCGTTACATTGTTATTTAATTACCAGACTCACCATATCCCCTGGCGTATGTTTTCCAGTCGATACAAGCACACATATGGTAAAAACTTTGAATGCAGTTTTTTTTAAATAATGGAATGTTTTATATAAGTAAAACGTGCTAACTTAAGAATCCCTCCAGGGCCCAATGTTTCTTTCCACCCTGTGTCAGTAGGCACAAAAAAGGTGGTCATTATGAAAATCTTTCAGCGTTTCCAGACAACTTTTGGGTGAAGGACTCGAGCTAAATGTGTAATTCAAGTTTTTATTGGCCCTCCAACCCTTCCTTTAGGACATTTTACTCAGAACTGATGAGAACCATTTCTCTTTAGGGATATTGTATGTTTACTGCAGTGTCCTGTGATTTGAGCTTTCTTCATGTACACTCCTCCATCATCATCTTAGCGGGTAATGAACATTACGACAAAAAATCTTTTTCTAAAATGAAAAATACATTTCTATATTAGACTCAGAGAATTTTAAGAAAAATAATTTCAAAAATTTTCTGATATTCATGGAGAAAATAAATAAAATGTAAAAATCCTCCAGTGACGTCATCACTCGGCATGACAACGCTTTTGCTCACGTTGATTTAAAAAAAAACGTAACCCTAAAAACCAAACGTCATACAATGACGACCCGTTTGGAACAGTGGGAGTGAACGCTGCCTTTGGTCCAAGGGTTGCGGGTTCGATCCCCGCACAGTACCTACAAATATTTGTGTGCATGAACATGTCTGTTTGTAGTGGTCTGGGTGTTTCCTATGTATTATAAGTATGTATTTACAAAAAAAAGAGGTTAATTGTTTATATTTGTAATCCCACTGTTGATTCTGATATCCGTAACACAGGTGCTTGAGCTACCTATCGGAGCGGAGTCAGATCAATGTATGTGATGTTGTGAAATATTTATTTATGACAAGACTAGTCGCCTAAACTTTTTTTATTGTACATAATAGCACCAACATCACAATACGTTGAGCCTCAGGACTACGTGACTTCCGGCATATTAATTAAAATTTAAAAAAAATACACTTAACGAGAACTAAAAAATATGGGTCATCTTTTTCCTCTTTCTTTATTCGAAAAGCGTATAAATGTTTTTTTGTCGTATTGTCCATTCCCGGTTACGTCCAAAGGTATGGCTTTGAAACCCAGGGTACACTTGGACCATATTTAGAATTTAGGGAGGCTGGTAAGTTGAGTTGGAAGCTTTGTTGGTCATCTGATGGAAAGTAATCAACGCCGCACATGACCATCCACGAAATTAAAGAGATCGTAAGTGTGTTGCCGGCCTTTTTTTAAAAAAGAGCTCTTCTCTTGAAGGTCCCTAAGTCACGGCCGTCGGGAAATACTCCTGCAGCCAAACCGTTTCACAGAACTGAGGTACGTGGTGAAAAGATTTATTAATTGGCCTATATAAAATACTTCTTTAAGATAGAACGGGTCATGGTTAAGTCCGACTGGTTATGGTCGTTGAATAATTTTGACTTTAATATTCGTTTACTTTACTCACCTTTACAGCTTCTTCAACATCATCGTCACGGGAAGCCTTGGCTAGACTCTTCTTCATCAGCTGATACATAGTTTCTCTTCGAAGGGATCCCTCGCCCAGTAAATCATAGCACTGCAACAAGATAAAATTTATTCATCTCATCTCATCTTAGCGTGTGATTCCCGGTTGCGGCCAAAGCTGTCGCTCTGGAGCCCGGGGTACCCTTAGACCATGATTCAGGATTTGGGGGATCTGGTAATTACAATGAAGCGTCGTCGTCTGACCTTCGCAATCCTTCACAGGGGAACCAGATCAAATGAATCACGGTTACACGTTTCAGAAACTATCCGAAACGGAGACATAAAATCGCAATATATAAGGGCCCTAGTTCCCAAGAATATAAGCACTTCTAGCTTTGGAATCGTCACGGACGAGAAAAAAAAAGCGTCTTCGCCATTATGGGATAAAAATTATCTTATCTAAATAGTTAGTTATAAAGCACCATCCCCACCCTAGTAGATATAAAGCACCCTCGGAGATCAGGCAGGGAGACGGTAGAAATATACCAATTCCGTCTTGAATTCTTGCATTTTATTGTCGAACTGCCAAATCTAGTCGAGCGGCCCGAGGTCATTGTCCCAGTGCCACTCTCTCTCTCTCTCTCTGTGTGGTCTTTTTCGCCGTGGGGCGAGAGTACGGGCCTCTACCCGGGCATCTTCTCACAGACCCTCTAGGGTCTGGGTGTTGTGGAGCTGGCACGGCGAGAAGTGTTGCTCCTCAGCCGTGCGGGCCTCTTGCGGAGAGGCAGGGCTTGGCGTGAGGGGAGGGGGGAGTCAAGTCAACGGTGGTCTTCCTATTTTTTTTTTTGTTTTGTTTTTTTTTCTTGATTTGTATTGTCTTTTTTTTTAAGACCAGCAGTCGAGTCGGTTCGGTCAAGTCACCTCAGTCGTCCCTAACCGTCGCACCTATCACCGGTGACAAGTCAACAACAAGGTGACAAGTCGGTGGCAGGTATAGTCGTCGTAGTCTGACCCGGTGACACGGTTTGCTTGCGCGATGTAAAAATACGTAGTGCCATCTACCGGAACAACGGCGAACCGCCTACGTGCCTGCTTGTTTACTTTGTACAATAGCATAGAGAGCACTTAAAAAGGATTCGTAAATTTACCCTCTAAGGGGATAAATCGGGGATTAAAAATTAGTATGAAACATTGTCGTTTTGAAATTATGCCCCGAATCGTGGTCCACTGGTGAGTGAGGGCGGACCACTAACTTTATATAAAAATAAATCTAGGTTATTAAAGAACAAGAGAATCATCAGTATTTCACGATGATGTCCTAAACTAGACAAATCATACACTACGTTTCCAACCCAACCCATTTTTTATTTGCTTAGCATGCAAATATGTACAGACATACACCGTTGAACTCTTGCCATCTGTCACACTTCGGCAATAATAATGATAACCTAATGGGTTTGATATTAAGGCGAGTAGCCAAAAGTGTGGCTATCTATGCATACAATACGAGATTTAACGAAACTCTCCACGCTTGAGTGGGCCGGACGATTAAATTAAAATATTAACTTTCATCCATTATGATGATCGTGAATTATTAAGCTTCCACGTTTAATACTTTATTGTAATGTGTGGTATTGGTATGTGAAAGTGTATTGCAATTTTCACAAAAGCTACGCTATATAAAATATAATATTAATATTTCACAACATTACATAATATATTGATCTGTCTCCGCGATTGGTAGCATAAGCACCTGAGTTACAGATATCAGAAACAACCGCGGAATTACAATAATGTTTACATTTAATACTTTTCTTTTGCAAATACATTCTTATTATACATAGAAAACACAGACCAATACAAACAGATACTTTCATGCACACAAATGTTTATACACTGCGGAGATCGAACCCGCAGCCTTTGCACGAAACAGCGTTCACTACCACTGATCGAAACGGATCATCGTCTGAATGCCTATTCCTAAACAACTCGTGTACATATTAACGCTAATTCGCGGATGGGGGAGGGGGGAGGGGGGGACTTGACCCGATGCTGTTGTGTCACTCTTTTCATTCACAGTCTACCACTTTTTTTACTATTTTGTTAATTATTCTTACAATAAATTATATCTTTGACATTAATTAAAGGTCAGTCTACTAAGAAAATAACACACGTAACAAAATTTACATAAGCAATTCTGTCGGTAGTACTTTGCCGTATAATTTCTCTTATCCATCCCATTCTTTCTTTTTCATTCATCACGTATGTGTAATAAGATATAATTATCGCACGTAGACGTACAAAGCCTCACATGTAATTCATTTTATTTCGTATTCAATTTAACGTCGCTGGGAGCACCCTTGTTGCGCGTAGGCAATACCATCTTCATGACTGTAGAGGCTGTTCTGAAGCGCAGTGTGTGGACACCTAGCATCGCCCCAAGAAAGCAGTTTGCACACTAGTTCCATGCTACCAGCAGCAGATGGCGCTAATCTAACAGTTCCAAATAAGATCGATTCTACATCGCGCAAGCAAAGTTAGCGTGATGTATCGCGCCTTTTTGCAGGCTCTTAATGGTCAGCTGGTCTATGACAGCTGACACGTTGTCAACATATATTCATTGTGTTATAAATGGTTCTTCAAGGAAGTGTGTGTATTTATTGCATTGGCTACGAGGATGGCTTACATCGGGAATTTGTCGTTATTCGACCATAAAATAAACGATTGGGCTATTTTTAAAGGTAAACTCAAGCAATATTTAAAAATAAATAAGGTCGAAGAAAATAAAAGCGCAATTCTTTTGACGCATATTTCCGACGAAACATATCGCTTAGTTTGTAATTTAGCGTACCCGAAAGATCTGGAGGCGCTAAGTTATGAAGACTTGATGCAATTACTCAATGACCATTTCAAGCAAAGGAAGTGCTCATTCGTGGACAAGGCAAACTTTTATGGTGCAAATAGGAATCCAGGCGAATCATTGGGTGATTGGGCGGCACGGTTAAGAGGTCTCGCGAGCTATTGCGAATTCGGCATGGCGTTGGAGACGAACTTGCTTGATCGTTTCGTCCTCGGCTTGGGCTCTGGCCCGAAACGCGACAGGCTTTTCGAGCAAAGCCCGTCCACGCTTACACTAACTAAGGCAGTTGAATTGGCGGAGCAAGCAGCCTGTGCTAAGGAGGCGAAAACTATGCGCACTAATGAAACTGGTATTGGAGAGCAGCCTATGTATCGTGTCAGATTCCAGGAGCATGGAAAGCGAGGATACGGCGCCGCCGGTGGTGACGCACCGGAGCAGCGCAATGTGGAGCGGCGAGACATGCGTCGATGCTCGATCTGCGGCTTGGGAAATCATAATAGTTTCAAAAACTATAAGTGCCAAAAATGCGGTATCAAAGGGCATCTTAAGAAAGTCTGCCAGGGCAAAGGCTCTACCGGCGTCTACCATGTTGATGCGGAGTCGGAATGCGGCGGGAACAAAGTCGAGGAGGAGGCATGTCAGGAATGTCAAAAACTTTAATATAAGGTACGAGGCTGATAAGCCCATCAAGGTTGATTTAAAGCTAGCTAGCTAGTTGATTCAAAGTTAGCGTGATGTATCGCGCCTTTTTGCAGGCTCTTAATGGTCAGCTGGTCTATGACAGCTGACACGTTGTCAACATATTATTCAATACGAGGATGGCTTACATCGGGAATTTGTCGTTATTCGACCATAAAATAAACGATTGGGCTATTTTTAAAGGTAAACTCAAGCAATATTTAAAAATAAATAAGGTCGAAGAAAATAAAAGCGCAATTCTTTTGACGCATATTTCCGACGAAACATATCGCTTAGTTTGTAATTTAGCGTACCCGAAAGATCTGGAGGCGCTAAGTTATGAAGACTTGATGCAATTACTCAATGACCATTTCAAGCAAAGGAAGTGCTCATTCGTGGACAAGGCAAACTTTTATGGTGCAAATAGGAATCCAGGCGAATCATTGGGTGATTGGGCGGCACGGTTAAGAGGTCTCGCGAGCTATTGCGAATTCGGCATGGCGTTGGAGACGAACTTGCTTGATCGTTTCGTCCTCGGCTTGGGCTCTGGCCCGAAACGCGACAGGCTTTTCGAGCAAAGCCCGTCCACGCTTACACTAACTAAGGCAGTTGAATTGGCGGAGCAAGCAGCCTGTGCTAAGGAGGCGAAAACTATGCGCACTAATGAAACTGGTATTGGAGAGCAGCCTATGTATCGTGTCAGATTCCAGGAGCATGGAAAGCGAGGATACGGCGCCGCCGGTGGTGACGCACCGGAGCAGCGCAATGTGGAGCGGCGAGACATGCGTCGATGCTCGATCTGCGGCTTGGGAAATCATAATAGTTTCAAAAACTATAAGTGCCAAAAATGCGGTATCAAAGGGCATCTTAAGAAAGTCTGCCAGGGCAAAGGCTCTACCGGCGTCTACCATGTTGATGCGGAGTCGGAATGCGGCGGGAACAAAGTCGAGGAGGAGGCATGTCAGGAATGTCAAAACTTTAATATAAGGTACGAGGCTGATAAGCCCATCAAGGTTGATTTAAAGCTAGCTAGCTAGTTGATTCAAAGTTAGCGTGATGTATCGCGCCTTTTTGCAGGCTCTTAATGGTCAGCTGGTCTATGACAGCTGACACGTTGTCAACATATATTCATTGTGTAGTAAATGGTTCTTCAAGGAAGTGTGTGTATTTATTGCATAGCGGCTTGAGATATATACGACAAACGAATATGGTACATAGGAACATCGGTCGCCAAGCCATTAACACCTGGCTTGGCGGAATATCTTTTCGTAGGAATCATTTCAAATTCCTACAGCAGTATGACGGGGTTTGTAATAGGTATCTCTCCCTCTCTCTAATTTAAGAGCGACGCTCTTGACGGTGGAGTAGTCATTCCTTATTTCGACTCTATCAGCACCTTTAATTCCTTGTAGGTACGACATGACATTTGCTTTTTCCTTATAATGTTGAACGTAATTTCTTCTTCGTCTTCCTCTTCCTCTCTTTCTTTCCACTTTTCCTACTATTATTATTTTTATGAACACGTCATGTCGTATCAGGTGTCTTATCATATTTCCTCTCATTGATATCTATAGTTTCGAGCAGACCGCTTCTCTCTTACCATTTCTAAAACTTCCTCATTCGTTATTCATTCTATCCAGCTAATACCTTTCTTTCTTCGCCATCATACGCGATGGTGATGATGTGGGGTTGCGTGACTATCGAGATGTGAGAACACCACATCTCTATTAGAGGTCAGTAGATAAATAAATTGAGACATCATCACAACATTGTTCTGATCCTAAACTAAGGTTTTTCCTTGTACTACGGAACCCAGGAACAATGAAGATAACGCAACACCAAAAAAAAATCTGTTTACATACTTACCTTCATCAACAAACTCAAGTGTTGACGCGGGAATCTAGCCCGCAACATTTTTTTATGTTTTATATTCACAACTTACAGTAAACGCGTAAGAAATTCTCTCCTCCAGGTCTCCTCGAAGATACAGCGAGAAAGCTTTGGCAAACGTAGCCATGGTGACGAAAGGGGATGTCCCCCTATCCAGGGCCACCATCACTCGCTCCATCATGTATGCGTCCGTCATGCCCAGGCCATTGTGTAACACGTCCCTGAAGTGGGCCCTGCAAGTATATTTCAAACTCTTTTTTTTATGTAGTAGGTGGCTGATGAGCAGGTGGATCGTCTGATGGTAAGTGATTGCCGCCGTCTATAGACACCCGCGACATCAGTGGAGTCACAAGTGCGCTGCCAACCTTCAAACCCCCCTTTCCCCGTCCGGACCCTCACTTACGCAGCAAAACACAGCACAGTGCTGGTTTTTTGTTTTCTTTTAATTATTTTTGGGAAAGCAAGGGTGTAAAAAATATCAAAATCTCAAAAAAAACTACCTTTACCCTAAAGGACATCCTCATTTTTGATCCAAGTGCCAGCTAGTATTTTTTGTAGTACAGTCACGAGCTTTAATTTGGGACCCACCCAAGGTTGAATGTCGCGTAGCAAACTTTCGCTATTAAGAGCTAATATTTTAGCGTGTCAAAGTCATAATCATAATATTTACGATCGACAACTTTACTTTTCTAGGGGCAACCGTGCAAAAACGTCAACTTGGGCAAGGGCATACGATCATTACCGATATTTTACGAGTAATTGTTACGTGGGTAATAACTTTTTGGCCCTGTTTTCTACCTATAAAACAATAACAATAAACTATTTTCTTGACTGACACTGACACGAGTGACACAACATATGTTCGTAATTAGAAAACGAGACGATTAGATAAGATATTTTATGTCTTGACTTGACATTTAACATTATTACAATAAAGTTTCGACCTTATTGCATTATGAATGTTGTAACGACATTTAATGGAAATGGGTCCCAAATTAAAGCTCGTGACTGTAACTGCCCCCCTGATTATTTATTACTTTGTCATTATCCTTGGTTTTATTGAAGCTCAAAAATCTTCATTTATTTTCAGTGAATTAACTAACAAAAAAAAATATTTTTGCTGTAACCAAATTTTGACATTTCATCATCAGGGGGACCAGCCTAAACAGATTACAGCAAAATTTTATTATATTTACTTTAATTTTTACGCTTTACTGTAATTTACTTTAAACGCGCTGATCAGATTACTTATCTAGTATAGTACCAATAAGTGGTTATCGTAGTGCTTACCTAGATATAAGATCAGAAGCAGCTGGCTTTTCATCACGTTTTTGTATCTTGAAAAATATCACCATTATTTCTGAAACGGAAACACTATTATGGCGTTTTATTCATTAATTGACCTCAATTAAAATTAAGTTTTATCGAAGTGGATTTTAAACAAAAATGAATACTCGAAGGTACTAAGCGAGCGCTGTTAGCACAGTGGATAAGAGCAGACCTATCGCGCGGGGGTTCGTGGCTCGAATCCAAGCATGCACGATTTGTCAAATCTAAGCGCGTATTTCTACCATTAGCACGGCGGTGAGGGAAAACATCGTGAAGAAACTTGCACGTTTAGGATAGTTTCTGAAATGTGTAACCATGATTCAGTTGGACTGGTTCCCCTGTTACAGAATTGCGAAGTTCAGACGGCAGTCACTTCATTGTAATTACCGGACTCCCCGAATTCTGAGTTATGGTCGAAGCGTACCTCGGACTCCAGATCGACTACTTTAGACGCAACCGGGAATTACATTCTATGATGAAATGGAATCGTAGGTACTCATCCTCCAGATCGACAACTTTAGATGCAACCGGGAATTACACTCTAGGATGAAATGGAATCGTAGATAATCGTACTCCAAATCGACAACTATAGACGCAACCGGGAATTAAACTCTAGCATTAAATGGAATCGTAGGTACTCGTACTTCAGATCGACAACTATAGACGCAACCGAGAATTACACTCTAGCATGAAATGGAATCGTAGATAATCGTACTCCAGATCGACAACTTTAGACGCAACCGGGAATTACACTCTAGCATGAAATGGAATCGTAGATAATCGTACTCCAGATCGACAACTTTAGACGCAACCGGGAATTACACTCTAGCATGAAATGGAATCGTAGATAATCGTACTCCAAATCGACAACTATAGACGCAACCGGGAATTACACTCTAGCATGAAATGAATTCGTAGATACTCGTACTCCAGATCGACAACTTTAGACGCAACCGGGAATTACACTCTAGGATGAAATGGAATCGTAGATACTCGTACTACTAATATGTTTAAAAGGAAAACGTCCATTATTACTTTCCACTAGATTACCTTTAAAATGGAATATCGCTCCGAGCAAAATTAAAAACTACACAAATTCAACATGAATGGGAATAAAGCTTAAATGATGAAATGTAAACATATCTCGAATACGCTACAAGGTCATTACCATTCGAATGTAAACTTGACATTGACGAGTTCATCATTTTATTTATCCCGACAGAAACATAAACGTGAAACCGGAATCCAAATTCAATGCCTTTAGTGGTTACAGTATATGTATGTATATTTTATGATGATTCATGGACATAATGTATAAGCTCCATGCACACTTGTTTATTTATAAATTTTTGCAGTAAATTGAAATACTGAAACTATTATTACACAATTTGTAGATTCTAATATCATCATCATCATCAGCAACCCATACTCGTCCACTGCTGGACATAGGTCTCCCCTAATGCACGCCACTGCTCTGGATTTTCGGCTACTCTCATCCAGCCCACACCAGCCAGCCGTCGAATGTCATCATCCCATCTTGTCGCAGGGCGTCCTACACTACGCTTACCGAGTCGCGGTCTCCACTCAAGGACTTTACGGCTCCAACGGCTGTCAGTTCTGCGGCTAATATGACCAGCCCACTGCCACTTCAGTTTGCTAATTCGGTGGGCTATGTCGGTGACTCTGGTTCTCTGTCGGATTACATCATTTCTAATGCGGTCCTTCAGAGATACTCCGAGCATAGCCCTTTCCATAGCTCTTTGAGCGACTTTGAACCGGTGGACTAGTCCAGCCGTGAGTGTTCCACTGTGATTCTAATATATTAGGCATTTATTATTGTATCCAAGTTGAACGACATTAGTGTTCAAAAATTGACAAGATACTACCTACATACTACTGTACACCTCGTCCTACAGTTCATTAGTATTGGATTAGATAAATAGGTACTATTATTCGTAAGCTGTGAGGGGAACTTAGGTTGACGGGGAGGGCACACTAGCGACACCATTCGTTTTTAATTGTTAGCTACTAAACCGGATCTATTTTTAAAAAATTTGGGGTTACAACCTCTGAGCAAACACTTCTACTATTTATTAAATAACTATTCACAAATGTTGGGTCCGTTTTTGTACGTGAAAAATTGATTACAGCCATAAGCGGCCACTTTTAGCGTGAATCAATTTTTCGCGTACAAATGTTGGGTCCGCATTTGTGCATGGTTATTTAATAAATAGTATAAGTGTTTGCCGAGAGGTTGTAACCCTGAAATCATTTAAAATAGATCCGGTTTAGTAGCTAAAAATTAAAATCGATTGGCGTCGCTAGTGTGCCCTACCCGTCACCTTAACTAACATCACAAACAACAATACACCGTTTTTATTTTATTTTTTAGTCTATTTTGCATGTTTGATAAATAAATAAATAAAATGTTTATTAACCAAAACACACATTAACAATAAATCCTTTGACTCCCACGCTAGGCAGAGCCTGTCGCGTGGGTGTCAGATCCTGTGGGTTTCTGTAATGGCTAATTGTCTAGATTCATCGACGTCGTATACTAAATTCAGGTCTAGACTGAGTATGAATTAACAAACTAAATAAATACTTTTAAGAAATATATCGAAAATATTAATAATTTAATAAAAATAATATAAGTGGAAAAAAAACGCTGTTCCGTACATTTCCTTCGGCTGCATAAATAAAAAAAAAAATTATTTGCCAGAAACACAGTTTGCATATGATTGGTCGGCCGTGGCCCGGCACAGAGAGGAATAGCGACTTGTTGTGTCGGAGGCCAAGCTCCACTAGGGGACGCTGATCCATCTGAGTAACAAAGTGTACTTATTGCCGGGTGGATATTCTACTCTATATGAAACAGCTTTTTTTTCGCTTATATTGTTGATATAAGATGCTAAATGGACTTTATTTACGGTTTTCGGGATGTAAATTAAAGTAAATAGTTCTAATAGTTTGGATATTCTAACACTGCACTATTAAGTCGGTCAGTGCGTAATCAAATCATCATCATCATCATCAGCCTATCGCAGTCCACTGCTGGACGTAGACCTCTCCAATTGTTCGCCACTGTGATCTAGCCATGGCTTCTCGCATCCAGCTCTTGCCAGCCATCCTGCGCAGATCGTCCCCCACCTAGCCAGAGGGCGCCCTACATTACGCTTGCCAAGACGAGGTCTCCACTCTAGAACTCGTTTACCCCATCGGTTGTCGGTTCTGCGGCTAATATGGCCAGCCCACTGTCACTTAAGCTTGCTAATCCGGTGAGCAGTGTCGATGACTTTGGTTCTCTGCCGGATCACCTCATTTCGGATTCGATCTCGGAGACAGCCGTCGAGCATAATCAAATGAAAGTAACATTTTTACCATCTTTGAATCAAAATGCAAAATGGGCCTTACGAACATCTACTACTCCATTAATATGCAAATATCCAAAGAGTCCCTCTGGATCTCGATTTAAATGCTTTTACCAATTACATAGTAATCAAACCTTTGCTAATAATGTAAGGGGAGAAAGTATGAAATTTCCGTTTTGTATAACGATTTTTTTTCACATGATAGGTGGCAGACGAGCGACGGATCCACCTGATGGAAAGCGATTGCCGCCGCCCAATGGACACCCGCGACACCAATGGAGTCAAAAGTGCGCTGCCGACCTTTGAACCCCTCTTTCTCCCGGATTGGGCCACAGTTACCCTCACTCACGCAGCGAAACACAGCATAATGCTTACTTCACGCCGGTTTTCTGTGAGGTCTCCGTGTGACTCTCCCGCGGTCGAGATTTTCTTAGAAATTTGGTTTTCCATACTATTTTTTTTTAAATTTGCAAAGTAACTGTTCTATTAATGCTACTACTCAATAATTAACTGTGCTTTAATAAACAATGTTAAGAAACGTGTAGGATAGTTTTTCAGATTTTTTTTTAAATAATAATGTTATTAAATAACTGTACCGTTATTCGAAGCTTAATTATATTGAGATAGGCACTTCCTTTTTCCGCTTTTATTTCCCTCTTTTTCTACCGTATATCGCCGTCCCTCTCGCACTTTTCCCGCCACCGTCCCCACCAGGCAGTGTCCTGCTGTTTAATGCAGCGGACTTTTTGGTTCATTGGCGTAAAATTTTTCCGCAAGAAAAGGTCGTTCTGAACGAAGTACACCTAGTGCTGGAAAACGACCATAATTTTACTTACGAGTAACTGTTATTATAATACAAATATTTGAAACAATAAATTGATCTCGTGGCGCAAACCCGAGGTAAGTAAGTCCCTAACTGTTTATAACGGTGTTACCGTTCGCGTACATTACAATCGTGTACAAAGCATTATCTACCTTCAATATTTATTTTTTATTAACTCTACCGATGTCGTGTGATAGTTAACGTGATTGTGTTGTTTTGTGTCTATAATTTAAATATTTTAGATGGCCGACGATAACGTAGTACCCGAAAATAATTCGGGTAACAATGAAACGAAGTCGGTCTACTAGTTCCAGCAGTTCGAGTTCGAGCTCTTCTTCAACAAGTGATTCGACATCTAGTTTTCAAGATACGAAGAAAATATCTCGTCGTGATCGCCGCCGCCGCCGATGCAAGGGAAAGGGCGGCAAACGTAATCGCAACGATGAAAGGTTAGACACGCTATTTAATGCTTTTAGTGAATTACGTGATCAGTTAACCCAAAAACAAAATTCTCAACATTGTTCTAATAATCAAATTTATGCATAAATTTAGAAGATCATTCATCGTTAGTTGATGATAATGTAAGTAGAATATTGTAAAACGCTATGTCAGATAGTGAAGACAAAGCCCCTTTTAAGTTTAATTTAGCTACTAAAATAAAAGACCCATCGGTTCCCAAAGCTCCCGTCAATTATTTGAATACCCTCAAGGACATTCAACATTTTGTGAAAGACGAGTGGTTCGAAGTTCGTTATGCTGAGACGCAAAAGAACTATAATTTTGCACCCGGTTTTGTCGAATTGGAATAATTTGCGACATTTAGCTTATGCCGAAATCTTACGCGGCCTTGACTTTTGGAATACTGAAACAAAAAGAGGTTTTGGAAACTACCCTCCGAAAATTGTTAATATGGGGTAAATCGTGTGATCAAATCAAGTTTGACGACCTTGACGCTAAGGTCACCGAGTTATTCCAAAACAGTGATTTACAGAAGGTTTCTTCAGATCTTTTGCAGATCGTTTGTGGTCACAGAGCCGAATCCATTCTAATGAGAAGGGATGGCATAACCAATGCGGTTTGTGATCCATTGATAGACTAGACTGACCAGATGGCGCAATTGGTAGTGACTCTGCCTCGCACGCCAAAGGTCGTGGGTTCGATCCCCACTCTGGACAAACATTCGTGCGATGAACACTTGTATTTGTTCAGTGTCTGGGTGTAACAATGTATTTAAGTATATATTTGTATTCCTCTGTTGTCTGATATCTGTAACACAAGTGCTTAAGCTACCTATACTACTACCGCTTCGCAAGCGGCAAACAAACCTAACTCCCACCCCTCGCAGGGGTTGGTACCTCGAAGCATACCCTCGCAGGGTTTAAATGCTCATGGACGAAACAGCCACAGTTATACTACTAGCGCTTCGCAAGCGGCAAACAAACCTAACTCCCACCCCTCGCAGGGGTTGGTACCTCGAAGCATACCCTCGCAGGGTTTAAACGCTCATGGACGAAACAGCCATAGTTATACTACTACCGCTTCGCAAGCGGCAAACAAACCTAACTCCCACCCCTCGCAGGGGTTGGTACCTCGAAGCATACCCTCGCAGGGTTTAAACGCTCATGGACGAAACAGCCACAGTTATAACTGCAATTGGCTGTCTTGCACTCCCTCGCAGGGATGTGGCCATTACCAGCACCGTCCTACGCAAGGACAAAAAGCTAATAACAATAAGC
Organism: Marasmia exigua; assembly: GCA_019059595.1. Taxonomy (NCBI): domain Eukaryota; kingdom Metazoa; phylum Arthropoda; class Insecta; order Lepidoptera; family Crambidae; genus Marasmia; species Marasmia exigua. The sequence goes on along the minus strand of CM032494.1, from coordinate 1,731,093 downwards.
CGGTAAGTCATGGAAGTAAAAATACATTTCGATCTCGTACCGGACACCAGTCCAGGTACGATGACATCAATAAACCTTATCGAAAGAGGAATTATTCACCAGGTCGTCAAATCAGTAACAAAAAGAAACGATTTTGGACATGATAAACCTTTTATAGCGGGTGGGTTGGAACATTATTATAACCAATGGAAAGAACATGATGCACCTGAAACTTTATTAAAAGTTATTTGAGGGTATCGCATACCTTTCGTCGAAAAAACCTCCACTAATCATGCCAAATTTTAAAAACAAAAGCCTGTCACACACCTGTATCTGAGAGTATGACCGCTTCTATAAATAAAATGAAAATAGAGGGTATACTTGAAACGGTTAAGCCTTCTCCTAGTTTTGTTTCGACTATGTTCCTGGTACCAAAGAGCGATGGCAGTCAGAGACCAATTTTTAATTTGAAAGCGCTCAATCATTTTGTATATAAAAGCAAATTTCGTCTTTTGAGTGTGCAGCGCGTACCAAATTTCCTCCAAGATAGAGACTGGCTCTGTAAAATTGACCCTTCGCAAGCGTACTTTCACTTACCAGTCGCTCAAGGTCATCGCAACTTCCTCAGACTCATATATAACAAAGAATTATCAGAGATGACTTGCCTACCCTTTGGTCTCAGTTCAGCACCCAAAATTTTCGCATCACTTACTAATTGGATTGCTCAGATGCTCAGGAATCAAGGCATACGCGTTGTAGTCTATTTTTTCTCTTGGCTCACCAAGACCGAGACACGTTGATTTATCATGTTCAATTGCTAGTAAATCAACTCCAATACCTGGGATGGCAAATAAACTTTGAAAAGTCTATTTTGAGTCCTCAAACTAGTCTAGAGTATCTGGGTTTAATATGAATGGCTGAATGAGAAAACCTTACCGATACAGAAAATTAAATCCATATTAGCAAGAATATCCAATATTCTTAGACAGAACAGTGTTTCAGTTCCTAAAGGTCGACTAAATCACAGACATCTATTGGTCCTTCTCATATTATTAGTAAAAAGGAGAGATCTGAATTGTCATTCACTATCACAACATCACATCAGTGAGTTAAAATGGTGGTATAAGCATTGTCATCTGCCAACTCCGATTCATGTGGCTGCCCCAACACATTTCCTGGTAACTGATGCTTCGGATGTGGCTTGGGGCGCACACTTAGACAATATGAAAATTTCGGGACACTGGTCTGATAAAGAACAGCCATTGCATTGTAACCAAAAAGAGTTGATAGCCGTTTTAAAAGTTGATAGCCGTGTGAAAAACACATTATCAATTTTCACGACACAGCACTGTTTTGTTACAGTGCGATAACAAAACCGTGGTCGCATATATTCGTAACAAGGGTGGAACGAGAGCCATCTATAATATGAATATAATATTTGACATTTTTTAAAATAGAAGAATATGACATTCAGTTAAATCCATGCCGACCATCTGTCCCGCAACCGTGTCATACCAGAACGGCACCTTGTAGCGCGTTGCGTCGAGAAAATGTTCAAGAAATTCGGAACCCCAGTAATCGATCTATTTGCTTCGGCAACTGCACATGTAGTAGACAATTATGTGTCGATAGATCTCTCAGACAAGCAAGCGCTGTTTCACGACGCTTTTCAAGGCCATGGCACTACAGTTTAGCTTGGGTCTTTCCGCCCCCTTATCTGATCCCAAAAGTGTTGAATCATCTCAACCGAGCAACAGGCACCTATCTTCTGATAGTACCTCGCTGGGACAAGGTGTTTTGGAGGGCAGACCTCAAGTCCAGGGCGATAGCAGCTCCATACTCGTTGAGAAACCTCGAGCAAGCATTGATCGACACGACCACAAACCTCCCCCCACCTCAAGTCCACAAAATGACGATGGAGATTTGGCTATGTGGGGGTGGTCTGAAAGTTTAGCAGGCTGGAGCCAAGAACAGTTAGGCTTGTTGAAATCTTCCTTCGGCGACCTTCTACACAAAGAACTTACCAAGTAGGCTGGCGTCGATGGCAGGAATGGGCTGAGCGAAATAATGTAAATTATAAGAGACCGGACGTCTCAGAAGTCGCAAAATTTTTAGCTGATTTGTACCTAGTTGACAAACTATCATATAACTCTGTTTACTACACAAGTCAGTTGTTTCAAACTTATGTGATGTAAACATTGCTGAGAGGATTAGTAGCCATCCTCTTGTGAAACATATTTTGAAAGCCGTATCGTTAAAAAGGCCTATTGCTCACAAACCTCCAATATGGAATATTGATGTCTTGGCATCCTATTTGAATAAGTATACGATAGACGAGAATAACTACTTTCAAGTCTCAAGACACGCAGCAATTTTGCTTGTCCTATGTTCAGGGAGACGTATACACGATCTCACGTTACTTAACATTGACTGTGATCATTGCGCTAAAAATGACGATTTTATTATATTTTGGCCCACTTTCGGTTCCAAAACAGATTCTGAAAAATATAGACAATCGGGTTGGAAGTTACTCTCTAACCGAGATAATCATAATCTCAACCCTGTCTACTGGATTAATCGTGTAATCTCTTTACTTCAAAATAGGCGAAAGCTGGCTAAATGTAACAGCTTATTTGTATCTATTAGAGGCCAACCTATAGCTGCCTCACGGGCCATAATAGCAGGATGGATTAAAACTATTCTACAAGATGCCAATATTATTACTAAATATTACAAACGTCAGGTTGTATCAGCACCGCCAACAACTAGTATAACTGATCTATTCCATCCCGTTTGATCTATTATAATCAAACGGGATGTCAAAGAAATGTCTCTCTTGCAATATAGAAATACCTAAGTGTATCTGTGATTTTATAATTATAAATTGTAAAATGTTTTTTACTGATTCCTTCCTTGTATCTACAGGTTATAGGACTAATTAAAAACTCTATTCACAAGTGTTTACCTAATGTTATTATCAACGTCAAGTCAGTTACCAACATATGTTTGATTTATTAAACGCATCCATGATTATTCAATTCACATTGGCGTCCACCTCAACCACCAGGCGATAACAAACAAGTCTCAATATAATTAAGCTTCGAATAACGGTACAGTTATTTAATAGCAGCGTTTTACCTACCAATAAAACGCTTATTAAAATACTTACCTTATTCGAAGCTTAAAGTTTATCTCTGCCTGGCTTACACAATGAACCAAAAAGTCCGCTGCATTAAACAGCAGGACACTGCCTGGTGGGGACGGTGGCGGGAAAAGTGCGAGAGGGACGGCGATATACGGTAGAAAAAGAGGGAAATAAAAGCGGAAAAAGGAAGTGCCTATCTCAATATAATTAAGCTTCGAATAAGGTAAGTATTTTAATAAGCGTTTTATTGGTAGGTAAAACGCTGCTATTATTGATAAAAACGTCGATTCCGTCAAGTAATAAAGCGCCAATATCAAGATTTTTTGCCCTGATATAATAATATCTGATTTCTATTTATTACCTTAAACATATAATTATAAATCAAAATAAAATTATACTATACTTATGTACTGACTTTAAGCTTTTTAAAGGAGTTATGGGTGATTCTTCGAAATTTGACCTTACGGTTTCTTCGTGTCTCAATTCGTTGGGCTCAAAAATATTGTTCAAATTAGAATTTTAATTTTAAATAAGAACACCTACCCTTCTTTCAATTTAAACTTCTTCTGATTTAAATATAAACTTCTAATAATTTCGGAGAATCACCCTTATTATCTTATTGTGTCTAGAAAAAGAAACCGGAAATTTCTTAATTTAACCCCTATTACTTACAAATGACAGCTGTTATAAGTATCGACTTATAATTTTTAGAACTTTTCATATAAAGTCGCTTGCATGTACGAGTATCGAGTAGAGGGCACACTAGCGTCGCCAATTGATTTAAATTTTTAGCTACTAAACCGGAACTATTTTAAATAATTTCGGGGTTAAAATCTCACGGCAAACATACTACTTATTGAATAACCATGCACAAATGTTGGGTCTGTTTTTGTACGCGAAAAATTGATTTACGCCAAAAGCGGCTATTTTGGCGGTAATCCAAAATTAAAATGCAAAAGCAGATCAAACAGTTAACTATAAGTATTAAATAAATAGTATAGGTGTATGCCGAGAGGTTGTAACCCCGAAATTGTTTAAAATAGATCCGGTTTACTAGCTAAAAATTAAAATCGATTGGCATCGCTAGTGTGCCCTACCTGTCACCTTAAGCAAGCTAACTAGTTTACGAAATAATCCCATAATTTATAAATATCTCTATTTTGTAGTCAGACCATGGTGTTTTATATTTTATGCCATTCGTTGAATACAGGCCTCAATACCACGTAGACAAGACACATGAACACACATGAAAACCCGACGGGCCGGTTTGATTTTAACAGAAATGCTTACAACATAGGGTGCCCGCATTCTGTGGCCGACGGCTTAGTCCACCAGGTTACCGGCGCGGTTTCGGTGATTGTACAGCCAGATGTGTCCAGATACGAAGAACCAAAAATCAAAGAGGTGCAGAAGTCAACCTCATGTATATATATATAGGACTTACGAGTATAGGCATCCACTTTACTTTTCATACCTACTCTCAGCGACCACGCTAGGTTTCCCAACTACTAACACTCATGTCTAGATGTTTAATTTAAATTATTGTGAATAAAATAAGATAAATAGCAATATAAACCTTATAAATAAAACTAGGTTACACTTATCAGATATGAATATCGAAACAAAAATTAGCAATCAGTCTAATGTTTAGCAACGTATTTGTACTATTTTTTTTAGTGATAAAAAGCAAACGAGTTGCGGATTGCCTGATGGTAACCCATGACCATCGCCATAGACCCTACACAAGCTACACGTGGAGGTATAAAAGCGCTGCCATCTTGAATTCCTCCAGTACACTCACTCACTCGGCAAAACACATCGCAAGCGCAGCTTCATGGAGGTTTTATGTGAGCTTACTATCACTCCGGTCGAGCCGATTGATTCATGATTGGCTTTCTCACGGTCAGGTCAGGACGCACCCTAAGTAGTAAGTAGAGGTCTCTGCGTGACTTAGGGTATCGTATAGCTGACGATGAAGGAAAAACTCACGTTCCAGTTCGTCAAAAGTAAAATGGGTGTCTTTCTGTATCTCTAGCCACATGGCACCATTTTTCTTTCGGAAACGGATCTCCTCCATGGGATCCAATGCTGAGTCTAGTGACGCCGACATTTTCGAGTGTTATTTTGGATTTATCTAAAAATAAAGAACGAAATATAAAATATGATTAAAAACTACTGTTATATTATGACAGTTTGAAATGACAGTTTTAAAATACAAAATTCATGATTGACGTACAGTGCGACTACGATAAGAAGGCACTTCAGTGACATTGACAGGAGGGCGTTGTTCAACGTTTTCTCAATGCGAAAATGTCAAAACAGCATTGGTTCCGACTTTTGCCACGTGCCAAATAACCGTGAGCGGACTGAAAATTCATGGAATTCATAAACATGCGTTTTCTAGTTCCATGGAAATATTATATTGAACTGACAACATAGAGTAAAGTGCAACTACGATCAGAAGGCACTTCAGTAACATTGACAAGGGACAATGCATTGGGATAATCAATGGGAAAATGTCAAAAACACTTGTAAAGAAAAAAGTCGTAACTTTTGCTGTTACGACTACCAAATACTATGAGTACCAAACAACCGTAGGTATAATATAATATTTTCTAGTTCCATGATATTAGTATAATGACCATAGACGAGCAACATGCGTTATCTCGCTAGTTCCATGCAGCGCGTTTTCCATGGAACTACAAAAAGCTTTGTTGCATGGACCTCACCATAAATTAAGGTACCTAACTATTCTACCTTATACGATGGTGCTGACTATCAGCATCACGATCAGCATCATGATCAGCATATGATCAGCATCATAGTTCTATGGTGCTGACACTGCAACTTTTAAGGAAAGCATTCGCGTCCATCCACACTTATTGGTCTGTGCTGGTCTATTCAATCTCGCCAAGCAGCCGGAAACCAATATGCTTCAAGCTGTGGCTTCAAGTCGCTTAATTGTAATTACAAGACTTCCCAATCATGGTCCAAGCGCACCCTGAGCTCCACAACGACAGCTCTGGATGCAACCGGGAATTGCACGCTAAGATGGGGAGGAGGATTAAATAAAATTAATATATTATTGAAAATAGCCAATAAACAAAGACGGAACGAAATTCGCCGGAGGCCCCTAATTTCACATAGACTTACAGAAAAATAACAGAAAGAGAAACTCTCCCTAATTAGATAAGAGCAATTATCATGGAAAAACAAACATGATATCCTGTATCCAATTAAAAAAGAGTGCTTATGATTGCCCAAAATACACTAAGTGGAGGAATATGTTGTAATGTAATATGCCTTTTTCCAATATGTTCTTTGAACTTATTGTCTCGTCGTGTCGGATTTTTTCCCTGAAAGTGTAATATGAATGAATGAATGAATGAATGAATGATATTAATTATTTGCGTAAAACATGGTGAAAAAGTTGGAACGACAGGTATAAGAGTACAGCACGTTGATCCAGTGTTGTTTTTTTATAGTGACACAGTAGGTATATTAGCTCTCCTCAGCTTGATGGTAAGCAAAAAAAGAGCCCACGTTGCAATTACAACGGAAGCGATCTCAGGCATCACCTCCGATGGGACTGCCATACTGGCCCGCAAGATGCTTCTTCACGCTTCGTTTGAAGGAATCCATATTGTAGGAGGTGGAAATACATGTTGCGAAGAGCAGACGGCAATCCTTCATTGCAATCAGACTTCCCAAATCCTGGATCATCGTCCAAGCGTACGCTGGGCTCTGAAGCGAAAGCTTTGGACGTAACTGGGAATGACGGTAGGATGGTGTTGAAAAACTTATTGTCCCAGCCCGGTTTGTAGTGAAGAAAATGAAAGATCAAACTTAAGAGAGAAAATTCTGGCGATTACAGTGAGGTGCACTGTTACTTATGTTCTTATACAGCCTCATTTTAATGTTAATCTGATTACATTGGAAAAGAGTCAAAGCGTAAAAATTCAATTTACCATCCTGAATACCTATAAGTAGTGCAAATATTTCCTTCCAGGCGACTGTACAAACTTACATGTGTTCTGCCCACGCGTTGCTAATAGGGTTGTTAACACAATAAATACAGAATACTTTTTTTATGTCATAGGTGCTGTCACCTACGTGCAAACGGATCACCCGATGGTAAGCAATTGCCACCGCCCATGGACACCCGCGACTCCATTGGACAAGTGCGCCGCCAACCTTCAAACCCCAGGGGAAAGGATTGGGAGCTCCGGTACCCTCACTTACGCAGCGAAACACAGCACAGTGCTATTTCACGCCACTATTCTGTGAGGCCGTGGTATCACTCCGGTCGAGCCGGCTCATTCATGCTGAAGCGTGAAAATACGTAATAATAAGTAGATTTTTTCAAATATCTACTTAATTGTTTTATTTACAACATTAGGATACCATGAAAACAACGGCAGTTAGAGTTTTTTTTAATTCTAATCAAATTCCACGGACACTGGTTCTGTCCCTTTTTTGTGATCGTTTCTAAAGTGTTACAAATTATTTTTGAAATTTGCTCCGCGATAAAATTAAATTACAATAACAATCTCAAGTTTAGGCAGTCATGCATGGTTAATGTAAGTAAGATGTAAAAAATGTGCTGTCACTACTATTTTTTTTTGGGGTAGAGGGTTTGGTGATTTTATGTAGTTAAGGACCTCAGAGGGGGGTTCTGGGGTAAGTTAGATTGAGGCAGTTAGAGTTTTATCCCTATGGCTTCGTCTTGTGAGCCTGTATGGTACTGCTAGCTCGGTGGGTCCCATAGAGTAAGGTAGTAATGATCATCAGACGCTAGCAAGATCCTAACCAAAATCTGTAAAAAAGGCGCCACTTACTTTAACTGATCAAGCAATGATACCTGATAGGTAATTCTTTCTGGCTGAGTACTACGTCACTTAAGATTAAATTTTGTATGTGGAATGAGCTCCCTTCGGAGGGTTTCCCGAGCTACTATAGTATGACATTCTTCAAAAAAGGAGTGTAGTTTTTAAAGGGTCTTCAACACGTAAGCTAGTCTTCTGGAGTTGCAGGCATCCATAGGCTGCGGTAGTCGCTTACCATCAGGCGAGTCGAAGGCTAATTTTAAAACTTTATAATATAATCTTGGATCAGATACCGAAATTCTGGTTCCGTTAAGAGCAGTTAAGAGCCCCTGAAATATGCTACAAATGATCTTCGATCAGTAATGTTTTTTAATTATTTTTTTTTATAATGGCTCTACCCAAAGATTTATCTCTATGGCTCTATCAAAGATGGCAATTTCAAGTAACTTCTTGAGAATTAGTGGGTAGTCAATAGTCGGAGTCACAGTCACATGAAAAAATGCCGGTGTTTTACGTTATATCGACCTAAGGATTCTGTCGATACCACTCTAAACACAATCGCGGGTTTTAAGACTCTATTAGGTCCAAGCAAGTTGTCCGTGGCAACTCACTCGACACACAAAAGCAGTGTTAAAAAGGATACAATTCAACGATTCTTATTATTAGGATTACTTAGCGGCACTTCACAGCTGTACAAATAAACACCAAATTTGTTCCATAAAACCCACTAGATACTAATTCCAAACCTATTGTCTAAGTTCCAAACCTTTGAATTGACCGGACAAGACCGGAGTGTTTGACTCGTACCGCCAAGAACCCCGATTAATAATGTCTAAATATCATGGATCTGGCAACCCTAATTGCTGACAAAAGCTTTTCATGTTTGAGTATGACATTGTTAACAACAAAACATTGTTGTTATTTAAATCTTACCCTATAACCCGACACAAAGGGTGATAGTTACCCTGATAATGGACTCTTTTCATGTCATCACTGACATGAGTGCTAAAATAGACCTGGGCATGGAAAAGTGCTACAAAGTATTATGCGAAAATGATAACCGAGTATTGCTATGTCAATACCATGGGTATCGTAAACATCTTCATTGTTCCTCAAGGTTAAGCGTAGGTGTAAGCTCTTAGAAAATGATAATGGGTACCTAATGGATACTTCCAGTACAGTCGGTAGAATAAATAAAAAGAAAAGTTTTCTTTAAGATTAGCATTACGTATTAACGTATAACGTGTTTATAAAAAAAACCTATTAATAAAGTCAACAAAAATCGCGAAGCGAAGATAAAATGTATAGTAATAAATATCAAGATTATCTCAATCGATATTGAACATATCGTGTTTGATATTACAATGAGAATCGATAGAATTTTGACAAGGTTAGAACCATTTAAATACATGACATATTTGCAGTCGACGTGTGGCTGTCCGTACTCCTAGATGTATATATATTTTTAGTACCCTTAATCGGGTATTGGGAATATAGTTCCCATAAAAATAAGTTAATTATAAATTAGCATGAGATTCGGTCCTTACTGAAAATCAGCGCTACGGCTCAGGCCATAGCTAAATGCTGAGTATGGACCGTTTCGGTACTTACGGCCGCAGTCAGAGACGTCATTTAAGCTAATGTTCCTTAAATTTAGTATCGGTAGTTTTTATGCGTATCAAAATAAGGTCAATTTATTTTCTTAAGTAGCCAATTAAGATAATTAACGACTCTGTGTGTGGCAGTTACCTTTTAAGATATTTCGTCTGCAAATGTCCATGTTTTGTGTCGAATAAATGATTTCTTATCTTATCTATCTGATTTTGATCCTTGTCTATCATGACATAAGAGCGAAAACCAATAAAATTTTTCGCTGACTTTGTTGAATATGACCTACCTTCTTGTTCTGGATTCAAACAATCATACTGCATTTCTGAAAGGACTAGCGATTAAAAACTGGAATAAATTTAATATTACTAGTTGAAAAACAAAGTCTGTTTCAATACTGCAAGTCAATTTCATCTTAGAAATACTTATTCAATACAGATCTTACTACCTTTAAATTCGTTTACGACATACCTACCTTACTCGTGGTAAAAAGCTAATGAAACAAAAAAGGATGAGGATACAAAAGATCCCATAAGGTTGACGCGCGCCATAAAATTAGGCCCTACCAGATAATATACATAAGTAAGTAAATAATGCAATTAAAATTTTTTCGACAGTATTCTGGTGGAACTCGAACCCAAGAAAAATTTTGAAAGCATTATTTAATTACCTACTTAAGAACAAATTGCAAAAAATTCATCACCATTTCAGCCAATGGACGTCCACTGCTGGACATAGGCCTCCCCCAATGTTCTCCACACAGATCGGTCCTGTGCCTCCCGCATCCAATGGGTTCCCGCGATCTTCACCAGATCGTCGGTCCATCTTGTAGGAGGCCTGCCGCGGCTGCGAGTTCCTGTACGTGGCCTCCACTCAAGGACCTTTCCGCCCGCTTTGCAAAAAATTTTCGCTTTTCGCCCGCTTTTCGCGCTTTGCAAAAAATTGCAATACTGTATAAACTCATATTAAATAACCATTTTAATCTTAACTAGAAGTAAAATATTTGTAACACTATTTCCACTGGATATTTATAAATCCATACAAATATTGATGAAACTATCGTCCGCTCACGGCGAAGCAAAAAGCACTTACGAAATTCGTCGAAATACTAAGGTTTGCGGTAGCTTAGTCGGTAAAGCAGTTGCCCGGTTATCAAAAGATCGTGGGCTCCAGTCCCACCCGAAGGCTGACGAAAAAAATTTAAGTCCATATAAATTGCAAAAAATTGCTATACCCAAATAGGATAAGATACTAGTGGAAAGGTTTCATTTACTTCCACTGGAACTGCTTCTAATGTAGTCTCAATCTATGAACTCCAGCTTAAAAACTTAGGCGATCGTTGAGCTGTGAGTTAAGCTACCTATTCCAAGTGTCCCACCATGGGGCACGTATGTCGGATAGCGCGCGAAACCTCTCGCTAACATGATTAATAACTTGTTCCACTCACTCGCACAAGCGGTCCATCGACGTTCCATGCATTAGATTGGCAAATATAGGACAGCGTTTGTTTGCTCTGTGTCCTGAGGGACCAAATCCACTCTTTGAATTGTACTTTGAAAACCTACGTTTGAAATGCTTTCTGTGTGACGGTCACTATAACGTTTCAATTGCTTTTTGTGTGACGGTCCCTGTAATGTTTGATGTCATTTTTGAAGTTATCTCCCGATAAATCTGGAGATAGCTTCCTAGTCCCACGCTTTACCTAAAGGCAGCGTGAAATTATATTTACAATATCAAAATGCGCCGTTAATTATTTATCGTTTTAATGCCGCCATAATGGCATTATCGTTAAAGATCCTTTAGCATATTAGATCAACGATAAAAACGAAATAAAAATCACCTAAATTATCAACCCATAAACTGTCCCACTGCAGGGCAAAGGCCTCCATCATAGAAATCAAGTCATCGCTACTATGATGGGATTCGGCTTAATCACCACGCTTGCCAAATGCGGATTGGTGATCACAAACCCGAGCTATGTTCGAAAAATTCGAAACATACTTTTCGCTCGACCCGGGAATCGAACCCAGGACCCTGAGATTACGGCCCGGTACTTAAACCACTAAACCAACAGGGCGTCTCGTCAGGGAAAAAATCACCTGTCCCATACCAAATACAATTTCCGAATAGATTCCTATGTATAATTATGCTCACTATTGGATCGGCTGCGGCTGGACCAGCCTCTTTTATATCGTTTGTGTTTTTAAACTTTTTTACTGATTTTGATAGATTGTTTTGTTATTGTATTGTGTCTGGGAACCTCTGTGAATATACTAGAAAATAGACCACTGTTTTGCTGATATCATTATCTTTTATTGGCACCCCTCACCGGCGCTCATTTTATGTTCGCCATTAAAACTATAGACATAAAAAAATAACAGTGCACATAACTATATTACATTATAAGACATTTTTGCGTAGGGTTTTAAAATGGCACAAGTGTGTGGCCTTGTAGGCAATGTTGTGGTCATTTACATAAATAATGACGGCTTTGCCTATTATGATAATAAATGATACGGGATCGAGCGACAAATCGGAGTCTTAGAAGCTTTCTCCGTAAACGCGTCTCGTCTGAAACGATTATTTTAAGGAAAAGCATTTGAAGTCATACTGGAGTATTGTATTGGCATTTTTTACGAGTCATCATCATCATCAGCCCATTTAAGTCCCCACTGCTGGGGCACGGGCCTCCCTCAATCACATGAGGGGTAATTGCCATACTCACCACGCTTGGCAGACGGGTTGGCGAGGGTTTTGATATAAATGCAGAGTTTTCCTTCTCTGGGTGCTGATGATCATGCCAGCAGATTTGCCTTAGTCGCCTTTTACGACACCTCGGTAAGAGTGAGGGTGGCCTATTCTACTCTGCCGGGGACCACACGGCCGAGTAGAATAGGCCACACACATAGGTTTACGAGTAATTTGGCATAACGTTTTTTCTACGAATAGCAAAATAAATCTTGGCTTATTGAAGTCTACAGGCTTAAAGTAAAGAAACTCTGTTACTCGCGGTCAGTGTAAATTACTAAATTTTAGTATGTAGGTAGGTACAGTCAGCATCAAAAGTAGCTTAACACTTTAGTACCATGTCACAGGAACCACACTTGGAAACTACCTATAATAGGCAGAACAGTTACTTTGACAAGGTACTAAAATGTTAAGCTACTTTTGATGCTGACCGTACAAAGGAAATGTGACAGTCAGTTATTTTACGTGAAAAACCATCGACGTAGTATATTAAATTCATGTGAAAAATAAGATTATGTTTCAAGTTACGTAGTTTTCTTATCTTGATTGATCCATGGAACTATAAAGTCAGCGGAATGTGTTATTTTCGGAAAAACCGTCCCGGAGTGTGAAAGAGGTCCAACCGGCCCTGATGCAGATTCTATACGAGTGCGGTAGAGAAAGAACATCGCCCAGCACGTCACCCCAGTACTAAGGGCTTCGCGCAGATTTTCATGTGTGGCTTTCTATGAAGAGGCACAGTCTGTTCACGGTGAATATATATGGGTTGATCTTAATCGTTTTAATAATCTCGCAATACCAACTTACTTACACAAATATTAGTATCTGCAAAGGAAAATACTCGCATGTTTCCATAAAGGTGTATCCGTGGCACGTTAATCTCCATACCTTTGTACAGGATGTATCTGTGAACATTTAGATCCCTTTAACCACGTGTTCTATCAACCATAATGAACAAAATTTGTTCTAAATTCGCTAAAAAAAAATTCAGATTTTCATACAAAGTCGGTTACGTGACTTAGTAATTTTGTATGGGGAGTCCAAAATATTATAGACGAATTTCGAAAAGTCGTAAAAGAAATGTTGCTCAGAATGGTTGGTAGAACACGTGGTCAAAGGGATGTAAATGTCCACAGATACAACCTGTAGGTATAAAAAAAATCCCAAGAAAGATGTAGGGTGAAGACAATTCCTTAAGCTTCTGAAACCAATTAACGTCTGTGGTGCATTTTCAACAATGCACACTGGGTGCCATCACACCGATTCATCGCGCCGCTCCAGGGCCGAATTAAGCGATTAAAAACCAAAAAGGACATCTTCAAAAATCAACATCTTTATTTTTTTTTTGTCGGTATGGTAAATCTTGATGTTTGGACATCAGAGGGATAAGTCCTAACAGAATACCTATAGAATTTTTTTGTTTTGCCCGGCACTTTCTTCTTCATACTTGGACCAAAATTATATGATAGTCCGAGTATCTCCTTTAGGTCACGATTAGTAAAGGTAGAAAAATCAAATATGTTGTCTTCATCAGCCTGTTGCAGTCCACTGCTGGACATAGGCCTCTCCAAACTTACCACTCCGATCGATCTTTGACTTCTCGCAACCTGCCAGTCATCCTGCGTAAATAAATCAAGTTGTACAGTGTCACAACTAAGCACCTGCCACTTAAGCAGGCATCATGAAGTGTTTATTATTCTTCTCCTTGCTCTATCCCACTTTAGGTGGGGTCAACTCTCCTAATCTTTTGGCGCCAGGACAGTCTGTCCAGGCTTGTCGGGTCAGGTAGGTTTTCTTTCGACAAAAGTCTCGTCATGCGGGCCCACCATGTCGACGGTAGGCGTCCGTTGCCTGCCTTTTTCTCCGACAGGTTTAGAGCTCTCTTAGCCACGTACCTACTCATCATCTCCGCGCATAACATGACCGTACCACCTCAGACGGCTTTCGGTAAACTTTTCATCTATTGGTGCTACTTTGAGGCTCCACGGAGGCTGCATCAAATGTAACAGCGATGATGAAACTTTTTATCAAAGGTTCTTATTAAACAATTTTAAATTTTGTTACTTATATGTTTTGTTTTTTAGCTAGGAGAAGATACAATAGAAAGCAAGACACATTTCCTATTCGGTGAATTTGAAAATGTGATCATCGCACAGTATTTTTTTTTATATACATGTAATTTTAATTTAATAGTGTCCAACATTTTAAAACATCAACAACCTTACTTATACTTATTGTAGGTACTGCTCAAATGTACCTAACAACTTTTCGAGTAACGGCAATATTAAAACCTGATTTCCATACAAACAATGACCACTGAATTTGTGTTTTTGTGCAAGTGATTTCTTTTTAGACTTATCAAAATTTATATAAGTTTGAAAATACCTTTACAGGGGGGGGCGGGGGGGGGGATACTTTTATATAGCATCACCTTACTAATCACCCAGTTAGTCGGGTTTGAGTACCGGGCCGTGATCTCACGGCCCTAGTTTCAAAATTTTCGAACCAGCTTGGGTTTGTGATTACCAATCCGCATCATGCAAGCGTGGTGATTAAGCCATAGTAGCGATGACTTGATTTCTATGATGGAGGCTTGAGCCCTGCAGTGTAGTAGGGCGGTAAATAGGCTGATACTTTATTATACCCTTCTAACTTACATTGAGATTACGTGGAGGCAAACTTCCGCTGTGGGTTAATGAAGGGTTAATGAAGCGCTCTCTCATTTCTCTCTCCACTAAGAAATTACACAAACATGTTCATCATAATAAAATTTTCTTGCTTTATTTTGACATTAAGCCAAGAAAATAGGAGCCGTAGCTTAGTGGATAAACGAGCCTTCTATACTAAGTCGTAGGTTCGAATCCGAGCACACACATTCGATTTTTCAAATCTATGTATTTCTACAATTAGCTCAGCGGCGGGAAACATTGTAAAGAAACCTGCATTTTCAGATAGTTTTTGAAACGTGTGACAATGGTTCAGGTGGTCTCGTTCCCTTTTTAAAGGGTTGCTAAGACAAAAGTAGTTAAATTATAATAGTCTTTCGGTAGCAAACGAGAATAATGGTATATTAACATGTAGATAGGTACTTCATTGTAGATATCACAAAGTGATCTCAAAGTCCTTTAATGTACTTTACCTATTTTTACACAAAACAAACAAAGAAGCCTAATGTAAATAAAATTAAAATTGTGTCTTATGAGCGAGCTCTGTAGTTACTACAAAAAAATTATCACTTCTGAACTTAACTGAACACACATGTAACATTTTCCTCTTGAAAGTCAACCCAAATGAACTATCACCTTGGTTATTTTCAGATGCTTGACAATGCCAGCCTCCCCAAAGTGTAACAGCGATTTGTCAGTGCGATACCGGGTAACAAAAACAACAATAAAATTAAACGCAACATTCGGGAAGCGGCAAAACTTCAGCCGGGAGTCGTGGGCGAAGTACTTAAGCGAAAGCAGATTATATCCCGGCTCAGTCCGCATCTTCCAGCCTTAGAGAGCGCTGGTCCATTAGAAACGGCACGCGGTGCGATCGCGCGCACTCGGAAAACTTAGTGAATTTCCTCTCGTTCAAATCATTGGTAATTCGTGATCATCATCAGGGACATCGCGAGCACATTCCTAGTGGTTTATTCTTTCATTCTATTCACTTATTGGATTTCTAACTGCAGCATTGAGGTAATGAGTCTATACAAACGCCGATTTTTGGAACCCCCAAAACCTGAAACCCCATTTTTCAACTGAACGATGGTTATCACTCAAAACAGACATTGTTTATGCGCCATGCGAAAGTTTATAACGTTGTTAAAATTTCATGACAAAAATATTTTTAACCACTCCAGCTGAGTACTAAATTCAAACAATGGTGTTCATTAAAACTGTATTTTATAAAAAAAATGTAGCGTTTAAAGCTTTAATTAAATAATTCTTAAGTAAATAACGTACTTAAGGCGACGGGCAGCCCTAACTAGCGACACCATTAGTTTTTAATTGTTAGCTACTTAACCGGATCTATTTTAAAGATACAAATTACACGCGTAAATTGAGTAACCATGATTCAGTTGGTCAGGTTCTCCTGTTACAGGGTTGCGAAGGTCAGACGGCAGTCGCTTCATTGTAATTACCAGATTTCTCAAATCAAGAATCACGGTGCAAACGTACCTCGGGCTCCAGATTGCGGATGCTTTGGACGCAACTGGATAGATAGATAGATACTCTCTATTGCACAACATACAAAACTTAAAAGCTAGGTATACAGAGATACAATCTACAATTTAGGCGGTCTTATCATCTGGATATTACACGCTAAGATGGGGATTTTATTAAGGTAATAGATGACATGGTAGCTCAGTGAATAAAAATGAGTGATACCATAGCCTCACAGAGTTTTTAATTGTTAGCTACTTAACCGGATCTATTTTAAACAATTTCGGTGTTACAATCGCTCCGCAAACACTTATACTATTTATAAATTAACCATGCACAAATGTTGGGTCCGTTTTTGTACGTGAAATATTGATTACCGCCAAAAGCGGCCACTTTAGCGTGAAAAATTTTTCCGCGAACAAATGTTGGGTCCGCATTTGTGCCTACATTTAATAAATAGTATAAGTGTTTGCCGAGAGGTTGTAATCCCAAAATTGTTTAAAATAGATCCGGTTTAGTAGCTAACAATTATAATCGATTGGCGTCGCTAGTGAGCCCTACCCGTCACCTTAAACATTTATCGACAGTCTTCGGGTGGGACAAAAACAGTTCGGATGGAATTTTTTTATGTGCATTATTTGCTTAAGAATAAATTGCAAAAATTGCTATACCCAAAAATATTATAATAATTCTAATTTAAAATTAGTATGATTTGATACATATCTAAGCAAATAATACTAACGTGCAATTTTATTTTTAAGCCTATTATTAATACGAGTACTTGATTTTGATCTCATTTGGATTTTAAAGCAAGTACCTACTTGCGTATGATAGTAATATACCTACATATATTTAGTAGGTATCTTCCCTAGTTTTTGCGTAATGAATATCTGGATCTTTATCTAGCCTTTCAATACCTAGGGTATTACAATTTCATTTCACTCTTTAAAAATTGTTCCTCAATTTTATATTATTAACTTTTTATCTATATTTCACAATCTAAGATTAAACTATATACATAAATATATAGTATAGATATTCAAAAAGAAAACATATCCCCCAAATCGCTGCCCACATCCAAGCATCGTGCCCTCCTGGGCACTTCCTGTGACTGGGACTGCGAGACTTCCTTAGCGTATTTCTTTTAATTATAACAATTATATTAGAGTAATTTGATAGTTTTGTAAGAGCGCCATTCGCCAAAGTTATTTAGATGTATCACAATAGCTTTCCTGAGGGGCAATTCTAAAGCACTCGACATTTCAAATTTAGAGATTTCATACATTCGTCCGTACAAAACTCTAATTCGCTTCAATGTCGAGTGCCCGAGAATAGGTCCTCTTACTTACAGGAAGCATTTCATACTTGCTGACGACCCATTTATATCAGTGGTAGTGAACGCTGCCTCTGGTGCAATGGTTGCTGGTTCGATCCCCGCACAGTACAAACATTTGCGAGCATAAACATGTCTGATTGTATTGGTCTGAGTGATTTCTATGTATTATATGTATTATTTATTTATTTAAACTTTTATTGCACAATTTTGATACAATAAGGCGAACTTAATGCCAAGAAGCATTCTCTACCAGTCAACCTTTGGGTCATGCAGAAAGTGCAGTGGTGCGGCGAAAGGAAAATTTATTTATGTATGTATTTATAAAAGAAAAGTTATTAAAATTTATATATGTATTTGTGATTCCGCTGTTGGTTATGATTTCCATAAGACAGGTGCTTAAGCTATCTATCGGAGTCAGATTAATGTATATCATGAAATGAAATATATTTTTATTATACTTACTTAATGTTTCCTCATGTGTCATTCACTCTATTAGAAATGATTACTAGCGGGAATACAATCAACCCATGGAAGTTTTTACTTGCATGTGAAAGTAAAGTTTATTACTATTTTACGGTCTATAATAATAAGTGTTTCACATTTAATATACATAGATGGTACAGTCAACTCCAAAAATATGTATACACTCTAGGACGTTGTCACAATATCTAATATATAAAATTCTCGTGTCACAGTTTTCGTTGCCATACTCCTCCGAAACGGCTTGACCGATTTTGATGAAATTTTTTGTGCTTATCCGGTATCTATGAGAATCGGCCAACATCTATTTTTCATCCCCCTAAATGTTAGGGGTAGTCCACCCCTAAATTTTTATTTTTATTTTTTAGACAAAATTTTTAATTTCTCTTTTTTTATGATACAACATACAAAAATACATACAATCCTCAATTTTCACCCTTCTACGATCAACCCTTTTATTTATATGGCAAAACAACGTTTGCCGGGTCAGCTAGTATAATATAAGAAAGTAGACCTCTACTTTGTTATAGGTAAGTATTGTGACAAGGTCCTAAAGTGTATACATATTTTTGGAGTTGACTGTACATGAAAACCTCCTCATTTTGGCGTGTATATTCTGGTTGAATGCAAAGCTGTTATTTTGTAGCAAAGTATGCTTAGATCACGATTCAGGATTTGGGGAGACTGGCAATTATGAACAATAAAGGGATTGCCGTCTGACCTTCGCAAACTTTTTATCAGGGGAACCAGGCCAACTGAATCAACCTTACACGAATAAAAACTATCAGAAACGTGCAGGTTTCCTTACTATGTTTTCCCTCTCAGCCGAGCTAATGGTAGAAATACGCACATAGATTTCATATAGGGTGCATTGGATACCAACCACCGTATAGATGGCGCGTTTTTGACCACTATTCTACTACCGCTCAGTGAAAATGGTACAACCTGTGCGGATAAAGAATCGCACACTATTTGCGTCTATATTCGCACTCGTGGGGTGCGAGTATAGACGCAAATAGTGTGCGAGCGAGAAGTGAATAGATGCGCCGCCATTTCTGATCCCATTCTTTATCCGCACAGGTAGTAAACATGAAATAGCATGTTTAGCAGCACTAATAAAAGCTTTTAAAAGGATTATAACCAATTCGTTCTTCATAATAATATCCTCCAACTGCTCACGGCTATTGCGGCTAATGCGCAGAATATATTATAGAGCTCAAGTGTGTGCGCGAACACAAGTCCACTCTCTATTCCCTTACCCTCATATTCCGATGGGATTCCGGTGTGACACAACCGGAGAGGGATGGGGCGTAGGACCATCGGCTTAATGTGCTTTCCGAGGCACGGGGGTACAAGACCGGCAAATTCCAGACTCCGGGCTGACACTATGAAATCTTTGGTCCGACCTGTGAATCGAACCCAGGGCCTCTTGCGCAACTGTCGCTTTAAAGTGCGACCCACTAACCGCTACGCCAACGAAGCAGTCAACCCAGTCACCAATATCAAATGACCTACATTAATGTTTTCGTGTTATTTTAGCGTAGGTAACATAATTTTACTCCACAAATTCTAAGCCGTATATTTTGGAGTGAAATAAAAGTACTTTATAAAAATAAAAGGGAGGCAGAGTACTCGTAATAAAATGATGACTGCCTATCATGTCATCGACGTTGATCCGAAGGTACATAAATAAAATACGAGGAAACGGGTACCTACTGTAGAAATAATACTATTAATAGAGATTGACAAATTATTTATTGAAAGAGCAACTGAGCAATCTACACGTTAACCACAATGACAACCGGAAGACACAAGTAGAGCTGGTGGCGCCACCGGGAGACCACAGAGAAAATATAGTAAGGACAAGGCGTTGTTTATTATTATGCCAATCCAACATCCTCTCTTAAACATAAGCCCCATCTTGGACGAACAGTAGGCCAATTTTGAGTGCGTTGTGGCTTTGGTCAGGGCATCTGCAACCATCACATCTGTCTGGATGTAGCGAACTCAATGACCCCTCCATGGACTTTGTCGCGAACGAAGTGATGCCTCACGTCGATGTGCTTGGTCCTAGAATGATAACCATCAGAACCTGAAAGTTTGATAGAACTTTGATTATCACTGTATATAATCATGGCTTCATTCTTCAAATGTGGCCAAAAACTTTCTTGAAGCTGCTTAAGCCACAGAGCTTCTTGCACGCATGATGATAAAGACATATACTCTGCCTCAGTGGTAGACAGGGGCAACTGTAGGCTGTCGCCTTGAGTTCCAGCTGGATTGTTCCTCCCTGAAAAAGGAATGTGTAGCCGGTGCAGGAACGTCGGTCATCACTTGAGCTTGCCCAGTCTGCGTCGCAGTAACCGTGAATCTGTGTCTCTTCTGGCATTTGCTTATAGCTCAGTCTATAGTCTTGAGTGCCTTTTAAGTAACGCATGACACGTTTCAGAGCAAGCCAATGCTGCATTTCAGGCTTGCTATTGTACTTGCTTAACATATTGATCACAAAGCTTATATCTGGTCTTGTGACTTGTGATATGTACAGAAGGCATCCAATTATCTCTTGATAAGGAACATTGGTTAAAATTGTACCTTCTACAAAATTTTCTTTTTCATTAAACTTTGTATTTACATCCATTGGAGTTTTGACCGTTTTACAATCAGACATACCACATTTTTGTAATACTTCTAGTATGTATTTTCGTTGATCTAGGTATATTACTCCATTTTTTCTGTCCCGTTCAATGTGTATCCCAATGCAGTAACACAAATCTCCAAGATCCTTCATTTTAAATTTCTTATTTAGTTCTCCTTTGATATGGTTTTTTATTTTTTGATTATTTGTGAAAATCAGTAAGTCGTCTACATAAATAGCCACAAAGGTAATATTGCTGTCACCTTCAATTTTGTAGTATATACAGGGATCTAGTTTGGTTTGCAATAAATCCATTTGTTTCAGTGTAGAATCAAGTTTCTTGTTCCACTGCCTGCTGGCTTGTTTTTAAGCCGTATAATGATTTTTTGAGTTTGCATACTTTCTCACCACTTTCATAAAGAGGCGGCTGCTTCATATAAATCTCCTCTTCTATATCTCCTTGCAAAAGGCTGACACTGCATCCATTTGACATATATCTAAGTCATACTTTACAGCTAAAGCAAATAAATATCTCAGAGATGCAAGTCTCACGACTGGTGAAAAAACTTCAGTGTAGTCGATCCCAGGCCTTGGGAACATCCTTTTATTACAAGACGAGCCTTAAATTTTACTGTTTCTCCGTTTTCATTTCTCTTTATCTTGTACACCCATTTGCATGGTATGACATGTTTATCAGCTGGAAGAGTAGTAGTTTCCCATGTATCATTATCAAGTAATGATTTGTACTCCTCATCCATTGCTTCTTTCCATTCCTTTGCATTTGGGCCTGACAATGCTTCATTAACAGTTAGCGGATCTGGAATTGCCATTAAACACATGAAATTATTAGCTTGTTTTGTTCTGTCTCTGATGTGATCTCAGGGTAATTCCACTCCGTTACATATTCATTTTCACTATCAAACCAGTCATCGGTATCAGGATAATATGTTTCATCAGTTCTCTCATTCATCACACAACTATCAAATGAAGTTTCGGTACTCGATGTCTCATTCTGTGAGCTCTCACTGGTATCCGTTGCTTCCTCTGGTTCTTCTGTCTGATTCTGTGGGTCTATACTATCACCATCGTACTACTAAGAGGAAGTGTAGCAAGATGTGGCACTGATACAGTTTACCGGAGCGATATTTTCAAAAGTATTAGAATTTTCAATAAATATCACATCTCTACTAATCACAATTTCTTAGACATTTGATCATAAAATCTGTATCCCTTTGTGTTATCACAGTATCCCACAAAGATTAACTCCCGAGATTTACTATCCCATTTCTGTCGGTTTTGCTTAGGAACATGTACCATGCCTTGGAACCAAAAAATCTTTAAGTGTGAAAGGTTTGGCTTCTTACCAGTCCATTTTTCAATTGGTGTTACCTCAGCCAGAACTCGTGATGGGCATCTGTTGATAATATAAGCTGCCGTGGCGACCGCCTCAGCCCAGAATGGTTTTTGCAGTTTTGCTTCAAACAGCATGCACTTTGCACGTTCTACCAGGGTTCGGTTCATCCTCTCTGCTAAACCGTTCTGCTCGGGCGTGTACGGGGAGCTGGTCTGATGTTTGATACCTGATGATGCCAGAAAATCAGAAAATTCTTTATTACAATATTCTTTGCCATTGTCACTTCTAAGAATTTTTATTTTCCTTTCTAGTTCATTCTCGACTTCATCTTTGAATTTCTTAAACACTGATTTAATATCCATTTTGTTGTTCAGAAAATAAACATACACTTTACGAGAGTAATCATCTATGAAGGTTATGAAGTACTTCCCTCCACCTACAGATGGAGTCTCCATCGGACCACACAGATCAGTATGTATTATATCTAGTAATGCATTTGCTCTAGAACCAGAATTTGGAAACGGTAATCGTGTTTGTTTTGCTTCACAACAAGGTATACAGACAGTATTGACTTCTTTGTCACTAATAGTGACGCCCTCAGCACCTAAAGGTAACCTCTTAATATCAGCCATATTCAAGTGACCCATTCTTTTATGCCATATAGACAAATCTGTTACAGCATATGCATTTCCAGACACAACATTAAGTTTGTACATATTATCTATCAGCCTTGCTGTTGCAACTAAATTTTTGTTGGCATTGTATATGTTACAACCAGTGTTTGTGAATTCAACTTTACAACCACTCTTTGTTAATTGACTGACAGATAATAGGTTTGTAGTTAATTCAGGAATAAACAGAACATTTCTCACCTGTATCTGATGCTCAACTTTATTTAATTTGGTTTGAATGTTTACTTTACCCATACTTTGCACAGGGATCGCTTCACTGTTTGCCACCGTTATTCTATGAATCGGAGGTGGGTTGTTCATCATACATCCAGTCCGAGCGTCTAGTCATGTGCATTGTTTGCTCCTGAATCGATATACCACTCATCTTGGTCAAGTGAGCTGTAAGCTGAAAAAACTGCTGCAAAAGAATTTGGTTACTTTTCTGTGCCGTACACTGTTTCTTTACATGTCCATATTTATTGCAGTTAAAGCAACGAGGGCCTTTTCCTTTTGGTTTTGAATTGTTGT
The DNA here is from genome assembly GCA_019059595.1 of Marasmia exigua. NCBI lineage: Eukaryota > Metazoa > Arthropoda > Insecta > Lepidoptera > Crambidae > Marasmia > Marasmia exigua. Next base: position 1,707,629 of record CM032494.1, on the reverse strand, counting down.
TAGAGGTACCTCTGTGTTTTGTATAAAATGCAGAAGTCTCGGATACTTGTACTTCCTGTAATAGCTTTGTTTTTATAAAATCTGATGAAATTTTGATGCCGGAACTTTCCAGACCCATGATCATTGGTTTATAATTTTCGGATAACCTGCCAGCATAAGTGTTCCCAGCCATTCATCATTCACTTCGAAACCAATGTTTCGCAACTTATGTGCGGTACTCATAATTTTATTCACATATCTTCGATACTACCGCAGTTTGTCCAATGAAGTATTGATCAAATCCTTCAGTAAGCCGACTTTTCTCGAAAGCCCGGAGTCTTCAAATGCATTTTGCAGGTTTTTTCCACACTTCTTTCGCAGTTTGTGCATTTTCTATATGCACGTAATTCATAGGTTCCACCAACAAAATTATTCTCGACTTTGCTTTGATATCTTTCTTTATGTCGACATCGGTACCAGGTTCAATACATTCCCACAATTCCTCTAATTGTAGATAGGACATTACTGCAAATTTCCATGTTGAATAATTTTCCCGGCCGGTTAATTTCTCAATTTGTAGGTTAGACGTGGCCATTTTGACACGAGACCGGCAAAGTACAATGTCGCGAAATGTTTTACTTTTACTCTTTCACGGTAAATATTTAACTTTTCTCTAAAATGGTATATGGGACGGCCCATAACCTGTAGAAATAATACTATTAATAGAGATTGACAAATTATTTATTGAAAGAGCAACTGAGCAATCTACACGTTAACCACAATGACAACCGGAAGACACAAGTAGAGCTGGTGGCGCCACCGGGAGACCACAGAGAAAATATAGTAAGGACAAGGCGTTGTTTATTATTATGCCAATCCAACACCTACGAAAAGATTTAATAAACGAATATACGCTGTACCAAAAAACCTTGTAACGAAAATGCCCACTGAACCCTGTGTCTTCGGATTTCATCACAAGTCCTTTGGTGTTAGCTAACATAATAAAGCGCATTTGTTTTTTCAGGACATCAGGGGGCCGTAAACCTTAGTATATGGCTTAAATTTTAACTCGATACGTTCACGCATTTCTGAAATTAAGGCTCGTGACACACAAATGGACAGACAGACAACAAAGTACCTAATCTTATAAGGTGTGGCGATTGGACTGTATATATCATCTGCTGGTGAGGGGTCCAATAACAGCTAATTTTATCCGCAAATCAATGTTGTATTTTATAGTATTTTTCAGAAGTTCTCAGGTACATCAGACACTGACATCAAAAATAAAACAATTAACATAAACGAAACAATAATATATTAAAAACAGTAAGAAAGTATAAAAACATAAATAATATAAAAGAGGCTGGTCCAGCCGTCGATCCTAAACATAAGGGTTCCGTTTTTCCCTTTTGAACTTCAAACCCCCAACAATATAAAAAACAAGGTGACCACAGAGTAATTATAATAATAAATTATTGAATATTTCAAACGCAAGTCATCATTTCGCCTGAAATTTTAATTAAGGTGACGGGTAGGGCACACTAGCGACGCCAATCGATTTTAATTGTTAGCTATTAAACCGGATCTTTTTTAAACAATTTCGGGGTTACAACATCTCGGCAAACACTTAACTATTTATTAAATAACCATGCACAAATGCAGACCGAACATTTGTACGCGAAAAATTGATTCACGCTAAAATTTGTTCGCTTTTGAACTGAACATAGGTCTCCCCTAATGCACGCCACTGCTCCCGATTTTCGGCCACACTCATCCAGCCCACGCCAGCCAGCCTTCGAATGTCATCATCCCATCTTGTCGCAGGGCGTCCTACACTACACTTACCGAGTCTCGGTCTCCACTCAAGGACTTTACGGCTCCAACGGCTGTCAGTTCTGCGACTAATATGACCAGCCCACTGCCACTTCAGTGCTAATTCGGTGGGCTATGTCGGTGACTCTGGTTCTCTATCGGATTACATCATTTCTGATGCGGTCCTTCAGAGATACTCCGAGCAAAGCCTTTTCCATAGCTCTTTGAGCGACTTTGAACCGGTGGACTAGTCCAGCCGTGAGTGTCCACGTCTCGGCACCGTAAGTCATGACCGGAAGGTCGCACTGGTCGAAGACTTTCGACTTAAGACTTTGAGGGATGGGTGACTTCTCGTCACGGCGACTTGACGAAGTTCGGTTTAGTTGCTAACAATTTAAATAAATTGACGTTGCTAGTGTGCCCCACCCGTCACCTTAAGACGATGAAACTGAAACACGGTTCAATCAAATGCCGTCGCCCGGTACCTCGCACATTCATAGGGTGCCGCAATCTGACTTCACCCTGGTAATGGCACTATATCAACCCCACTTTTATTCTCTTTTATAATTACCACAATTCGTACTCTAAAGTCCCAAGTGTAGGTAATTTCATCGCGTAATGCAATTATGCAGCGGGCATGTGTTTAGTACACTAAGAGAATATAAGATTTTTATATTTCATGTATGAGACTTCTCTATTTTAGTAACCTAAACAATTCCCAGCCTTCGTCAAATGTAAGTTTTTATAAAAGTATTTCAATATTAGCACCAGATACTAAGTATACGCGTAAATTGAGTAACCATGATTCAGTTGGTCAGGTTCTCCTGTTACAGGGTTCTGAAGGTCAGACGGCAGTCGCTTCATTGTAATTACCAGATTTCTCAAATCAAGAATCACGGTGCAAGCGTACCTCGGGCTCCAGATTGCGGATGCTTTGGACGCAACTGGATAGATAGATAGATAGATAGATAGATACTCTCTATTGCACAACATACAAAACTTTAAAGCTAGGTATACAGAGATGCAATGTACCATTTAGGCGGTCTTATCATCTGGATATTACACGCTAAGATGAGGATTTTATTAAAGTAATAGATGCGATGGTAGCTCAGTGGATAAAAATGAGTGATACCATAACCTCACAGAAAACTGAAATGAAAGCGCCCGCAGTGGGTTGTGCCGAATGAACGAGGGATCCGGAGAACCAATTCGAAAAAGGGAAAAGGTTGGCAGTGCATTTGTGATTCACTGGTGTTTCGGGTGTCTGCGGGCAACGGCATTCGCTTATCCGGTATCAGATATAAAAGTCCGTTCAAAACGTCTTGGCATAAGTTGATACTCCCTTATTGTCTTATTGTCTAAGCTCGAGGCAAACAAAATAAAATATAAAGCCTATTCCCAACATTTCCTTTTAATCTTCACCAAGTGTTTTTTTTTTTTGATTGGATATTTTTACAAAGATTATATAATCCTTTCAAAGGATTTTTAAAAGCTCAGTAGCAGTATTATTACCTTACTCTATGCTAAGAAGCTTACTGAGCTTTGCTTTTACTCTTAATCTTTAAGGAGTGATCCCAATTAATAATGTTACACAAAAAAGTATTGATCATCAAATTATATAGATTATACGAGAAGTCCTTTTGAAAACAACAAAAAAAATAGACATTCCTTTGTGTGAATATATGTTCCTTCGAGCAGTGGTAACTTAGTGGATAAAAACGCGCCTTCCATGCGGGAAGTCGTGGTTCAAATCCATAATGCATCTCTGGATTTTTCAAATCTATGTGCATTTTCTACTATTTGCTCAGCGGTGAGGGAAAACATCGCTGAAACCTACACTTATCGGATAGTTCCTGGAATGTGTAACCATGATTCAATGGGGGCTATAGCGTGTGATAAATCCGCTAGATGGCGAACTATAGGACTGAGGTCCATATACAATGTGATTGGTTATTTTTAAACGTGATCTGTCAAAATGTTAATTTGACAAACTAACCAACCAATGCTGTTGATGTTGGACCTAAATCCAACAGTACGCCATCTAGCGAATTTTTCACACGCAATAGCCCCTATTGGTCTGGCTCCCTTTTTAAAGGGTTGCGAAGGTCAGACGGCAGTGGCTTCATTGTAATTACCAGACTCCCCAACTCCTGAATCAGGTTCTATGCGTACCCTGGACGCAGCTGGAAAATACAGCTAAGATGAGAAGGATAATTCCTTTATGTGTGAACTCGCGACGTTTCACCAACAACGTCATCTATACGATACGAGAACTATGATAACAAAGATCAATGGAGAAATAACTGTCGAGTTATTTATTAAGCGTCTTAAAATCGTTATTACGTAATTATGTCTTATAAATTCTAAATATTTTTCTGATAAAAATGTTATTTTTATATATGAGAGGTGGCAGACGAGCACACGGATCACCTGATGGTAAGCAATGCCGCGCCCATGGACACTCCCAACACCAGTGGAGTCACAAGTGCGCTGCCCCTTCTTCACTTTCTCCCCTTCCCTCCCATTGGGCCTCCGGTAACCTCACTCACACGGCGAAACACAGCGCAGGCGCTGCTTCACGCCGGTCTTCTGTGAGGCAGTGGTATCACTCCGGTCAAGCGGCCCATTCATGCCTAAGCGTGGCTCTCCCACATTTGACATATTTAAAACACATACATACACAGACATGTTTAAAAACTAGCTCTCAAAAGTGATTTCACGTATTTAGTAGTAACCCCTTTTTTTTCGTTGGGGGAATGCCGCCGGCCCGGTGTTCCATTGGCCGACGTCGCCACCTTTTGGCGGCGCCTTATGCATACCCGTCTGCCGGGGGGCGGACGGGTTATGTCGGGCTCTCCTCCAGTAAAACTGAAGGCCTACTGACTAAACCCCCAACGACGCTCCCTTTTCGCCAGAGTGGGAAGGACACATGTGTACTTGTTAATGAACTCTGACTACACGTTCCTTCCCAGCCAGTAGTAACCCCTGGCTTCTCGGAACTCTGTTTAAAGCACCTATCTGTCGCTTCATCATCATCATCAGCTCATTTAAGTCCCCACTGCTGGGGCACGGGCCTCCCTCAATCACATGAGGGGTAATTGCCATACTCACCACGCTTGGCAGACGGGTTAGCGAGGGTTTTGATATAAATGCAGAGTTTTCCTTCTCTGGGTGCTGATGATCATGCCAGCAGCTTTACCTTACTCGCCTTTTACGACACCTCGGTAGGAGTGAGGGTGGCCTATTCTACTCTGCCGGGGACCACACGGCGAGTCTGTCGCTTATCGGACATAAAAACTAACTGTAACTACTGAGTATTATGTTTGATTACATATTATTTGTTCAGATATTTGGGTAGCGGTAATCGCTTACCATCAGGTGATACGTCTGCTCGTCTACTACCTATATCATAAAAAAAAGATATAACTTTAAAAACTTCAAACAGATATATCTTTATATCCAGACTTATGTTAATATGTTGAGGAACTCCAAGCTGTATTTTTTTACATATTTTTCATACCAAGAAGCAAAAAAAGTATATTAACAATTTAGATTAAATCAGTATTAATCTTAGACTCATGAAAATGTTTTATGGAGGTTCGCCACTGTCCTTTTAGTTAGATTCCAGTAATTGGCCGCCTTAGGGCCTATTGGCCAATCTTATTCCGATAACAAATGTATGGTACCTATAGCGCTGTCATTTTTTTTTTTATTTTGGCTCTGCCCGAAGATAATTTGCCAATGTCAAGTAACTTGTTGAGAATAAGTCAGTCAAAGTCACAGTCACATAATAAAACGCCGGTGTTTTTACATTTTATTGACCTACGGAGGATATCACTCTAAACGCAATCGCGAGTTTTAAGACTCTATTAGGTCCAAGCAAGTTGTCACTAGACAACTCACTCGACACACAATAGCGGTGTTAAAAACGATACAATACAAGATTATTATAAGGATCACTTTTCGGCACTTCATTGCACAAACAAACCCCAAATTTGTACACTAAAAACCACTAGACACTAAATTAAAACCTTTGAATTGCATCAGCAGACGCGGCTTGTTTAAGGCCTACCCGCCGAATCCCACTGTCATACAGACCGACCAATATCAGAAGGCACTTCAGTGACAGGGCGCTGTACATTATTTTTTCTACAGGAAATGTAAAAACACTGACACTTTTGTAAAGGAAACGACTTTTGACACGTGCCAAATAACCAAAATCAGACTGTTAACAAATCTGACATTATAGGTACCATAGATTATCCACGGATAAAGAATAGTTGAATCGACTCTTAGCCGAAATCGGTTGGAGGATATTTGGAGGATATATTATAAACAAAAGTCTATAGAAGGTGACATCCATCATGGACAACTGCGGAACCCTACATGGCACATGGCCCGACACGCACTTGGACAGTTCTTTTTTATGTCTCGTTTTTTATGTGATAGGTGGCAGACGAGCAGATGGATCACCTGATGGTAAGCGATTGCCGCCGCCCATGGACACCCGCGACACCAGTGGAGTCACAAGTGCGCTGCCAACCTTTAAACCCCCCCTTTCCCCCGGATCGGGTCTCCGGTACCCTCAATCACGCAGCACAGTGCTGCTTCACGCCGGTTTTCTGTGAGGCCGTAGTATCACTCCGGTCGAGCCGGCGCATTCATGCCGAAGCGTGGCTCTCACACGAATATTCGTTTCACGGAAATATGTCAAATACATTCTATCAAAAGTATCGGGAATTAATGTTTTGTTTATGGTTCCAAATTAAAATTTTTGTTTATTTTGTTGTTGTTAGATTGGCACAACCAAAGAGTAGTATTATTGGGCACAACTGTTTTCCATTTTGGCGCAGAGTTTGAGTTGCATCTGTCATTTATGTTAAAAACAGTGCTGTTTTTAGTTTTTTAATATCTATATTGTTTTGCAAAATATCTTACAATGGAAAAAAAAATCGGAGAAGAGTTTGTCTTAAATTTTGCATCGCCAATGGAGTTTCATGTTCGGAGACACTGAAAATGTTACAGAAAACTTACGGTGAATCTACTTTATCAAAAACACGTGCTTATGAGTGATACAAAGCGTTTAAAAGCGGTCGAGATGTGAAGGAAGATTTGCCTCGTTCTGGTAGGCTATCAACGTCTGCAACTGAAGTAAACATCGCAAAAGTAAAGGAAATAGTGACTGAAAATCCTCATTCAAGTTTGAGAGAAATTACCGCCGAATTTTCTGTATCTCACAAGTCGATCCGTACCATTTTTAACTAATAATTTGGGTATGAAACGTGTTGCTGCCCAGCTAGTCCCAAAAGACCTAAATTTTCTCCAAAAACTAAATCGCTTGAGAGTCGATGAGGACATGCTAGATGGCTAGAACGAGTCAATACCGACCCAACATTCATGAAACGCGTTGTTGGTGGTGAGTGACTGGCGGTTTACGAATTTGACATGCAAACTAATCAACAGGCTTCGGAATGGCGCCCAAAGAGTAGTTGATGGCGCCTTCCAACTGAACCAAAACCGAAAAAACCACGTCAAAGTCGATCAAAAGTCTAAACTGTTTTCTTTCACTATCGCGGTTTTGTGCACTCGAAATTTTTGCCGGAAGATCAAACGGTAAATAAAGAATATTATTTGAGCGTAACGCGACGTGTAAGACAACAAATTTGAAGAAAAAGGCCAGATTTGTGGAAAAAGAAATCTTGGATTTTGTACCACGATAATGCGCCTTCGCACAAGGCCATCATTTTGAACGAATTTTTGTCTATACACCCAACAAATACCATGGCGCAACCACCATATTCACCAGATATGGCTCCAGGCGACTTCTTTCTTTTTCCTACACTCAAATTACCACACCCGTTTTCAATCAGTACTTCTACTGATTTGACAAAAAGGAGACGAATTCTCCTTTTTGTCAAATCAGTCATCGGCGAGAACTGAACTCAATTCCGAAAACAGAGTTTAAAAATGTTTTGATGATTGGACTATTCGTTGGCGTAAGTATTTTATTTCTGAAGGAGCATACTTTGAAGGTGATAAAATAAATTTGGATTTATTTTTTAATTATTTATTGATTCTTACCCGGTAATTTCTTGACAGAGTAGTACATATTGGGACGCTCCTCTAAGTAGGCGGCAGTTAAATTCTACTTCAGAAAAAGATACGAATATATATTTGTAAGAAAACACTCCCTTTTGTTTTGGGGATGAAAAGACATCGTCTAGACAAGTTTCCGAATAGAAATATGAGCCCTATTTAGCTCATTACCTTCCCTTATTTGATAAAATCACGGTAAATCAGTGGCTCGATATAATAATTTGGCTCTCAAGGGTAAATTCTAAGCTAAAGGTGGGGCACGGTTTGCTATACACACGTTAGCTCTGATGTTTTGTCAGATTAGATTGATCAAGATGTCTTTACCTATACATTTTTTTTCTAGACACAACAAGATGTAGTTACTAAGTCTTACCACAGAATAACAAGAGCATTCCTAGTCAAACGATATCCAAATAAAAATCGTACATACACTTGGTTTATTTTTATTTAGATTCAATATTGGGAAAGTGTAAAGATCATATTTATATTTTCAATAAATGGTGTTTGGGATCTTTATACAAATTAAATACAAGTTCTTTCAGCGTTTTTTTTCTTTAGCTTCTAAAGGGGTGAAAGGGGAAGGGGGGGGGGGGGAGGGGGAAGAACATCGTATGGAATATTCTTAATGTTTAAAGCTAGGGTCGTAAAAATGGTATTTGAACTGGTTATGCAGAATACATTCCAGTACCTTCAGCATTTCCTTTTGTTCAACCCCTGACAGGGTGAACAAGATTGTTCATTTTAAAAGCTATAGGCTTGACGTCGTAAGGGATGACATGCATGACAGTAAATTGACCATAATGAATGCACAAGATCGCACGAAGTAGAAGAGTCGAAGCAAACCACGGGATCCAGAGCTTAGGACGCAACCGGGACAAAAGGCTATGAAGGGTATGATGATGCCGAGGATCGAGAAAATTGATGTTTGGGCTTTTTATACAAATTTAATTTAAACACACTTTTATAGTATTTCAATAGATTAATATCATGTACTTTTTTGACAACGGCCTGTTTGTCTAATGGTTTCAGTACCGGGGCGTGATCTCGGGGCCCTGGGTTCGAAGCCCGGGTCGAGAGAAAAGTAGGTATGTTTCGAATTATTCGAACATAGCTCGGGTTTGTGTTCACCAATCCGCATTTGGCAAGCGTGGTGATTAGGCCTAATCCCATCATAGTAGCGATGACTTGATTTCCATGATGGAGGCCTTTGCCCTGCAGTGGGACAGTTTATAGGTTGATACTTTTACTTTTTTGAACTCCTGCTAAGAAGGAAGAAAATGCTTTGAAAAATTATGTCCCATAACGAAGTAAGGGCGGGCCACTAGTACCTATATACATATAATACTTCTCTTTTGTAAATACATACTTGTAATACTTAGAAAACACCAGACCAATGACCTACTAGGTATGTGTGTGAGACTGCCTCGGTGGCGCAGGGGTTAGTGGGTCGCACTTTAAAGCGACGCCTGCGCAAGAGGTCCCGGGTATGATCCCCGGGTCGGGCCAAAAAATTGTACCTAAGTTTTCGGTAAGAAATTTTTAGTGGCAGCCTCGAGTCTGGAAGTTGGCGGTCTTGTACTCCCGTGCTTCGGAAAGCACGTTGAGCCGTTGGTCCTGCGCCCAATCCCTCTCTGATTGTGTCACAGTAGTATCCCATCCTAATAGAGAGTGCACTTGTGTTTGCACACACACTTGAGCACTATAATATATCCTGCGTACGTGGCTGATCGTTGAGATTGGCCGCCGTAGCCGTAATCGGTTAGACGATATTATTATTATTATTTATGTGTGTACGGGAGTGCTGGTCACCCATGAGGTATGTGGGCAGTGAGACAGGGGGGCGCGATTATTTCTACCCTTGAAATCTCATGTGCGTCGTACATGAGCTTTGGACAGATAGATTTCAGTATAATATCCTCCAACCTATTACGGCTACGCGGCGGCCAATCTCAACGATCAGCGACGAACGCAGGATATATTAGATAGATAGATAGATATAGATAGATATTCTTTATTGCACAAAAATAAAATACAAGCATGATACAACAGCAACAGACAGTACAATAAGGCGGTCTTATCGCTTGTAGCGATTTCTTCCAGACAACCTTTGGGTATATTATAGTGCTCAAGTATATGTGCGCAAACACAAATGCACTCTCTATTCCATTACCCTCATATTCCGATGGGACGCTAAACTGTTACACGACTGGGGAGGGATCGGGCACAGGACCAACAGCTTAACGTGCTTTCCGAGGCGCGGGGATTCAAGATCGCTAACTTCCAGACTGCGACTGCGACTAAGAATTTCTTACCGAAAACTTAGGTACAAATTTTTGGGATCGAACCTTAAAACAACTTAAAATGTTTCTTTCAAAGAGACACACAGCGCGTTTGAAAAGGTCGTGATATAGATTCAGTCGTAACTCGTTTTGTCGTTTACGCCCGCCGGTATTGAAATTGTATATTGGTTTGTGATGGTTTCCTCACATTTGCTGCAAACATAAGTAATTTTTGGAGCAAAGGTCACAGTATCTTTTTTTTCTTTCTTTTCTAATTACGTAGCTAGTAAGATAAGGACGCACATGGAACATCCTCTCACAATCTGATAATGTTTCCCGTAAAGTCTTATAAAGAGGGTTTAACACAGACTTAGGGTCCCTTAGCAACCTTCCCAGATTGTTTTAGTAGTAAGCTATGATTTTTTTTTCCCCCAATTAGTTTGTTCAGATATTAATTGGCCCAACTCGTATTTATAGAGGTTAAATCCTGCAGACAGCGGATTATAGGTAATCAGAAAACACGAAACTTTTGCGCGATGTAATTGACACTTAGCGCCATCTATTGGTATAAAGTGGAACTAATATCACGAAACGAAGTGAGGGTGGGCCACTAGTATACTATAACTGGGGTTCTTTAAACCCCAGTTATATAATATTGAGTATTAAATAATAAAGCAGATTAGGATTCTGTAATGGACATTGCTAGTTTTGTATAAGGGTTTCGTCGAAGTGACGTGGAAGCACTCCCAAATTGTGGTTTACGTTACTAGTAAATAAAAAAATATTAAAAAGGGTTATCGAATAATTAAATATTTTGTTTTTATGAAACTAAACTGTTTGAAATGGTCCGTGGTGTGAACGTGGTGACTAAGGCTGTTCTAAGGAGCTCCTGAGGTATATCAACATTGTCGCAAAGGATGACATGCGTGCCAATAAGCTGACCACTAGGGATGCACAAGACCGTGCAAAGTGGAGGAGTCGAAGTAGGAAAGCGGACCCGTTGCTCCGAAGCGACAGTTGGGACGCAACCGGGACAAAACGCTAAGATGATGATGACGACAAGACGCCTTGTCAGATAGCATCGGAAATCCTTTTGAGCAGCATATACTGTCGATATCGTGCCGGTAGACTCGGACCGGGACAGGTTCGGGAGATGACTATGCGGACGACGTACAAGAATTTAGAGTTGCCGACCAAGTATTTGATCTTTGCCACATTGGACTTCAGACCACCGTTCTCAAGCGACATTCATTTAACTTGTCTCCACAACCTGCCCAGTACGAGTCTTCCAGCGCGATATCGTCAGATGGTATATTTGTTTTTGTTCGACCCGACCATCGAACACAGGACCCCGAGATCACGGCCGGTACTTAAACCACTAGACCAACAGGGCATTTGTATGTACACACGGCGTCACGTCGAGTTACCCTTGTTGACCTTTGGACCGTTCTATGTCTGGGGCACAAGTGCTATTTTACCGCTGAAGGGGGGTATCTTGATCTGACGCTGACTGTACTTAAAAAAATGGAAAAATATTGTTTTTAGAAATCTTAAAAACAAAATATTTATTTTTATAATGTGACAACCCTAGGGCCGATTTTTTTATATTTACTACTAACGTAAACAACAAAGCAGGAAGTTTTCCCGTTCTTAAACTTCTTCATGCCTTTTTTACATCAAATCATTTTTAACAGATCGTACATTTGACAGCAATAAGTATTTCAGCTAATAATTATCTCGTAATGATCAGCAGAGGACCTATTTTTATATGATATGTAGCAGACCAGCAGACGGATCACCTGACTGTAAGCAATTACCGCTGCCCATGGAGTCAGAAGTGCGCTGATACCCTTTAAAACCCCCCTAACCATTTAAAAAATTGGTTGTAGGTTTACAACAAAATGCACGACTGAATCTTTATGCCCGTCACTTTTGTTTGGATGCAACAGATACGATTCGTGTTAGGCCCTCTGGTTACATGTGGCAATCCGTAAAGAATACTCTTCACAAAAGCTTACGTGAATCGTAAAACACAGGGTGTATCACTAGACATATAAATCCCTTAAACAAAGTGCTCCACCAACCATTCTGTACAACATATTATGTTCTATGACTTTTGTAAATTCGTCGAAAATATTAAACTTCGTCACGTGACCGACTTTTTATGAAAAGTTGTCTTTTTTGTGCATATTTCCAACCCAAAAATTCTGAACACCACTGATATTTAAGTAAGATTCAGTGAGGGAGACGATTAAATAAAATATCTGAATTAATTTTATTTGCTTTACAATAATATTCCCAATACGATCTCTGGTTTCTTACCTATTAGAAAAGTATGGGTATACTTTCTAAAATTAATGTGGCGGGCGGCTTGAGATCATTGTTTCAGAAACACGCTTTATTAGCGCGATGTAAAAATCATCATCATCATCATCAGAATATCGCAGTCCACTGCTGGACGAAGGCCTCTCCAATTGTTCGCCACCGTGATCTACCCATGGCTTCTCGCATCCAGCTCTTGCCAGCCATCCTGCGCAGATCGTAGCCAGAGGGCGCCCTACATTACGTTTGCCAAGACGCTGTCTCCACTCTAGAACTCGTTTACCCCATCGGTTGTCGGTTCTGCGGCCAGCGCACTGCCACTTAAGCTTGCTAATATAGTGAGCAATGTCGATGACTTTGGTTCTCTGCCAGATCACCTCATTTCGGATTCATGATGTAAAAATGCATAGTGACATCTATCGAAACAACGCCGAACCATCGGCTTCATTGATTTTTAAAGCAACACTTGCTTTTCACTTTTTCTCCATACTAAGGAGAAAGTGAAATGACCTTGGTTAAAGGGATGTAAATGAGACCGATACACCGTGTACCTACTTTTATTATACTCAATAGGTTACTTATTCGATTACCTAGGTCTTAGGTAATCATCTTAGGTAACTTAGCATTTCTTTGAGAAAAATGTTGAATGCGCTCACGACTAACATAATAAACGTTTGACGTCAATTCATGTTATTATAATAACAATAATTACTGTTTGTTCAGCGCCAAGAGTGATATTCAATACTTCGAAATGGAATGTAGGCATTTTTTTCAGTGATGTGATAGGTGACAGACGAGCAAATCAATCACCATAAGCGATTCTGTCCACCAAATCCTAAACGAAAAAAAATTTATAAAGTTACATAAAACAACACATTCGTTGATATCGCGTCCGTTGTAATTGCAATGTGGGCTCTTCTCTTGTCTACTATCAGGATGAGGAGAGCCAATATACTGTATCACTAAAAAAAGTTTTTTTTTTCTTTTACTTGGCTAATTTTCTTGTATTTATGTTTGAAGCGCAGAACTGCTGCCTCCTACGAATACGCATAGCACTAGTGGAGTCACAGGTTCGCTCTCTCTCTCTCTCCCTCTATCTTACTCTCTTAAATTCCCATTCCCCAATTGGACCGCCAGTATCCTCGCACTCACTCAGCAAAACACAGTGTAGGCGCTGCTGCTTTACGCCGGTTTTCTGTAAGGACGTAGTATCACCACAAATATCTGTGACACAGGTATCACTCTGGTCGAGCCGGCTCATGTATGCCGAAACTTGACACTCCAACTTCCAATACGGGAGGTCGTGGTTTGTATCCGAGCCTGACCCTTTGGATTTTTCAAATCTATGTGCATATCTCTACCATCAGCTCGATGGTGCCGGAAAACAGCATAAGGAAACCTGCTCGTTTCGGATATTTTCTGAAACGTATAACCATGATTTAGATTGATCTGGTTTCTCGTCAAAGGGTTGCGAAGGTCAGACGGCAGTCGCTTCATTGTAATTATCAGACTCTCCAAATCCTACATCATGGTCTAAGCGTATCCCGGGTTACAAAGATATGAGGAGGGGAAAATAAAAATACAATACAAATAATTTGGGCAGTGCATACGAATATGTAGTTGGTTAGGATGAATGATTGAATTTGTTTTTATTTCATACTGCAGGACCGTTTAAATTACTTTCTACAGATAGTAGCAGATTCAATTGCTTCAAAAATCGTCCGGTGTTTTTCCATTTCAATCTCTATTTCACATGGAAAACACCTCTACCTCTACTTAGAAACAAAGCCAAAGCTTGAGAAATCTATCAGAAAACGAGGTAATTTTCCGCATCTAATTTGTGTTATAATTACACCCAAACACTGAACAAACACAATTGTTAATCACACGAATATTTGTACAGAGAGGGGATCGAGACCGCAAACTTTGGCGTATAACGCAGGGACATTATACAAGAAATCACATCTGGCCAGTCATTATTTAAGTATTAAAAATTAAACACATATTATCAATATGATATTTATTTTTATTATGCAATTTTGAAGCTCCAGGAAAACCGGCTACAGGATTCTGAACGGTCTAACTTACTTTATTCATTAACAACGGATTTAAAATCATATGTATATCATATCAAACGTAAGTCAATTAGAAATTGTTTGATGAACTAAAGCTAAGCTCATCTTGGAATATCAAAGAGCTAAAATAGTCTGTTGAAAACATATCGCATATCCGCATGCATACAAAATAATTACAGATTTAATACCAATGTCGAAATAAAACATACTTACTATAATTATAAATTGTTTGGTGAACCAACAACTAGTGTTTCCAATATATATGACTTGGTATGAGGATAATAAACCATTGTAAAAAAGTTGTCGATTAAAAAGAGTAACTGGCGAGTTTCTTGCCGGATCTTCTCGACCAGAAACAACTTTCTGAGCCGGTGGTAGAATCGCATTATGTTTATTTATTTCTTTAGTATATTTTATGTATCAACATATATATGTATTAACATGTAAATTATACATAAGTACTTATAAATAGTTTTAAGTCATTCAAATGTATGACGATTTGTAAGTGCTGTGTACAAGCCTATGCAAATAAAGAATTATTTGAATTTGAATTTGAATATAGTCGACATCTAAAGCATTAATAGTTTCAATTGTTCAGAACCAGTATCAATAACATTATTGATAGCCTACAACAATAGTTACCACGGGCGTTTAGTGTCTATTGGTATATATCTTATATATGCTGCTTTCATTCAATTGACCTCATGTTAGAATATCAAAAAGCCCGGTTATTCGGTAGTCACTTCCATAGTGAGTGTCTGACAGGGGTTTTGCTGAGACACCGCGATTTTATGGAGTCCGGAAAGGTTGCCCTTTGACACCCACTCCTTTATTGCGTTACACAGGTGTCGACGAGTTTGCATCTTGTATATTTTACAGTTTTAATATATGATTAGGTAAGGGCTCCAAATTTCACTGTCCCCAACGGACACTTATACATAGTAAAAATAGAAAAAAATCAATTTAACAAGGGCAAATAAAACCTATCAAAATAGTTGTAGTAACTTATTTGTATTTATTTTGCACAAGGTACCTATATATGAAATAAATTGTTTTTAAAGTATCTGTAAAGTCATCGAGCGCTGGTGATGGAATGTCAATAAAAACTTATAATATTAACAAAATGGTGCATTTTCTAACTCTGTGATTTTCTAGTATTCACAGGTTCATCAGACACACCAGACATTAACAAAGACAATCATATAAAACAAAACACTATAAAAGAGCCTGGTCCAGTCGTCGATCCTCAACAGTGTCCATACTTACTGTATAAACCATTGTAAATAAGTAAGTAAAAATGGCGCCTTACTTTACTGTAAAGAACGCGGTAGTTCCATGCGGCCGCCAACAGATGGCGCAAGTTAAAACAACGTCAGCTAATCAATGATTCGATTATAAACCTTATATATATATATATTTTTTAATTCTAATGAAATTCCACGGACACTGGTTCCGTGCCTTTATTGTGCTTGTTTTTAAAGTGTTACAAATTATTTTTGATATTTGCTCCGCGATAAAATTAAACTAAATTAAATTACAATAACAATCTTAAGTTTAGGCAGTCGTGCATGGTTAATGTTAATAAAATGTACTGTCATTATTAATATTATTTTTTGGGGTAGGGGGTATGGTGATTTTATGTAGTTAAGGACCTCAGAGGAGGGTTCAGGGGTATGTTAGTAATTTATCTTTTATTTGCAAGCTTGTCCCTAACCGCGTCATCGCCCCTTATATTGTTACACATTTAGTTCGAAATCGATTGAGGAAATTTGACAGTTTTGTATAGCTTGACCTGTCCGCCACTGTACGTAGGACTGGAGTGCCACGAAAAAAGTCCCGCGGAAAAACACGGAACTACAATTTAAGATTCCTTGTGTCTATGTTCATAAAGCTCGAATTTGAATATTGATGGCGATGGTGGCAAACGCGGTTTTCACGAGACTTCATTGGTTGCGCGGACTATACCGAGAACTTCCAATCCATTTTTAGGGTTCCGTAGCCAAAATGGCAAAAACGGAACCCTTATAGTTTCGTCATGTCCGTCTGTCCGTCTGTCCGTCTGTCCGTCTGTCACAGCCGATTTACTCGGAAACTATATTAATATTGATAATTTGATGGGAATATGTGTTGTATGAACCGCTACAAAAATATGACACTAAATAGTAAAAAAAAGAATTGGGGGTGGGCCCCCCATACATGTAACTGAGGGATGAAATTTTTTTTTTCGATGTACATACCCGTGTGGGGTATCAATGGAAAGGTCTTTTAAAATGATATAAAGTTTTTTAAAAAACATTTTTCTTAAAGTGAACGGTTTTTGAGATATCAGCTCTCAAAGTCGTAAAAAGTATGTCCCCCCCCCCTCTATTTTTATAACTACGGGGTATAAAATTCTAAAAAAAATAGAGGTGATGCATGCTAATTAACTCTTTCAACGATTTTTGGTTTGATCAAAGTATCTCTTATAGTTTTTGAGATAGGTTGATTTAACTGTAATTTTGGTTAAGTTATTGTGCTTACACTGAAAACGATGGCTGAACCTTATAAGATAGATCAAAAAATATACTACAGTATTGTACACCTTTAAAAATCCGCGATGATATAAAATCTTTATAATGTAGGTACTTTTTACGAGAAATATTAGCTTATTCAAGCAATACGCCATTAATCCTTCTGCTACGGAACCCTTTGTGCGCGAGCCCGACTCGCACTTGGCCGGTTTTTTTATATATTTTTAAATGGAGTCTTTGTTTCTATTGAGAGGGAAACTTGCCAAGGTGAGAATAGAAGTGACTAGTCAAAAGTCAGCGACTTTGACTGACTTCGACTGTGGACTACACAGAAATATATCGAGATAATTCTGTTATTCGACTTGACTACTTACTGGACAAAACTCAGGATCCCAATTCTTGTACAGTCAACTCCAAAAATATGTATACACTTTAGAACCTTGTCACAATACTTACCTGTAAGAAAGTAGAGGTCTACTTTCTTATATTATATATTGTGACAACGTCCTAAAGCGTATACATATTTTGGAGTTGACTGTACACACGACATTGAAGTCGAATGTAGAGATCCGTACATTTGTCCATACAAATCTCTAATTCGGATTCAATGTCGAATGTACGAGAATAGGCCCCCGTGTGTTTATGGTGTTATCGTTTTTTTATACGTCATAGGTGGCAAACGAGCAGCCGGATCGCCTGATGGTAAGCGATTGCCGCCGCCCGTAGACAACCGCGACACCAGTGGAGTCACAAGTGCGCTGCCAACCTTTAAACCCTCCTTCCCCCCGGATTCGACCTCCAATACTCATTCACTCTATTCACCTCATTCACGCAGCGAAACACAACACGAGTGCTGCTTCACGCCGGTTTTCTTTGAGGTATGACTCCGGTCGAGCCGGCCCATTCATGCCGTAAGAAGTGGCTCTCACACGGTTCTTCGAATTCAGTTGACACTTGGCGAAATCGCTGGTTTTATGCCTAATCAGTCCAAAGCAAGTTGTCTGCGTGACAACTTGCTTAAAATTACTGCTGTAATTTCTATAAAGAACTAGTGGTTGCCCTCAGCTTCACTCGCTGCTGCATTCCGTTAGTGAATGCTCTGATTTAAAAAAATCTAAATTCAAAAATACTTTATTTGCATAGGTTTGTATACAGCTCTTACAAATCTTCATACATGAAAAATATAAATTATACATAAGTATATATATTATAGCCGCGTGGTCCCCGGCAGAGTAGAATAGGCCACCCTCACTCTTACCGAGGTGTCGTAAAAGGCGACTAAGGTAAAGCTGCTGGCATGATCATCAGCACCCAGAGAAGGAAAACTCTGCATTTATATCAAAACCCTCGCCAACCCGTCTGCCAAGCGTGGTGAGTATGGCAATTACCCCTCATGTGATTGAGGGAGGCCCGTGCCCCAGCAGTGGGGACTTAAATGGACTGATGATGATGATATATTATACATGAAATTTAACATATTATACGTTGATATAAAAATTATACTAAGAATAAATGAATAACATATATCATAACATAATGTGATTCTACCACCGGAATTGGAAAGTTGATTCTGACGAGAAGATCCGGCAAGAAACTCGCCAGTTACTCTTGTTAATCGCCAAAATTTTTTATAAGTGCGAATTGATTTCATGTCAAACATTGAATATATCGATTACAATGTCATAGATGTAGGCGAACAGTTTATCATTTCTACAAATTCTTGTCATTTAAGTAATCATCATAATTTTGCAATTAAATAATTTATCGGGATTGAAGTTATTCATAGTTTACATAATTTCATTTGGCGATGGAAATATCATACCTCCATGCGAATCCACGACATCCGTTATCTAGTCACCCATAAATCGTCGTTATCAGGAATCCAAATGTTACTACATTTTGCTTTATATTACGGTTCTAACATCATTTCATTTAATTTCATCTCATGATAATCTTAACGGTTATGCTATAACCTTTAAACGTTGCCATCGTACCTTACCAGATAATTGGATCTACCTGGAGTTAGGGAACTTACGGAAGCGAGGTCTTCAAAATACCACGATAGTTTAGTCGAGCAAAATATTTAAGGTGACGGGTAGGGCACACTAGCGCCAATCGATTTCAATTGTTAGCTACTTAAACGGATCTATTTTAAACTATTTCGGGGTTACAACCTCTCGGCAAACACTTATACTATTTATTAAATAACCATGCACAAATGTTGGATCGGTTTTAGCGGTAATCCAAAATTCGAGTTCAAGGGTAGACTAAAAAGTTAAGTATTAAATAAATAGGATCGGTGTTTGCCGACAGGTTGTAACCCCGAAATTGTTTAAAATAGATCCGGTTTAGTAGCTAAAAATTAAAATCGCTTGGCGTCGCTAGTGTGCCCTACCCGTCACCTTAATATGTCGGGCGTCGACATAATTTTAAATTTGTCATGTTTCTCCTGACGGTAAGTTACTGATGACGAAGCACAACAAGTTAATCATAAAAATAAATCAGAATCCTCCTTTTTTCCGTGATCAGGTTAAAATGCTAAATACCTTTTTAATATCGACGTCAAAGACTATAATGATAATGATGATATGTCGGTGAAATGCATAGTATAAGTAATTGCAGACCGGATAAAAAAAGAATATCTTTGCTAAAACTCTGTAACATTATACATAAAGGTACCAGGTCAGTTACCCGTATCGGTTATGCAATGTTTTAACTTATATCTAGGAAAATAAACAATTTAAGACAACAAACAAAACCAATTTAAAATATGTACTAAATGAACTAACTAATGCTTGTCATCAAAGTACCTATTCAGTTATATTGTAAAATACATTTCTTATTAGTCAGCGTTTGAGTTCACTTTTAAATCATGGTCGCCCCCCGCCTATGACTACCTTAGTAGTTATAGGTGTGGGGCGAATAATCATTGAGGTTTGAGGATCTTATTCATGAATGCTTGTCGAGGACAGACCTCCTTAACGCTTAGGCGCCGTTATAAATAGAAAAAGTACTTTTTTGACGTTTCTTCTTCTTCTGACGTTTCGACCGATAACATAAAAAATTCTGTATTTTCTTGATTTTTATAATTTTATTTTGATAAAATATTAATTTTACCCCCTTACCGGTGTCTCCTTTTCTGTCTGCCACAAAGCTTGTGAAACATTTGTTAGCTAAAACGGTGTTTATTTATTTATTTGAATTCATGTAACATGGCAAATACCAATTACATTATTTGAATAAAATTATTTAAGAATACAACTACACACAAGTAACACAAAAGAATAATAATTATTACAAAACAATAAATTAAAGATAATACTTGTATAAATACGGGCCCTGGTATTATTGTTGTATGAAACAAATTAATGAAAATGAAATTGCTTTATAACACCTATTTAGTTAACAAAGGTTTAACAAGCATTTATGAATAAGACTCTATAATTTCAATTCTATTGTTTTTTGATCCGTACCTATGTATGTATATTAGTTAAATTAATTATAAATTCATACCAATGGTCAATGTGACTGCCTATTGGCTGTAATATATAATATACTGGCGCAGCCATCTGGTTAAATTAGCCATCCAATAAGACGCCTAGGGTGTTCGTTAAAACCTCGGCAACGAGATTTAATCGAACCATAACATTCACAGCTGTTTTCGCTACAGACGCCATATTTGCTTTTAGGATTAGTGCAGTGCTAGTTACTGCAGTGGTACAAACCGGAAATAAATTTGAATCTCTGGGCTAAGTAATGATCAGAATTTTAAAGAAGGCTACCAATCAATACACTAAGCTGTTAAACGTTGAATGATTTTCGTTCCAACAACTAACGGCCTAGGCATCCTGTTGGATGCCGGCGTTTAACGAACGCCCTAGGCGTCTAATTATATGGTTAATTTAACCAAATTGCTGCGACATAACCATTGGATTAAGGTGACGGGTAGGGCACACTAGCGACGCCAATTGATTAAGATTTGTTAGCAACTAAACCGGATATCTTTTTAACAATTTCGAAGCTGCAGCCTCTCAGGAAACACTTATAGTATTTAAGTATAATACTTAAACTTAACTTTTGGGTCTGCTTTTGTACTCAAAGTTTGAATTACCGCCAAAAACGGCAACTTATGGCGTTAATCCAAATTTCGAGTGCAAAAAGAGATTAAAAAGTGCACAATTTTCAAATAAATAGTATAAATGTTTGCTTAGAGACCCTCGATCCGAAATAGATCCGGTTTAGTAGCTAACAATTTAAATCGATTGCTGTTGCATCGCCTTAAGCTAATCATTGCTTAAAAAACACATATAAGCGATATTTGAGCTCTAGTTACTTTTTTTAACCATATAAGTAGCGATGGAAAATCAAACACGCTTTTTAAGTTCGATTGTGCTTCAACTATTGTCGGTTTTTTAACGAACACAAAGGGCTTTCGGGCTCATTGTAGGTACATTATACGTCCACACTTCACGAATTCTTGCTCAATTTAGCCAACAATATTAAAACCAAATAGTTTAATTTACAACACGTAAACTATTGGTTGGTTGAAGAGTACCTACGTTGAAAAACCACGTGGCCAATAAAACTTTCGTTGGGCACATAACGTTAACTTTTGATATTTACTGTAAGTATGCGCAAGAGCTAATTCTGGTGAGAATCACTCGCTCCCAGCATTTGTTATTGGGTACCCGTCTTTAGTTGTTGTGTGCCACAATGTTATTATAAGTAGTGGCTTCAAATTGGGCTCTTACCTACGAAGATGGAGTTTTTTTCTTCATATTATGTGTAGGTATGATGTTTGTCTCCTGTAATAGCACTTTTTTTATGTGATTGGCGGCAGACAAACAGACGTTTCGTTGTTGGTAAGCGATTGGCTCTGCCCATGGACACCCGTCACAGCAGTGGATTCGCAAGTACGCTGCCAACCTTACCCTCACTCACGCAGCGAAACATAGCACAGTGCTGCTTCACACGAAATCACTCTGGTCAAGCCGGCATATTCATGCCGAAGCGTGGCTCACCCACGGTTAAAGAATTACATTTTATTTAATGGTATTTCAATGACAATGGCAGGTCAATGGTTAAACAAGGTAAATAATGTTTATATTTTATTTTTCCTCTAGCAATTTCTTGCAATAATGTATTTAAAAATTCATCGCGTGTTCAGGCAGAATTCGAATCCACATACTCCACACATATTGGTAAAACGCAATGTGGAACGTGAAGTGGCTTCAAGTTCTGCCTAAACTTTTTAAGTTATTTACTATTTAATAATAAATAACAGGTATAGGCGCCAAAACATGCACCCCTCAGAATCCTAAGTTTGGTATCAAGCGATCTCGGTTTCATCGTTGACTCCCACCAGTAGTTACCAGAGTAAGATAATAATAGTCACACACACTCACATAATACAGTCATCTTGCTTAGCATAATTTACCGCTTTGTTCAAAAGATGCCTCAACAAATTATTATTTCTTTATTTATTTGGAACAAAACGATGCATCACTGAAACTGCTATTCGTTGATTGAAAATGTTTACGAAGTTTATAAATCTAAAGAGATTTAGTGTTAGGTAAACTACACGATAGGAGCACTGATTTTTAAGATCAGTCTTTCCAACTGTTAAAATATCTAAAACGAGTAGATATACTCAAATGTATATCGCAACCTTAGTAAAACACCGACCTAACTCAAAATTTATTAAGATGCTAAGTGAAAATAGAATCGACTAAAATCCAGGGATGAAAGGTCATCTAACAACTATTTTGAGTTAAGTAAATAGGTACACTCACATATGAACACGAGATGAAATTTGAAGTGCGTTATTACTCAAGAATAAATTGCAAAAAATTGCTATAAAAATATCAAAAATTTTGAGTTAGGTCAGTATTTTACTAAGAGTGCGTATTGCCTACCTACCCACCTACTCCAATTTTGCCAGAGCACACTTATTATTTTATTATGAACCAATTAGCAATAAAATAAAATTTAAATCCTGATTTTTTGATCCTGAAATATTTATTTATTTATAAATAATAAATAAATAAATATTTCACAACATCACATACATTGATCTGACTCCGAGATAGGTAGCTCAAGCACATGTGTTACGGATATCAGAGTCAACAGTGGGATTACAAATATATACATATAATACTTTTCTTTTGTAAATACATACTTATAATACATAGCAAACACCCAGACCAATACAAACAAACATGTTCATACACATAAATGTTTGTACTGTGCTAGGATCGAACCCGCAACCCTTGGACCAAAGGCAGCGTTCACTACCACTGTTCTAAACGGGTCGGGTTTATAGTTATATACTTATGAAGATTAAAACATACTATCAGTATGAAAACATTCTCGTAGCTTCAATATTAATTTTGTCTGAAGGCAAACACAACTACGTAAGATAAATTGGGAGTGGGCCACTTTGAGCCTTAATTGTTTTGCATATTTGACGTGTGTATATTTATAACAGCCGTTGGCTTTCATTTTCGTGACGCTTATACTTTATCTTCATCTATATTTTGAGGTTTTAATATTTATTAGCAATAGGTAGTTAGGTTTTACTAGGTTAAGTTAGATTACAACATAATTTTTATTTGAATTGTATGTATACATCTAAGCTTACTTCTATCTGTCTCAATCAATTTATCTGAAAACAATTCTGTGATAATTATAATTTATTCCACAAAAAAAGGGTATGTACATGAGATGGTATTCTCGCAATATGTCGTAAATAGCATGCATTTTATTTGTATGTACATACGTTATTGAAAAAGTTTTAATTATATATTACAAACCCATTAAAATTTAAATTAAGTTATTGTTTAATTAAGTAACTGTTAAAGTTATCATTCAAAAAGTCATCATTTGGGTACATTCTATAAGGTGCAGTAAATTGAAATAAAGTCATGTTTTTAATAGAAGTGGACAAAGCTATTTTTAGCTATTTTATTAAGTGTGTGCAGTATGAGCGTCAGTAGTGGAGACTTATTAAGGTGACGGGTAGGGCACACTAGCGACGCCAATCGATTTTAGTTTTTAACTACAAAACCGGATCTATTTTAAACGATTTCGGGGTTACAACCTCTCTGCAAACAGTTATACTATTTATTAAATAACCATGCACAAATGCGGAAACAACAATTATACGCTAATAATTGATTCACGCTAAAAGTGGCCGCTTTTGGCGGTAATCAATTTTTCGCGTACAAAAACGGACCCAACATTTGTGCATGGTTATAGTTAGGGCTACCCGTCGCCTTAAGGTGGGTTCGTCCGCGCGGCACGGTCAGCAGGCGCGGCTTGCGACGGCGTTCAACGTATCTGTCCGCCACGCATAACCTAATTATAATCTCAGTGTTATTTCTATTTCTTTTATGATAAAGGGGACAGACGAGCAGACGTATCACCTGATGGTAAGCGATTACCGCCGCCCATGGACACATGCCACGTCAAAGGAGTCACGGGCGCGCAGCTAGCCTTTTTAAAAGGGAGTACGCTAGTTTCTTGAAGGTTTGCAGGCCGTATCGGTCCGGAAACACTGCAGGCGATAGTTCAATCCACACTTTTATCGTACGAGGTAGAAAGTTTCTTGAGAAACGCATAGTTAAAGACTGCCAACCATCTAGATGATGGCCATGGAACTGTTGACGAGTTGATCGATGACGAAATGAAATGGCAGGAATCAGTCCGGACAAGTAATTAGAGCAATCCCCATAGAATAAACGGTAGAATATACATAGCGCGGGTACATCTCTACCCAGTGCCAAGGGGTCAAGCCGATTGGAAATTTCTTGGCAGTCGATGATTCAAGTCGCTCTCCGTACTAGCTTCTACTACAGGGAGAAGCTAGTACATGGACGCCCCTGCCCAAAGATGAGAACAGTATTCCACAAGAAGCGGTGGGCGGAGTGAAATACCGTCTCGATCTATAATTTTGTTTCTAAGAGTAAGGGATAAATATAATAAATTGAGCAATGGTAGGTCAGTGTATAAGAACGCGGCTTCGGACATCGTAGGTTCGAATCCGAGCATGCCTCAGTATTTGGTCCAGTCTGGATTTTGTCAAATCTATATAGATTAGCTAGGCATATGCGTATGAACACCATTAGCTCGGTAGTGTGGGAAAACCTGCAAGTTTCGGATAGTTTCTGAAACGTGTAACCATGATTCAGTCGGCCTGATGTAGTGAGTTGTAATTAATATAGTTCAATGGTTTGGTGTCTAAATGTAGCTTTGAACGTAACCTTATTATCAGATGTTTTTTTAGCAGACTTCAAAAAAAAAGGAGGAGGTTCTCAATTCGACATGTATTATATTTTTAAATAATCAAATTTTTCATTTACATTATAAATAGTATTGGGGGACTGATATAACTACAAAAACATCAGCTGATATTGCCACTAGGCCTTCCTAAGATAAATCATTGTCAAAATATGATATATAGATAATAAAAATGCGGACATAAGTTACAGCTCCGCATTAGCCGCGGATAATAAAAATGTTTTGTTATCGCATCATATTCAATATTAATAAGTGACTATTGTACAAATTTGTTGATCCTACTCTAATAAGATTTAAAAATAAAACTCGCACTGCTCTAACGGTCCAACTTAAAAACTTTTGAAATTCCTTTACAAGAAATTATTATTAGAGGAAGATTTTTAAAATGATTAATTTTTCCTTGTCCTTATATAATTTATTTACCTTTTAATTTAAAAATTATAGTAATTTATGTTAGATTAATAGGGGTATTTTTAAGGTTTTTAATTAGAAATATAAGAATCTATTCAATTAATAATTTTGTATTCTATTTCATTATTTTATTTCAATTAATATATACGCTATATTGCTCTGCATGAGTGTATATTCACGCGTTTTATACAGGACGTTCATTTTTTTTTCTGAAATAGCTATTTCAGAATAAAATAAACGTCCTGCATAAAACGCGTGAATATACACTCATGCACAGTGCACAGCAATATCGCGTTGATGTAATTTCTTTTCGTGATATACGTCATTCACTTGCAACTGTCGTCACTTTGAGCAACGACCAATATGTGAAAAGTATTCGTTTATATTGCATTTCCCCCACATATGCACTCATACACTCAAATATCCACCAACTTATACCCAAACACTTAGCCACACACACTTTCACTCTATATCTTTCTTACACACACACACACACACACACACACACACACACACACACACACACACACACACGCACGCACACACACACGCACACACACACACACACACACACACACACACACACACATACCTACCCACTCACTCGCACACAAACATACTTACACACATTGAGCAAAGAGTAAATAGTGATTACATTCTTTCACAAAATTGATTATCCTTTTTTCTCATAGTTTATATACTTTGTTAATTATAATTTTCGTAGAGTCGCCATTTATGTAATTAGTCTTAGCTAACCGTAAGGGAAGAAGCGAGCCATACCCAATACAAGTGTCTATGACAACTTACTGGACTCGGCCACTCAATGTAACACATACTATTGAAATAAATGATTTTTTATTTATTTTTATTAATATTTTGCAGAATTTAATGAGTTATATTTTTACTGAGAAATCTGTGAGATTTTTTTGGCGTTAATAAATCAACAACATCTCTTACATTGACCTGATTGAATTCTAAGTAGCACAAATCATTTGACTTGTGTCCGTACGTCACACGAAGGCATATAAATTTGAACACCAATTGGTTGAATACAAAATGTAGGTATAAGTGAAAAAAACACTCTAAATAACTTATGTATTCGTATACAAGTATAGGTACAGTCAGCGACACGTAAGGTTACCCCCCGCAATGCAAAAATTGCACTTATGCACATTAGGACGGTTCAATTTCCATTAAGGGTAAACTCCATGTGTCGCCGTGTCTGCTGCATTTAGTTAAAGTGGGCTACAACAATGATTAATGCAATATTTAAAATAAATCTGAAGTTAGCTATAACTACGAGAAAAGGTCCTTTTACGGTCCACTGGCGCCGCCAAATATTTTTAATTTATAGTCTTAATTACCATACAGTAAATAAAATCTTTTGACGGCGCCACTGAGCCGTAAAAGGGTTCTTAAATCAACTTGATATAAATAGCGAGTCATTTAAAAATGGGCATGAGTTTCTTGATAAAAGTTACAGAAATGACAATCCAATGATAAAGTGAATATGAGTAAGACCAAAGGATTTTTGTATCTTTTTTATCTAACGGTTTGACGTGACCGCTTACCTTTGGAGTGTGCTCGAAGATATATCGACGACTCAGTTCCATGCTGCACCTATCGTAGTAGTTAACTATGTGTGTATTTTATATTTGTTTTTCGGTGTAGAATCGTTTCGGAATGCGCGTGTGGAATCGGTCCGCGGTGGACCTCACGAAGGATCCGAGGCTGCTTATGTTCCAACGGTTGATCACTGAGTGTTTCACTGTGAATACTTCGCATAGTGAAGTGTTTTCAGTGGACAATGAGCAGAGCGAGGGTAAGTATTCACTTAATTATATCATTCTACTAAGTCGATTGAAAACACTACAAGTTCCTTACTTGTTTTTATTTCTCTTTCGCAGCCTACAAAATGTACAATATATTTGATACAATAGGCGAACTTAATACCAAGAGGCATTCTCTATCAGTCAACCTTTGGGTCATGCAGAAAGTGCAGTGGTGCGGCGAAAGGAGAACTTGTATAGTTGTAAGGAAAAAACATTACAAAAAAAAACAAACAAGAGCAACAAAAAAGTAAAATACATAAGAAAAAAATCTACATATAATATGTTTTACTTATGTGATTATATGAATGTATATCTAGTACTTTATATTATTTTATCCAAGCAAAACATATTTATTTATTAGTATATAATATTGTGTTTATCTATGTATTAGCATTATAAATATTTTAATATATATATATATATATATATATATATATATATATATATATATATATATATATATATATATATATACAGTTCACTCTTATTTCCCTTTTCAATATTGCATCACCTACCCCTCCTCTACTATCAAATGTCCTTTGCCTGAAGGTTGTCTGGTAGAAATCGCTTCCAGTGATAAGACCGCCGAAATTGTACAATTAAGTTTCTGTAATGCCTAGATTTATAAAGTTGTGTTTTTTTTGTGCAATAAAGTATATCTATCTATCTATCTATGTTATTTTCATACATATATGGTTACGCGAAACGTGCAGAGGTTCACTATCTCATTACTTTGCTATTTTTACTGTGCGCGCTCAATTCCTAGTTAAAAACTTCATCCCTCTACGAGTAACCCACAGATCACTATATATGTAGGAGTAACCTCTCTAAGCCCTCTTTAACAATCCCGTCCACATTTAAAAGTATTAACTTTCTTCTAAATGACTGACATGAAACCGACAGCCAGCAACGAAAGACTTTTCCATCGTTACAATACACTTTTGCCAGAGTGGACGTGCTCATCATTTTTTGTCCCGATGGGAGATGATCCTTGAGATTCGACGCCATTCATTGCGAACTGCGGCATTTCAGGTATAGGAGTAAATTTTTTGAGATGTACTTGTGTTAATATTGTCTTCGTACAAGTAACCATGTTTAAGTGGCTACTTATGCTTACTTGTAGATGATTGTAGGAAGAAATTGTGACATAATTTTGTCTCAAAAATTCTTAATTTTTTTCTTATATGGTTTCACTGTTGTTTATAAATCTTTTGGCGGCACTAGTTTCCTCGGGGATTAGGCTGACCAGAGGCAGGATAGGTCTTGCTTACCCGAAATCGGAAAAGTACATGCACTTCAGCCTGAGAGACAGTGACGCTGATGACATAGGTCTTTCGAAAGTTACAATGTAAAGGATAGAGAAGGATTCGGTGGGTAGGGCTAAAACAAGTCGCGTGGGCTGATGCATTTCAAAGGTTTTAAATTAGTGTCTCGTTTTTAGTATACAAATTTGGTGTTTATATGTGCAGTGAAGTGCCGCAAAGTGGTCCTAATATAAGAATCGTTGGACTGTATCGTTTTAACACTGCTATTGTGAGTCGAGTAAGTCCTAAGAGTCTTAATACCCGCGATTGCTTTTAGAGTGAGGTCCGCGGAATCCGTAAGTCGATAAAACGTAAAACACCGGCGTTTTATTGAGTGACTGTGACTTCGACTGACTTTGACTGTTGACTAGGTAGTCAACAGAAACTTATTGAGAATAAGTAGGTACTTATTCTCAATAACTTACTTGACATTGGTGAATTATCTTCGGGTAGAGCCATAATATGAAATAAAATAGTTTCCTTGATGTCACTTTAATGATTATCAAGCGCATTTTTTCCAAAATCTACGTACAAAAATCGAACAGCGGGGCTATTTAACCGACGTTACCATTAAAAAAAGTTTTTGTTTTTGGTAAAAGCAAATAATAAAAGAAAATAAGGGTCAGGAAAACATTACGGAAAATAGACTTTTCATTATGACCAAGGAAACCTCAGAATACGTGAGTAGCAGGTGTAGAATTTAAATCAGAACCGCTAAGTGCATACCTACACGGGTGGAATTTCATTTGTGTATATTATTGATTTGCCTTGCAAACGAACAAAGTCTGACCTGGACATGTATAAAATATTTATATTTTTATTATTTTTCTCTAAGAATATTAAAATAATATATATTTATAAAAACACTATAAAAAACAATGAATAAGAACCGGTATTTTTTAACGTTTTACCTAACGCAGAAGCTCTAATAATATGTATTATGGCTAAAGCCTCTTTAGCATGTTAGATCAGTTAATATAAAAAGTAATATAGTTTATTAACGAAATAAACAGCTGTTTCATGCATTGTTGTCGGGTGAATATCCTATTTTGTATGAAACAACTGATTTTTGTTTCGCTTATTTTGTGGATTTAAAATGCTTTTTATTTAAAATAATCTTTGTCTCGAATTGTTTTTCATTTAGTCTTAAATTCATATCAATTACAATGCGGTGCCACTGCACAGTTAAAGCCCTCTTATGAAGAGCATAAATGGTAACTATAATTGGGCCAAATTAATGGGTCACATTTGATAAGTGTCTTGTAACAACGGTCATTCTAGTTCTATCTTTCTTTGTTTAAGAAGCACATTTTCTAACTTTTTAAAATGATGTTTGCATTTAATTATTGAAATAAAGACAAAACAGATAATTTCACGATTAACTGTCTGTGTTAAACTATACTGTTCCAATAGATGGCGTTAGGTGTCGAATACATCGCACAAGTGTTTTGATTTACCTATAAGCCTTGTCACTGTTTAAAAATGTTTAAAAATATTATTTATTTGCAATAAAAATATATTCATTCATTCATACCTTTTGAATGTACAACTATACCATAATTAAATCGAACCATCTCTTTTATCAGATACCCCCTGGTGTCCGAGGACCTTCGACGGATTCGCCTGCTGGGATGAAACACCAGCTGGAACCACCGCTTTTCAAATTTGCCCAGACTTCGTCATCGGATTCGACTCTCGGCGATATGCTTATAAAACGTAAAGTATCATTCAAATTTATTATTATGCGCTATCTACTATATTTAATCAAAAAATAAGCATGTTCAGGATTATTACGGAATAACGATAGTTCTTAAAATTTTATTACAAATTCTCGACTAACCATAGACCACTTAGTACCGCAGGATAGTGTCAAAACTGATCGAATCATTCAGTCATTCGATCAGTGACATTTCATTTTATATGACCTTATTTTGTTGTCTGAAGTAAAAATATTTTAGATTTTTTTTAGCAACAATAAATTAAATTAATGACCTAAGTAAGGTTTCCAAGTAATATGCATAGGAATTGCTTACATTTTTGGGACCAAATCCTAAAAATAAATTAATTACTTTCTCACAAATAACTTTAGTGTGAAACGGAATGAACTGTCACAGGGATAAGTTGTCATGGTTAATAATCAATATTTTGAGGTTATTATGCCCTGTATTAATCCCGTTACTTATTTTAAACTCCGTTTTAGAATAAGAGGGCCTAGGTAGTGCAGTGGCTATTGCACCGTTTGATGTCGCGGGTGCAAACCCAAAAGTCATGTAAAGATTTTTGTTAAGGAAATTCCCAGTGTCATCCCTACATATGAAAGTTGGCGGTCATGTGCTTCGAAAAACACGTTAAAGTGACGGGTAGGGCACACTTGCGACACCAATTGATTTAAATTGTTAGCAACTAACCCGGATATCTCTTTAACAATTTCGAAAATATTTATATCGTGTCGATCTGACTGGGTTTTTGCCTTAGTGAGTACATGAATCTCACCATTGGAAATATTTATACTTACAGCGATTACACAAACACATATCTCATGCTAGCGTAAACCGCACGAGCGTGTTTCATACAAGGTCTACGCATTTATATTATCTCTAGGTATATTTTCATTTCAATGATCATCACTTATTATACATATTTACAAGTTTATGTTGTATAAAGCGAAAAGCCTGTGGTTTGCTTCCTGCGGGCAACACTAGCTCCGCGTCGGTGTTATACGTCACTACTGTCATGGCGAACAGGCTAGTCGATTTTCGTTTCGTTTTGTCACGCATATAAGTATATTTAATATCAGTAGAATTATCACCGTCAGCTCATTTAAGTCCCCACTGCTGGGGCATGGGCCTCCCTCAATCACATGAAGTGTAATTGCCATACTCACCACGCTTGGCAGACTGGTTGGCGAGGGTTTTGATATAAATGCAGAGTTTTCCTTCTCTGGGTGCTGATGATCATGCCAGCAGCTTTACCTTAGTCGTCTTTTACGACACCTCGGTAAGAGTGAGGGTGGCCTATTCTACTCTGCCGGGGACCACACGGCTTATCAGTAGCAGAAAATAGTGTTTTAACTAACGAACTATAAACGGTAATTTCATGAGCGATGCTGCTAGCTCAGTGATTCAAAACGAGCATTCATACGGAATCTTGTTTCGAATCCGAGCTTGCACCTTTGGATTTCACATATCGTTGTGCGTATTTCTACCATTAGCTCGACCGTGAGGGAAAACATCGCGAGGAAACCTGCACCTTACGGATAGTATCTGTAACGTGTAACCAAGATTGTCTGGCAAGTTGGTCTGGTTCCCCTGTAAAGGGTTTCGAAGGTCAGACGGTCAGTCGCTTCATTGTAATTACTTGACTCCCCAAATCCTGAATCAAGGTGTAAGAGTACCCAGCTCCAGAGCGACAGCTTAGGATGCAACTGGGAATTAGACGCTAAGATGAGAAGAAATAGTCATTTCTTGGTCTAAAGTACTTTTAGTCTTGATGTTTTTACCGACATGAAAACAAGGTGGAAGTTTTCAATTTTTCGGCATCTTTTTGGTGTCGAGTCATCATCATCAGCCCATTTAAGTCCCCACTGCTGGGGCACGGGCCTCCCTCAATCACATGAGGGGTAATTGCCATACTCACCACGCTTGGCAGACGGGTTGGCGAGGGTTTTGATATAAATGCAGAGTTTTCCTTCTCTGGGTGCTGATGATCATGCCAGCAGCTTTACCTTAGTCGCCTTTTACGACACCTCGGTAAGAGTGAGGGTGGCCTATTCTACTCTGCCGGGGACCACACGGCAGAGTGGAAGTAGATTTGGTAGAGTAGGAGTAGATTTGGTGTCGATTACTCGCAAGATAAGTTTCTTAGGACATTTTAAAAGTTTGTCTATTATCAACGCTCACCCGACCCACTCATTATTGTAGTGACAAAAATTAAGACTTGTTTTTTTTTTTGGTTAAAAGGCTGACGCTTGACCACAATCGCACCTGATGGAAAACGACGATAAGGTCTGGGATTATACGCGTTTGCCTAAAAGATGCCTTTTCACTCTTACCCTAAAGATGTTTATGATTTGTTAATCATACTATAACACTAATATTATCTGGAAACTTACTTAAAAGGTTACTTATAAGTCTTATACAGGAAATTTATTTGCGTTTCCTATGTTATTTGTTACCAGTAACATAAGTGCATTAGATCAATACATGAAATGATGTATGAATTTATAATGAGAAATTGAAGAACGATCTATCAAAAGGATATCCCTTTCATATCTGCGAGTAGCAGGTAGTCTAAGTAGGTTTATTTTCAAATGAAATGAAAAATATTTATCTGTTCGAGGTACCAGGAAATTACGATTGCAGTCAATAGAGCCTCATCAGATATTCGCAAAAGGATCAGTGAGCAGGTGGCCGGAAATTGAAACTGTTCATATAATCCCTGTTGGTTGCAAGGACTAGAAACTAGAAAGCTTCAAATAAGGTATTATAAGACAAATTGCATTTATAAGTTTAATAATCTTTGTTGTGTAGCACCTACTACCCTATTTTGTTATTTTCATATAAAAGATTATAAGAATTGAATTCATAAACGTCAATACCACTTTGTTAGCTAAAGCGGTGTTATATAGCAGTTTTGACGTTTGAAACAAAAAATGCCATACAATATTTTTGAAAAAAGAATATGTGCTTTTTACAAGACCATTTTCACTTGGTCAGTAATAATAAATAAATAAATATTTCACAACATCACAAACATTGATCTGACTCCGAGATAGGTAGCTAAAGCACCTGTGTTACGGATATCAGAATCAACAGTGGGATAGCAAATATATAAATATAAAACTTTTTTAATACCTCAATAATAAGAAATCAATTAATACCTCATTCATCGAAATCATCGTAGTTTGTGGAACATACTATCATAAATGCATAGACTGCTGAAATCATAATCCTGTATTTTTAGTTTTGCCGTAGTCGGATAAAGAAGGGACCAGCTTCCAGTATGGGGCTTTTCTCAAGAAAAGACATATTGATCAAAATAAAGCAAAATGTATTCATCATTCTATCTCAATTCTAACCAGGGAATATAAGATAACGCAACGAAAGTGCGAATAAATCGTTTGAAGAATATTGCCTCAATTTCCCCGAAACTCGGGAAGAATTTGCGACCCAAACTTTCTAAGAGGATGCCATTGGCGGTCAATGACCGTATTATGGTCCAAGATAATCTTAGATAATGTCAAGTAAGATTGCCGTTTAACCATTAAAGTTTGAATAAAATTCAAGGCAGTATTTGTAATCGCTTACAACTCCGGCTTGGCGTTGATTAGGTTTAGGTACGACTTTTTTATAATTTACCCTCTTATTCCAAAACGTGGTTTAAAATAAATAGTGGGATTAATATTAGGAATGAGTGAAGGACTAGAGTAAACATTATTACATAACTAAGTTTAACGTTATTTAGTATATCAACTATAATACTTAAATTAAACGAGCCGGAACCCTAGTTTAAAATGAGTACTAAAATAATAACCTCAAAATATCGATTCAGTAACCATGACAACTTATCCCTGTGACAGTTCATTCCGTTTTACACTAAAGTATTTGTGAAAATAGTTAATTTATTTATTGTTGGATTTGATCCCAAAAATATAAAGCAATTCCTATACATATTACTTGGAAACCTTACTTGGGTCAATATTTTAATTATTGTTTCTCAAAAATAATTCTAAAATATTTTTACTGCAGACAACAAAATAAGGTTAAGTAAAATGAAATGTCACTGAACGAATGATTGAATGATTCGTTCAATTTTGACACTATCCTGCGGCACTAAGTGGTCTATGGTTTGTAATAAAAATTTAAGAACTAACATTATTCCGTAATAATCATGAACTCGCTAGTTTAGGATTAAAACCGGTATCAGAGCAGTTTTTTGTAATAAGAGGGTTAGGGTCTCGTATTGAAGGATGAAATAGGGACTATACTGTCAGTCCGTCTGTCAGTCCGTCTGTCCGTCTGTCACTAGGCTGTATTTCATGAAGCGTGGTAGCTACATAGTTGAAATATTTAAGTAGGGCTCCCAAAATTAAACGTAACTTTTATTTCGTTATTTGCTCGATGTTTATTATGGTGGTACGGATGGTACGCTGTACAACACAAACAATTGTGGGAGGAACACTTGTGTTTCTTCAATGTCAAATATGCATTTAAGTACCAGGATGATTTTGTGATTCCTCTGCTGTTATTATGCAGATATTGGTAACACAAGTGCTTAATAATAAAAATACTGGCAGTTACCTCGGCCAACGTTTAGGGTCGGCCATTTTTAAAGTGACGGGTAGGGCACAATAGCGACGCTAATATTGAATAACCATGTACAAATGGTGGGTCCGTTTTTGTACGCGAAAAATTGATTCACGCCAAAAGTGGCCGCTTTGGCGTGAATCAATTTTCCGCGTACGGTTTAGTAGCTAAAATTTAAAATCGATTGGCTTTGCTAGTGTGCCCTACTCGTCACCTTAAAGAGGTAACACCGCAAGCATTCTGGGCACGTTGGACAACGTCAGTGGGGTAGACCATTTGTTTTTGTAAATATTTACATTTCTTATTTAGGTATCTTTTTATACACATGTAGGTAGGTCGGTAATCTTAAATGTTATTATTTTTTTATACTTATACTATAATAATTGTTTCAATTGATCTTAAATAAAATATAATATATCACAATATCACTTACGTCGGTGTGACATCATGTTGCTCAAGCACCGGAGTTACGGATATCAGAATCAACAGTGGAATCACAAAATTATACATTGAATAATTTTCTTTTATGAATACTTACTAATAATCCCAACAATCATAATTACTGGCCGCAGGGAGTCGTCTTTTGTCGTCTCGAGGACGGCTACCAGCTGACTCTTCGCGCCGCACGTAGGTAGTAATTCGAAAAAAAAAGAGTATTTTATTTGTTATGTATGTATACTGTAAGGTATTTTTATTATATGGGCCAATGAAATATTTTTGATTGGTCTTGTTGCATGAAATAAACGAAATATTATTATTTTTCGATTCATGCTATATCTCAGCTCTGAAGCTGGTTTAAAGTACAGTTACGGGCATTACGCCAAGCAAATTAACTTAGTGTGTGTTTACATTTGGGAATCTGTGTGTGTGTTTCTGTTGGGTTTGTGTGTTCATATATTCGTCTTGAAGAAATCGCCGTACAATTCGGCAGGTGTTCAGTATAGCAGCTTTCTGCATGGTGATATAAGAGTTTTCCGGAAGATCTAACAGTTTAATGCTGTGATGTAAGTGTTTCGTTATCACTCACCTGCGCTGGAAAGTACGAGTGGCACAATGTACACCTTGTCTAAATTCCACATTCATATTCTTAGTATGTCTTCTTTCAACTCTGAGTATTTGTGTATTTTTTCTGACAAAGATTTTTTAATGTTATGAGTGTTAGGAACTGTGATATCTATTATATATGCAGTATTATTTATTTTGTCTAATAAAGTTATATCCGATCTATTACAATGTGTGGTTTTGTCTGTTAAAATGGCTCTATCAAAATATACCTAATTTGCAATTAGGACTCTCAAGCACGGTTTTTGGCAAGTATTTGTAGTACGGTTTTACGTGTATATAACAATTTATGTTTGATGATTAACTTTTGGTGAATATAATATGCCACTTGATTGTGTCTGTGGGTGTAATCTGTTTGAGTGAGAACTGGGCAATGTAATATGCGACTTGATTGTGTCTGTAAGTGTTATCTGTTTGAGTGAGGATTATTATTATTAATACTTACTAATATAATAATTGAAAACACTCAGACTAATACAAAAGGTCACAAATGTTCATGGACACAATTGTTAAAAAATGCTTAAGCTACTTAGGAGTCAGTCCAAATTACGAGATGTTCTAATGTACATTAATAGCTGCGTCCCTCGGTTTTATCCGCGTATAAATTGTAGCCTATGTGGTATTCTGATATGTAAGCTATATTAATGTGAAGTTTCATCAAAATATATTTTGTCTAATGAGGTACTTATTCAGTATTAATATTCCGAGCTTTTTATTATTTTTATCTTATTATATTTCACTGCACTTTCTGCATGACTTAAAGGTTGACTGGTAGAGAATTCTTCTTGGCATTAAGTTCGCCTTATTGTATCAAAATTTGTGCAATAAAGTTTTAAATAAATAAATTATTATTATAAAATTCATTTATTCCTCTATCTCTATAAAGCCTCCATTTTATTAGTAAAAGATTTCTTAACCTAGTATTAGTACAATTGATTTATAAATTAAATTAAATGTATAATATTAAATTAAATTAAAATAACATTAACAAATTTAAATAAATTAAATCAAAGTTGAACTAAATTAAATTAAATTACATTATTAATTTAAACTACCCAAACACCCTTCGCCTCCGCGCAGTCCAGACAGAAGTTGCAGTGACTGATATACAGTATGTATCTGTGGACATTTACATCTTTTTAGCCACGTGTTCTATCAACCATTCTGAACAACATTTGTTGATCTTGAACGACTTTTCGAAATTAGTGTTGTGTTATTCAAAATGAGCAAGTCACGTGACCGACTTTGTATGATAAGTTGAATTTTTTTTATGCGAATTTCTAAAAGTCATAGAACAAATGTTGTTCAGAATAGTTGATAGAACACGTGGTTAAAGGGATGTAAATGTTCACAGATACACCATGTCCAACCTAACCGCTATAACCCGCTGCGGACTTGGTGCACCAGGGATGCACATCTCTTGCGAATCGTGACGTAAAATCAATCGACCCGGTGTTCTGCTTAGAAAGCGTCTTCAACGTTTGGTGAATGAGCAGAAGTGCACCATATCTCAGATCCCGAATACTTACTAAATGCTATCAAGGTCGTTTCACCCATGAACACACATGTTTTACGATCTCAACTCGAGCGTTAAACGTAAATCGTTTAGTAACTAACTCATAACTCTTTTTTGTTTATTTGGTATTCGTATATTACGGGAATATTAGTAAGAATATTGAGAAGATTTGTACTAGATGAATAGTGTGCAGAAGGATTGAATGGGATGAGTCTATAAAAAAATCTGTGACATAAAACCGCCTTCAAACACCACGAACTAAAAAGTGTATAATAATATTTTTATCACTTTATACACTTCAAATAACATTTTATAACAGAAAAGTATCAGCCTATAAACTGTCCTACTGCAGAGCAAAGGCCTCCATCACAGAAATCAAGTCATCGCTACTATGATGGGATTAGGCTTAATCACCACGCTTGCCAAATGCGGATTGGTGATCACAAACCCGAGCTATGTTCGAAAAATTCGAAACATACTTTTCGCTCGACCCGGGACCAGAACCCAGGACCCCCAGATCACGGCCCGGTACTTAAACCACTAGACCAACAGGGCTATCTATCTTGTAATTTAATACAATATTCAATTATTAAACAGGGATTATGCGCCGACTTCGGTAACACCTTTTCTCGAGTGTACTGTTATAAAATGTTATTTGAAGTGTATAAAGTGATAAAAATATTATTTTACATTTTTTAGTTCGTGGTGTGTGAAGGCAGTTTTTTTCGCAGAAAATTTTTTTTCAAGCTTTTTAGTGTCTCATTTTTTTGGCAGCCTGTACCTTTTCATAGTAAGATACTTGAAAAACTGCGCGAAGCCGTAAGTACTGGAGAGACGTGCTGGGCGATGTTCTTTCTCTACCGCACCCGTATAGAATCTGCGTCAGGGAGGGTTACATCAGGCCTGTTAGATCTAGATACAAATTGCGTGGCATGACGTCACTTCCCTACGCACTTATTATTAACATTTTCATGGTAAATAATTCATAAACTATGTACCTAATAATAATATCCCTGATATGCATTTTACTAATAAAGCTTAAAATTTATGGAAATGTAGCATACATTACTCATAAAATTATTGTGGAAATGATAACTCCTAATGATAATTTTCTAATCGCTTTCTAAGTTGCGTCCAAAGCTCAGAGCCGGCTTTTTACTATGCCTCCTCTACTAGGCACGGTTTTATCCATTTGGCAGACGAGCAGACGGATCACCTGATGGTAAGCGATTGCCGCCCCCCATATACACCCGCGACACCAGCGGAGTCACAAGTGCGCTGCCAACCTTGAAACCCCCCTGTGGCAATTGGACTGTATAAATACACTGGCGATGGGGTGTTAATAAAACCTCTGTTATCAGCAAAACAATGTTGTGTAATTCCTTTAGGTTCAGAGACACCGACAATAAAGTAAACAAAGACAATACAATAAACATATAAAAGAGACTGGTTCAGTCGTCGACCCTCAACACCCTCTTTCCCCCAAATTAGGCCTTCGGTACCCTCGCTCACGCAGCGAAACACAGCACAGTGCTACTTCACGCCGGTTTTCTGTGAGGCCATGGTATCACTCCGGTCGAGCTGGCCCATTCATGCCGAAGCGTGGCTCTCCCACGGTCCCAAGTGACGCGAATTCTTTAAATGTACGTACGTTTTTTTCACTACTATTTTATTGGCCCCATCTCCGTTATTACACTTCGCTTTATAAAGATTCTCTACGTCTTCTCCCGTCGTTTGCATATGGAATCGAAACGCCTGTGTCGCAAGAAAATCTGTTATTATCATAAAATGAGCCCTCCGCATAAAATAGCATTTATACGGAGAAAACTCCATCGATAACAGAACGATAAAAAGTAGAATATAACTTACGCACACACACAGATGCACGTTGTTCTATCCATAGAGTAACTTATATTTACTGAGATAGAGGTATCAGTCAGCTAGCCAGTGCTAGCGCCATCTAGAGGAAAACGACCAATACTCAACAGCAATGTAGTACTTCCACCTTCAAACAAACAAACATTTATTTTCTAGAAATCGAGAATCAGTCAGGGAGACGATTAAATACAATATCATTTAATTTGCCATATGATAAAATTCCCAACACTTTCTGGACATCCGGTATATTTTACTTTCATTCGTTCATTCATTTTACAGTCATTGTTTCGGAAACACGCTTTACTAGCGCGATGTTATAATGCATAGTGACATCTACCGAATCAACGCCAAAACCATCTACTTGATTGCTTTTTAAAGCTACATCTGCTTTTTCAAGTGCCATGTAACGACAACCGCTGAACTATTTTTCCCATACTAAGGAAAAAAGTACTACATTTGGGCCACCAAGAGAAGTCTGATTTGACATTTGCAACCGATACAACTTTAGACTGAGGTACAAAATATCATAAAACTATATTTTATTAATCTGACATTCAAAAATTTAAATGTATACCAATGTATTTGGATACTGCAGTTTTAAGATAAAATCAAAAGTTCTATCACGAAATACTTTTTAAATTGCAAGAAACACCATTTTTTTCGTTCAATCCCACGCTTAAACGAGGTTAGGTCATGCGACATTTTTTTAATGTGTGCCTGTAATAGCACTGTAATATTATCGTTAGGATTTTTAATATCATGGCATTTCATTTATCACAACAAATAAATTCAATTGATATTGAACCATTGAAATTAAGATGAGAATCGATTGGATACATTAATTTAATATTTAATTACAAATTTTAGTCACGTTTCATTTCTAATTAAATTATTTTTAGAGCCTTTTTTATCAAGTTAGAACAATTATTAACGTAATAAATAAAAAAATAAAGCAGTAAATAACGTAATATTCTTTTCTATGAATAAAAGTATAAAAAAATTGCAGTAATTTGCTAAACCTGTGTCATCCTGTGTCTATCATTAACAGTCTAAGTAGTCTATGGCACATCACCATTACGTCAAATTTCCATGTGTCAAATCAGACTTCTCTCGGTGGCCCGACTGTAAGTGAAATGACCCTTGTTCTTTCTTCGTCATCTAACTATACAGGGTATATCTGTGAATATTTATTTAGCTTTAACTATGTGTTCTAACCATTCTGAACAACATTAATTGTTCTATGACTTGAACATTCGCATTAAAAAAATTTAACTTTTCATACAATCGGTCAGGTAACTTGAGGGTCGAATTTAGAAACTTCATTCACATCCATACAAATCTGTAACTCGACTTCAATGTAGAGTGTTCGAGAATAGGCTCGCTGCTTTATTTGTAAGGAGAGTCGAAATTTTAGGCGAATTTTCAAAAGTCCCAGTACAAATGTAGTTCAGAATGGTTGGTAGGCCACATGGTTAATACGATGTAAATATTCACAGATACACCCTGTATAGATAGCCATCCAGTACCTTAATATAAATAGCGATCTGACTGCCTCGGTCGCGCAATGGTTAGTGGGTCGCACTTTAAAGCGACGGTTACGCTTGGGGTCCCGGTTTCGATCCCCGAGTCGGGCCAAAATTTGTACCTGAGTTTTTCTGTTAAGAAATTCTCAGTGTAAGCCCAGATTCTGGAAGTTGGTGGTCTTGTACCCCCGTGCCTCAGAAAGCACGTTAAGCCGTTGGTCCTGTGCCTAATCTCTCTTCGGTCGTGTCACACTAGTGTCCCATCGAAATAAGAGGGTACAGGAATAGAGAGTGCACCTGTGTCTGCTTAAATACTTGTGTACTATATGTCCTGCGTCGATAGTTGATCGCTGAGATTGGCCGCCATGACCGAAATATCGGTTTGGAGGACATTATTATAAATAGCGAGTACTAAATACCACTATACTTAGACACAGAACTCCGGCAGCTTATAACTCGTCGCGATACAGACTACGCGCATTTACGCAGCGCGTACAATAATCTCGGCATCGTTCGGCGTGAGACAGAGACAAACAACGTGTACGAGAGAGACGCGATATGATATTCTGCCTATAAGTAGATCCGACCGAGAACCAACCTTCTAGCTATCTACACTAATTATTGTAAAGAGGTAAATCCTACCGGCAGCCACAACGATTATAGGTAATCCGAAAACACGAAACTCTAGCGCGATGTGATCGACAGCTAGCGCCATCTATTGGAATGAAGCGGAACTAATGTCTCAAAATGAAGTAAGGGCGGGCTACTAGTTTATGTTATAATATTATTTGCGAGTCTCATACATTACTACTAAACGTAAATGTAGTCAACACTCACGTTTTAATTTTCAATGTAAAAAATCAAAAAGAAAATCTTAAATGTTTTTCTTTCGGTGTAAATCCCGCCGATTGAACACTAAAACGCAGGCGTATTCCCATTTCCGTATCCCTCCGCCCATGAGCAACTCCGTAACTTCCTGTTTATTTTCTCATATTCACGTGTACCTACTTTTTTTGTATCCCAATTGGCCTAATAAGATAATCTTCTAAGATCTACTATGTGCGTATTTCTACCATTCAATCGGCGGTGAGGGAAAAAAAACGTTAGAAAACCTGCACGTTTTGGAGAGATTCTGAAACGTGTAACCATGAATCAGTTGGTCTGGTTCCCCTGTCAAAGGGTTGCGAAGGTCAGAAGGCAGTCGCTTCATTGAGATTAAGACTCCTCATATCCTGAATCATAGTCTAAGCGTACCCCGGGCGCTAGAGCGACAGCTTTGGATGCAACCGAGAATGGAGACACCCAGATAATCTTCATAGATTGATGTCGGCGAATTGGACCGCCTTTATTTTTTTTTCTTTATATTCCTAGTCAGTCACACCCAAAGGGATGTATATACGATTCAACGCTGAGGA
The DNA here is from genome assembly GCA_019059595.1 of Marasmia exigua. Lineage (NCBI taxonomy): Eukaryota > Metazoa > Arthropoda > Insecta > Lepidoptera > Crambidae > Marasmia > Marasmia exigua. Next base: position 1,665,012 of record CM032494.1, on the reverse strand, counting down.
ATCAGCTTCAGGTCATTAAAACTTTTTTGAAACGAGGTTGAAGGGGATACTATTCTAAGATAAAATAGTTTACTTGCGAGTAGAGATAGTTTAAAGCTGAAACGCGCCCCATCTCCGTATTCATGCACACAAGAAAATTACAAATAATATTTATTATTATTATACTGGTATGGTTTTAATATTTTTTTCAATGCCTTTTACTATTTTAAGTAACTAATTTGATTGTTTTTGTAAAATAGCAGGTAGTTATTTTTTAATGAATTTTCAAACATTTTAAATTCGAAGCGTATTTGTGACGTCATAAATACGCTTAGTGTTCCCATATGTCATTTTTCTCCAATTTACGGGAAATATGTCGTAAGAAAAAATAACGTACTTCTAAAAATGTCTTTTGATCGGAGAAATTTAAAATCACTATCTGGTAACATTACGGTAAAACAAAATAAAGACAGCCCACTGACTTAGTGTTGGTGTTGCAAATAAACGTCAAACTAGCGCCATCTGCTACTTGGTTCGGGTGAATAAGTCACTTAGACATTGTTGTCACTACGAAGTCATACTAATGTAACCTTCTGAATACAACACAACTAGCGCCATCTATTACTTGGTCCGGGTAATAGGTCACTGAGACATTGTTGTCACCTAAATGTACATCTTCTGAATACAACCTGTCTGAATAGCTAGCGTATCTAGGGTCAAATGAAGGTCAAGGCAATTTTAATGAAAATATCCTTGATCCAGTGGTTTTAAATTTTAAAAATATTAGAATATGTAATGAAATACAAATTCCTCGAATCGATTTTCGGATTAGAGCCTGTTTAATTTTTTTCCCATACCCCATTACAATAATTGGTCGTTCGTTCGATAATCAAACGTAGAAGCACGCACCATTTGATTATATTTAATCAAAGCACGCATCGTTCGACTTTTAGTGGTTCGATATCGAGCATGCACCTCTGCAGTTTTCAAATCTATGTGCATATTTCTACCAATAGCTGAAGGAAAACATTGTGAGGAATCCTGCACGTCTCCGATAGTTTCTCAAAATTGTGGATACAACCTGTGCGGATAAAGAATCGGATCAGAAATGGCGGCGCATCTATTCACTTCTTGCTCGCACACATATTTGCGTCTATACTCGCACTCGTGGGGTGCGAGTATAGACGCAAATAGTATGCGAGCGAGAAGTGAATTGATGCGCCGCCATTTCTGATCCCATTCTTTATCCGCACGGATTGTACCTACAATATTTGATGTACCTAATGATTCTGAACGTGTAACCGTGATCTAGTTGGTCTGGTTACCCTGTCTAAGGATTGCCAAGGTCAGACAGCAGTCACTTCATTGTAATTGCTGGGTTCTTAATAGTGAAGTCCAAGAAGAAGGTTCAAGCGTTTCCTGGGCTTCTAAGCAACCACTTTGGACGCAGCTGGGAATTGCACGCTAAGATGAGGAAATCTTGCTAAAGACGGTTTAAAGTGTATGACGTGCAGCAATAATTTTTTTTAATTTTTTTTTATAGGACGCCCAATTAGGAATATACTACCGAGCTACAGCAAGCCATAAAAAAAAAGATTATAGTACCACCAGTGGGATAATATTACCCAACCTATAGTGCCTAACTAAATAAGCTTCATTTAACAAAGCTAAATTATTTGGGTATGTTTTTAACTACATTTTTATTTTCCTGGGATAAAAGGTTTTTACTTTGAAATGCGAACTTAGATCTTATCTTTTTACTAATAAAAAAACAAGATGGCTTGCATACGCTTAAACTTTACCTTGATTTGAATACTATAAAATTATGAGATGAGATAATAATTAATATTTTTTTTAATAAATTTACTTTGACTGCGAAAGTCAACAAACTATCAGAATAGAAAATAAAATATTGATCACAAAATGGGTTTGCTACTTTCATGAGTCAACTCCACGATAAAGTTTCAAATAGATATTTAGATACACTCGCAGTTACATAAAAATATGAGTTAGTGATGTGACATTAAGTACTATTGCGTTACGGATTACAGTTGATAAGTAAGAAATAAACCAATATCATTTTTGCAACTGATTTTCACATTTTAATGTTAAAAACACGATTTGTACATACGTACGTTAAAATAATCTAGCCGTATGTCAAAAAAACAATATATATAGTTTAATGAAGTTCAATAAGGCCATGAAGAGATACTATGTTAGTACAAAAATGCTACAAAGACATACCAATATTAATTCAATTCAATATGATTTATTGCTTGATTTATATAAATAACAGATGTATTGATTGGTGCGATGGTAGCTCAGTGGATAAGAACGCGTCTTCCATTCGTCGTAAGTTCGAATCCGAGCATGCGCCTCTGGATTTTTCAAATCTTTGTGCGTATTTCTTTACCATTAGCTCGGCGGTGAGGAAAACATCGTGACAAAACTTTGGGATAGTTTCTGAAATGTGTAACGATGATTCAGTTCCCCCCTTAAAGGGTTGCGAAGATCAGACAGCAGTCGCTTAATTGTAATTATCAGACTCCCCAAATCCTGAATCATGGTCTAAGGCCTAACCGTACCTGGGGCTCCGAAGCGACAGCTTTGAAACACGAAAATGAGGAAATAAATACCTACATTACAATATAATAGGTCGTATTTTTATATTTTGAATCACAAATTCTTCGACTGTATTATTATATATAGGCTTTTACCATTAAATATTTTTAAAATCCGTTTTAAATATTTAGCATTTTTAAATCTATTTTTTATAATGCATACCTATTTTTTCTCATCTCTATTGCCAGTTGTTTATTTAGGGAACAAATTTAATGGCTGCGAGCGGGTCGAGTGGCTACACGATTATTTGTTTTTTGTGCCTGGCTTCAATCTTGGCGAGAAGGCGGAATCATTTAAGCCGCGTACAGTCGGTGGTCACGAATTTAAACTGACACTGTGTTCCGCCTCTTTTCCACAGCAATCCAGTTCTGAGGGATCCAGCAATGCTAAATGCAATGATCCCGCAGATCTGGATTGTGCTCACACAGTCCCATTTTGCAGGATTTTTTCGGTATGGGAGTGCTTTCTGCTGTGCTATGGCAGAATAAATATTGACACGCTTATGATATTGTATTGGTATTTTCGTCGCCGTAATCGCAAAAAAGTAGATTATGGGTTCACCCAATTCAGAAAGATCGATTTAAGTAGGGCATATTTTAGAGCGGGGCTCTCCTACCCACCGTCCAGCAAAATGCAGGAAGCTGCCAATGTCAACAATTCTATTGAACCATACATGCCAACGAACTGGATTCAATTTTTTGCTGGTCCAGTTTAAAAACAGAACCGTATTACAAATTCGAACTGTTCTGTTTTTGCTAACGGGATATCCGTGAGATGAATTTTGTGTCCGGTGGAAAGCACTATCGTAATCCGTCAAAGCGATGCGACCAGGCCCATCACAGTGTGCTATGTACCATAATTTTGAGCTTCGATGCGCTGCGCCCCGGCATGCTGCGGCCCGTCCTAATGGCAGCATTTCTCGCGATCCACTTCAGTCGTTGTCATGGAAAATTCTTAATACGAACACGACCCGTCTAGACGATAAAACTCATCTCACTTTGTTTAAATATTTAATCCGGTCGCAGTTAGAAAAATCAGTTCCAGTTTGGAATCCATATTTTAAAAAATACAATCGTGTAATCGAAAGAGTACAGCGACTTACAGCTGCCGCCGCCCGGGTATGCCCTACGATCATTTGTTAGCGTAATATAACCTGTTTAACTCGGCATCTCGGCGTCTTCTTCCCTCGGCTATGTGTATATATAATGTTAAGTGGAAGGATTGATTGTAGTGACATTTGTAACCAAATTAAATTAACAGTCCACAGAAGCTTTCTTCACCGAACAGTGCAGAACGGGCGCCGGCAACGATCTCATCTGTTTGTTAGGTATATTTAACATACATTTCAATAACATATTTTTTTCTATGAGCCCTGGTATTATAAAAAAACTATCCATAGATGCACTCCGACCTTAAATTTCTTGTTTAAACTTTTAAATATTATGTTTTTATTATATTAGTATTTGCATACACTTTGTTCATATAACCTTTATACCTACACACTAGAACCTGTGCTAGAACACATCAATTATTTGTTCATACTTATCATGTGAATAACGCTATTGGTTAAATATTTAATTATCATATAATTGTACAGTATTTTGTTTAAGTTTTACATGTGTAACTGTTTGTTGTCTCTATTAAAATAGAATAAAGTAGTCTTTACTTTTCAAATGTCTCTTTGCTACACATATGTACAATAAATTAAAAAAAAAATCAAATTACTTGAAACCAGTATTAAACATTAGAACCTTTAATTCATGTCAATACTTAGACACGTTTATAGTAATGTTTAATAGGTGATTTTAATTTAATCTTTTAGAAATGCTGATCTGAACCAGTTGGGTTGTTAGTATCTAAATTAGTTTAGTTTTAATTAATTACTTTTGTAGTACCTACATGTCACATAATACTATTATTATTTTTGTACGATCTCTATTAACACTGTACTATGTGCTAGGATCTTAGATTTCCTATTATTCTTGCTGTTAGACGTAGCAGCGCTAATAAAATAACTCGAAGGCTGAAAACTAGAATTTAATTTCAACAATCAATAATGGTTTCACTATTACTTCCTTTTTTCTGGGAAAGTGAGACAAGCGTGCAAGCGGGATAGCAATACCAAACAATCTATTGGTAATCTCGAAGTAGAAACCCCTGAAAATATGGTGCAGATTATTCCTAAAATAGATTGGGATTGTGATTAGTAGTAATCAATGATTACCAATATGCACAGGATTGTTCCAAATATTGAACATAGCTTTCAAATTAAGCTCCGTACAATATGTATCACGATCGTGACAAATCTAACTAACTAGGTTGACGCAGCGACCTATGGTGAGTCTTGGCCTCAGATAATAAGAGCCTCTATCTCGGTCGGTCTTGCGCCACTTCCTGCCAGACATCCACCAAGAGTCTGCGCAAATTCTTATCGACCTCATCTTTCCAGCGGTACCTTGAACGGCCGACTGGCCTTCGCCAATTAGGACGTCCCAGGTACGCTCTCTTTACTGCAAGATCTTCTCCCATCCTCTCGAGGTGGTCGAGCCAGCGTAGTCTAGCCAATGATGTTAGGCTCGCCAACCTGGTTTTCCAGCTCCCTGTTTTTGAGCCTCCTCCAGGCACCATCCGGTGTTTGTTACAGGTCCCAGTATCCTCCTCCAGATCTTTCGTTCTGCCACTAAATGATTGGTCTCTTCTTTAAGTGTCAGTGTTCAGGCCTCACAGCCGGTCATCAAGATAGACATTGTATATTCGGATTTTTGTGCGTTTGCTAAGAAGCCTGGAGATCAAAACCCTGTGTAGTACTGCACTACTACGGAGGGCATTTTGGATCCTTGTGTCTATTTCTTGGTCCCTGGTGTTAGTGTCCGTTATCATGCAGCCCAGATACTTAAATATCACCTTTGAAAGTGACGAATAAGCTGGTTTTAATGTGATTACTGTTCGGTCTCATTGTTGTAACTCCTGATCTTAGAGTGTAATTCCCAGTTGGATTTCCAAAGCTGTCGCTTCGAAGCCCGGGGTATGCTTGGACTATGATCCAGGATTATGGAAGCCTGGTAATTACAATGAAGCGACCGCCGTCTGACCTTCCTAATCCTTAGACAGAGAACTAGACCAACTGGATCACGGATACATATTCAGAATAATTTGCAAAAATCAAGGTCTTCATACATTTTCAGTGAACTAACCATAAAAAATGTTCTTTTACTATGCCAAATCTTGACATTTTTAACATCAGGCCTTAACAGAATACGGCACTTTCATATTTGAACCAAAAATATATGAAAGTCGGAATTATCATTTCAGCAAATTGACGCACACTGCTGGACATAGGCCTCCCTCAATGTTCTCCACACAGATCGATCCTGTGACGCCCTCATCCAATGGATTTCCGTGACCTTCTCAAGATCGTGGGACCACCTTGTGGGGGGCCAGCCACGGCTGCGTTTCAGGACCTTTCCGCCCCAACAGCGGTCTGTTCTCCTCGCTATACTGCCAATGACACTTGAGGCATACAATCATTATCTTAGTTCTCCTGCGGATCTCATCATTTCTGATACGATCACGCAGGGAGATTCCGAGCATAGCTCTCCCTATTGCTCTCTGGGTGACTTCTTAATCGGAACTTACTGTACACGCATTAAAACTTTCGTCTTGAGACACTGCGGTAGATTGAAATATCGCATGCTAATTTTATATAAAATTTCAGATGCCTGGACAACGGGACCTGGTTTTTACATCCGGAGGCCAACAAGCCGTGGACTAACTACACCAACTGCATTGATGTGGAAGATTTGAACGTAAGTTACCTTTATAATTCAAGCTTTGTTACTGGGTAATTCTTCGATTTTCGTGGACTGCCACGAAATTTTACTCATAAGTATATTGCATCGAAAATGACATCAGAATTTTAAAATATTCTGAAAAAATATATAAAGATATTCCTTGTACGTGTATTTTTAAGATTTTGATGTAAATTTTGGAGTATTATTAGAATTGAGTACGGCCACGAAATTCAGTACTGTATACAGTGTACTTTAACCGTTTTCTACTGTTAATATCTTTTTATAGTTTTATCAACATTTCAAAATTAAAAATAAAATAGAAGGAATCATTTTTTCAAAAACCATCACATCACCGTTTTTATAGCCCTCTACGAGGACTACCCCTCTGCAAAAACCCCACCTCCTAAGTTCCGGAATTCACATAGAAAACCACCCCCAAAAAATCGACATAAAATTTTGTATGGGGAAAATTCCGGAGCCTAGGTGGACTTTTTAACTAGAATTACTGAAGCCCTCATAATAAGTATAATAAATAACGCCCTCTAAGAATGTGAGATAACAATATTAGTGAAAAAAACTGCATTGACCTGATTTCGTGCCTACTAAGTAGCTTAAGCACTTGTGTTAGGTACGGATATTAGACAACAGAGGAATCACATACTCATTATTAAAGTACGAATATAACTTCCAGACACTGAACAATAATACATCACCCGAGTGATTGGGAAAAAAATTACCTTCCTACAAGACCACTAAGTCCTCCGACTCCGGACTGACACAGAATATTCGTACCGAAAAGCTCAAGTAGGTTCTCTGCTCAACTCGGAAATCGAACCCCAGTCCCCAAGTGCCCAATAATCACTGATGCGCCGAAGCAGTTCAGGTACCTATATTTAAACCAGTACTAAATTTTAAAAAAACTGTTTGATTTGGAATGAGCCCAGAAAAACCATTGGTGCCTACTATTTACCCAAATATTGCATAAAAGGCTGTACTCTTAATGACTGAACATCTTCTAAAATAACATCCAGAAAGCTAAGAAAACACGAGCAATAAATGCTTTTTGAAGCGATCCCAATGTTTACTTTCTACAAAACGACTCGAATGGATGCCATAATGGAGATTGGGGGTTCTGTATACAAGCGCTCAACTAATTACTTACCTAGCGGATAAATTCATAAGAGCCAAATTCCTTTGCCTATGTTGAATATGGCAAATTAAATTCTTTTGTTTAGTAATTACATTCACTTTGAACATGTATAAAGCGAAAATTTGCTATCTCTACAAAGTACATGTGTATGATAGCGACGGAATCGAATATTTCCTCATTTGATATTGAACCAAATGTTATTTGATATTAACGTGGGAATCAGAGTAGAAAATTTTACCTGACCCATAAAATCATGTCTGTGCATTAAATGAATACATAGATGATTTAAATTATTGCAAAAAGTAAATTAGGTCTAAATTTTATTTTCTCAATAATCTTCCGTGATGTTGAATCGTAGGTAGGTATGCTGATTTTAATAAAGAAAAAAAAAGTACTTTCCTACGTTTTTTGAGTTCCAAAAATATATTAATTAATCTTTGAATAGTCTAAAAATACATTTAACATTATAATATGTAGCATATTAAGGTCTTATTCATAAATGTTTGTAAAACCTTAGTTAAGGTGACGGGTACGGCACACTAGCGACGCCAATCGCTACTTTTGGTGGTAATCAATTTTTCGCATACAAAAACGGACCCAACATTTGTGCGTCGTTTTTTAATAATTAGTATAAGTCTTTGCCAAGAGGTTGTAACCCTCAAATGGTTTTAAATAGATCCGGTTTAGTAGCTAACAATGAAAAACCAATGGTGTCGCTAGTTAGTGCTACCTATCTCCTTAACTAAAACAATGCTATAAAGCAACATTCATTCCTTTTTCGAAAATTTTGTATATTTTTTTTTGTTCCAAACGTCAAAAATACTCTATAACACCTTTTTAGCTAGCAAAAGGTTTATTGAACTTTTATGAATGAAGTCCTAAGTCTTTAGTGATCGATTTTTCACAATTTCTCAATAGAAAATTCACAATACAACGCCCCCTATATTCATCCGGCATGGAAGCCAGATTTTTTTTAACCACTGACATAATCCTTGACATGTGTCAAGAATTATGTCAGTCTAAAAACTGTCTAAAAACTGACTGATCGTCAACTGTCTAAAAACGTTACCAGATCCACCCATATCTTGTAGGTACTCAATCAATGCGCAGTCACAATTTTGCGTCAATTATGTGATCTCGGGGTTTTGGATTCGATTCCCGGGTCGAGCAAAAAGTATGATTCGAATTGTCCGAACTTAGCTCGGATTGTGATCACCAGTCCGCGTTATCCAAGCGTGGTGATTAAGTCTAATCCCATCATAGTAGCGGAGACTTGATTTATATGATGGAGACCTTTGCCCTGCAGTGGGGCAGTATACAAAATAGAATATTCACCCGCCAAAAATATATGGAACACCTGTTGTTTTTTTGCTTATTTTGTTGATCTAACATGCCTAATGGACATTCACAATACCTATTATGAGGTTTTCGGGATGTAAACGATAAAAAAGTTACGATGTATAAACTGATACTTTACCTTACTACGCGCAAGCCGGACATGGTGTCCCTCGTAACAAATATAGTATGTTATCAAATCTCACATACTTAGGAACGTAATTTTTACCACAATATATTTTTTATACTGTGCAACTTCCTGAACAGTCACCGTTCTTCCACAAACAAACAAGAGTAAACCTGCCTACTGACATTATGTATCTTCATTAATAACTATTTGCCGGACCCCCAGAGCAAACAAGGATTAGGTATCTCCATTGAGGTCATGTTATCGAACCCACGACCACTATATAGAACATAATATTTAACATTTTGTACAAGGAAGTGACCCCAGTTTGGTTAAGACATTGTACTCGTAAGCATAAGTCTGAAAGAAATGTTATTCTCTTGTTGACCCCCGGCCGAGAGAACAATGAATACTTTTCTTAACTTATAATTTTCTTTCAAAATTGCACCGCTTACTAATAATTCCCTAGTGTTTACGCTGACTAATAAGTATCCGTTTGTATCTTATTGCATATTTATTTGCACACCCTTAGAACATTATTTTTAATTTATTTATAAACTATTTATGTAGGTACTTATATATCTACCGTGCGTCACATTAGGGCTCACATAAAACCAGCGCCATGGCCTGCGGGAACTCCTACCTAAAGCCATGGCCGACACACCTTACACACACCTGTACGCAGATACATATTGCCCGGCTTGAGCAGCCAAATGTATCGTTACTTATATACAGGTGAAATATGTTCAAACGCTTACCTATCTACAGTAAAAAAAAAACTTTAAATTTTTTTTCTTTTTTTTTTGATTCCTCTTTTTCTTGTTATATTTTGTTTGTTTTTTTAGTTTGGATTTGTTTATTTTTCTGTATGTTTTAATGTAGTATAATTATACTTGTTGTGTCCGTTTGTACCTGTAAAATGTAGTGTGTCGTATTCTCAGTGAATAATGTCTATCTATGTATCTATATCAGAATATCACTTTATTTAATTTGAACAAAAATAGTGCACTTCCGTCGCGTGTGTTGATAGCGAAAATTACTCTAGGAGAGGGGCGGAAGAAAAGTAATCCACTCTACGTCACCGGAAACTGTATGTGTGGCGACAAACCAGAGCGAACGGGCACGTACTATCCCGGAATTACGTGCTCAGTAGTCCTGGGGCTGTGTACCAAACGTTGATTTACAGTAAAGACACACTCGTGCCGTGTTGTGTCAACCCCCAATCGGGTCCCGGCCTTTAGGGCCGACGACCCTTTTGGATCACTAGTAGTGAACGCTGCCTCTGGTACAAGGGTTGCGGGTTCGATCCCCGCACAGTACAAACATTTGTGTGCATGAACATGTCTGTTTGTACTAGTCTGGGCGTTTTCAATGTACCTATTATATGTATGTATTTACAACAGAAAGGTATTAAATGTATATATTTCTAATTCCGCTGATGGTTCTGATACGTAACATAGGTGCTACCTATCTCGGAGTTATATCAATGTATATGATGTTGTGAAATATTACGCAAAAATCCGGCCGGTTTTTATTTTATAAATAAATTTAATTATAATGACTGCATTTGTACAACATCTAATATACTGATAGTCTGATACACACAGCAAAAAATTGTGCTGAAAATTACCGTTCATGCAAACAGCTATAAGAGGAGTACCTCTTCTCATGAAATAAATAATGTAAAATTCGTCTAAATAGACCTATTATTCTTAAGTAAATAACACACTTAAAAAGTTCATCTCGTGATCAGGCGAGACTATCGACAGCTCATGTCGAATCAAGCAGTTCTTTACAAATTTCGTCGGCATAATAACGCGTTCAGTGGTCTAATTGGTAGAACATTCACCCGGATTGTGGATGGTGTGGGTTCGTATCCCGCCTGAACACGAGATGAAATTTTTAAGTGTGTTATTTACTTAAGAATAAATTAAAAAGATTGCTATAAAAATATTGAATACCTGTTATTGACAATGAACCAATTAAAGGCTTGTACTCATAATATTATGTAATTTTATGGTTGTCGGTGTTCCGAATAAAATAAAGTTTAATTCTATAGAATTGGGCAGGGTTTATAAACCCCTATCATCTAACGGTTTGGATATGGTGTATTGAATAAACTCTGATAAAGGTAGTAACTACAAGAATATTGTGTTGTATAATAATAATTACAGTCCTTTGTTAAATAATTTTATATTCGATTGCGAAATGCCTCTAGAGTATGACCCATATACAGACTGTTGTCTCAAAAACTTTTTAGATGCCTCACAATGAGGCTTATCTGAAACACCCCCATGAATATTCACTGTAAATGCATCACCCTGTATAACACAACAATGAAGTCTAAAATCCGACCCGTTTTTCGAGTCCAAGTCTTACTTAAATTTCTTTAGCTTTGAGACTACTGTCCTACTTTCCGTCCCAATTTAACTAGGCCTACCATTTAACTGTCGTTATTAACGACATTTAAATGTCGTTATCATTTAACTGTCGTTGTTAACGACATTTAAATGATTAATGAAATATTAGGTTTTCTAAATAAATAAATAAAACTTTTTATTTGCTAGTAACACAGTTGACATACAGTTCTTTACAAATTATCTTGGGTACATGTTGCTCGCAGACATGCAAAAACATTAATTAGTCTATCTAGTGGACTAATGACTCATTAGTCCACTAGAAGACCATAAAGGGCATTGCATAATTTACTTTAAAAATTTTGTTAAGGTATTTAAATGTGAGTGGTTGATCAAAAGGGGACCTCGACAGAAAATAATTGATTTCGAATAAATAAATTTACGTTTATTGCTTTCTCATACAAAAATAAATCGCGTTGGAACTTTCGCGTAGAAACAAGTTTTGACTGCAAAAGTTGTGCGCTGTATGTATTTAAAGTGGAATTTTTCAAAAACTGCTTCCGCTCACAAAAAATATCATGAAAAAGAACTACGGCACCTAAAAATATTCTGGTTAGACTAAAACAAAATTAAAATACCACACATTCAAAAACTTCAATAAAGGAAATAACGGTTTCCATTCCATCCATGTCCCTTTTTAGTCATCCACTCATAAATGTATTATTAATTAAAACGACTGCCTCGATGGCGCAATAGCTAGTGGGACGCACTTTAAAGCGACGGCTACGCAAGAGGTCACGGGTTTGATCCACGGGTCGGACCAAGTACATAGGAATTTGGTAAGAAATTCTTAGTGTCAGCCCGGGATCTGAAAGTTGGCCGTCTCGTACCCTCGTGCCTCGAAAAGCTTGTTAAGCTGTTGATCCCTCTCCGGCCTTATCACAATGGTGTCCCATCGTATTATGAGGTTATGGGACTAGAGAGTGCACTTGTGTTTGCGCACACACTTGAGGACTATAATAAATTTCCTAGATTTTGAAAATACCAAAAGTAATTTAGAAAACACCAATTTAACAACTACTAGATTCAAGACATAAGAAACTTTATTCTTGTAAAAGTTTATTTTTTATAGGGGTGAAATGTTATATCTTGGGTATGTCACTCAAATAGCTGACGAGTAGAAACAGCCTCGTCAGCAGATTGGTGTAGGTGGGCAGCAGGGGCGGCATCCAAAGCCTCGCTAGCCGCGAGGCTCGCCAGTATGTGTTGGTCATCAATCGGGTTCGCCTGTTAAAGGGTTCGCGCTCTCATTTTTTTTTAAACCCTTTCCCAATAGTAATTATGACAGTACGTTGCAATCGGTTGGAAGATATTATTATGTTTGAAATATATAAATATATTCTCCCATTTTGGGGTACGCTATCAAAATTGCGGGCTTTAGGCCAAGCCAATATTATTATTATTTGTTTTTGTTGAGACTTTTTCTTTCTCAAAACATTGTTTAAAATATTTTGACTGGGCTCACGGGCCTAGACCAAGTGAGTCCCAGTTATTAATGTAGAATGGTTTATTATTATTATTATAAAATAAAAACCTACTGGTGGCGCTAGTGGACCGAATAAATGACTAGGTATGATAATAATAATGAGTACTAAGTTTTAGTTCTCGAGTCAACAAAAGTTGCCCCATTGGTGGGGCTTAAGCAAATAAAATGGATTACCATCGTCGAAGCACTTATGTAATTGCAAGCTCCAAACACACCCTTTTATGGGCTCTGGCACAGCTTCTCAACCTTTTTAGCCACTCACACTTGTGGTCAGATCTAGATATGAATGAATGAATAGAACCGCACTAATGTGAACCCAACGCGCGCTGTCAGAGCAAATCTTTAACTGACAGTTTATTGTTTTTCGGATCACGTGGTGGCAAGCGACAAGTGCTCTACCAACACTCGAAGCCTTCTCGCATTCCTCTCAAACAGATCGCAGTGACCAGGAGTACGGACTGCTCAACCTAGCATAAGATTATAACACACACTCGTTTACAAGCACAAAACATACCTACTCATAAGCACACTCACTCATATGCTTTACATACTTTTTTTTTTATTATTTTTCTTTCCCTCTCCTTTTTACACACCCTGTTAATTCTGACGGCCGAGACGCGCCGTAAGGGCTAGTCTGAAAACCAGCGCTAGGCCATTTAGCCGTACAAATGCTGAGACTAGTACCTTTTGTCAATAATTGTACTACAGCCATACTTAGTTTATAGTTTTTGTTTATATTATTTTGTAGCCTTAGATTTATTGTTAGTTGGTTTCTACCTTTTTATTGACTATAAAGATCTTTTTACTTTTCTTTTTTTTTACTTTACTTTTAATCCCCTTTTCCCCGCATTGGGCCTCCGGTACCCTCACTCACGCAGCGAAATACGGCAGACAGGCTTCACGTCGGTTTCTGTGAGGCCGGCCCATTCATGCCGAAGCGTGGTACTCCGACGCCAAAAGTGGCCATTTTTGCATGGTTATTTAATAAATAGAATAAGTGTTAGCCGAGAGTTTGTGAACTCGAAATTGTTTTAAATAGATCCGGTTTTAACTAAAAACTAAACACGATTGGCGTCGCTAGTGTGCCTTAACTCTTTTTTTAATACATGATATTTGTTTCAGTTTCGGAGTGCCGTTAACACCATCTACGTGATTGGGTACGCGTTGTCCGTTGCGGCTCTGCTTATATCTGTAGCGATTTTTGGTTACTTCCGGTAAGACTTACACACAGACATATATCACTACCTTTCATTCCAGGTCTCTCTCCGTGTTTGTTGTTTGCTTTACAAACGCTTTTTTTACCGAAGACTTGGGTTTTTTCCATTGTCAGCCCATTTAAGTCCCTACTGCTGAGGCAGACCTCCCGCAATCACATGAGGGGTAATTGCCATACTCACCACGCTTGGCAGACGGGTTGGCAAGGGTTTTGATATAAATGCAGAGTTTTCCTTCTCTGGGTGCTGATGATCATGCCAGCAGCTTTACCTTAGTCGCCTTTTACGACACCTCGGTAAGAGTGAGGGTGGCCTATTCTACTCTGCCGGGGACCACACGGCAACCGAAGACTTAGGTGCTACGCTTTTTTTTTCTTTACTTTATGTTTCTAGTCAGAAGTTGATTTGGAATTCAAGTGAAAAATCTTACCACCTTGTTATAAATCGCGATCTAAAATTATTAACGTACTAAAGCTTATGTCATCCTGTTCCAACACGCAATGATAAAAGGGACTGGCACGAATTTAGTTCCTGGAATATCCTTAGTTCGCGATTTGTAATAAGTGGGTTAGACTTTAACCACTTTATTACAAATCGAGATCTAATGTTATTACCGTACTAAAGCCGATACGCAATGTTAAAACGGACTGGCACCAGTTTTGTTTCGGGACTATCTTGAGATCGCAATTCGTAACAAGGGGGTTAGAAATCAACTATTCATACAAGCTCGAACATATCATTTGGCACTTCATTTTGTATATAGGATGAGAAAAAACTTTTGTGGAATCAATCGATTGGCCATCTTGTCAGTAATTAAAAATCTTTGTACCTACCGGGTCGCCATTTTTTTTATATTCTCCCAGCGGAAATGCATTACGCATATTATGTCGGACTCCCCACTGCATGACAGCGGGAGTCTCCTGACTAAAACCCTTGGGCACCCTCTCATCGTCCATAGTGGGGGGTTGTGGTGACGGGCACGAAGCCATGTGGACGTCCCTAACCCTAACGGAGCCCGCCTGAATGGCGGGCAGGGGGCGTTAGGGACAGCCGAGGGTGAGCAGCCGTCCCTAACGTAACCCGTGCATTGCCGGCGCAGGTACCCCCGTGCCGGGCGCCCGCTGGCTCCCTCCAAGAATAGGAAGGAGACACGCATATTAACGCCCTGTTAGTCAAGCGGTTTAAGTACCGGGTTCAAATCCCAGGTCGAGCGAAAAGTATGTTTCGAATTTTTCGAACATAGCTCGGATTTGTGATCACCAATCCGCATTTGACAAGCGTGGTGATTAAGCCTAACCCCATCAAAATAGCGATAACTTGATTTCTATGATGGAGGCCTTTGCCCTGCAGTGGGACAGTTTATAGGCTGATATTTTACTTTTATTTATTTTATGTGATAGGGGCAGAGGACCAGCTGATGGTAAACAATTGACATGGACACTTCCTTGCGTGTTAGTTAGGTTTGAGAGAGCGCTACAAATGAGCCGACTCGACCGAAATGATACCACTGCCTCACAGAAAACCGGGATGAACATGGCTGCGCTGTGTTTCGCCGAGTGAGTCAAAAGGTTGACAGTGCACTTGTGACTCCGTGTTGCTGATGTCAATGGGTGGCGGCAATCGCTTACCATCTGTTAATCCGTCGGCTCGTCTCCCACCTATTATATAAAATATAAGTGGGACCAAGATAGTTTAATTACTGATGATGTACAGTGCTAAACACTGTACAGTACTCTGAACCATAGTTAGTGCTGGTAGATTTAAAATTATATTTTAAACAGCTCAGTGAAAACTAGGTTACCACCACAAAACAAATTATAAAAATAAATTGTCGAATGCCAATTGGAATGGCGGGATCGCGGGTTCAATTTCATTTTGCACCTCTCCTTTTTCTTCATCAACATTTTTTCGCCCACCGTTGGGCATATGCCTCTCCGAAGCACCTCCACTCGGCGCGGTGATTACTTTTTCTGGTCCATAGGATGCCTGCGTGATATTTTAGATCATCTGCCCATCTGGCTGGTGGTCTGCCTACGCTTCTCCTACCCATAAGCGGCCTCCAGGCCAAAACATACCTACTCCATCTTTCGTCGTGTCGGCGACATAAGTGGCCGGTTCATTGACGCTTTGATTTAGCGGCGCGGCAATAGCATTTAGTTTAGTCATTTTGTACATCATTACGTTATTCACACAAAAATACAATTTTCACTCATTTTGTACGAAATAAACCATAGACATAAGTTTGCCATTTTTCTGGTATGCAATAGATGTAGATCGGATTTTTTACTTTCTTTGTACAGATCGATCGGTAGATATATTTTCAGTTTTTGACAAATCTAGGTCACTGGAAAGTAGAGTACGCGCATCGAAAAGAGTCCCGCGGAAAATCATGGTACTAAAATGTTTCATTCCTCAAGTTAATTTTTAATGTGATAGGCAGCAGACAAGCAAACGGATCGCCTGATGGTAAGCGATTACCTCCGACCATAGACACCCGCGACACTCAGTGGAGTCACAAGTGCGCTGCTAACCTTTAAACCCCCTTTTCCCTCCGGATTGGAACTCCGGTACCCTCACTCACGCAGCGAAACAAAGCACATCACTGCACACGTCTTTCTGTGAGGCTGTGGTATCACTCTGGTCGTGCCGCCCATTCATGCCGAAGTGAGGCTCTCCCGCGGTCGGGAGAGCCTCACTTCGGCATGAATGGGCATAAAGACATAAAGCTCAAATTCAAATGTTGATTGCTACTTAAGCGCGGCTTTCGAAAGAAGTTTCGGAGCGCGGACTCTAAGTAGCATAATACATAGAATCGTTTTTTTTTTTATAATATTAGAATAGCCAGACATTTCGCCACAATCTCACAATGGATCATGTTTGTCTAGTAACAGCCTATTCACTCTTTTCTTGAACACGCTCAAATCATATCTGAACGATATGATTTAAGCGTATTCAAGAAAAGGGAACGCATCTTCCGACATAGAGTTCCATTCCTTAGCCGTACGCAAGATGAATGTACATTTGGACCGGTTGATACGAATTGGCAGTATTTCTACCAACATTGACCAAGAAATTTAATTTTTACACTACAAGGGACTGTAGGCATGTCTTATTTGAATTAATTTCATCTCGATACCTCCTCGCCCTAATCCTAGATTATAGTCTAAGCGTACTCCGGGCTCTGAAGCAAGATCTTTGGATGCAACTGTGAATATGCACTGGAATAGACGTTGCCTGTTGGATGAGTAGTAAATTTTTATTTTACACTGCGTATAACTGCGCTTTACCATAGATTTTTTATTTGTTATATTATTATTTATTTTGTTTGTTATTCCTTGATTATAAATGAAAATAAAAGAAAGCAATATGAAGTAGTATTGGATTAAACTACTAATCTGTGACCTAAGAGGGGAGCCTAAGTAGTCATGCTCAATCAAATGTCTGTGAGGTGGTGGCACTATGTGGCGGGTCATTACAATCCCTCTAATATGGTTAAGTGAAATGATGGCCAACACATACGTCATACTTGTGAAAAGGCGCCACCTTTGGGCACTGGTCCGCTTCGGTTTACCTCATATTTAGCTTTTAATTTGCTTCATTCTATTTTGTGGTACATTAGACTGTATGACTTGGTATGAGAATAATAAACCATTGTATAAAAAGTTGGCGATTAAAAAGAGTAACTGGCGAGTTTCTTGCCGGATCTTCTCGACCAGAAACAACTTTCTGAGCCTATGGTAGAATCGCATTATGTTTATTTACTTTTTTTAGTATATTTTGTGTATCAACATATATGTATTAATATGAAAATTATACGTAAGTACTTATAAATAGTCTTAAATCATTCAAATGTATGACGATTTGTAAGTGCTGTGTACAAGCCAATGCAAATAAAGAAAAAAAAAGTTCGCCGAGTCAGCTAGTTCTTAATATTTCTAATATAATTTAGACAGGGGTTTTCTAAAAAAAGAATGCTTTAAAAATAAATAGATCTATTGGTGTCAAACGTGTGAAGTCTTAGGTTCGAATCTGATCGTACAATTTTAAAACATGTTCATGTTTCTAATATGTGTGCTGGTGAGGAAATCTACATGTTTCGAAGAGTTTCTGCTACGACTAGTCGTAGCAATGGCAGTGGCAGGGGCGGCTCTAGCCCAAGAAGGGCCAGGGTGCAATCAATAACCTAGCGCCCTTTTGTTTCAAAGTGCGCGAACAAAATGGAATACTTACAACATGTTCGACTACCTATGGGCAGTAGCTTCATTGTAATTTTCAGACATTCCGAATCCTATATCATGGTCCAAGCGTACCCCAGGCTTTAAAGCGACAGTATTGGACGCAACCGCTTGCGGAGCGTCACAGTGAAGGCTCTTTTTGTAGCGAGGGGCTCTCGGCGTCCGGGTGCACCGCACCCTCTGAATTATAGGTAAAGAAGCCCTCGGGCAGTGGCTTTATTGTATTGCCAGACTTCCCTAATCATGGATCATGATCGAAGCTTACCCCGGACTCCAAAGCTAAGGCTGGACGCAACTAGGAATATCACGCTACGATGATAGTCATTTGACTTTGGTCCCTGGCATCAGACTTGAAAATCCTCCTCGTAATGACGTGTGATTCCGAGTTACGTCAAAGCTGTCCCTCTGGAGCTCGGGGTACGTACGCGTGTAGTACGTAACGTGTAAGTAACGCACATTAAAGTAACTTAAGTAACTTAGACCATAATTCAGGATTTGGGCAGTCTAGTAATCAGGTATAGTGAAACGACCGCTGTCACTGTCTGACCATGATTCAGTTGATCTGGTTTTCCTGTTAAAGGGTTGAGCACCTCTAACTTTAAGAAAACTAGACCAACTGAATCATGGTTGCACGTTTCTGAAACTATTCGAAACGTGCAGGTTTCCTCTCGATGTTTTCCCTCACTGCTTAGCTGGCAGAAAATATGCACATAGATTTGCAAAATCCAGATGATTCTGGAGGCTTACGCCGTATGTATGTCGCGTTCTTATCCAATAAGCTACCATGGCTCATTGCTGACTAGAAATAATATCCTACAAGCGATTCGGCTACGGCCGCCAATCTTAACGAACAACCACGTACGCAGGATCTATTATAGTGCTCAAGTGAAGAATATTTACCTTAACTTTGAAATCAAAGTTTTCCAATTTTAATAGCACGAGGTGAACTCACAATTTCCCAGTGAGGTAAATACAATTTAGAATAGCGGATATGGACGAGTTAGAGAGCTGACTGCAGCTGAAATCTCATTTGAAAATCACTAGAAGTAATAAATTAACTATTTCCGCTCTTGCGATATCAAATGCGTTTTCAAGTCAGAAACTTGTGCGTCACGGGAAACGCGAAACGGATTAGTATATAGTGGTATATAGTGACTTTTTGTGCCATAAGTTTACTTCTATTTATCGAATGTTTATTAGGTAAAAATATTTTTTCATCGTCAGCCCATTTAAGTCCCCACTGCTGGGGCACGGGCCTCCCTCAATCACATGAGGGGTAATTGCCATACTCACCACGCTTGGCAGACGGGTTGGCGAGGGTTTTGTTATAAATGCAGAGTTTTCCTTCTCTGGGTGCTGATGATCATGCCAGCCGCTTTACCTTAGTCCTTCTTTGCAAATACCTATTTCCACATTTGGACTGGTCCGACGGTGCATCCGATAGCTTTTTTATTTGATAGATGGCAGACGAGCTGACTTGTAACCGGACAGTAAATTTATAAGTCTTACCACCGGCCATGGAATTCTTAAATACTTGGTATAATTTATTCCTATTAGTAAAAGCTATTCATTATGAACATCTTTAGCTTAATTTTTCTAATTCAAGTGGCTAAAGACTCGAATGATATCACCATTGAGGTAAAGATGTGATATCTTTGGACATGTGATATCATCGTCGTTCTTTAGGGGACATTTTGTTTACTTACGAAGTAACGAGGTGGAAGCGGTTTCATTATTCATCAGCTCGTTTATTTATTCAGTATTTATGTATGGAACTTATTATTATGGATGTGGGTAGGTCACACGAGCAGAACACACTCGAAATAATGTTGCCATCATTCCGAAAAAGGCTCTTCTTTGACTTTGAAATGTGTACATTTCTTTTGAATTTGTGACTTGTTAACTTACGCTTCCCAGGCACCTGGTAAAAGACAATGGAGTAACATAGGAATACCCCTCCTCCCCTTCGTGATTAAAGGAGACAGATTAATTTAACCAATTTGCTTCATTTGATGGTATCAAATGAATAATCTGATATTTTAAGGTGTCCAGCTTTTTCGCCCAAAAGTGCGGATATACTCGCCAGCATATTCCAGAAGCTTAATAAACCTAGAGTTTTCTTTGGAACGCTAGTAAAACTAAACCAATAAAATGAAGATACGTCCAAATAAATTACCCGTTACATGATTGGCAAAAAAGAAAACTCAATTAATTAAGAAATCAACTCAAATCACCGGCCAATTCAATTCCTGATAAAATATGTGTCTCTACGTGGTCTCTACTCACTTGACTTTGGCATTGGCAGAGTTGACTGCTTCTCTGACGTACAACACTACTAGCCAAAAAAATTAATAAAAAGAGATTGGCAAAAACATTAATAGAACTTCTTTTATTTTACAAGCCATAATCATAAAGCCTCACTTTGTAGACAGTCATCGGGCTTTACAGCAATTTCGCTTAGGTATAGTGTAGTCAAGCAGACTTGGTAAAAAGATTACTGACTACTACTTATTGACTGATTGTTCTGCTGATTTACAAATTCATGCAAAACACGTAACAAATATAGGTACTGATTACACACACACACACACAGGCATAGGTCCTTATGCTTTGCAAACACTTACTCTCTTATTCCAGAACGTGGTTTAAAAGTAGTGGTTTTAATAGAAGAAATAACTGAAGATCTAGAATAAACATTATTATTAACAATACTAAGTTTAACGTTAGTTAGTAGATATATATATCAACTATAATACTAACGTTAAACTAGCCGGACTAGTTTAAAATGAGTACTAAAATAATAACCTCAAAATATCGATTCACTGACAATGACATTTCAGTCATGTGACAGTTCATTCCATTTTACGGTAAATTATTTGAGAAGTAGTAAACATATAATGTTGGATTTAATCCCAAAAATAGAATTGGACACAATATTAAAATTTATTGTTAAAACATTTTTAAAATATTTTTTTTCAAAAATATTATATTACTTCAGACAACAAAACAGGGTTATGTAATACCATTGTAATACGATACGTCACTGAATAAATGATAAGTTGATTTAATCAATTTTGATACTATTCTGCGGTACTAAGTAGTTAATCTATAGTTAGTCGAGGATTTGTAATAAAAAATAAAGAACTAACGTTATTCCGTAATAATCATGAACTTGCTAGTTTAGGATTAAAGACGGTATCAGAGTAGTTTTTTGTAGTAAGAGGGTTACGGTCTTATTTATAAATGATTGTTAACCCTTTACTCATTAACACCTAAAAAGGTGTTAATAGCAGTATTCATTCTTTTTTCATATTATTAGGACGCCCTGTTGGTCTAGTGGTTTAAGTACCGGGCCTCTCGGGGTCCTGGGTTCGATTCCCGGGTCGAGCGAAAACTATGTTTCGAATTTTTCGAACATAGCTCGGGTTTGTGATCACCAATCCGCATTTGGCAAGCGTAATGATTAAGCCTAATCCCATCATAGTAGCGATGACTTGATTTCTATGATGGAGGCCTTTGCCCTGCAGTGGGACAGTTTATAGGCAGATACTTAACTTTACTTTACTATTCTTTTTTCGAAAATTTTGTATAAACTTTTCTGTTTCAAACGTCAAAACTGCTCTATAACACCGTTTTAGCTAACAAATGTTTACTGAGAGTTTATTAGTATTACTTCGAATTTGGAGCAAACAACCCAAACAGCAAACACCTATCCTCTCGGTCGTGTTTGTTGATTGGGCTTTGCTGTTTGTCATCCATGTGGACACGGCATAACTGTATGCGATCTTTCAGAGAATCTGAAATGTTTAAAAAGTCTGCTGTTTCATGCAAAATGTATTCCTAAATATTCGACAGAAAATTCATTTCAGCATGTCGTTCCCAGATGTGTAATAAAACACTATTATGGACAATGTGTTGTACCCAGAATGGTTTTACCCAGCATTTACCCAGAGAATCGAAAAAAGTAGATTGTAGGTATTTCATCATCATCATCATCATCAGCCCATTTAAGTCCCCACTGCTGGGGCACAGGCCTCCCTCAATCACATGAGGGGTAATTGCCATACTCACCACGCTTGGCAGACGGGTTGACGAGGGTTTTGATATAGACGCAGAGTTTTCCTTCTCTGGGTGCTGATGATCATGCCAGCAGCTTTACCTTAGTCGCCTTTTACGACACCTCGGTAAGAATGAGGGTGGCCTATTCTACTCTGCCGGGGACCACACGGCCTAGGTATTTACTTAAAATTATTTAAGGGACATAACATAGAACTATTAACACCACTGAATTTGGATTCCCGGAAACACCGTATTATTTCACTTAGGCCCGATTTGACTAATCGTAATATTTAATATCGGAATAATTGAATCGGCCCTTAGTCCTACGTACCATTACTGCGGTTGGAATGGGGGCTATCGCGTGTGAAATATCCGCAAGATGGCGTACTATATTCCTGAGGTCCATCTACATGGTAATTGAGTATTTTTAGACGCGATATGTCAAATTGTCAATGGACAATACGACAAAAAGAAAAATATAATTTTTATATACATTTCGAATAAAGAAAGAAAAAAATAATGACCTGTATTTTTTAGTTTTCATTAAATGTGTGTTTTTATTGAATAAAAAAATAATAAAACATAGATAAAAATGTAGGAAGTGACGTAGTCCTGAGGCTCTACATAGGTGATATCTTTGCTATACAATAAAAAAAGTTGACTCTCTCTGTCATTATTCACTGTCGTTGTCAGCCATTTTCCTTTTTCTTAAGTCAACGTGAGCAAAGGCGTCATTAATTTGTCATGCCGAGCTGTGACGTCACACGGAGATTTTTAAATTTTATTTAATTTCTCCTTAAATATCTTTAAAAAAGACCTCAAACAATTTTTCTTAAAATCCTATAAGGCTAATCTAGAAAATGATATTTTTCATTTTGGAAAAAAAAATGTCATGTTGTCCATTAACGAAAAATGAGCCAAAGATGTTGAAGTAAGACTTCGGTTCACAAGCACGCCTAGCGGATATTTCACACGCGATAGCCCCTATTGAAAGTTCTTCATAGTAAAGGGCTGACTTGTATACAAAATAGAAGTTTTCGGGAGCTAAAATTCGGTGGTATTAACAACTCCATGTTTGTCTCAAGGAGTATTGTAGTTAAAATACAGTCAACCTATTCTTTTCAATAATTAATTAAACACAGCAGAATTTTGTACAACCTACGGGGAGTAGTTTTAATAATCCTATTTATACCGAGCGTGGTATGGTGGTTGGTATTACTAAAACTTTATAAGTAGGTACTGCGAGGAAACGCAACGCGTTCGCTCCAAGCCTCCTCGACTTACACGATGTGTAATAAATTATTTCAGAAATGGGAGAGACGCTATGATACCCGTGCTAGTTCAATATCGCTTGTAACCGGGCCAGTACTAACTACTCTTGTATTTTGTCCAGTATTTGTACACAACTGAACAAGATTTCGCATCAAAACAAAACAACAAGAGCGTTAGCGCCTTATTCATAAGAAAGTGTTTCTCTCTAATTGACTTCGAATTACTAAATATACCCGAGAGAGTAACCTCGTTAAGAAAGGTGTTTACCGAAGGTTCCAGTTCTGATTACAGGATCGATTCAAAACGAACTTCATTTATCTGTGGATATGGCCCAATGATCATAGCATGGTTTCATAGTTTGGCTTACATGCTATCCGTTAGTAGTTAATTTAGCTTATTATTTGGTTTTCCATTCGCTTTTACATTTCGCTTCAACTCACTCTAAACGCTTTAGTAGTCGCTGCTAATTCTGCTCCACCTGTCTCCACTAGGGCATGCCGTCCGGGGATCGTTCTCAAAGACCCCGATGAATCGATGTTCCTTCAAGTGGCTGCAGCCAAGCAGTTCGCCAAGCAGTATTATCTAAGGTATCATCTTCCCTTAAAGAGAGAAAGAAAATTAGTTTTTTTTATATTAAATGGGTTTGCAACAATAAGGTCAAAGATGTAGCGTGCTTACCCAGAAGAAGCCTATTCACTCTCGACTTAAAGACCCCCAAATTGTAGCTCTCTGGGAATACAGAAGCCGGCAAATTGTTCCATTCCTTAGCAGTTCGTACTAAGAAAGAAGAAGCGAAACGCTTAGTACGAGCTGGTGAAAGTTTCACAGTGTAAGGATGGATTCCTGTCGTCAAGAGTGATTGATTGGTCAAGTATTCGTGGAATATGAATCGCTTAGGTGTTTAAGTAACGCTGTAACGCTGAAATATGTTTGTCCTTGGTGGCTGTCTCTGTTTGAGTTAGTTTCGTTATAGTTCAATCCATACGCTAATCCTTTCAACGTTGTGGGCTCTAGAGCGATCCTCGCTCGGGGCCGTATTAAGCTCGTTGATTAAAAGTTATTTGGATAAGAAGTACTATCGTCAATTCATAATAGTGCGTCGCACTATAAAGCGATGGCTGCGCTTGGAGTCCCGGGTTCGATCCCCGAATCGGGACAAAATTTGTACCTCAGTTTTTCTGTTAAAAAAAATATCAGTGTCAGCCCGGAGTCTGGAAGTTGTAGGTCTTGTACCCCCGTGCCTTGGAAAGCAAATTAAGCCGTTGGTCCTGCACCCGATCCTTCTCCGGTGGTGTCACGCTGGTGTCCCATCGGATTATGAGGACAAGGGAATAGAGAGTGCACTTGTGTTTGCGCATCCACTTTAGCACTGTAATATATCCTGCGTAAGTGGCTGATCGTTAGAGATTGGCCGCCTTAGCCAAAATTGGTTGGAGGGTATTACATTGGCTTACTTTATGTCATCAATATCAATAGAATAGAAAATAATGTTTCAACACACCCTACATTCAAGTCTGCGATCCCAGCAAACATGATTCGTTCCTTTTGTTTATATTAATATCGACTGGCTGTTTGCCAGCAAACATATTTATCAAAGTTAAGTTAGCAACAATTGACAGGGCATTATTTGTGAATTTTTTGGTTTCTTACTTGATACAATTCAGCCGAAGCGCGTTTATGGTAAAATTTAAGAACTTCTGAACCATGAACTTATAATAACATTTAAGTTCGAGTGTGTGTCGAGTAACTTGCGCGGCCAAAGTTCCTATACTACGCTACTAGTACGGGTACCTACAAGTTACAGTTAAGTTAGGTACCTACAGGAATCAGTTCCTGTTCATGTACTTAATAACTTACGCAAACTTATTCGTGCAATAGAATAAAGTTTCTTTCATCTCGCAAAAGCTAAAAGCTACATATATACCTATTTATTTACTAATTACAAGCAATAAGCACGAAGTACATACTAATACTTTTTTAATCTATTTATATCTACTAAAGAGGCGGTATGATATTCACAAGAAGATACTTTGAAGTGAAAATAGAGTATGCTAAACCAGCTAAACTAAGTTAATAAAAATTAAATAGTAAAAAACTTGTACGTAGAGTACTGCTGACTGACTAATATAAGTTACAGCTGTACCACGTTTATAAGTTACATCGGCAAAATTCGTCTACACAGAAGAGCAAGTTAAATCCCATTCATTGCGATTGCGAAAGCAGTTGAAATATAGACTTTATTGCGTTACGTTAAGATTAAATACAATAAAACCAGAGAGGAATGCTATCTCTCTCTTTACCGCACTCGCCCCGAACATGGTGCTGTCGCATCAACCAATAAGAAATTGTAATATTTGTCACGCGTAAATGGAGCATTGTGATTGGTTAAGATATTACCGCAGTTTTCGAAAATAAGACTTCTGCGCAAGTACGTTGGTGTAACTTATAAAATTGGTAAAACTGTACCTGATGGCACGATTGTAAATAATTTTGTTTCTTTTCAAGGTCTCTCCAGTGTACGCGGATAAGGATTCACATCAACCTGTTCTTGTCTTTCGCCCTGAACAACATCCTGTGGATCGTGTGGTACAAGACCGTCATTGACCGGGTCACCGTCGTACAGAACAACGAGGTAAAATAAATATCTTATAATAATCTCCCCCTATCCGATATCTCTGCGATGGGGGCCAATTTCAACGATCAGCTATCGACGCAAGACACAAGAATTTCATACCGAAAATTTAGGTACAAATTTCTGGCCCTACCCGGGGATCGAACCCGGGATCTCTTACGCAGCCGTCGCTTTAAAGAGCGTCCCACTAACCACTGAGCCATACAGTAGGTGCTTACCTGATGTAAAGTAGAGTATAGTACGTAAACAATGCTAATTAATTACCTAAGAATAAGAATGTTCAGTATGTACGAGTAATGAAGTATAGAAAACTAACATTTTTCGAACAGATTTTTAAAAAACTTTTGTTATGTAGAACTTTATTTGGTCCCTCTTATGAATTTGATATGTATGGAAGTTTTCTGGATAAATTCCCCATACTAATAAAAGTGGAAGAGCCACGCTTCGGCATGATAACAGCTGAATGGACCGGCTCGACCGGAGTAATACCTTAATATCACGTCCTCACTGAAAACCGGCGTGAAGCAGTGCATGCGCTGTGTTTCGCTGCGTGAGTGAGGGTACCAGAGGCCCAATCCAGAAGAAGGGGGGTTAAAACCCCCACAACACAAATAAAAATTCGATTTCCTCGACTGTACATAATATTGGATAGTATTTAAGATGAAAATTATTTAATTAAAATAAAAACGGGAGTTGAATAGTAAAATATTTCAAGTCTCAAAGCAAGTTTCTCGTACTTGCCAAATTTACCCAACTGGTGATTCAAAATAGAAACGGAACACAAAAAATAATCCTGTGGTTACTCTTATGATCATATTTTTTCATGTGTAAGATTTTCAGCTAATATAATATAATAATATTTAGAAAGGACAGCCAGGACCAGCTGTGTGAACATCTTAAAAGGTTTAGTAGCAAAAAATGTAAATCAATTGGCGTCGAAAGTGTGCACTAGTGATTTTCGCCAACTTTGACTGGTGTACCTTTAGTCTTTTTATGTGATAGGTGGCAGACTAGCAGATGGATCACCTGATGGTTAACGATTGCTGCCGCCCATGGAAACCAGCGACACCAGTGGAGCCACAAGTGCGCTGCCAACCTTAACGTTACCTTTACGTTTATAAGCAGCGGCGACCAAACCGTGTAATTTTGTTTCTCAGGCGTGGTGCCAAGTCCTTCACGTGATAACCAGCTATTTTATGGTGACCAGCTACATCTGGATGTTCTGCGAAGGGCTCCACCTGCACATTGCTCTCGTTGTCGTATGTATAAACTTAATCACTATTTGTATTGTAAGGGCTTTATTCATAATCATTCAATAAACCATAGTTAGCTAGAACGGTGTTATAGAGCAGTTGAGCAAGATTCGGAGTCGAAACGAAGTGAAGGCGGGCCACTAGTTAAGTCTTATTTAATAGAAACCTATAAAGTGCAAATAAGGGGACTCGATTTAATATCGCTTTCAGTAAACACCCAAACTTAATTTTAAAGTTCTATTCAGGATATAAAACATGCTTAACATGTGCTCTGGGGACCGCGGAAGCGAAAACGCTGTGATGAAGGCTTTGGTACTATTCAGGTCACACGACTACTCAACCGGATAGATAGATAGATAGATAGATAGATAGATAGATATACTTTATTGCACAAAATACACAACTTAAGTACTAGGCATTACAGAAATTTTGTGTACAATTTCAGCGGTCTTATCGCTGAAAGCGATTTCTACCAGACAACCTTCGGGTAAAGGACATTTGATAGTAGAGAAGGGGTAGGGGGTGCAATATTCAATAAGGAAAGAAAAAAAAAGAAACTGTAAATGTTCAAATATAACATAAAACCCTAATACATAAATAAAATACAGTATTATAAACTAATAAATAAGTTATACTCAAATACATACACATAATATTATGTATTTGAGTATAACTTATTGATATCAGAAAAAGACAAAAATAATAATAATATGATAATCAAATAGATCTAAGATGGACCATCGACTACACGCTGCCGATAACAGGACGATTGTAAAAAAGTTAATGGCATGAGGAAGAGTGACGAAAAGGGTGTTGAAGTTGCAAAAAGTGAGTTTTGACTCGGGCTTTAAAAATGGGCAATGATTGAGACTGTCTTATGGATAGGGGTAAGGAGTTCCACAAACGGATGGACTGGACGGTAAAGGAGTGGGTATAGAAATGAGAGGAGTGAGGGGGAGTCCTCAGGCGAAGATGTTTGGACGGAATCCAAATCAGAACAATAAATCAAATCTATATTATACCAACAACTCTCTTAAGGTGACTCAGCGGTGAAACTAGCGCCGCCAATAGATTTGCACGAATTGTGACGATTACGAGACATTTTTTTCAAAGAGTACAACGGTGAATCCAAAAGTACCTATTAAGATTTTTTGAGACATAATTCTGTCATATTTTTTTTCTACAAGTTAATCATAAATTATGTGAATCCTAAAAGTGGCTATTTCAGGCAATAATAACAATTATGGTTACTTGAACGAAGGTAATATTACACAAGTACATCTCAAAAAAATCGTAATTCCTTTTTTTATAGATTCACTGTAGTACTTTTTTTGACGCCGTGTGGTCCCGGCAGAGTAGAATAGGCCACCCTCACTCTTACCGAGGTGTCGTAAAAGGCGACTAAGGTAAAACTGCTGGCATGATCATCAGCACCCAGAGAAGGAAAACTCTGCATTTATATCAAAACCCTCGCCAACCCGTCTGCCAAGCGTGGTGAGTATGGCAATTACCCCTCATGTGATTGAGGGAGGCCCGTGCCCCAGCAGTGGGGACTTAAATGGGCTGATGATGATGAGTACTTTTTTTAAATGTCTCATAGTCGCTACAATTAATACAAATCTACTGACTAGTTACGTCAATGCCTCAGCTTAAGACTCCATTAAGACAATATTCTCTGGCAGATACGAGTATTTTAGCTATAGCAGCTTTAAGAACATTAAAGTGCATAATTATTATGATGAGCGCAAACATAGGTAAATGTTTGACATTTTTTATAGCAATCTTCTGCAATTTATTCTTAACTAAATAACACACTTAAAAATTACCTACATCTCGCCCGCCTGAACACGAGATGAAATTTTTAAGTGTGTTATTTACTTAAGAATAGGTAAATGTGTTCTTACTGTCTATTTATTTCTATACCTTCATATATCATTATATTCATTTTCATTTAGGCCGCCATCGTTGTACATGAGTGCAATAAAAAGTATATTCATTCATTCTTTCATTACAATTTAAAACTTGTGTGGAATGACCAATGAGGCATCGGGCATAGGGACCAAAGTAATGTCTTGACGAACTTTTCAGACCGATCTGAAAGAAGATTAAGATTTTACTTTCCTTAATTATAATAACAACCAATATTACCTACCTACTCACTCGCTTAAACACAAATAGTAATGGAGAAGCTACGTAAAAAGTGTCTTAACAGATATTATGTTAGTACTCGACTTACATAACATCTACTGACACACTTTTTTTCCAGACAATATTTACTCACTCGTATTTTTTTTTTATTTATCACAAGCACTCACTTTTAATTCCAATCCCGATTAATACGACATTCTGTCATACATTTTTAAATTTGCGCTTCTTTCCAAAGAATGTTACTATTATTACACCTGTTACGCCCAGAATACGTTTTTCGTTTGTTATTTTTATGCAAATCATTTTCCTTTCTTCCGTTCTATTGACATCTCTTCATTCACCTTGTACTGAATGCCGTTTCTGCATGAATGGGTACTTTATGTATGACAATCATCCGGAATTTACCGAATAGAAATATGAACTCAGTACTTTAGTGCTTTGCAAAGTCTAACAATGTTATTTATAGCTCCAGGTGTATGCAGCTATTCTGGTCTGTATAAACCATTACGGAAGCAAGGTTGGTAGCAACACCTCTTTCACACGACGGTTTGTGGATTCCAAAACAGATTTTGTATTCGTTTTTTCTAAAGGATTAAAAAAGACATAAGCCTATAGAGTCCGCGCCACGAAAGAAGTGCCGCGGAAAAACATGAAACTATAATTTGAGATTCCTTGTGTCTATCAACATAAAGCTCAAATTTGAATGTTGATGGCGATTCAAGCGCGATTTTCACGGAACTTTTTTGGTGGCGCGGACTCTAGTAAACATTTTTTTTAAGAAACTGCATAAAATTATATTTTTTTATTTTACTTGTGTTACCCTGGAATCTAACCACCCAGCATGTGATGGTTTTATTAGGAAGCATTCTGCGTTTTATTTACAGCGATTCTTACTAAATAAAAACAAAGTGTGTGAAACGAGCGAATAAGACGCGTTATCTGGACAAGCTCTTACACTGTAGAGGTAACTGTTTACTGAGACGACTCAGTGATCCGACTCAGCCAAATGATACACCGTTCCGAATCTCTTAATGTTCGCTCCGAATGTATCATTCGACTCAAATGGATCTCGAGTCCGAGTGAAACGAATGATCCGAATGAGCGGAATGATCCGAGTGAACCGAATGAGCTGAATGATCTGAGTAAGTCGAATGTTCCGAATGAGCTGAACGATCCGAGTGAGCCGAATGATCCGAATGAGCGGAATCATACAAACTCAGAACGAAAGAGCAAGCTGTGGACTGTTCGGGTTGAATATGTAACCGTCTTTCCATGTATTACGCGGGGGGAAAAGATGGTATATTACATGACACAGCAGGAGGGGATCGATTATTCATTCGTTACAAAATAAATTAATCACGCATCTATCTGTAGTCGATGTTCCAAATGATTTCAAGCGTTTCACTGTTCCGCATCTCTGCACTGATCCAGATGCAAATGTCTCCAGATGCACTGTTCCGCATCTCTGCACTGATCCAGATCTTTTGAAAGATACGTTTTTGCCAGGTCTATTACACTGTAAATGTGCGTTTGCGACAGGTGTTCGTGAAGGAGGACGTGGCCATGCGCTGGTTCATGGTCACGGGCTGGGGGCTGCCGTTGCTGATCGTTGGCGCATACTCCGTGGTCCGGTACAACACTCCTGGTGCTACGGCCCGGTTAGTATAAAACATTAAAAATAACCACACATAAAAAATAAGGTCAAATGTCGAAACGTACCTACTTTTAAGTGTACAGAAATTGATTTCTTCGTAGGTTTCTTGTTTTATATACATCCTTATTCACTTTAATTAGTTTAAATTAGTTTTAACCCATTTTAGTTAGTAACTAAGGGTGTAGTTGAAATCGTTAATGACCAAGCCTATCCTATGCAAATATGGATTTTTTAAAATTAATTTCAACTTTGACTTGAATTGTAATTTTTTTCTAATTTAGCATACAGTGGAATATTTTTACCCTTTTATTACAAAAAACTACTCTGATACCGGCTTTAATCATAAATTGGCAAGTTCTTGATTATTACGGAATAATGTTAGTTCTTAAATTTTTATTACAAATCCTCGACAACCATAGAGCACGTACCGCAGGATAGTGTCAAAATTGATCGAATCATTCAATAATTCGTTCGGTGACATATCATATTACATAACCTTGTTTCACAAACAAAGTAGAAGATACTTCGTTTCAGACAGGAATGTCCCATAGTGCTTTACCATTTTTAGAACGATTGAACGGAATCAGCATTGATTTTTTGAATGATTGAATTGTCATAAAGCAGTTCGTTCATTCAATGAACGAATGATTAGCAATACCAGATATAATGTTTAATTTAGAAGCTAGACTTTTTTTTAAGATAGTATGCCATTTAACAGCAAAAATAAAATACAAGCTACTTAACACATAATTTAATATCAAAATATCACGAAACACACAGTAGAATGCACTTTTGTTGTTTCATATACATCCCTTAGAAAATAGTAGTTTAGACTAGGCCGCAGTCTATGACGGTAAATCCAGGACTACGTTTGCACCGCTGTGCTGAAGTGCAAGCATGCTAGTGGTAATCCTTGTAACCATCTTCTTGGGTCCACAATCTTCAATAGGTGCAAAATATTGTATCTACCAAGAATTTCATTGAGCTAACTTAAAACAAATTTTTATTCTTTCCGCTTCTGCACATTGTTTAGTTTCTTAAATGAAATAATAAATGTCCACTACGTATGTTTGCACTTAATTTACATTTAAAAAAAATAATAATTTTTCTTCTTGACATGACACCGCCATTTTCTTTTATGAGTGAGTGGTGGTGACAAGACAAGTCAAAAAGCTCTTCAATCAAACATTAAATGAACGAATGAGATGATGTCTTTCATACATTCATTCGTGATTCTGAACATCTTTCTGAAAGATGATAGCATAGACAACGTGACTATTTTTCTTTTTAAGAGGAAGGAAGGAGGAGAACCATGCCTTGTTTTGATGTCTGAAGTAAAAATATTTTAAATTACAATATTGTATTAAGTAAGGTTTCCAAGTAATATGAAGAGGCATTGCTTATATTTTTGGGATTAAATCCAAAAAATGAATTGACTTCTTTCTCAGAAATAACTCCAGTGTAAAACGGAATAAACTGTCACAAGAACTAGCTGTCATTGTTACTGAATCGATATTTTGAGGTTATTATATTAGTACTCATTTTTCGAGTGGAGGCCACGTACAGGAAGTCGCAGCCGTGGCAGGCACCCCCCCTCAAGGTGGACTGACGATCTGGTGAAGATCGCTGGAATCCATTGGATGCGGGCGGCACAGGACCGATCTGTGTGGAGAACATGGGGGAGGCCTAATGTCCAGCAGTGGACGTCTATTGGCTGAAATGATGATGATGATGATGACTCATTTTAAACTAGGCGTCCGGGTGGTTTAACTTAAGCATTATAGTTGATATCAACCAACTACATAGTTGTACTTAGTAGATTGTAGTTGATATAGGGGTATGAAGGGGTCGGAGGCGATGGAGGAGGCGGCGCGGCAGAACCGTGCAAAGGTCGGCTACGGGGTGTCGAATGTCCTTGATTACTCGGACATGCCCGTAGCCGACCTCAAGCAGCAGGCGGTGGAGGACGCCGAGCATATCGCCCACATAGCGACTAAGAGCGGCCACCTAAAGGGTACTCTCGTCAAAGCCCTTAAGAGTCGCAGCTGCTCATTCCTGGCCATCACGGAGGAGATAGCCAAAAGGACGGCAAGTGAGGAGGCGGCGGTACTGCAGGCGACTGTTAGTCGCCTGAGTAAAGAGTTGGCCGCCGTGAGAGCTCCCTCGCCTGCCACAGACCGACGACAGTCGCAGTCCTCTGCCCCCTCCCTCCCTGAGGATGACCTGGTGGTTAGGATCGGGGAGCTGGTGGAGGAGAGGCTCCGCGAACATGCCGTCCAGGAGCGTAATTTTGTGCGCGCGTGCCTGGATGGCATCAGTGGCCGGCTCCTGCCGGAGGAACGGGTCCGCCCGCCACTTGCGGCGGACAAGAGGAGAGCGGCTATGGCCGCCACCCCGTCGAGGGATTCAATGCCTCCCCCTCCTCCCCCCGCTCCATCCAGCAAGGGGAAGGGGGTAGGGAAACGCAATAAGACCCCTACCCCTGCAGCCGCCCCTGAGCCGGTGCCTTCCACCTCGAGGGCGCCGGCGCCGGCACAGCCCGCGGTGCCCTCCCCGCCTCCGATGGAGACTGACGTGCTCCTCCCGTCCACCACCCCAGCCAACTCGGGATGGAGGGAGGTCACGTCAAAGAAGACGAGGCAGGCGGCCAAGAAGGCCGCGAAGCAGGTGGCGGCAGCCGTCCCCTCGCCTCTTGGGACCACCAAGGGGAAGAGGCAGAGGACGAAGAAGACGGCTTCTGTGCCGGCCACATCCCCCCCCTCCGTCGCCGAGAAAACGGGGTCTTCTGCGACTCCCCCGGCACTGGCAGCCAAAGCGGCACCATCGGCTCCAAATAAAAGGCGGAGAGTCCGCAACGGGAGCGCCGTCGTCGTCACACTGACGGAGGAGGCAACCTCCAGGGGAGAGTCCTACGAGTCCGTACTCAAGCGGGCTCGTGAGACTCTCGGAGACGAGGCGGCGCAGGGCTCGCGTTGCCGAGTGACAGCCGCTGGGGGAAGACTTTTCTCCTTCCCCGCCGCCATGAAGGAGCAAGCGAACTCCTTCGCGGCCAAACTTAAAGAGGTG
The DNA here is from genome assembly GCA_019059595.1 of Marasmia exigua. NCBI lineage: Eukaryota > Metazoa > Arthropoda > Insecta > Lepidoptera > Crambidae > Marasmia > Marasmia exigua. Next base: position 1,630,572 of record CM032494.1, on the reverse strand, counting down.
GTGTCGGATGTCGCCAGGGTGGCGCAACCCATCCGCACCACCTCTCTCCTGGTGACGGAGCTCGATGAGTCCGTCACCAGCGAGGAAGTGGCCGCCAAGATCGCGGCCACCGGTGGGTGCCCGGCCGGTGAGGTGAAGGTTGGAAAACTCTTCACCGGCCGAAGGGGCCTGGGCTCAGTGAGAGTTCAGGTCCCCACCGTGGCGGCGAAAGCTGTCCTGCGGACCGGGCGCGTCCTAGTCGGCTGGACGTCGGCGCCGGTTCGAGAGATGGAGCAGGGGCCGCTCCGGTGCTTCCGGTGGCTGGGCACCGGCCACACCAGGCCCCTCTGTCCCTCTGCTGCTCCGAAGGAGCACCTCTGTGTTCGGTGCAGCAAGCCGGGACACAAAGCCGCTGGCTGCACGGCGGAGCCCCACTGCGCCGTTTGTGCCGAGAGCGGCCGGCCGGCGGGGCACCGCATGGGGGGAGGAAAGTGTAAACCTCCCCCAAAAAAAGGTAAATTGCCGTCGGTGCGTCCGGCGGCGGCAACACCCGCGTCCGCCGATGGGCCCGTTCCGGCGGCGCGAGAGGAGGGGGCGGCGATGGAGGAATGATGGTCTCAGTCCCGACATCATTCCTCCAAATAAACGCCAACCATTGCCGCTCAGCTCAGGACATGGTCAGCCAGGTCATGGCTGAGTGGCAGGTGGACGTTGGCGTGGTGGCGGAGCCGTATTACGTCTCCGCCAACTGGTTGGCGAGCTCTGACGGGCTCGCCGCTATCTTCGCCCGTCAGGGCTCACCGTTTTTCCCCCTGTCTCTGGTGGAGAGGGGGTCGGGGTATGTCGTCGCCATGGCTGGCCCCTATGCTGTGGTGGCGACATATTTTTCCCCCACTCGCCCTTTCAGGGAGTTTGAGGATTTCCTCAACTCCCTGACCGCGGTTTTGGGCCGACTGGCACCGCGGCCGGTCATACTGGCTGGCGACCTAAACGCCAAGTCGGTTGCGTGGGGCAATCCCCGCTGCGACTTGCGCGGACAGGCGGTCCAACTATGGGCCGTCGGATGTGGGTTGGCCCTCGCGAATCGGGGGTCGGTCCACACTTGCGTTCGGCAGAACGGCGGGTCGGTGGTGGATGTCACCTTCGCCACCGCCGCCCTGGCCGACCGGGTCGCCGACTGGAGGGTGGACCTGACAGAGTCCCTGTCGGACCACAGATTTATTAGATTTGTGGTCCGCGGGACGTCCACCCTCCCGCCCCCGCCGCCGCCGAGGTCGCCGTTCCCCAGGTGGGCACTGTCCCGCCTGGACAAAGGCCTGGCCCGGGAAGCGGCCCTAATCCAGGATTGGATTTCCCCGGTCCTGGACGACGACGCCGATGCGGCTGCGGAGGGCCTTCGCCAGTCCATGACCGAGGTATGCGATTTTAGCATGCCTCGGTCACGCCGCCCCGACCCCAGACACGCCGTGTACTGGTGGTCGGCCGAGCTCGATGCCCTCCGCGCGGAGTGTTTCTCCGCCCGGAGGGCTTACACCCGGAGCCGGCGGCGGCGGCGGCGGGACCAGGAGGAGGAGGCGCGCCTCTACGAAGTTTTTCGAGAGAGGAGGCGCGCACTCAAGGGCGCGATCGGCGAGGCGAAGGATCGCGCCCGAGAGGAGATGCTCCAGAGTCTCGACGACGATCCGTGGGGGCGGCCGTACAAGGCGGCGCGGCAAAAGCTGCGCCCCATTGGCCGCCCCGTCACCGAGACCCTGGAGCCGGGGCTCTTGGGGCGGGTGGTACAGGGGTTGTTCCCCCCCTGCGACCACTCGTTTGTCCCCCCTCCGATGCCTCCACCATATGGATTATACCAGTTGGTGGAGGCCCCCCCGCAGGTCACGACGACGGAGCTCGGAATGGTCGAGCTCCTACTGCGGGGGAAGAAGACCGCCCCCGGGCCGGATGGAGTCCCGGCCCGCATCCTCTCCATCTGCCTCGGGCAGATGGAGGAGAGGTTCCGGGGCCTCTTTGACCGGTGCCTCCGGTCAGATAGGTTCCCCCGGATCTGGAAGGAGGGCCTGCTGGTCCTCCTTCGTAAAGAAGGTCGGCCGGCCGACGACCCGTCGGCCTATAGGCCAATTGTGCTGCTGGACGAGGTGGGGAAGATCTTCGAGAAGATCATCGCTTCCCGCCTCGTCCAGCACCTCGAGGAAACTGGGCCTAACCTCAGTGAGGCCCAGTACGGGTTCAGGGCCGGTCGATCCACGATCGACGCCCTGTCCCGGCTCCGCTCGCTCAGCGAGGGAGCGTCGAGCAGGGGGGAGGGGTTGTTGGCAGTCTCGTTAGACATCAAGAATGCCTTCAACTCCCTCCCCCATGCAGTTATTATGGAGGCACTCCGGTTTTTCCGGGTGCCTCCATACCTGATAGGGCTGGTCGGCGACTATCTCGCCGACCGGTCCGTGGCTTTTGTTGACGCCGCTGGTTCTGTCCAGCGGCGTCAGGTCGTATCCGGTGTTCCACAGGGGTCCGTTTTGGGGCCCCTGCTCTGGAACATCGGATATGACTGGGTGTTGCGGGGCGCGCTTCTCCCGGGCATGGGTGTCATCTGTTATGCAGATGACACCCTAGTCACCGCCCGGGGGAAGTCCTTCCGGGATGCAGCGCGCCTTGCATCGGTCGGCGGCGATTTGGTCGTCGGCCGTATTGGCCGGCTGGGGCTAAACGTAGCCCTGACCAAAACGTAGGCCCTTTATTTTCCCGGGCCTCGGGAGAGCCGACCACCCCCCGGCGCAGCCATCCGCGTCGGGGGGGTGGACATCCCGGTGGGGGCCGAGATGAAGTATCTCGGCCTCACACTGGATCCGCGCTGGCACTTTGGCCCCCACTTTAGGGGGGTGTCAGCGCGGGTCCTAAAGGCAGCAGACCACCTTTCGTGGCTGCTGCCGAATCTGGGAGGGCCTGGAGAGAGGTGTCGGCGGCTATATGCCGGCATCCTCCGCTCCATGGCCCTCTACGGGGCCCCGATTTGGATAGGAGCCCTGACGAAGAAGGGCAATGCGGCCCTCCTAAGGAGGCCGCAAAGGGCCATTGCCCAGCGGGTCGCGAGAGCCTACCGGACGGTAGGTTTCTTCGCGGCCTGCGCACTCGCCTCCACCCCGCCATGGGAGTTGGAGGCTGGAGTGCTGGTCGCCGTCTACGAGAAGACGGCGGCCAAGCGAGCGGCTGGCGATCCCCTCTGCCCCCGAGAAAGGGAGGCACTAAGGAAGGAGGGTCGCCAGCAAATGATAGAGGCATGGACGACCTCTCTCCAAGTGGAGAGGTACGGCCGTCCCACGCTCGCGGCGCTCGCCCCGGTATTGGATCGGTGGCTCGAGCGCCCCCACGGGTTTTTGTCCTTCCGGACGGTGCAGGTACTTACCGGGCATGGTTGCTTCGGTAACTACCTGCACCGTATTCAGCGGGAGGACACTCCTTCGTGCCACCAGTGCGGCGCTGCGGAGGACTCGGCGCACCACACGTTGGTGGTGTGCCCGTCCTTCGACCAACAGCGGTCAGCGCTGGTCGCGGAGGTCGGACATGACCTCTCATTGCCCAGCATAGTTGAAGCTATGCTGGATAATGAGGGGGCGTGGTCGGCCTTCGCCCACTTCTGTGAAGAAGTGGTGGCGCAGAAGGAGGCGGCGGAGCGGGAGCACGAGATTAACCCCCTCGCAGGCCCGCTTCGAGCAAGGAGAGGACGAGTTCGGCGAAGAACTCTTCGTCCTCTCCGTGGAGGTGGCCAGCCGGCAACAGGGACGGGGGTCCCTGTGCCGGCACTGCCATTGGCACCTCCACCGCTCGTTGGGAACGGCTCAGCTCTTCCGGCTGTCCCCCACCCCCCTCCTCCCAGTCTGAGGAGGGGCGTGGCCGCACACCCCGTGTAGGGGCCTGTGGGGGAATGAGGTTGCGGGGAATAGCCTAGTGCAGTTCCCGTGACCCCATTCTATACCCACGGGTGGTTGAGCCCCGGGAGTTTTAGTGGGTATGCCCTCAGGCCGCTTCTTGTTAGAAGAAGCGGCCCGGAGGGTGAGTCCCACAGTACCCTGTCGCCCCCCGGCGGCAGGGTCTGCGTAATGCATTTCTCCCGGGAAAACAAAAAAAAAAAAAAAAAAAGGGGTATGAAGGGGTAAACGAGTTCTAGAGTGGAGACCGCGTCTTGGCAAATGTAATGTAGGGCGCCCTCTGGCTAGGTGGGGGGACGATCTGCGCAGGATGCTGGCAAGAGCTGGATGCGAGAAGCCATGGATAGATCACAGTGGCGAACAATTAGAGAGGCCTACGTCCATCAGTGGACTGCAATAGGCTGATGATGATGATGATGATGTAGTTGATATGAATTAACTAGTATAAACTAGTTAACGTTAAACTTACTTTTTTAATAATGTTTATTCTAGTTTTTCATTTTTTTTAATGATATAGTTGGCAGACGAGCCGAAGGATCACCTGATGGTAAGCGATTACCGCCGCCCATGGACTCCTGCAACACCGGTGGTGTCACAAATGCGCTGCTTACCTTTTAATCCCCCTTCCCCTGGATTGGGCCTCCGGTGCCCTCACTCAAGCAGCAAAACACAGCGTATGCACTGCTTCACGCCGGTTTTCTATGAGGACGTGGTATTACACCGGTCGAGCCATTCATGCCAAAGCGGGGCTCTACCACTGTTAAATCAATTATTCCCAGTATTAATCCCACTGCTTATTTTAAACCACGTTTTTGAATTAGAGGATTAAGGTTTACAGCAAGCTAAACTTCCCTAGTCATCAAACTAGGTAATCTCTTGAGGAGTAGATTAACAGTTATGTATTTACTGGGTTGCTTAGGTATTATTATAAGCCGGGTTTCTTATTTTATTGTAGTTAGTCACATTTATAACTTTTGTGTGCAATTATATGAAAAATTAAATTGTAAAATTGTCAAAATAGTCTATAAACATTTAAGTGCTAAATGTTGAATTATTTTAGTTCAAACAACTATCGGCCTAGGCATCCAATTGGATGATAGTGGCGACAAACGTTCAGCCCTCCTTTGTTTTGGTTCGAATCCGGAAATACGTACATCTCTGGATTTTTTACATCTATGTGCGTATTTCTATGATTAGCTCGGTGGTAAGAGAATCGCGAGGAAACCTGCTCGTCTCAGATAGTTTCTCAAAATGTTTGAGATAATGATTCTGAAGTATAACCGCGATCCAGTTACTCTGGTACCCCTTTTTAAGGGTTACGAAGGTCAGATGGCAGGCGCTTCATTGTTAATAATAATGTCCTCCCAACCGGTATTTCGGTCATGGCGGCCAATCTCAGCGATCAGCCATCGACCCAGGACATATTATAGTGCACAAGTATTTGCGCAGACACAAGTGCACTCTCTATTCCCGTACCCTCATATTTCGATGGGACAATAGTGTGACACGACCAAAGAGGGATTAGGCGCAGGACCAACGGCTTAACGTGCTTTCCGAGACACGGGGGTACCGCCTTCCAGACTCCGGGCTAACACTGAGAATTTCTTATCAGACGAACTCAGGTACAAATTTTGGCCCGACCGGGGGATCGAACCCGGACCCAAGCGCAACCAATAACCATTGCTCATTAATCATTGTTAATACTAGACTTGCCGATTACTGAATCACGATCCAAGCGTACCCTGGGCTCCAAAGCGACAGCTTTGGGCGAAATTAGGAAATTCACGCTAAGATGAGGATTATGTTGAAAATAACATCTTAATTCTCAGAAATAAAGCTCAAGATTATTTTCCATGCTCATTTAAGACAATGAAGTACCTACTTGTGTTGTTACAGTAGGTATTTACCCAATAAGGGTACTTTGAAATTGTTAACAAGGGTAGGTAGGTACATAATCCTCACTTCAATGTCAGAACATATAAAAGTTAACAATTCCCTTTTTAATTCCAATAATTGTTTTCTCGACGAAACGATGTTTTCTCACCGCCAAGCTTACGGTAGAAATGTGCACATAGATAAAAAAAACCAGAGGTGCGTGCTCAGATTCGAACCGCCTGCACGGAATGCGCGTTCTTATTCCTATCCACTAAGAATCTATCGCTTATTTTAAAAATGATATGTAGCATAAAAAGGCCAATCGGCGTTATTTTATTGAAACATCTATCATAGGGGCGCTTGGATGGAATAAGAAATAAAACGTTCTCATTTCCAAGTCCATGCTAAACATAAAACGAAAGAAGTTAATAACAAAAAGTCTTGGGAAACACACTGCAAAGTTCGCAGTTGGCAGGAAATTATAGAGTTGCTTAAAGCTGTACGATATTGCAAACTTTCGGGCAATTACTCACATACAACCCACGACGAAAAATATACACGTAAACAAAATGGTTACACACAAACCACGACGAAAAATATACACGAAAACAACATAGTTACACACAAACCACGACGAAAAATACACACGAAAACAAAATAGTTACACACAAACCACGACGAAAAGTACACACGAAAACAAAATAGTTACACACAAAACACGACGAAAAATATACACGAAAACTAAATAGTTACACACAAAACACGACGAAAAATATACACGAAAACAAAATAGTTACACACAAACCACGAAGAAAAATATACCTACACGAAAACAAAATAGTTACACACAAACCACGACGAAAAATACACACGAAAACTAAATAGTTACACACAAAACACGACGAAAAATATACACGAAAACAAAATAGTTACACACAAAACACGACGACAAATATACACGAAAACAAAATAGTTATACACAAAACACGACGAAAAATATACATGAAAACAAAATAGTTACACACAAAACACGATGAAAAATACACACGAAAACAAAATAGTTACAAAGGAATTCAGAGAAACAATAAAAGTGCTCTAGGGTCTAACTAATGAAAACTGTGTAGGTGCCTTTTATACAGAAAATAAATTATTTATTTTTCCATTACTTTTTAAAGCAAATAAGCGGTTGGTAATCAATTGATCATCAGCTTAATACCTGAAAATCCATTTGCAAATTTGGCTGCGAGTATAGGGACTTTACACTAATGTATTGGTATAAAAGATTCACGGAACAAATAGAATTATAGGACTGTTGCCTACTTTCTAAATGGGTACGAGTATACTTTGGCACACTTCTTTAGTAAAGAGATTATTGGCAGTGAATAAAACGTAGCAGTAATAAAATGTAGACACCAGTCTAGGTTTATTTAATCATTATACTAAAATTCATATATCAGGGCTAAAAGCGACGAAAATAAACAAGTTCATCGTAGTACTTTTACAACGGCTGTGGTCACTAGCGGACTGATTCTCGTCACGTTTAGCTTCGATAAATGATTTTTAGTAAGTACTAGCGGCCGCCCGCGACTTCGTCCGCGTGGAAAAGTAACTTTTAACCCCCCTTTCAACCCCTTACAACCCCCTTTTCGCAATAAAAAGTAGCCTATGTTCTTTCTCAGGGTCTAGATTATCTGTATACCAAATTTCATTTAAATCCGTTGAGTAGTTTTGGCGTGAAAGAGTAGCAGACAGACAGACAGACAGACAGACAGACAGACAGAGTTACTTTCGGATTTATAATATTAGTAAGGATAATGCAACGCGAAAGTTTAAAATCGCAATCGCATCGAAAACTGGAACCATACCGTGCGCGACCACTTCCGATTCCAATAAATGTCACGTACCGATATAGATATTCTTTATTGCACAAAAATCGCTTATAGCAATTTCTTCCAGACAACCTTTGGGTACAGGAAAGTAATAACGTATTCGTAATGGGGGAAGGCAGTGCAAAGCAGTTTAACAAATGGAATTGAAAATGGCAGAAATATACATACTTATCTAATAATAATTTTAAATAATATAAATAATAATAAACAATACATACATACATACTTAATAATATGTAGATAATTTTTAATAAAATTCAATAAAAATATTTCTTATAGAGGTATAAATAACCAGAGAAAAGACCACATTAAATAGGAAGAAGAGACAAGGAGAGACAGTTGATTTATAGAGATACGACGTGAGCTTTGACACGGGATTTGAAGATAGATCCTGATTTATAATTTTGGAAACCTATTGTTAAATTGTATTTATTATTTATTTACTTAAATTTTAATTATTATTATCATTATAATTTTTTCGTCTTATTTGACGTTATGAATTAATTTGACATTGTGTAATGCTATTGAAATGTACCTATGTATGTCTTTATATTGTAATCTTATTTTAGCTGACATAATACCCACTTTTATTATTATTACTGACTAACTTTCTTTGTGATTTTACTTACTGGTATAATCACATAATTGACTGAACTGTAATAACTTACTAACATAATTTAACAAATATTTATATTCAATTTCATTAGGTAGTTGTAATCTCAAATGTTTGTTTGTTTGCTCACCAAGCGATTTGTTATGATATACTGTTCATAAGTTAAGCTAAAACGCAATAATGATTGTACACTCTGTGCGGATAAAGAATGGGATCAGAAATGGCGGCGCATCTATTCACTTCTCGCTTGCACACCCACGGGTGCGAGTATAGACGCAAATAGTGTGCGAGCGAGAAGTGAATAGATGCGCCGCCATTTCTGATCCCATTCTTTATCCGCACAGGTTGTAGTGTGTTGTGGTTTCCAATAAATAAATAAAATTTGATCTTTTTTTACATTGTAGCAGACAAACGAGCAGACGGCACACCTGATGGAAATTGTCATAAAATGGTTTATATTGTTTCAGCTGCTGGATGGACATGAGCGATGTATTCTGGATTATCAACGTACCTGTGGTTCTCTCGCTGATAGCCTCTTTCGGTACGTATACATTGCACATCTTGAAATGATATAGGAGGAGGCAAACAGTTTTATCCTTTTAAACATTTTTGGAAGATTTTTTGTTTTAAAGTTTTTATAACATCCAGCCATCAATATCATATAACGGGTAGAATAAGTGTTTGAAACAGTGATTGGTAACCGCTGGTCCGAGGAGTGGTCCACTTGAATTCTACCAAGGGCTACCAGCACTGGTGGCCCCTGGTAGAATTTTAAGTGAATCGACGACCCATTCTTATTAACTGAAAAGATATTGAACATATACAACGCGGCAACAAACAGTTTGCGGCCAGACAGAAAGGACATGTCTAGGATTTGGCTAGGTCATTCCAAAACATAGGTAAAATAAAATTCCAAAAAATTAAGAAAATTCTGCTGATTTCGGCATAAGTACTAAAAAACATTCATCATACAGTTACGTGGTGCAAATCAGAAAACAGTTTAATAGTTTTACTCCCAACGAAGCATATAAAATGCCATATGATAACCACTGTCAGATGTCAATTGTCACTTTTTTCATAACCAATATCTTTGTACTGTCAAACCTAACCGTTGATAGACGAAAGGATAGTCAAGTCACCAATTGTTTCGAACAACTGTACCAGGTCCTAGCCGAGCCTCCATACAATTTTCGACAACTCCTTTCATTAAATGGTCTTTCATGCCAAAAAATTTAAGAACCACTGGTTTAGAAGAGCATTATATTTATCGATACATCCTGTATGAAGTCTAACGAACATTCCTGAAGGCTACTCTCTAGCATTTTTTATGTGATAGTTGTCATACGAGTAGAAGGTTCACCTGATGGTAAGGCTCTAGATTTCTCGCTGTGGCCTCAATGACTTAATGAACACACCCCTCGGCCCCCTCAGCGTCAGGACGGATGGAAGCTTCGGTCTGCGCGTGTCATATTACTAACAATAGACCTACACAACGGGTTAAGGAAAATCTCATAGTAACGCGAACCATTTGAAGAGACGAGACGATAAATAGTTTGAATGATGAGGATACGTAACACAAGAATTAGAGAAACGTAACAAGTATCGACGACCCGTTTGGAACAGTGGTAGTGAGCGCTGCCTTTGGTCCAAGGGTTGCGGATTCGATCCCCGCACAGTACAAACATTTGTGTCCAGGGGCATTTCTGTTTGTATTGGTCTGGGAGTTTTCTATGTATTATAAGTATGTATTTACAAAAGAAAAGTATTATATGTATATTTTTGTGATCCCACCGTTGATTCTGATATCCGTAACACAGTTGCTTGAGCTACCTATCTCGGAGTCAGATCAATGTATGTGATTTTGTGAAATATTTAATTAGAGAGCCTCCGACTCCGTGGCAATGCATATGTGGACCTACGTTTTTATGTGATAGGTAGCAGACGAGCAGACGGATCACCTAATAGTATACGACAACCGCCACCCATGAACATTCACAACACCAGAGGAGTCACAAGTGCGCACCCAACTTTCCCTTGAATTGGGCCTCCGGGACCCTCACTCATGCAGCGAAACACAGCAGAGACGCCGCTTATTGTCTTTAACACTTCTTCATCTTCATCATTCATCATCATCATAGGATAAGAGTGGGTAAAGCTTGTTTCAAAGAAAGCTTTTGATGTCGATTTAATTGCTTTCTTGTATTTTAAAATGGTGTGCATTATACCATGATTGACTGTGCATTGATTGGTTAAATAATATAAAACTATTTACATTACGTAAACAGCGGCAAGGAACGTGCCGTTCAACCAATCGGAGCGCATTTCCATGATTTGCCAGCATCAAAGGGACAAATATTAGTAAAAAAACCTTTTGCACTTGACACGAGTTACTATGGAATACGACTTTTGTCGATAGATCTTCCGCACGTGCATCGAGTCATTCGTCAATTGGTTGGTTCACATCATATCACGTGGGTGCTCACCATGTCAGTTTTTTTTATTTCATAGGTGGCAGATGAGCAGAAGGATCACCTGATGCTAAGCGATTGCTCATAGACACCCGCGACACCAGTAGAGTCACATGTGCGCTGCCAACCTTTTTCATCTACTTATTGTAGAGTGTGAAATTAAAACTTACGTCTAATCTCGGCAATAATTAAACGGCTTAAAATGTAGCTTTATTGTTTGAAAAAGAAATTATTATGAAAAAATCTTTTAGTTACATACCGAATTCAAACGAGACACCGGCATATAATTATCTTTTAACCCAAAGTTACTTAAGCTTGATTTTTTTTTAATGATATATGTGGCAGACGAGTAAGCGATTACCGCCTCCCATGGACGCCAGCAACACAGTGGTGTCACAAGTGCGCTGCTTACCTTTTAACCCCCCTCCCCCTGGATTCCCCCTTCCAGTACCCTCACTCATGCAGCGAAACACAGCGCATGCACTGCTTCACGCCGGTTTTCTGTGAGGACGTGGTATTACTCCGGTCGAGCCGGCCCATTCATGCCGAAGCGTGGCTCTCCCACTGTTGAACACAAGCTTGATTCACTATTTACTCGTATTTTACTTACTAACCGCCCTAACTTATCCTCTGTCAATTACAGTATTCTTGGTGAATGTGGTGCGCGTGCTACTGACGAAGCTGCACCCGGCCCCGAACCAGAACGTGTCGGTAGCCGCGAAGAAAGCCGTGAGGGCCACGCTCATTCTGGTAAGAACTGGTTCCCACTTGTCAGTGCCAGATCAGTATATTCACCAGTACGTATCGGTAGCTGCGAAGGAAGCCGTGAGGGCCACGCCCGTTCTGGTAAGAACTGGTCCCCACTTGTCGGTACCGGGTCAGTATATTCACCAGTACGTATCGGTAGCCGCGAAAAAAGCCGTGAGGACTACGCCCATTCTGGTAAGAACTGGTTCCCACTTGTTGGTGGCGGATCAGTATATTAATCAGCACGGGTCGGTTTCGCGAAGAAGGCGGTGAGGACCACGCCCATTCTGGTAAGAATTGGTTCCCACTTGTCGGTGCCGGATCAGTATATTAATCAGCACGTGTCGGTTTCGCGAAGAAGGCCGTGAGGACCACGCCCATTCTGGTAAGAACTGGTTCCCACTTGTCGGTGCCAGGTCAGTATATTCACCAGTACGTATCGGTAGCTGCGAAGGAAACCGTGAGGACCACGCCCATTCTGGTAAGAACTGGTGCCCACTTGTCGGTGCCGGATCAGTATATTAATAAGCACGTTTCGGTTTCGCGAAGAAGGCCGTGAGGACCACGCCCATTCTGGTAAGAACTGGTTCCTACTTGTCGGTGTCGGGGCAGCATATTACCTGCACTTGTCGGTGCCTGATCAGTATATTCACCAGGCTATAGGTAGCCGCGAAGAAAGCCGTGAGGACTACGCTAGTTTTAGTAAGAGCTGGTTCCCACTTATCGATGGCAATCCCATGTATGGAGGTTCTAGTGGCAAACCATTTTAAATGTTACACATATCTAGCACGAGCTTAGTCAAACATAGCCAACGGGCAGATGGATCACATCTGAAGGAACGGCATCCTATCCTGATTCCTGAAGTCAAGTTTAGAATTTTTTTATAAAAAAACAGTCAAAAAACCTATTCTCATTTAAGGTGACGGGTAGGGCACCAATCGATTTTAATTTTTAGCTACTAAATTGGATCTATTTTAAACAATTTCGGGATTACAACCTCTAGGCAAACACTTATACTATTTATTAAATAACCATGCACAAATGTTGGGTCCGTTTTTGTACGCGAAAAATTGAATCACGCCAAAAGTGGCCGCATTTGGCGGTAATCAATTTTTCGCGTACGGGTTGAACCCAAAATGTGTGCATGTTTATTTAATAAGTAGTATGAGTGTTTGCCGAGAGGTTGTAACCTCGAAATTGCTTAAAATAGATCCGGTTCAGTAGCTAAAATGTAAAATCAATAGGCGTCGCTAGTGTGCCCTACCCGTCACCTTAAGAATTGTAGCTACCTTTTGCCAGAAACTCGTCATTCGTTACGAGCTATTTCTGTTTTACAAACACTATAAAGTACAAACGTAAAATAAGTGTTTATCGCTATAAAACCCATTATGTCAGTACCTCTTCATCCACAACTCATCAGGCGAAGGCGTAATAAATGTCCGATCTAATAATACCCTTTTAATCAGTGTTGCCTCATCTTAGCATGTAATTCCCGGTTGCGTCGAAGGCTTACGCTTTTGAGCCCGGGATACCATGGGCCCTCTATCTCTGACCTACAAGGTACCTAACCAAACTTAAGAAAGTTAATCCTCTAGGTACCTCTAACTACAATACTTTAAGCTTACACTTGAGAGTCATTAGTCGATACAGAAAAAATGAGGTCGAAACCAAGAGCGCACTAGTTACAATTATTATAGACGGCATCCCCACCTTTTTTTCCCAGGGGAAACCACCTACATGTAGGGAACAAGGTGGTGTGTGGGACTCAAACCCTAACTAAAATCCCTGGGGTGTCCATCTCCGCACAATCGTCGTAGGAAACTCCACAGCCGGGACTAGACCGTACCGCTAATCGCGCTCGCCGCTTCACCCCTACCTGGCGCAATACAGCCCTTCAACGCTGTACGACCTACCAGGACACCCAGTAATGTCGTCCCACGCGGAGTCGTATGCTGAACAAGCCACTCACGGCATCACCACCTGAGCTAAGCCCCCAACCTGAGCCCATGGTTGTATAAGCCCATAGGATGCATGCTTGGATTCGAACCAGGGTACACTTAGTAGTTTTTCCTTAGTATAGGAAAAAATATTCAGCGGTTTTTGTTAGATGGAGCTTGTAAAAAGTAAATGTAGCTTTAAAAAGCATTCAAGCAGATAGTTCGGCGTCGTGTCGGTAGATGTCACTGTGCGTTTTTACATCGCGCTAGTAAAGCGTGTTTCCGAAACAATGACCACAAGCCGACTGCCCTCATTGGCAATTATAATAAAAAACCGGCCAAGTGCGAGTCGGACTTGCCTTGCCCATATAACGTATTAAAAAAAACTACTTACTATATCTAGTTCAAACCAATTTTCATGATTATGTAGGATCATATGTTTTGTTTTAGTTTTATAATTCATTTATTATAGAAGTTAGAGGGGGGGGACATAATTTACCACTTTGGGAGCGTCTCTTGTGCAAAGTATTGTGTTTAGAAAAAAATAATGTGAAAAACCTCAAAAAAAAATTTTGAGTTTCAGTTTTAAGTATGGAGACCCCCCCAATTCTTTATTTTTTTTCCAATTTTTGTGTAAAAATCGTAATGCGATTAACAAAATACATCTATTTACCAAGTTTCAATAGTATAGTTCTTATAGTTTCGGAGAAAAGTGGCTGTGACATACGGACGGACGGACAGACATGACGAATCTATAAGGGTTCCGTTTTTTGCTATTTGGCTACGGAACCCTAAAAAGGAAATTAATCAGAGATCCAGAAGAAATCGGGAATCGGGAATTGTTATATAGCAATTTAAATATTTTTTTGATATTTTATTTAATCGTCTCCCTGACTGATACTCGAAGTTGGCCGTTCTTGAGTTTTGGTCGTTTTCCTCTAGATAGCGCTAGCACTGGCTAGCCTACTGATGCCTTTATCTCAGTATATATAAGTTACCCTATAATTCAAACCACGGGAGGCGCGTTCTTATCCAGTAGGCTACCATTGCTCCTTTCTCTTTGCCTAGTTAGTAAAAATTATCCCTCTGTATTCTTTTTAGCTACTTGAATTCACAAACATGCAATGATAGGAATATAAAGAAGTTCAAATTCACCACCTGACCTCATATCTATGTAGACAACACACACACACACACACACACACACACACACACTCATTTTTGTATTTTGTATTCACATACATTCATTACCTTTTAAGGCGACGTGTAGTCCTAACTAGTGACACCAATCGATTTAAAATGTTAGTTACTAAACCGGATCAATTTTAAACAACTTCGGAGCAGGAGTCTCTAAGCAAACATTTATACTATTTATTTAATAATTGTGCACTACTTTTTGATCTGTTTTTGTACTCGAAATTTGGATTAACGCCATAAGTGGCCGTTTTTGGCGGTAATTTAAATTTTGAGTACAAATGCAGACCGAAAAGTTAAGTATAAGTATTAAATAAATAGTTTAAGTGTTTCGGAATTATTAAAAAGATATCAGGTTTCGTTTCTAACAACTAAAACCAATTGGCGTCGCTAGTGTGCCCTACGTGTCACCTTAAGGAACCGAATACAATATAATTTTCTCTATCTTATTAAAATTTCAGATTCCCCTATTCGGACTCCACTTCATACTGATACCTCTGCTGCCGCCGCCGAATTCACCAGGTGAAAGGGTCTACCAGGTCGTATCCGCTCTTCTCACCAGTTTACAGGTAACAAAAACCATTTGTGAACAGTTAGGTATCGCCATAGAATTAGAATGGCGGCATCCTAAGTCTATGGGTATTGAAAAGTTCAAAAACCTACCTATACGCTGCCGCACTAACAGTAAGAGCAATAAGTCATTTTTTTTCAAAAATGAGTTATGTACATATTCTATCGCCATGTAATGGCTCTATATTCCCATCTTACACCCATTTTTGAGCATTAATTTTTAAAGTCTTAAGTTAAGAAAGTATTAAGCAAAGTTTAATCGAAAACTTTAACCGCCATTATCTTAACTTCAAAATTTCTGACTTACTGCTCTTACTGTTAGCGCGGCAGTACGTTATTATAAGTAGATAATAGACAAACGACAAAAAAATATTACCATTTTTATTCGCTTTTCGAATAAAGTAAGAAAAAAAACATGACCCATATTTTTTAGTTTTCATTATTGCGTGTTTTTATTCAAATGCATATTTTTTTAAATATTAATTATAATGCCGGAAGTGACGTAGATACAATAAAAAAAGTTTATGTGACAAAGTCACAAGTTTCAGTCCGATCACGGTTATCTGGCCTACCTACCTACCGACTTTATCCATGTATAAAGTCGGTAGGTACTAAAACTACTTTGACATTTTCCCATAGAAAATACGTTTAACAACGCCCCCATGTCAATGTCACTGTAATGCCTTCTGATCGTGGTCGAACTGTCACTGTCATTGTTTGACGTTTGGTTTTTTCAATTACCTTTTTTTTTAAATCAACGTAAGCATAATTGTTATTAATTTGTCATGCCGAGTGATGACGTCACAGGAGGATTATTATATTTCATTTTTTCTCCATAAAATATATGTTTGAAAATTCTAAAATTATTTTTCTTAAATTTCTATGAGTCTAATCTAGAAATAGTATTTTTTCGGAAAATGATTTTTCGTCGTATTGTCCTTTAGCTTTATTACACGCGTGAACTAAAATTATATTTTTTGCTAGAATGAAGGGTGGAATCCCCTCGTCGTTAACATAATGTATGTACCCCTCATAAAATAGTTTGAAATAAGGAATTTGGCATATGCTTGATATAAGGGCTATATTATATAAGGGCCGATTCGACTAATCTTAATCCAATACTAAATCTATGATAGCGCTGCCATTCTCGAATTGACATTATATGTCATAGATTATATAACAACAACGAACCAACAAATAAATAGTTATACATGTTTTATGTACGACGATGTGAAAGTGCTGTATGTATACAAGCCTATGCAAATAAAGATATTTTGAATTTAATTTAATTCTATACAATTATGACGTTATACCATAGATTTATTCACAGATAAAGAATGGTCGAATTGGGCCTGAATGTCATTATTAGTTTTAACCATAATGTGTCCTTTAAATTATTACTTACTCATTAATTAGAATCTAGGTCCGACTGTCAGAGAAACCATAACTATGCAAATATTTATTTCAAATGTACTATAAAATTAAACATTAAGTTGTAATGGTTTTTCTGGGTCCCGGTGTGAAGTTTTGAGATTTCGCTCGTAGAAGAATAACTAATTAAAATCCCTGAAATAATATGATCGTCACTAATTTGTACTTGGTTGGTTTTATATAGTTAGTATGTTTTGTTTACTAAATTTATGTCAAAAATATTAAATTTTTAATACGATTAAAGTAATAAAGGTACGTTCTATTAAAAAGATATACAATTAGTAGGTACCATCAGTACCTATCTGATTATACATTACGCTAGCAAGCTGATAAGTATTTGATTATGATAGAAGAATAACCTTGTACTGAGCGTTCATGTATATTGTAATAACATTTTGGCGGCCTCGTTGGCGCTTAGGGTTCGATCCCCGGATCGGGCCAATATTTATACCCAAGTTTTTCTGTTAAAAAATTCTCAGTGTTAGCCCGAAGTCTGGATGTTTTCAGTCTTGTACGCCAGAGCCTCGGAAAGCACGTTAAGCTGTTAGTCCTTCGGCCGTGTCACACTAGTGTTCCAGCGAAATATTAGGGAATAGAAATTGCACTTGTGTCTGCGCCAACACTTCAATGGCTGGTCGTGGAGATTGGCCGCCAAAACCAAAATATCGGTTTGGAGGACATAAATAAAATTTTCTAAATCATATTATTAGGATCCTACGAGATTGCTGAGGTGGGATGCTGACTGTGCACGTCAACTACATACTTGTACTTACATTGGAATAGGTACGTACCTCATTCAATAAAAACAATGCATTTGCGAATGAGCTTTGCGAATGCTTGCCTGGTACCCTACGCTTGTACCATTTTGTAGATACAAGTAGACACAGAACTCTTTTGCAAATTAAGATTCAGCTAAGCATACCTAAAAGATAATTAGGTTTAAATAATTGTACTCTCATATAAAACTAAAAAAGTTTCACTTAAAATGAGGCATTTACAATTTATATAAAAATTTGCTTGTTCCTCTGGTGCATAAAACAGGAGAAAATGTATTCCTGTAAATTCGCAACATACCTGCTTATAGAATTATTATAAATTAATTTCATTAAAATTATACAAGCAGTTCTATTAAAATAATTAAACAATTACATTTCATCATGAACTTTAAATTCATTTCATAAATTACAAGTAATAAATTAATATAAGTAATTCAAAACAATAAAATCAGGCAATCGACCAAATACATTTAAATAACTTCATAGTTAAATTTACCTACGTACGTTC
Organism: Marasmia exigua; assembly: GCA_019059595.1. Classification (NCBI taxonomy): domain Eukaryota; kingdom Metazoa; phylum Arthropoda; class Insecta; order Lepidoptera; family Crambidae; genus Marasmia; species Marasmia exigua. The sequence goes on along the minus strand of CM032494.1, from coordinate 1,612,662 downwards.
GTAGTTTTCATTTAAATCTGTAATTCACAATAGTGTTTCTTTATTAAGTAGATCTCTAGACTATGTTTTAAAAACAATAAGGAATTTTATTAAAAAAGGCTATGAAACATTTGGTATAAAATGTATCTTCAGAGTTATATTTAGTGCCTGAAATGGTTCCCCAATTCTATATTATAGTAATGCATAACACCTTATATTTTATTTTCATAATATACCTATGTAGATTTTAGTTGGAATTAATATAATAAATAAATTAGATAATTGGATACACCATTGACTATACAACTAAACCCTTAGAAATACTTTAGACCTTAAAGAAATTTGTGACCTTTAAAATATTATAATAAAAAAATGTTATAGGATCCTTTTGAAAATGCTATTTACATTTTACATTTAACCAGCCAAGTGCAAATTTAGCGGAAGTCGTAGTCAGTCATTTATTTGATATTATATTAAAATGCCTATGTAGCCAAGTCTATCTACGTCTCAACATTCGCAATAATAAGAAATACTTGATGTTATTCGAACAAATTAAATTAATTTAGTTTTTACAGCGACCTAAAGTGAATCCATTTTGTCTTTTCTTTTCTGGTGAATTATTAATACGGAGGAAATACTCGTACGGTCTCCGTATTCGTTTGTTATCTATACAGGGTTTGAAACATTTAGTACCTACAATAAGTTTAAGATACATATGTTAGATCCTTTATAAATAGATACTAAAAGCCTAGAGGAGAGCCTATTTCTAGAGGATGTTAATATCGTTATTATAATTTAATTTATCTAATGTTAACGTTTCAAGTTTTTTAAATAAAAGTTGACTAACAGATGAGGTTATGTCAAATTATACATTTTGTTACAAACTCAAAACACAGCTTTTTTACCTCCAGATTTTTTTTAAGAATCGTAAGGAGAAATATAAAATTGCCTGTTCTTGCAATATAGTACCAACCAACAGGCCATTTTGTATATAAAGGCGATTTTTTTAAATTATCATATAATAAAAAAAAGTTTTTAGCAGTATACTGCCCACGAAAAGTTTGTGAACCGATTAACAGTACGGAGCATGCACAAAGCCTCAGTAGTGACCTATGCGCTGATACCAGAGGGAGGGCCAGAAAAGGCTTGCAAACAGGGGCCTCTCGCTTTGGTTCATAGTATGATCTGCTTGCTACTGCTGCATCAAAAGTAGGAAATAACCCTAATACCTACTATTAATAATTATTTTTCAGTATTGAGGTAGTAGTTATTAACTCCCTGTTCGTTAGAATAAACTTTTCGATTACGTTTTATTTGTTAAATATCAAAAAAATAATCAAAAACCATTTATATCATGCACTTTCTATGTAAGATATACACCCTAATTTTTATGTCGCTTACATCCCGAAAACCTCGTTCATTTAGCATGGTAGATGAACAAAATAATCGAAACAAAAATCTGCTGTTCCATACAAAATAGAATATCCACGCGGCAATACTACACTGCAGTGCAAAGGCCTCCATCACAGAAATCAAGTCATCGCTACCATGATGGGTTTAGGATTAATCACCACGCTTGCCTAATGCGGATTAGTGATCACAAACCCGAGCTATGTTCGAAAAATTTGAATCATGCTCGGGAATCGAACCCAGGACCCCGACATCACAGCCCGGTACCTAAACCCTAGTAAAGGGAACTAAACGTTTATTTATCTTAAAAAATAAATTAAACTGCATTACATTTGTCTTTAAAAGAAGATTAGGGGTTTATTCAAAACGTGCAATAAGCCTTTGTTAGTGAAAACGGTGTAAAAGAGCAGTTTTAACGTTTGAAACAAAATATTTTCATACAAAGTTTTCGAAAAAAAATGTTTCCTATACCTTTTTAAACTAAAGCATTTTTTAACACTGTTTTAGTTAACAAGGTTTATCAAACATTTATAAATAAGACCCTAAGTTTCGAGATTTTTGGGTAACTTATTAGGAAAAAAAATGAAGTTTTGCTTAATCAATACGAGTTAAAATAAACTTCAAATCGTGTTACCTTTATTGCGAAGTCTTCGTCTTTAATTTGGAAAAAAGTGACCACTAAACATTTTAATCTTGCTAAAGATGATATTGACATGAATGGCGTGTGCAAAATGATCTTGAATAATCAATCACAAATCCTTTTTTAATGTCTTGATCAATGTTATATATATTATTATCATTAAAATCAGGAAAATCTCTTAATGGCCTCACTGAACGCTAAAAGGACCCTCAATATCAATAGAGAAGCATCCTAGAGCGGGCGTTACAACATAAGAATTCTGACAGTGGATTAATGCGTTTGGTCGCCCTGTTGGTCTAATGGTTTAAGTACCGGGCCATGATCTTAGTCTCCTGGGTTCGATTCCCGGGTTGAACAAAAAGTAAATAAGTCTTTTAGATTTTCGCGTTGCATTATAACTATAATGTATCAATACGGGGATTAACACGATATTTATTAAGTGAAACAACATTGTGTACTCACATATTTGGCTCGACGTTTCGGCTACGTTACAGCAGCCGGGTCACGAGTCCGCTCGTCTCACAATGTTGTTTCACATAATAAATATCGTGTTAATCCCCGTATTGATACATTATAGTGAACAAAAAGTAAGTTTAGAATTCTTCGTAGATACCCCGGGTTTGCGATCACCAATCCGCATTAGGCAAGCGCGGTGATTAAGCCTAATGCCATCATAGCAGCGATGACTTGATTTCTGTGATGGAGGCCTTCGCCCTGCAGTGGGTTTATAGGCTGATACTACTTAATGCGTTTTGTTTATCCACAGGGGCTTTGCGTTTCCGTTCTCTTTTGCTTCACAAACCACGAGGTGGTGATAGTGATGAGGGCATCCATCACTCGCATCCTAAAAAGGAATGATGCCATCGCTATGACAGGTATAAAAAATATATATCCCTATGGACATGTGATACATTTACTGATTTCCTAATTGATTCTAATAAACTTTTCTAACATTGTAGATTTCGCTTAAGAATTACTAAGGAAACTAACGAAAACTAATTTCGAATAGACTTGAAGGTCAAACGTAACTAAAGTTTAATTGTATTAATATTAAATCATATGTATGATATATATTTATTTATTTGTGTGTTGCATGTTTTATACATGTATATGAATTCAAAATGTTTGATGAAACCGGTTTAGTTGTGCTTTTTATAATATATGGAATATGGAAATTTATCCCAAGTCTTGCCACAGTCCAAATTTAGCACGAGTCGATTAGTGTATTACAATTCGTAATTGCTTAATAATATATGTCGTATGATAATAAATGTCACGAGCACGAGAGTTGGAGCTCAATTCTGGGGATTTCGATATGAAAAAAACATGGCGGATATCACCCGAAAACCATACAAAAAAACTATGTTTTGGTGACATATGTCGTATGAAAATAAATATCACGAGCACGAGAATTGGGCTCTTGGGCTCCAGGTGATATCCACCATGTTTTCAAAATATCACGAGCACGAGAATTGGGCTCCTGGACCCCAATTCTGGGTTTTTCGAGATAAAAAAAACATGGCGGATATCACCTGAAAACCATATAAAAAACTATGTTTTAGTGATATATGTCGTATGAAAATAAATGTCACGAGCACGAGGATTGGGCTCCTGATCTAATCCCATATGGATAGTCGAGTCTCACTGTTCGTTCTATGGATTGGCTGTACACTAAATATCTAAAATACACGTTCCTGACTTGGGATAATTTTAGGAATCTGAGTGTTTTAATTTTGGGAAATTATTACATTTTGCTATGGCGAAATTCTTCTTTAATTTATATCTTCCGATATCTATTAGAGTATTTATTGGTGTTTTTTTTACGTATTGTTGCGATTTGGCTAATATTTAATATATTTTTCAGGTGTAACCGCTGGTGAAAGTTTAATGAACACGCGGGAAAACGTAGTATAACGAAATATTTAGTAGTTAGTCAAATATTTAATCAATTTAGTTAGTATTTAGCACAATAAGCTGCAAGACTTGCTTCAAAAATTAAAAAAGTATTATAAGTAGGTATAATGTATATGTAACATATACTAATACCTATTAGTTAGATATTGAAAATATGCAAACTTAATGGAAATGATCTCCTGGTTGTTAATTTTAGAGGATACCTTTAATTTAAGAGACCTGATAATGAATTTTGACAAACGATTTAGTATAAGTTATGTCACGGACATCGGGTAGGTAGGAAGGCTACGAAGTCAATGAAACATTAAAATTATGTCTAAATATTAGACATAAGTACTTAACGTAAATTAACTTAGAAAGTTTATTGTAAAGATGGCTAAAGGGATACGATTGAAAGGTTTTTGTCAGTCGTTAGGTTTACGAATTTTATAATGCAAACCAAAAAACCTAATAAATAAATGGGTTACTTACACATGCTGTGTTTTGTTTATTTAAAAAATCATTCCTTAAAAAATGTGTATGAGGTCACTTATTATTAAAAAATAAAAAGAAGGATAGCTCGAAAAATATGTACTATTTATTGCACTCAATGTAAAGCTATATACGTATAAAACATTTAAAAACGTACGGCTACTAGGAATTGGTACAGTCATCCCGTGGAAACATTTCGTAAGTAATTCAACAATACTTTTCATGTCATAACATTGAATAGCTAAATGTTCATTGAAAATGGCATACTTGGCGTAACATGAGATCCCACAAGCAAAGACATAATCTGTGCCTGGCTCCAGAAGTTAAATAAATTCTCTTTAGAAGGGTTTTTTCTTTCCATATTTTAAAAAGTTGGTAAAATGCTTGAATGAAACTTGTAGTTTACAAAAAAAAAGTTTATGTTTACACAAGCAGGCATTAGGCCAAACTAATATTTTCAGACATAACCGTTCAATTTGAGGGCGCAAATCCTAACTTGAATCAACTATAAAATATACGCGCTTTGGATAATTCTCCAATGCATCATCGAGATCGTCGATTGAATATCAAAATAAAACATTATATTGTAAAATTATTCCATTATATTAAGTACTTAAGTAAAAAAATATTAATACTACACTTAACCAAATTCATACTTTATTTGGAACTTATACATTTTGTAACTACCGCTCTTTTCTTCTCAAAATTGCTATAATCAAATTAGGCGTTGTTTACCAAAGGTTATATTTTAACGTGAACTTACATAGTTATAAATATGAACTATCTAGAATAGACAATTAAATAACTTGAATATGGAAGACACCTACATAATTATATCAGGATTCACGCCTAGAAGAAAGCAATTGTTTACTTATTCAGATCTAATCCATTTCCATAACTGCTTGGTGCGTCAACATAGGTAGGTGCTTAATCCTATATATCATTGTAATACCATTGCATTTATAATCTTTGGTATTACCATACTGCATGAATCACTGGGTTAGTAGGTATTTCTTCTAGATGCTTCAATCCCCCGATTCCATTTTCCTTGTAGTGCTATGTTGCTCATGAACACATTTTAGAGAATTAATAGTCAAATAAATAAATAAACATTTACACTTATTTATCTAGCTAATATTATCGGATATCCTTATTATAAATAAACAAATGGTAAAATCGCAAATCCGGAACTTTTACTACTACCCATAAAGCTACATTTGTACTATGAAAATTGTATATAAACACAATTTAAATATATTTAAATATATTGAAACATATTAAACACGAAGTGTTTTTTATATATTCTTTCAATCTTTCCCATGTGCTGTTCCGGATCTGCGCCAACAATGAATAACTAATAATTACTAATGATACGCAGCTATAGTTTTTGGTATAATAATACTAGGTTAAAAAAAATACGTTTTCATATTGCATGTTTACAAGCTGTAAGTCAACTTCAGCTATCCTGAAAGTATCGATGAACATAAATTGCCAGTTACATTTGTGCCATGCCCCGGACTGCAACTAAGCTGTAATTTAGCATGTATACCTAAATCGTATAACAATGCAATGTTTAAACGCTTTTGAACGATTATTGGTTCCTACCAATAATCGTTCAAAAGCGTTTAAACATTGCATTGTTATACGATTAGAATACATTAGTCAAACTAGTCATTTTTGTTCCCAATTAAATATAGGTAAATCGACTTTGTGTCACCAGTTTACATAACTCCTTAGATCTGGTAAACACTGGCTCGAAATTCAACAAAATATATAATTAATATATACTTTTTGAAATCATTATTACAAAAAGAAGATATCTCAATTGCTGAGATTAGGGTAGTTTTTTCAAAAGAGGTATCTTTCATGAAACCATCTCGATGTTTTTGATTCCAAGTAAATCCGTTTTACATTTTTTATCATCAGTTTCTTCAAACACTTCTCACATTCTTGTCCTACATTTAAAATAAATTTAATTATCACCGATAAGTACATCACGAGTGTAGTCGGCTATGAGTATAAATATATTATTTACAAAACTCAAAGATCACAGACAGTTCACTGTGAAATATTTCATTCCAAGATTCTTCAGTCACTGGTTCACACAAAAGATTCAGATCTGTCTAAGATGATGCCCATCTCGACAAGAATAGCGAATGTGATGAAGATCAGGTATAGAAGGGAGAGGACTCCTCCTACACTTTTCCTGAGCTTAAACTTAGCTATGCACAGGACCAGCCATAAGCAGGAGACGGCGACCAGCAGCGAGCCGACCACGAAGTCGATACCCGCGGAGTTGATGTACACAGAGGTGTCCTCAGCTCCCTGGGCCAATAGCGTCAACGTCCGGATGAGCCACGGCACGCCGAGAGCGAACAGGATCGCCAAGGAATTCGCTCCTAACGCATTTGAAACACCGATTCCACCCTCACCTAGAAATAAAAGGAAAAGAACTTCAAAATATTGCTCTTAAGGAATACAATCCCCAAACATGTTTTAACTTGAGACGCTGCTCAAACGTGATGCTTTAACTGTCTAAGTGAAATTTGCAACAACATACTTACATATTTGAGCAGTTCTCTGAGATGAGACATGTTTGAGTGTTCTGGCTGATAGCTGAACTAAGTATAACACAATATATCAATTCGTCTGAGCAAAGCACACCCTGCCACATATTTTTAGTTATCATATTTTAAGCATAAGAAATAAATAATACATAGGTATTAGTACGAGCGCGGTTGTGTGGGAAAAGATCGTTAGGAAACCAAAGAATTTCGGATAGCATCTCTAAAACTATGTATGTACCTATATTTATTGCCGTATGATATCTGACGAAGGTTCTTAACATCTATCCATTATCCCACTGGGTCTGGTTCTAGTCTGTTAGGGTTGAAAAGGTCAGACGGCAATCGCTTCAAACTACCTAATCCTAGATCGTTCTATCATACATAGGTACCTACCAATATTAAAAATAGTTAATATTAAGATTCGTGGAAATTTAATTGAAATTAAATAACACACTTAAAAATTTCCTCTCGTGTTCAGGCGGGACACGAACCCACAACTTCCACAATCCGGGTGAATGTTCTACCAATCAGACCACTGAACGCGTTATTGAGCCGACGAAATTTGTGAGTGCTTGATTCGACATGAGCTATCGATAGTCTCATTAATATTGTAGGTATATTTACAATATCCAGTGGAAATATTATTACAAATATTTGACCACCAGTTAAGATGAGACTGCTAAATCAATAGTTGATATTTTTATAGCAATATTTTGCAATTTATTCATAAGTAAATATGTAACACACTTAAAAATCTCGCCCGCCTGAACACGAGATGAAATTTTTTAAGTGTGTTATTTCTTAAGAATAAATTGCAAAAGATTGCTATAAAAATATCAACTACTAATTGAAATTGTTTACAAATCATGTAATCTGCTGCAACATGCAAATACATATCTGATAAAAATGAGCATAGACTCGTCGGTCATGAAATTAATATATAGAAAGAAAGAAAGAAAATACATTTATTGACCATCACAATACACAGGAAACATATCTAGTAAGTAATGAGATATGTAATCATATTTACTAATTACCCGTCAATATTTTTCCTATGTATTTGACGCACAAAGACGATATTGCGATGCTAATATTTGAATTTGATAAAATTAATCATACCTTTTAGGTATACATTCGCGATAGCACATAATTGAACATTCGCATGATACATAATAATTGTAACGTGATGACGGATAGTAAATCGTCATTCGCAATAGCAAGAAGAGCACTTAATATAAAGTTCACTAGCTTATGCGCAGGTGCCTTAAATGCGAAGACAAACATAATCACTGATAAAATAAAATATATTGTTTAGATAACATTGACACAATCGCGCACTTTCTCGCAGCTCCCAATACTCGAGCAAGTGTCCGGCTTCCACATTCCATCAAGCTTACTCAGGCGATATTAAACAGAATATGTTTCAAATTAAGGTGAGAGTCGGTTGAAAAGAAATTTGATAGATTTGGGTAGTTTTCGTTTGACTGTCTGTACAAAAAATATTTGGTTTCAAAAGTCCATTCCAGCAAATTAATTAAAGCAAGTTAATAGTTAACTTGCTTAAATTAACTTAACATAAACGGCGCTCGCCCCGGTATTGGACCGGTGGCTCGAGCGCCCCCATGGGTTTTTGTCCTTCCGGATGGTGCAGGTACTTACCGAGCCTGGTACCTGCACCGTAGTCAGCGGGAGGAAACTCCTTGGTGCCACCAGTGCGGCGCTGCGGAGGACTCGGCACAACACACGTTGATAGTGTGCTTCGACCAACAGCGGTCCGCACTGGTCGCGGAGGTCGGACATGACCTCTCTTTGCCCAGCATAGTTACAGCTATGCTGGATAATGAGAGGGCCTGGTCGGCCTTCGCCCACTTCTGCGAAGAAGTGGTGGCGCAGAAGGAGGCGGCGGAGCGGGAGCGCGAGACTAACCCCCTCGCAGGCCCGCTCCGAGCAAGGAGAGGACGAATTCGGCGGAGAACTCTTCGTCCTCTCCGTGGAGGTGGCCAGCCGGCAACAGGGACGGGGGTCCTTGTGCCGGCACTGTCATTGGCACTTCCACCGCTCGTTGGGGACGGCTCAGCTCTTCCGGCTGTCCCCAACCCCCCTCCTCCTAGCCTGAGAAAGGGCGTGGCCGCACACCCCGTGTAGGGGCCTGTGGGGGAGTGGGGTTGCGGGGAATAGCCTCGTGCAGTTCCCGTGACCCCATTCTATTCCCACGGGTGGTTGAGCCCCGGGAGTTTTAGTGGGTATGCCCTCAGGTCGCTTCTTGTTAGAAGAAGCGGCCCGGAGGGCGAGTCCCACAGTACCCTGTCGCCCCCCGGCGGCAGGGTATGCGTACTCCCGGGAAACAAAAAAATAAAATAAAAATATCATAGTCTGAAATAGACTCGTAGTTTATAACCATGCAGCTAATGTCATAAAATGTGTAAACAGACGTACCTCTTCGAGACATGATGTATATTGAGCAAGCTTCAGGGAGACAGCCTCCAAACGCCAAGAAGGTCATCCCCATCACGGATTCGGGAATGAAAAACGTGTGACCTGCAATCATTAAAATATAAGGACGAATAAGTATAAAATAAATCAAATCTTGCTTAATTACCTATAGCATACTAAGATCCCAAACTATGGTTTTTCCCAAGCACTATGGCAATCAAAAACAACAATAGTAGATACCTATACACCCAGACCCAACTCAATTGTCTGCTATACATATTTACAACAATTATTTACACTCACATTAATTACTTATAAAAGTTCAGAATAAAGCACTGAGAAATAGCAATAACTCTTATTTCTATGAAAATACAATGAGATCAAAAAAAATGTGCACAATATTGGTAACGAGTGAGTATTTAGTAATTTACCAGAAAGGTACACATTGTTACAAGAGGTAAAAATGAGGCAGTAAGTAGTAATCTGTAATATACTTATACCTCAAACAACAGTATCCAAATGTGTTAAAATTATTCAATATATTATTTTGGTTGATAAATGTTAATTGAAAAAATTTGATATACTGTAGTATAGTAATTGTCGGGCTACAGAACAAGCATACATATTTGAAATTATATGTGAAGGCATTTACCTAGGACAGTCATGCTCCAAGAGACGAAGTAGGAGTTGACTCCGATCCAGACGATACACATGAAGAAAGCGAACGGGTAGAATCTCCTATGGGTGACGGGGGATGGTATGGTGAACGTCATGATCAGCTTCAGCGGCCAGGTGTAGACCCACCAGATCCGGTACAGTAGCGAATTCTCTGCAGGGAACCTAAACACACTCTTGGATGGCTTTTTTGTAGGCTCCTCAACTAAAAAACAAAAGGAATACCTTACATTATTATGTTATAATTTCTGAATTATTTTTAACTTTCTTTCGTTGTTAACTGTATGTTAGGTAAATTAGAACACGTAATTGTCTTCAATTCGTTCTTTTATTTTAGCTTATCTGAAACGATAATGTAATTGGGTAACATACGAGTAATTACAATTCTCACAACAATGGCTTAAAACAAACAATATATTGAAGTGATTAGCGTTTTTTATTTTATCAACTACCTATGACTGTGACATTACAATTGTTTACAATTTCACGTTTTACACTAGCAGTTATATTATGTAAAGATCTGGTTTGTCCAGATCTAGACACCTTGCCAGTTGAGTTTTCAATATTGACCTACATAATAAATTTCCAAGCTGATCAATCTCACTTTCCCAGATCTAGACAAAGACTGAGATATTATGATACTTAATCATTAGCTTACATCTACAAGAGGATTTAAGTCAAACAATTTACCTTTTTCAGCTACAGTCAATTTATCGCCATTTGCAATCCCATTGACGTTCATGATTGAACCTTCGAATGCTTTGTTGTCTACTCCATGTTCTATGTTGTTGTTGTTCAGATTTGGGTCTGTGACTAAAACCAAAGCAAAATTAGTTTTAATCTTAAATTAGAAGTCAAAGGTAATCACGATCACAACAAAGGAAACTTACTTTCAAGCTTTGATCTGGAGCAAGATCTGCCAACGATGAAGTCGATGAGATTGAATATGCGTATGCTGTTGAACATGACGACGAAGTACATGACGTACAAGACGCCGAGGATGGTGGCTTCAGTCCAGTCGACCTGACCGTCCCACACGATGGCCACCAGTACTCCAACGTTCACCATATAGATGAGCACGTCTCTGGTTACCGGCCGCGACTCAATCGCGATGGGCTAGAAAACAAAAATCAAAATTGTCAACACGAATAATAATTATTGAATCCTCATCCTAGCAAGTCATTCCCGGTTGCGTCCAATGCAGTCGTTTCGGAGCCCGAGGTACGCTTGGGCCATGATCCAGGGTTCGGGAAGTCAACGGAATACAATGAAGCGACTGCCGTCTGATGTTCGCAATAAATATGTACTCATTATTATACTGAGTATTATTTTTAAAGACCATTAGACTTTATCATGCGTATTAAATTTCAACTTGATTCGACTGCGATAAAGGGTTAAACAGAAAAAAAAGACGGACAAACACATGGACATCTATTGATCTTATAAGAGTTCCTTTTTTCCTTTAAGGATCGAAATCCTTAAAAAGGAGATCCTCGAGTATTCATATATTTTGGTCCAAATATGAAAGTGCCGGCAAAAAAGAATTGCACAATTCTGTTAGCCCGCCTAATGTTCTAAGGTCGAAATTTGGCACAACAAAAAAATATTGGTTAGTTACTTTGCTAACAATGTATGAAGATGTTGAGTACTGAACTCAAATTAAACCAAGGATAAAGACAGCAATTTTGGTGTCATAGTAATAAATACTCAAGTGGGCAAATACTACAATAAGTATTACTGGCCGGCACGTAAAGCAAAACAGAGGATGTCCTTTAGGTATCTATAACAATGATATGGTCAAAGTTAGGACTAAAAATATAACTACACGGTTGCTATCGATAAAGCAACATTTGATTCGTTTTTAATCTTTTTGTTCACGTGTTTTATCACGTTCAATGGATTTTGAAATAATCGTACATCCTTAAAATAATATATCAATTAATCATAGGTATGATTTTATCTACTGGGGGTAATATATGTATCTATCATCGTAATAAAAATGTCTTTCCCAAGCAATCATTATTTATAAGAATCTATAGATGTTAATGATATAAATGTAAGATTTATATCCAAAGCCTTCCTAATCTAGTCAGTGATAACAGTGTTCCTAAGGTCAGCAGTCAGACAAGTGGCCTCCTACAGTAAGCCTGCCTACCCCTGGTCCCCACTTCGAAAACCGTCAACGTCTCCAACGATCCGGTTCTATGGCAGACGTTGTCAGGTCACCACAGCCACTTCAAAGTGGTAATGCCGTCTGACCAACCGAAGCAAATTGAATCCCAATAATAAAATGAATATGTATTTATTGAAACTAAAAATAATTTTGACAAAATTAGCAAACGATCACAACCGTTTTAGTTTCGAAAACTGTATTACGGCTACCAGATAGCGAAACAACATTCCTTTTAAAACAAGTTCTATTCTATTTGGAGAAATTATTCTCAAGGGATATAAGGCATGTTTTTTCAATAATTTGATATCAGTTAACAGACCGTTAAATTGTAATCGTTATATGGAAACAGGTACAATATATCATGCAATCGTTGTAAGATGTAAGACAACTTCGCCGAGTAACACTTTATTGATTTGTTAGCTTTTATTTGACAATGGAAAAATCGACCCTGTATCAAAACCAGAAAGAGCAAAGTAGGTAGAAATTGAAACGTAAAGGTAATTACCGATACAGCTGCCAGACCACCGATGGCAGCAACTCCCAACGCATTGAATATGCCAGAGCCGACTATGGTGCCAATTCCCATGTCAGATTGAGTGAGGAATGTAGAGATCACATTTACGAAGAACTCTGGGCAAGAAGTCGCGACTGACATGAAAGTGGCCGCTGCAACATTCTGTGAACAAAGTGGAGTAGTGTCATTTCTTGTATCTGCTATCACCTTAACTAATCATCATCATCATCAGCCCATTTAATTCCCCACTGCTGGGGCACGGGCCTCCCTCAATCAGATGAGGGGTCATTGCCATACTCACCACGCTTGGCAGACGGGTTGGCGAGGGTTTTGATATAAATGCAGAGTTTTCCTTCTCTGGGTGCTGATGATCATGCCAGCAGCTTTACCTTAGTCGCCTTTTACGACACCTCGGTAGGAGTGAGGGTGGCCTATTCTACTCTGCCGGGGACCACACGGCCCTAACTAATATTAATAATAAATTGAGGCAACATCATATACATTGTCCTGGTCCCAAAATAAGTTCAAAACTACTATGGAAACCAGGAACTGATGTTCCTGTTAGGTATGGCGGGTGATTGTGGTACATTGTTAAGTAATATTGCGCGACCAGAAACAGATTACAAATCGCTGTTATTATTATTGTGGTAGGAATGCAATCTGTTCGATTAGATGGCGCCACTGTCGCATAACGACATCGTATTTTTTTTTAAGTTTATTTTTTAAAGTATTTGTGCTTGCTTTTCTTCTTGCTTACTACCTACTGTTTTTTTCTCATCATTGTATTGTGTCTAGCTTTTGAGTGTTGTTTGTATCTAATTGTTCTCAACTGAATTCTCATCTTTTTTTGTGTGTGTTTAAATACGAATCTTATTATATCTACCACATCACATATTATCTATAATATGTACGTGTATATATATTTTTATTTATTTATCTACACCACCATCACACTCGCTCGCAAACAGGTCCCGTCAGAATACCAGCGCTGCTGCGGCAATGCAGATATTGTCGTACGTAGCAGCTAAGCCTGAGGTCGGGACCTGATTGACCACACTCTATTCACATCTCTTTGTCCCTCTTCTTTGTAAAATTTATGTCGTTTTAAACCGTGTACCAACTGTATGTGTTTGTTTCCTGTGTATTGTGATGGTCAATAAATGTATATTCTTTCTTTCTTTCTTTACAATACTGTTTAATAATCTTTATTGACCTGAATATATTATTTCTTGTAAAAAAGTTGGCAAACCTTATCTTTCCTGTGCTTTTTTGCCATAAATGACTACATCAACCGAGTCATACATAGTTAGTTAGGTATATTCAGCATCTAAATTGTGAAATTTCTGTTTTCTGTATTGGTATTTATACGCTGTAGGTACGGTGAGCATCAAAAGTAGCTTAACACGTTAGTACCAACTTGAAGTAACATTTTTTGCGTACCCCTTAGAAACTGACTATAATAGGCAGAACAGTTACTTTGACATGGTCCTAAAGTGTTAAGCTAGGTACTTTTGATGCTGACTGTACTATTTGTAACTTTTTTCGTAAAATTTCGTATTTTTGTTATCTATCATATAAAAGTTATATAACGTTTCAACGAGTATATGGGCATTATATTAACTACAAATTATAATGCACAAAGAATTATGACAAGGAAGTAAATTAATATCGGGTTTTAATTGGCAGCACATATTTCCTCAACCTTGTCCCTTTAGTAGCATAAGTTATCATACATTGTAATAGTAAAAACCCGAGATGATACTTGTATTTCGAGTACAAGCAGCGTCAGATCAAGTTACCCCCCTGCAGTGGAAAAATAGCACTTGTGCCCCAGACATACAGACGGTCCAAAGGTCAACAAGGGTAACTCGACGTGACGCCGTATGTACCTACGTTTTCATAGAGGTAATTCGTAGTTATATTATAGGTATGTAACGTTATGAGGAAAACCGAAATTATAGATGATTAATGAATAGTTCAATCGTTTTTTGACCGTGGGAGAGCCACGGCATGAATGGGCCTGTTCGACCGGAGTGATATCACGGACTCACAGAAAACCGGCGTGAAGCAGCACTTTGCTGTGTTTCGCTGCGTGAGTGAGGGTACCGGTACCCTCACTCAAATTACGGTACCCTCACTCAAAACGAGTTTAAAGGTCGGGAGCTCACTTGTGACTCCACTGGTATTGCTTAACATCAGTAAGAGTATTTAATCTAAACAAATAAACGCGACTAGCCACTGATTGACATGCTGGAGTGAAATGAATACTTATCTACACATATGTAGGTCGTTTGGTATTACATAGCGCAGAATATTTATAAAAATACGTTATACTCACAAGTGAAAAGCCAACAGAAAATCCTCGGGGAAATCCAATTTGTTAAATTACGTTATTAAAAAAAATATTCATGTCTTTGACACGTGGGAGAAGTGAGACAAAAATACACACTTGATAAAAAGTTAGTAATTAGCCGATTTAACTAAATACAATAAAATAATTAGACACAGATGTCGGGTCAAGATGACATTTATACTGAAGTTCGTTGACCTATGCGTTACCAGTATATCCCACGTGTCTCTCCCTTTCTTAGTTCGAAACTAGTTTCGGACCTTCTTTTCGTAGGCGGCCGAAGGGTACCATCCCTTCACTCCGAAACGTGGGTTGAAAAGATCACAATAAGCGCACATGTATGTGAGCAGGCAGCCGGCGGTCTGAGTCCAATTATTATTTTATGACTAATCTTTACCTTACAATTCGTACTAATACTTCATTTATATTACTTATACTTTTGATCACAAAGTGTTAGTATGTGATTTACCTAACAAATCAGCGATTCTATAGGTACTAGGAAATCTTTGTCAGTACAAATCTGATTACTTATGGGGTAATTCGATTTGTACTGGGGCATTTTGCCTCAGTAGTCAAAATACCCCATAGGTAATAATATTTCCTGCTGATCGAAACCTACCGAACAGCATTTCATAAACAAGGTAAATTATGGAATAATATAATAAAATAAGTAACTTGTATTTTACGACATGTTATCATGATGTTAAACAGAGTTACCTTTTATTAAAATATTATGTGGGAAAATACATGATTGAGGTAACAAACCTGTGGTATTTTCAGGTCTTCGCAGATGATCTCGACGCAAGGGATGAAGTAGTCGTTGCACACGATCGCCAATAGAGTGAATGCGTATGCGCCGAACAAAACGTAGAACAGGAATGCGCCTTGTCGCAACTGTTCATCTAAAAACAAAAAAAAATGTTGCAGCCCAAGTTCTACACTACAGCATTAAAGCTACTGTTACACATTTGCTATCAATAAGCATGCTATTACCCATATTTTAGCATGCTTATAAATAAGCAAACCTGTTTACACGTGATTAAGCACTCCGCCACAATCCCCTTTCTTTATAAATAGTTTTTCCCCCATACGAATAGAAGTGGGACACAGTTTTCTTATACTGGAAAAGTAGGCAATCGCACGACGATTGAAATTCATGATCAATTTATCAAATTACTAGAGCAAACGATCATCAACCTTTTCCCAGAATAGTAAACTGTAAAAGGTTCCAGAATAGGTACTGTACAGAGAATAAAAAGGTTCGTCACCTTAAAATAAGTTTTCGCTTGCACGGCAAGAATCAGTTATACCAACTTCTTTACATCAAAAGAAATCAATGTTGCTACAAGCAAATCTGAACTTTCTAATCTAACAGTTAAGCACAATTTTCTGTGCAACAGGTATTACTCTGACAAATTTACGAAAGGTTATAAAAGCTCATAGCATATCAAAGGAATTAACCTGAAAACTGACGAACCTTTTCGTTCTTTGACTGTACAACCAGAAAAGGTCAAAATCGCTTACTCGATGGAGACAATTTTACTGTGTGGACATATTAAAACATAGAGTAGCCACCTACTTGACTTGTAGGCGGAATCTATACTTTTAGAAAACAAAATAGGTATACATTTTTAACGGATATCTAGCGGGCGATAGAAACCATGATGATGGTGTGTCAATAGGGGGATTGGATTTTTACAGATTCCGTAAAAAATATAACGTGACGTTGACAATTATGACGCTCTGCTGCAACTCAAGTGAGGTTAGTTCCATAGACTATTAATTATTAATTTAATTAATTTATGCAACTCCTCAGGAAAAGGATAAACTAGATAAATAACTACGAGTATTAAAACAGATGACAAGCGGATAATATTATAACCACTTCCTAATTCCGATCCAAGTTTAAAAACAATCGAAGCTCAACGGTCAACCTTCGTTAAAACGTCATTGTCAGCATTGTCACTTGTTAAAATTTTTCCGTGACCACATGCACCGTAAATCACGAGACAACAGCAACATACGCTTAGAACAATACTAGAAAATCAATAGGTACTTAGTTATAATTACGCTGCTCGCCGCAATTTGCTTTCATTTCTCGTTGTTTTACCGCCATTTATCATTATCAAGTACCATAATTGCTCACAATTACATTTAAAACTGTTGACGTGGTAAAATGCCATTGAAAGTAATAGACTTACCCGTGAACCAGCCATCAGGAAAACTGTCTACGGAGTCTTGGCTGCCGGTATTGACTGTGACGACGCCGTCCTGCACCTGGGTGCGCGTGCGCAACCACGGGGTCCAGTGCCACGTGGCCAACTCCTCCTCGAGCCGAGTCATTAAATCTTTCTCTATCAGCACCTTCTCACCATTCTTGTTGAAGAAGGTCACAAGCTTAGGTCCTCCTTCGGTTGCATCTGCGTAAAAAGTTCCTTATCATTCCTCTATAATGACAGTCGTCCACCATGAATACACGGTCTCTCCCTACGGGAATCGATTCGTGAATCATGGTAATACCCAATCTGTCATCTGCGATAACATAGCTTTATAGACCAATCGATGAAAGCATGCCCGTTCTTAAGGTAACGGGTAGGGCACACTAGCGTCGCCAATTGATTTTAATTGTTAGCTACTAAAATTTCGGGGTTACAACCTCTCGGCAAACACTTATACTATTTATTATATAACCATGCACAAATGCGGACCCAACATTTGTACGCGAAAAATTGATTCACGCTAGAAGTGGCCGCTTTTGGCGGTAATCAATTTTTCGCGTACAAAAACGGACCCAAAATTTGTTGTTAATTAATAAATACTATAAGTGTTTGCCGAGAGGTTGTAACCACCAAATTGTTTAAAATAAATCCGTTTAAGCAGCTAACAATTAAAAACGAATGGTGTCGCTAGTTAGGGCTACCCGTCGCCTTAATAGCAGGTTTGCATTTTCTCTGCTTTTTTATCAGTCATCATATAGTACCGTAAATATTGATAAACACAGGTCTTCCTGTGAGATTACATATGCTAGAGAGTACCTATTCCGGAAAAGTACATACATACTTTTTGTGATTTGATTACAAAGTTGGTTCTTAATATTGATCTCTTTGATTTATTTTGTTATGACAAAGTACAAAAATTGCGGTAAGGGAAAACTCGCCCTATTAAAACTCGTCCCAGAATTTTAGGATTTTTTTGCTGGCTACAGTTCTAACCTAACCTAACCAATATTTTTGTGGCGGTAATACATACTGAACTCTACTAAACCTAAAATATTGGTTAAGTTAGGTTAGAACTGTAGCCAGCAAAAAAATCCTAAAATTCTGGGACGAGTTTTAATAGGGCAAGTTTCCCCTAACCCTAAAATAAGTATTAAAACACCTACCACTAGAATTCAATTCAGTCACTATTGCACGACCAAATATACAAAATATATTATTTTATTTTTAGCCACTTCCACTGTTATCTACCTCTCGAGCCTCTACTCGCTCTGGCCGACGAGGGCCGAATGCAATATGGAAGTCTAAGATTCGATATATTCTAGTTCAATTAATACCATGCACTTACGCATCAGGTAAGTACAAGCAACTCGGCAACTTTCCTTATTTGTGGCAAATACCTCTGCATGGTTTTTTTGCTTAATTAGAACGGACTACGGCACGTTGGCTTACCACATTATGATGAGCCTACCGTGTCCCACTCCAGGGAAAATACCATCCTACCTTATAATTCTCCACATTTTAAGACCCTGGCAAGTTAGGGTCAATCATCAAACCATGGCTTCTTCGGTCTACCCCGTGGCGACTGATTGTAAAAGTAGTATGGTCTGACCTGATCACTATAGATAGATACTCTTTATTGCACAACATACAAAACTTAAAAGCTAGGTATACAGAGATACAATGTACAATTTAGGCAGTCCTATCGCTGGGAGCAACCTCTACCAGACAACCTTCAGGTAAAGGACATTAGATAGAAGAGGGGAGGGTGGTGCAATCATTTTGATTGACACTATGTTAACTAAAATAGGTACGATTACATAATGTCAACCAAATACAACAATGCTTTTTGCACAAGAAACACATTTGTGCATGTGAAGCGATGGCAGAATAAGGAATTTCGAAAAAGATATAAGCGACAAAAATAATATAGAACAGCAGATTACATTTTTGGCTATTCTAAAGTATATAACTTACAACATAGATAATGGTGTGAACTACATGGATGTGTTATCTATCATGGCTTAGTTATCACAATATAACATTTGTTTGGTAAGGGAGATCCCTCACAATATTAGTTGAAAAATTTCGACAATTATACAGTTTTTATTTGCCGTTGACTGTGCGACTTAACACGTGATCACTGAGTAACAACCAAAATAAAGATTGCTAGACAACACCTTACTCTAATAAAATACTATAATCACACAGGATAATTCTG
Organism: Marasmia exigua; assembly: GCA_019059595.1. Lineage (NCBI taxonomy): Eukaryota > Metazoa > Arthropoda > Insecta > Lepidoptera > Crambidae > Marasmia > Marasmia exigua. The sequence continues at coordinate 1,593,099 of CM032494.1, read as the reverse complement.
AAATCTTACACTTGACTCATGTTTCCTTGAGAAAGATATTTAGTGCAATGTGCAAAATTCTGTATTATAATCGATTGATTTACCGTAACAAATTTGGGTTTCGTATTCTGTAACACCAAAAAATAATGGGTTTGTTTTTGTCGCTGATTTATCCTTTCACATTTGTGACCTCTAAATAGAATTGTGTAGTTACTGTAGTTGTAAATACAAGCCTAAAATGTATATCAACCTGTACAGAAATATTTGTTCACCTGCCACTCAAAAATGTTACTTGTCTTTTCGGACAGTACTGGAATGTGTAATCCGCTATTTATGCAATGAAGCTCACTTTATCGCTATATAATACTTTATAAGATTTATCACATTACAGTTAGTCATTCTTGATTAAAACAAAGTTTTTATATGTATGTAGTTCTATTAAAGTGTGTGTGTCAGTGAATAAAGACTTTTTTATTTAATTTATTAAACAATATTTGACCACTAAAACTTTTAATAAAATATTCTCTTATTTTCTTCTAATTGCCACACCCAAGAACAAGATTTATCAAGAAAGAAAATTACAATAAAAACCTGTTAAAAATTCAATAAAAAAACTCACTGTAGTTTTGTGCAGCTGCGCAAGCTACGCAGAAGAGCAGAGCCGCGAAAGCGACCCTCGCCCCGGCTACGGCCATATTGACTCCTCTCGGCTAGTTACAGGCGCCTGAAACAATACCCAAGAAGTTTCCTCAATCGTTCATTTAACAATAATAATTGATTCAATAGACCATCACAAGGTTGTGCAACTGAAGATTCAATTAAAAGATTTTTTGATTTCTTTTCAGCATCGTTTTTTTATCATGATTAATATCGATAATACCATTCGGCGCTTCGTTTTCAATCAAATCAATCTCAACATTTTGACTATTATCATGGGCTAATTAATTAGTCCATGCTATTATGAAAAAATAACGGATTATGATTTATGACATAGGAGATTTTGATTAGACAACGGCTATTTGTTTTTTTTTTGTGATTAAAATTCCTACCATGATGTATTCTGTAAAATATCTACCATTTTTTTCTTATATTTGATACATATATGTATAAGTTTTGATACCAAACTTATGTATATAAGTATTTTTACCAGACTACCCAAATCCTGAATCATGGTTTGAGCGTAGGTACAGTGGCGGACAGCAGATGCTATAACAAAACTGTCAAATTTCCTCAATCGATTTCGAACTCAATGTGTAACAATATAAGGTTTATAATCGAATGAAGAAATTTGACAGTTTTGCATAGCTTGATGTGTCCGCCACTGTACCATGGACTCCAAAGCAACAATTTAAGACTATACGTAAGACGAGGTGCATAAATCGGTGGTCAAAGCACGCTTAAAGTGGAATTAAATAATATTTGTGATGGTGTTGTGTGTGTGTGTTGAGTGTTGTCCTGTGAATGTACTCGTATTGTTTAATTTTTCGCAGCTGTTTACTATGGTTTTCAGTAGTCAATTTTCACAGAATTGCGAGAAGTGTCTACTCGTGGCAATCTGAAACACCATTGATGAGTAGCGACTGTATCGCTAATTGATAACGTCAGATAACAAACATTTAACTAGTACCACGCGTTGTTGGAATGTCGAAATATTAGCCACTTGAGTACGTAAACAAACAACAGGGTACTTTTGTGAAGAAACAAATCAATAAAAGTCGGGAACATGAACACAGACAATGCACACAGATGACGCTGAAAATAGAAACTCGACTGAATCTTTAATAAAATTTTCATTAAAATTCAAAGAGACGGGGATAAAGATGCGGTTCTAAATTCGTTTTCAGAATAGTTCACCTGGATGACGATAGCCGGAAAGTCAGCTTACCTATTGTGTATAATCATTGGCTGCTCCATGGTCCATAATTGACGTAAGGCCATTTTGAAATGTAATTTTGATCCGTATCCGTAACTGATTTTTTGATCAGTAGTTCATCATCATCGTCAGCCCATTTAAGTCCCCACTGCTGGGGCACGGGCCTCCCTCAATCACATGAGGGGTAATTGCCATACTCACCACGCTTGGCAGACAGGTTGGCGAGGGTTTTGATATAAATGCAGAGTTTTCCTTCTCTGGGTGCTGATGATCATGCCAGCAGCTTTACCTTAGTCGCCTTTTACGACACCTCGGTAAGAGTGAGGGTGGCCTATTCTACTCTGCCGGGGACCACACGGCTGGATCAGTAGTTACCTTTGGTTAAATTAACAATAGTTAATTGTTTAACCAATAGTCAAAGTGAAGAAGTTTTAAACCATTAGTTCATTTAAGTACGGATTAAAAAATCGGCTCTAAGTGAGTAAACATTCATTGACCATACACAAGATTTACAGGGATAGGACACATAACATTAAATAGATATTGTACAGTAATACATACGAAATCACATAATAGATAGGCAATGCGTAGCTTCAGCCGTGTGGTCCCCGGCAGAATAGAATAGGCCACCCTCACTCTTACCGAGGTGTCGTAAAAGGCGACTCGTAAATGCTGGCATGATCATCAGCACCCAGAGAAGGAAAACTCTGCGTTTATATCAAAACCCTCGCCAGCCAAGCGTGGTGAGTATGGCAATTACCCCTCATGTGATTGAGGGAGGCCCGTGCCCCAGCAGTGGGGAGTTAAATGGGCTGACGATGAGGAATGCATAGGGAATTACATACATTTCAGTGTTGCTTTAGGTTTTGATCAGTTATATTTTTTCTTTTATAATGATTTTCTTATTTTGCCAAATAAACATATCTAATACACTTTGTCAACCCGTTTGGAACAGTGGTAGTGAACGCTGCCTTTGGTCCAAGGATTGCGGATTCGATCCCCGCACAGTAAAAACATTTGTGTCCATGAACATGTTTGTTTGTTTAGGTCTGGAGTTAGAAAAATATTATATGTATGTTGGTTGCATGAGCTACATATATCGGACTCAGACCAATATAGGTAAGTATGTGATGTTGTAAAATATTTATTTATTTGTTCCTGGTTATCTGCCATCAGCTCCCATCCAATGGTCTTTAGGTAATCGGAGATCTTTGTCCGTTCGAAAGTATTGTTTATTCGTAATCACGAAACCGATTATGTTAATAAGCTGTCGTTGAACAAACTCCATTCTGTTATTGTTAGTCGAGCACGGATTCGTGACAGGACTTCGGCGGAATGCTCACACGAACATTGTGCGAGCTCAAACTGGAATTTAAATTCAAGTAACTCGTATGAGCGTAAATGTTTTAGATCCTAAGAAAAATGTAGCTCAAATAGTTTCGCCACTTTGCTTTTTTTAACGTAAATCATTTTTATCAAATACTCGTACAGATACGTTATACAAGAGCCTGATCATGTATGACACAACAACTATCGAATATGATTTTTGGATCAGGTGTATTTATCTGTATAACATACATGTTAAAGTTACTTAATTTTAATATTTGTGTGTAATTTATTATGTACACTTACAAACGATATGTATTTCGTCGGTTTATTTGTTGAAGTAACAGTCTGTGAATCAAGGTGAGGACCGATAGAAATGTTTGATAGATGTATGTACAGCATGTTCAAATATGAACCTTATTGGTCTGCCTTAAGAGTCTTGGTGATTATATTTCATTGCAGGCGACTGTACCTAATCCCAGCATGTGATAATCGTTTATAATATTGTTTCAGATAGACATATTATCTACCATCTAACAAAAATAATGCGTTGAATATGAGAATTATAGTCGAGCCAAACTAAAAAGTCTCATTCGACGTTTCTAAATTTTAGCCGTAAGTATACAGAGGTGACCTACTAAAAAACTTTGATTAAAGCGAATAATCGATATGTACTTCAAACAAACGTGAATCGAATACTATAAGAATGGAAAAGAAATTATTAGTACTTTTATATAGAGAAATGTGAATCCAAATTATTGAAAAGAAAGAGGAAAGTAGGTACCGATCCTAGATAACGACCATCGTTCATTATTTTTTTTTTGAAATCAAAGCGCTTGTGTAGTGTGTCATCAATTTATTTATATTTTTAAACGAGAGAATAATACATTTTATTTAATCAGAATGTGTCTTTTCTTTTATGGATGAATATTCCTACACGATTAACATTGTATTCGTTGTATTCATCGATTATTTGGGGTACATCACTACAGCTTAAAAAGAAAATGTGTTGACACATACAGCATTGTACCAACGTTCCATTATCTAGAAAAGTAAAATTTAAATAAGTTCAACAGAGAACGTAAATCGTGAAATTATCTTAATTTTCTTTATTGATATAAATAAATGCAACAATAATTTTAAAAAGTTAAGAAAGTGTGATTATTTAACATAGCAAGATTGATAGACCGTTGTAACAAGGGTTACGTTTTCGAATTTTGTTAAAGTGTCAAATGTGGCCTTTTATATTGTCCCAACTATAGTCGATAGATTTTTATCAGATTTTTAAATTTTACTCCTCCATTTGTGTTATGTAAATTAGTACCTATGATGTGGGCGTTAATAGCCGCAACACAATTTTCGAAACTTGTACAAAATTGTTTTTCCTTTTATTCTTAGGTGTTTTGTGTGCATGATTTTTGCATCAATTATCTCGTTATTCTGCTATGGCTGTCTTGTCAATCGCAAACAGGCGGCAATTATTACATCACAAAACATGATGTAAAATATGCATAAACAAATTCAAATTAGAATGCTAGTTATGATGAATGTTACCGTCACCTATTTAAAAAACTTTATCCAAAACCTAATTTACTGTAATATTTTATTTAAAATAATTTCTTCATTACTACGTTGGTTTGATATAATTATATTACTCTACTTTAAAATACTAATTCAAAATGATACTTTTTATAGGTCAAAACAACATGTTTAATAAGTGAAAAAAACGTAGGTACATACCTAATAAAACAGATAAGAAGAATGGTCCAATATATATCCAAAAAGGCAAATATGACAATAACACGACCGGGTATCAAACTTGATACTTCTCTCGATATAACTAGTGTCAACCGCTCGCTACAGAGATCGCGCTCTAATCACCTGTTTCACTAAATATTTAAATAACTTTACAGAAACACCTCGCCACTGGTTAAGAGATCAGCAGCGTCTAAACAATATGTCTCGATCCTTTGGTTTAAAAGGATAGTGAAGACTCCGATATTCCTTATGACTCAGATTAAAAACCTACCGCATATCGTACAGTATGCAAAACCATGTGAGATTCTCGCGTAGCGTGTTACCCAGAGTGCGCCGGCGCCGGCAAACGTGCGAGCCACGTTGCGAGACAAAAACCCGCCGTTAACATTATGTTTGAGGAAGGAATTACTACAAACCCTAGTTTAGGCACTCGGCGTGGCTTACTACTTACCTACCTACTCCAGGTGAATTCAACCTTTAACCTTACCTGGCTGAATACAGATAATCAAGTCGAATGAAAGATTTTTCTTTATTAAAATAAAAAGAATAAGATTGTTGGTCAGGGATTAAAAAGCTTGTCCGATTATTTTAACTTATCGTTTTTGTACAAAGGTGCTAACGGAACTTTCATACTATTACATATTCTGTGCGCATAGGTTAGGCACATGTTATGCTCAGGGGTGCTCAATTTCTTTTTTACATTCTTTTTTTGTTTTATATTCTGAATAAAAATAACTCGCAGACAAAAAAATATATTGTTTTTTTGGATACGACCTTACCGTAGGTTGAAGATGGAGTTTTTTAAAACCCACAATAAGATTTTTATAATCGAAAATCATTATAAGATACACAAAAATTACATTTAGGTACCTTCGTAAACAACACCAAATAATAAAATGTACCTTCCATACACCTACATTACTAGTGAAACCGAACCTTTTGAAATCTTACGCGATGATAAAATGTTTTTTTATGTAATAGGTGGCAGACGAGACATAGACACCCGCGACACCAGTAGAGTCACAAGTGCACTGTCAACCTTTGAACCCCCCTCTCCCTCGAATTGGTCCTCCGGTACCCTTACTCACGCAGGGGAACACAGCATAGTGCTACTTCACGCCGGTTTTCTGTGAGTACGTGGTAACACTCCGGTCGAATTGGCCCATTCATGTTGAAGCGTGGCTCTTCTACGGTCAAAAAATGTTGCTAATCCCTGCCTCAAATGTGTATAAATCAGTAAGATTGGTAGAATACGTTACGTTGTTGCTTACATTATAGGTTTTTACATTTGTAATGAATGGAGATTCCAATAGGTATATACTAATGGTAATCTACTCGACATACGAATAGTTATTAGGTATGCTTGTGCGCATCTTTACATAATCCTATTGATTACCCATATTATGCATAATAACTTCGCTTTTGGTAGATACTTACTGGTATCAATCATTTCTATGCATGAGGACCAATACCACGTGTTAGAGCAATAGTACCTCAGTGGTTAATTACGCGCCCTCCTCACGGGGGCTCGTCATTCGAATCCGAGCATGCACCTCTCGATTTTTCAAATTTATGTGCGTATTTCTACCATTAGTTCGGTGGTGAGGGAAAACATCGTAAGGGAATCGTCGTTCGAATCCGAACATGCACCTCTGGATTTTTCAAATTGATTTGCGTATTTCTACCATTAGTTCGGCGGTGAGGGAAAGCATCGTGAGGGAATCTGCACGTTTATAATAGTTTCTGAAACGTGTAACCACTTAAATGTTTGAGAGCCACGCTTAGGCATGAATGGGCCGGCTAGACCGGAGTGATACTACTGCCTCACAGAAGACCGGCGTGAAGCAGCGCCTGCGCTGTGTTTCGCCGTGTGAGTGAGATTACCGGAGGCACAATGGGGGGCAAGGGGAAAAGGTTGGCAGCGCACTTGTGACTCCACTGGTGTTGCGGGTGTGCATGGGCGGCGGAATTGCTTACCATCAGGAGATCCGTCTGCTTGTCTGCCACCACTCATATAAAAAACAAAAAAACCATGATTCAGTTGGTCTGGTTCCCCTCTCGCCCTAAACGGTTACGACTCTTCATGGTGATTACCAGACTCGTCAATCATGGTCCAACAGTACCCGACCTCCAGAGCGACAGCTTTGGACGCAACCGGGAACTATACGTTAAGATGACGGGTGATGACGAATACAGAGCATTCTGCAAGTAATGCACACGTCAATAATTTAAGGTGACGGGTAGGGCACACTAGCGACGCCAACCGATTTTAATTTTTAGCTACTCAACCGGATCTATTTTAAACAATTTCAGGGTTACAATCTCTCGGCAAACACCTTTACTATTACCATATTTATTTAATATTTATAGTTAACTGTTTGGTCTGCTTTTGCACTCAAATTTTGGATTAACGCCAAAAGTGGCCGCTTTTGGCGTTAATCAATTTTTCGCGTACAAAAACGGACCGAGCATTTGTGCATGGTTTTTTAATAAATAGTATAAATGTTTGCCGAGAGATTGTAATCCCGAAATTGTTTAACCGAAATATATCAGTTTTAGTAGCTAAAAAAATAAAATCAATTGGCGTCGCTAGTGTGCCCTACCCGTCACCTTAAAGTGTAACTACCGTTGTTTTAAAGTTGGTGAACTCGGCCTTGTTTGGGTCTTATTCATAAATGTTTGTTAAACCTTTGTTAACTAATACGGTGTTAAAAAGCAGTTTTCATTTTTTCAACGAAAAAATCGTATAACAATTTTTTGTTTCAAACGTCACAACTGTTCTATAACACCGTTTTAGCTAACAAAGGTTTATTGAAAGTTTATGAATAAAGCCCAATAACAATAACATGGTTTTTATGTTATGTTACTCGTTTTAACCTTACTAGTTTATTTATGGCTGTGTTTATAATTTTTTAAGTGCGTAGTATTTTTTGTTAATATATTGAATTTTAAATTACTACCTACTTGAGCTACCATCGAATATTAGTCAGTTAATACATATTTATCGACTGGTATCTATAATATTTTTTTACTTTATTAAGTCACAATATTCTATGGACTTATGAAAAATATTGCCCTAGATAATTAGTAGATGCAATACCTACTCGAACCTTGTTGAAACTATGAGACATTTTAACAAAATGTAGGTACTCTTGTGAATGTTTAAAGGAAAGTATTTTTGTTTTAAAAGTATTTGTGAAGTAATGTTATCCTCGTTTAAGCAACCATTGATCTTATTACCGCCTAAAGTGGTCACTTTTAGCAAAATGTAGGTACTCTTGTGAATGTTTAAGGGAAAGTATTTTTGTTTTAAACGAATTTGTGAAGTGATGTTATCCTCGTTTAAGCAATTATTAATCTTATGACCGGCTAAAGTGGCCACTTTTACCAATCATACAAATTTTATGGTTACATATATGGAAATAATGCTACAAAAATATGTATTAAACATATGTAAATACTTTCCTTTAAACATTAACTAGAGCAATTTTTGTTTAAATGTCACATTTTCACCACAGTAAATAATAATCGATTGGTGACACTAGTTTCGACGCCTTAATTCGTAACCGTAGCAGATAATGTTCTTACATCTTATTTAAATCAATAATTCCACATCCCAACAAGCACTTAGGTACATATTCTACTTGTATTTATAATTTTACAAATCACTTTCGCAATAAGCACTAATAATATATTAACAGTATAGCATTTAATAAATTTACTTTATCTATAATATTGTACCTTTGTTTTACATAAGTAATGTTTTCCTTATATAACAAAAAGTATATAAATATTGCATTATTATTTTCCTGTTATTGTGGACATTTCTAACGCTCGCTGACACAGTTCGTAATTTAATCAAACAATGCAATCAATGAAATCCGAGAAAATCCCCGAGAGGACAATAACCGTTAGTTAGTTACCTATTTATACCAGTCATTAGCCAATCCGATAACGATACCAATCCGTGAGTCGATAACCTATTTATCTATTTATTATCCTCTTGAAATCAATGAAACGCACTTAATACGAACAGCAGTAACACAATTTCTTCACCTACTTACTTTGATACGTGTTTATAAACGAGTTTTCGAAGTTGCCGAGTTAAAATAGCATTGTAGTAACACCGAGACGCGCCGTGACAAGAGATCTCATTCGCGACACTGGGCGACAGTATCAATAGCGACGCTTTTTAAGCAGGTAATCTTATTTGATAACAGGCTTGCAACGATTAGTAGATGTTATTATAATTCTCTTGTTGATTGGTAGATAGTATTGTGACGGGCAAACACACATACACAGTACAGACCTACTAAATAAATCTGACATTTCATCGATTGATTCAATTAGGTACAATGTGCGGTCAAATGAGTGACAAAAAAAGTTTAAGTAATTATTTTTGTTATTTATGCAATTAGCAATGAAATACTTTATATATTTAACATCATATAGCCTCCCAAAATTTATTTTTTAAACTACGTCGGTGGCAAACAAGCGAGCGGCTTGCCTGATGGTAAGCGATTACCGCAGCCTATGGACGTTTGCAACTCCAGAATAATTGCATACGCGCTGCCGACCCCTTAAAAACCTTAACACTCCTTTTTTGAAGAACCTCAAAATAAGAAATATGTTATAGAAGACTATTTAAAGGAATTGAAAATTCAAAACACATTAGCAATAGACAACCAACAAGAATGCTCAAAGGAGTTTTAACGGGGGACTATGCCATGAATAAAATGCTGATGAAGATGAACTTACCTTACATAGAACAGCGACTGCAGAGAATGGAGGAGACAGAAATCATAAAACACCTTATAATATCCTCCAACCGAATACGGCTACGGCGGCCAATCTCAACGATCAGCCACGTACGCAGGATATATTATAGTGTCCAAGTGTGTGCGCAAACACAAGTGCACTCTCTATTCCCTTACCCTCATATTCCGATGGGACACCAGCGTGACACGAATATATCAATGTAACGAAATACGAAATAAATCAATGTTACATTAAAAGTAGGTGTAGGTATTATGTCCGTAGTGTACTTAAAAATGCCACGAGTTCATTGTGATAAAATCAATAGTATATTGCTGGTGGTCAATAGTATCTATAGTAAAGTTAGAACAACACTATTGTTAACGCTAATGCTATCGAACCTATCGATTATTCAATGTCCGATACTATCGACAGTTACAGTACTATAGACACATTAAATCAGGCAGCATTACTATCGGAACATAGCTGACTATTGATACTACAAAACTATCGATAATATCGATAGTATCGGGCATTAAACAATCGATAGTATTGGCGTTATCAAAATAGTATTGATCAAATTTTACAATTGATAGTTTTTACCAATAGCAATACCTACTTTCGATGATAAGTGGTTCTCCGGTCTGTCCTATCACGCGCCTCAAAATTGTTTTTCTGTTCTTCTTTGCCAATCACCCCCAGGATCTTTGCATAGCATCCACTCCGTCTTCCACTCCCTCATGAACAGGATCATCTAAATAACTGCCGAGTTTCTTGCCGGATCTTCTCGTTAGAATCAACTTTCCGATTCCGGTGATAAAATAAAATAAAAATAAATTTTATTTGTTCTCTCACATAGTTGGTTGGTACATACAAAATAAAGCTTAGTCTAGTGTTACTAAAACTATCTAAGAGACTAGTATCTATACTAGGAGACCTGTATGACAGATTACCAGCCTCTCCTACTCCGGACCGGTGTAAATGAATAAGCTTATCATATCTATGCAGCTATACTATATGTTCGGACGTAAGTGTGAGTATATGAGGTAAGATAAGTGTGTGTGTGTGTGTGTGTGTGTGTGATAGAATCACATTATATTGATTCATATATTGTATTGACATATATGTGTAATTACATGTATAATATACATAGTTATAATTTATATTTTTCATGTATGACGATTTGTAAGAGCTGTATATAAGCCTATGCAAATAAAGTACTTTTGTATTTTGAATTTTGAATCTATGCATCATATATATCATTAATTACCGGTTGAATACAATTTTGGAAGATCCCGGCATCTTCCTTAATCATGGGTAGGTTAGGTTAGGTTATAGGAAAAATGATATGAGGTATTCTTAGATTAAAACAAAATAGCGGAAGATCGTCTCTACCGCGTGGACCGCATAAATTAGGCTCCCCGTCGCCTAATTTCACGTACACTGACGTAGTCGCAAATTTTTGAGCCTGATAAACGGTCGTGTGTCACAAAAACATTGTTTAATTGTTTCAAGTGGGATATAGGTTGGCCAAAATGGGTCATTCTCCGAAATTTGACTTTCTTCGCGTCTCAACCATGGGCTCAAAAATATTGTTCAAATTAGAAGTTTATATTGAAATCAGAAGTAGTTTAAATTGATAGAAGGATATATATCGTTACGTGTTCTTATTTCAATTTAAAATTCTAATTTGAACAATATTTTTGAGCCCATGGAATTGAGACGCGAAGAAACCGGAAGGTCAAATTTCGGAGAGTCACCCAAATGCAAATGCTTTTAAGCGTTGTACAAATTATTCAAGAAGCAAAAACAAATCTCATGGAGTCACATTTTACTCATAAGTACAAGAAAAGTTTCTAATGATCACCATTTTATGGAGAGAGATAGAAGTTTGATGACTCCCTCAAGCTTATGGCAAAACATATAGGTCCGTTTTCAGATTGACGTCTCTTCCGCTATTTTGATATAATCTAATATTACTTTCAAATTATTTGTTAAAAATAATTATGTTTTAACTCTCGTAAAAGATATTCGGCACCTTTGCCGTCCCCGTGATATTTTTTCCCCAAACATTATTTTTCCCCATTGCGAAAAAACCCCAATCTACCAACAGCGGCGCGATGTACCAGTACAGGGCCTATCAGAGCATATTCGAAGACCAGGCTCTCTACAATAATGTATGGGGTTCTCTACCTGTGAAGGTATCCCAGAGGCCAATCCAGTATACCTACAGGCGAACCCTGTACCCTGTACTACGAGGGCGACACTGAAAGTTTTTAGAACTGGCCACGTATAAGACGATGATAAAAAAATTTAGTTTAAATATTGAAAATGGAACTCTTTGCCAATATTATTGTCTACGCATTTAATTCGATTCTCTTTTTTTCCGATTTAGCGGCAAATTACAAATAATCTTTAACAAGTGAGTATGAATTAAACGCGAGAAAATCCCCGTGCAATGATTTTCTATGACTTTCGATGTCAAATAAGTCAACAAGAAAGTTATGATAGACTTCGATTGGCCTTTCAGGATGAAGCTCCATCTCGTGCCACTGTTTACAACTGGTTTAATGAGTTTAAACGTGGTCGCACTAATCTCACCGATGAATTGCGTGAGGGACGGCCATGTACGGCGACTACTGAAGATAACATCAGTGTTGTGCGACATATGATAGAGGCCGACAAAAGAGTGACCTATCAGCAGATTCGGACAAGTTTAGGCATTGGTATGAGTCAAGTACACAAAATCATTCATGAACATTTAGGGGCCAGGAAGCTTTTTGCCCGGTGGATACCTCATAATTTGACAGAGGCCCAAAAACTACGTCGTGTTGATTGGTGCCGCGAAACGGTTCAAAGATACGGAGGTGACTCAAATGCTGTGTTTGACATACTAACAGGTGACGAAAGCTGGATTTATTGTTATGATCCTGAAAATACAATCTGCAGAATGGGTGTTTCCATTCGAGGAGTTGCCAACTAAAGTGAAGAGAGGTCGCAGCGTCGGAAAGAAGATGGTCGCCTCGTTCTTCGGAAGGACAGGTCATATCGCCACAGTTTGCTTAGAGGATCGAAAAACAGTTACCGCATAGTGGTACACTAACAACTGTTTGCCACTTGTCTTGGAAAAAGTTCGGGAAAAACGACCTCGCAGTAGGATCCTCCTTCACCACGACAACGCCTCGCCGCACACCGCAAATTAAACACTCAAGTATTTGGCGACGTCAGACGTAGAATTACTGGGTCGCCATATAGCCCAGACCTCGCACCCTGCGATTTTTATTTATTTCCAAAAATAAAAGAAAAACTAAAAGGAACACGTTTTACGAACGCCGAAGAAGCAATAGCTGCAAATCAAAAGGCCGTCGAAGAGACCCCTAAAGAAGAGTGGGCCAAGTGCTTTTCTCAGTGATTTCATCGAATGCAGCGATGTATTGATGTGAAGGGACACTATTTTGGAAAGATATAATAATAGTAACAACCTGCTAAATTGTTCAGTTTTTTATTTTCTAAGAACTTTCAGTGTCGCCCGCGTAGCGCCGCCTAATCTTTTAACAATTGCGGAAAATGCACAAACGTTTTTTCTGTTTTCATACTTTAAACTTTAATTTACGCCAAGAGTGGGCTTTGACTTCGGAGAGCGTTCTATTTATAGAACCCATGGCGTTGTCAGACTATGGGAGGGGGTGTTCGGACCGTGTTCCTAAACGGGTACATTATTTGGTAGGTGCACACATTTGAGTCCGCTTGTGGCCACGGCTGTTGCAACGTAGCCGGAACGTCAAGCAAAAAATGAGTACAAAATATCCCCATTCTAATTAATTAAGTTACACTGCATGCGACGCTAGTTACAATAAATTCTTCCTAATTAGCGTCCCGCACCGGCTTTGCACAAGTAGACATTTTGAAGTATTCATTGCTTTAAAAAAAAACAGCCATTAGTTCATCAAGGTTAATTTTAGCATTCCAACGTTCCAAAAAATATAAAATATTCTGCTCTTTCTACCTACAACGAACCAATTTGGCCGGTCCAGTATCTACTCTAGTAGTAGATATGTACCTGTACAAATCGTTCCTCTTTATAAATAATAGTGGCCCGCCCTCACTTCGTTTCGGGACATTAGTTCCACTTTATACCAATAGATGGCACTAGGCGTCGATTGCATCGTGCACGCGTTTTGTTTTTTTGGATTACATATAAACGTTTCCGCTGTCTGTAGGATTACTTACTTACTTCTTCATAAAAAGAGTAGAGTAGCGTCCCGACCAGGTTGGCATAATATAGCACGGGTGTAATATTACGCATGAAGTTATTACACTTAAATTTCTCCTTCAACCTTCCTCTTTGTTTAAAAAAAACCGCATTAACAAAATCCGTTGTGTTGTGAAAGCGACTTTGTTTTATAAGTAGGTACTATGTAGTGATATAAATAATTTCCAGACATAATTTCAAGATCTTGAGAAAGATTCAAGATCTTGGGTAAAATGAATGAGGTAGGAACTCCAGTACCTAACTACCTAAATGTAGACGAAGGATTTTCCCAGCGAAATAGTTTTCCGGAAAATGATCCCTCGATCAAATCGATTTCCAACCTGGTGCCTTATTTTGAAGCCGTTCCGTAACGAACGAGTATAGGTATACCTGTCAAGTGCAAACAAAGGAGACACACAGCGCTTGTGAAAGAGAGGGAAACTCCGATTCGGTCGTAACGTCGGCTTTAAATTAGGCCCTCTGAGCTAAGTGATTTTTTATATAAGCAGATGAACACCTAGACACACAAAAGTGTTCATCACTTTAATTTTATTCCGAAGTGGGGTATGCAACCCACGAAATTTGGCGTAATACCAAAACCCACCACAGTATGCGCCATAGAGCGAGTCGAATGTCATTGTTTTTTAATAAGTACCTACCTTATTCGTGTACCTATGTGACCGGTAAAATCGACCTAGTTTCACTGCCGGATAATCGTCTTATAATAAACCTTATCGGGGCATAAATAGAATGAACTTTAGATGATAAGTATCGCATTTTTAACACTCGTTACTACCATCGTCTCTACTTGGTCTTTTTTACCGTCATAGCAAAAAAGAAATCAGCTGTTCTGTATATTTTATTTTGTACGGAACATTTGAATTTATTTATGCTTGTTTTTTTTTTTATCTAACGTAGGTACTAAATGGATTTTAGTTTTTTTTTTAAATATATCATAACATCACATACATTGATCTGCCTTCGAGATAGGTAGCTCGAGCACCTATGTTTCGGATATTACAAATATATACACAATAATACTTTTCTTTTCTAAATGCATACTTATAATACATAGAAAACACCCAGACGAATACAAACAGACATGTTCATGCACACAAATGTTTGTACTGTGCAGGGATCTAGCCCGCAACCCTTGGAGCAAAGTCAGTGTTCACTACCACTGTTCCAATCGGGTAGTCTATAGTAATCGGGTAGTCACAGTGCCTATTATGAGGTATTCGGAATGTAAACGATAAAAAATAATGGTGTAGGTATATATATAATCAATATTTTGTTTATGATCTGACTAGAACTCTTTTCCTCTTTTCGATTCATTATGCATGGTGTAACTGTGAACATGACTTTAAACACGTCTTTTTCTAACCGTTCTGTATAACATTTGTTCTATGACTTTTGGGAATCCGCATTAAAAAAAACCTTTTCCTGCAAAATCGGTCACTGACTTGACCATTTTGTATGGAGAGCTGAAAAAAAAATCAACGAATTTCGAAAAGTCGTAGAACAAATGCTGTTCAGAATGGGATCCCTTTAATTGGCATAATGTGTTTTGTCCTAAAATGCATTGGCATAATTTATTTAGCATAATATTATTTTGGCCGAATTTGGTTTGCATAATTATTATTTAGTTATAATGCATTTATGCATAATTTTTTTTGGCATAAATTTTTAGGCATTAATAAGTAGTTGTTTGAATCTGAAATATAAAAAAAGTAAGTATGTGACCAGTATTTCCCATATTATATAGAGTAAAAGTAGGTTTAGGTGCGGCGGGGGTGGCCCTTGGGCCACCCGTAAGCCGCTTTTTAATGACTTATGGTTAATTATTTTATGCTTAATCATGTTTATGCTTATTGCTTATTGTTAACGTAGGTACTCAATGGATTTTATTTTTTTTAATATATCATAACATCACATACATCATCATCATCATCATCAGCCCATTTAAGTCCCCACTGCTGGGGCACGGGCCTCCCTCAAACACATGAGGGGTAATTGCCATACTCACCACGCTTGGCAGACGGGTTGGCGAGGGTTTATATAAATGCAGAGTTTTCCTTCTCCGGGCGCTGATGATCATGCCAGCAGCTTTACCTTAGTCGTCTTTTACGACACCTCGGTAACATCACATACATTTATCTGCTTTCGAGATAGGTAGCTCAAGCACCTGTGTTACGGACATCAGAATCAACAGCGGAATTAAAAATATATACATATAATACTTTTCTTTTGTAAATACATACGTATAATACATAGAAATACCCAGACCGATACAAACAGACATGTTCATGCACACAAATGTTTGTACTGAGCGGGGATCGAACCTGCAACCCTTGGGCCAAAGGCAGCGATCACTATCACTGTTCCAAACGGGTTTGGTAGAATACTAAGATAAAAATAAAAGAATAGATGTTCTTTGTTACATTAAAAATGATTAACAATATATTGAGCTTCACATCTTTAGTCTACAATTATAGAGAGGTATAAACATACTTAAGTCATATGCCAGAATAAATCCATGAATATGAAAATAGTATGATAACTGGTAGATACGGATAATGGATTAATAAGATAAGGAATACTTAGTATAAACCAGACATAAGAAATATTTATATGTTTCGTATTAATCGTTACGCAAATACCTACAAATGACATTTTGCTAGTATAAGACTGGTAGATAATATAATATTACGTATAATCATGATATCGGGATCCCAAACAATATCCGGTTTGGAGGAGCTTGCTGCCGAACGCCTCAGCTGAAGGAGGATTGTGTCCGAAGGTATAGCCCAATACGAACGAGCCTTTTTTTTTGTCGCTGTGAAAAATGCTTGCTTTATGCATACCCGGGATAGCGGGGCCATCAGGGGTTATGTCGGGCTCTCCTCTAGGTATGCGCCCAGAGACATACCGACTAAAAAACACAGCGGCGTTCCCTCATCGCCCAATTGGGGAAAGGTTATGGGTATCCGGCAAAGCCTTGGACTACCACGACCTCCCCCGGGCGGATACCCACCTACATGGCAGGCCGGGCTTGCCCCCTTATTGAGGGGGCGACGGGAATAGCTGGGAGCGCCAAGCTATTCCGGTCAGACATTGGTAGGGCTCTGTTTAGTGCCAGCACTGGTGCCCCCGCACTAGTTGCTGACTGATCCCCACCGAGGAGAGGGATATCACGGTCATACTGTCATCATCTCCTTCCTCCTCTACACCGTCGAAGCGGGTAAGCGAGTGGGTCAGCCTCCCGCTCCCGCTCTGCCGCCTCTTTCTGAGGCAAACATGACCAAGCCTGGAGCGAGTTGGTTGACCAACTCGCTTCAAAGCGCGCAAAACGCCATGCTGCCAACCCCCAACCCGTCATCTCTCGCTTTGTTTGCCGCAAATGCGGACGAAGAGCCTACTGGCGAATTGGCTTGTACAGCCACGAGCGTAGATGCTACCCGCGTTGCTACTTAAAGCATCTGACAAGATGCAAAAGCCATTCATACTATGCAATTTAAAGTCAGTCAGTCAAACTACTAAGCAGCCTGCGGCCAAGACAAACAAGGTTTTGTGGGGAGAACGGAATTTAAATCAAATAGAAAGCTATAGTAAATACTGTAAAAATAAAATGAGGGACATTGGTTTTCCCAGTGAATTCCGCCTTTGTTGTGATAAGATGTGTAACAATAGTGATAAGGCACATCTGGCCGTAATAGACATGCTATATGATGACATTGTAAAAGCGTTACAGGAGGCAGCTATTGCCAGCTATGTTGGCCATGGGTCTGGTGGCAGGCAACATCGCGGGCGGCCTATTCCCTGGTGGAACAGTTATGTCCGCGATACTCACAGGGATGCCAGGCATAAATTTTTAACATGGGTGTTGCATGGACGACCAACTTTTGGTAACATTTATAATGAAATGTATGAGTCTAGAAAAATATATAAAATAACGAAGACATGATAAGAATGAATATTCTGGCAAGTAAACATAAAAGTAAAGATTTCAAAGGATTTTGGCAGCAAACAAAGAAGTTGAGCGCTAATCCTTGTGTCCCGGTGAGTATCGATGGCTTAACTGAACCAAAAGCTATAGCGGACATGTTTAAATGTCACTTCCAAGTTGAATCTCCACTAAAGAGCGAGCAGACGTGTAATGCAGAGGCCGTCATGTCAGCGGTGCCCGAACGTGTCACATCAAAATTAGTTACGGCAATAATAAAAAACATGACCCGAGGGAAGTCTCCCGGACACGACGGCCTAAGCATCGAACATTTTCAGCATGCGGGGCCACACCTCCCAAGCCTGTTGGGACTTCTGTTCACGCTTTGCCTTAGGCATTCATACCTGCCTCACGAGTTGATGAAGACGGTGGTGGTACCCATAATTAAGAATAAAACCGGTGAGAATTCCGACAAGTGTAACTACCGTCCCATATCTTTGGCTACTACCACTTCTAAGGTTCTTGACGGAGTGCTTGAGAGACAGCTCAAATAACATCTAAAACTGCATGATGCACAATTCTGTTTCAGACCAGGACTTTCAACAGAATGTGCAATTATGTCTCTTAAGCAGACTGTCAAATACTACACCGATAGGAGCACTGAGGTGTATGCGGCTTTTCTTGATCTGTACCAAGGCATTTGACCTGGTTAGGTACGATATCCTCTGGCAGAAATTGAAGGATACACGTGTGCCCGGTGAATTAATAAACCTGGTTAGATATTGGTATGATCACCAAACTAACCAGGTTAAATGGCTTGGTGAGCTCTCTAAGGAGTACAGGTTGTAGTGCGGCGTGAGACAGGGGGGGCTAACGTCTCCTTCGCTCTTCAACTTGTACGTAAACGACCTGATTGTTAGGCTGGGCAGCGCGGGTGTAGGCTGCACGATCGACGGCCTATTTATAAACAGCATTAGCTACGCTGACGATATGGTGCTGCTCAGCCCATCAATATCAGCACTGAGAAAACTGTTGGGAATCTGTGAGCAATATGCGAAGGAACATGGACTCCTATACAATGTCAAGAAGAGTGAGCTATTGATATTTAAAGCAAGATGTCGCAGGTTGGGAGATGTGCCACCCGTGCTGCTAAATGGTGTAGCTCTTAATAGGGTTAGGAAGTTTAAGTACCTTGGCCATGTGGTTACCGAGGATTTAAAAGATGATGGAGACATCGAAAGGGAGAGGAGGGCGATGGCGGTCCGCTGTAATATGCTGGCTCACAGATTCGCGCGGTGTAGTTTAGGGGTCAAAATTACCGTGTTTAAAGCATACTGCCAAACTCTCTACACCTGCAATCTGTGGATTAACTATACGTAGCGGGCCTTCAAAGCACTCCGAATCCAATATAATAATGCGTTCAGGGTACTGGTGGGGCTCCCGCGCTACTGTAGTGCGTCTGCGTTGTTGCACACGCGCACACTGACGGCTTCCACACCGTGGTGCGGCGCCGCATCGCGTCGCTGATGCACCGCACGCGCGGGAGCCCCAACACCATCCTGAACGTGCTCAGCCAGAAGCTGGACAGCCCCTTTCGGCGGCACTGGGTCCAAGTGAATGTGCGCTTGCCCGGGGTCGCAGCGCGCGGCAGATACCTAAATTAATTGGTTGTGGTTCTACTAACATAGTTTTTTAAGTATTTTTGTATACTAATAATATTATGGGCGAAGCCTGAAATAAATGAATTTTATTTATTTTACTTTATTTATTTATACAAAGTGTTATTTAAATAGCGCAAAACCTCTCGGGTGGTAGCTCAGCCCATGAAACTGAAAATCGATCACCGCAGCAAGCTAATTTGTATGAAACGGCTGTTTTTTTTTCGCTAATTCAATGTTGGTCCCATAGTGAAAGATGTTCAGTTTCATGGGCTGAGCTACCACTCGGGGAGTCTTTGTGCTATTTAAATAACACGTTGTATAAATATATATATAGGTACTCGTATAATCATGAACTCTATCCGATTATAGTACCTACTAATTTTATCTTCTTAGAATGACTAAATTCCAAAACACGAAATACAATTCTTGGGATTCCGACGGAATTGTTTATTTGATCTGCAGACTGTATATAAGAGAATAACACGATGTATCTATGAGATAATCATATGTCTGCTGAATTCGTCTCATGGGGATCGGGAAGGTAAAGAGATTATCACTGTAAGGATTAAACAGTTTTCTTATCTTTATTTTCGTTTTACTAACAAGTCCATAGACCTATAAACAAACTTAACTGACTGGATCGTTGCATTATTTATTTGTATTTTCTAATAAACTTTGCTTTTCCTCTATAATTCCTGCATTTTACAGGAGTGAAAAAACGTTACAAAGTTTCTGATTTCTTTTAAAATGAAAATTTTGTTTCGGCACACTACCATATTTTATAAGTACCTACTATCATAAATTCAATTTCCTCTAACTCCCTTAGATCTAATCAGACATAACTTCAATTTCGCTACTTTCACAGATACGCGGTATTTACAAAGTCCTCATAGGCGCTATTGAGATATCACCGAAGATAAAGTTCATTGACTTTCGTTTATACGACTAAGTTGACAGTTAGAATTCAATTAATTATCTTAATGAGACAACTACCCTGATCAACAGACATAATCTAACATCTAAGTATAACCTCCATTGAGACGAATTAAATGAGCTCAAATACCTGTCTGATCTTTAAGGCAAGAGTGGACAGACATCTTCTAGGCAAACGTGTTATTTTCTGGACCACATCTTCACTCTCCATCAGATTGTGGTCAATCGTTAGCCTATAGACAACAAATAAATGTAAACAATGTTAATATTATCTTTCTATGTCTAAATATTATCCGTTTCAAGCAGAGGAAAAGTTGCCTACTTAGGACTTGTGTTAAGACTTGACAGATACGAGTTGTTGCAACTTATTATGATGGGGAAAGTAGCTGGTAAGAGGCGAGGGGGTCTCGGGGAAAAAAATAATGGCTGCGTTAACATCGAACGGGGATCGCGAGGGCCGCCGAGCTGTTTCGCCTCGCGAGAAACCGAGAAGAATATGCCAGATTGACGCACAACCTTTGCTAGCCGGAGAGGCACTTTAAGAAGAAGAAGATTCGGAGAATAAGATGAGCGAAACTGTGAAACAATGTAATCGTTTCCACCAAAGATGTGAGGTAGATGAGCGTCTAGCCATGTGTAGCAAAGCTGGATCGTTGCACCGATGAATGGCTTTAAGGTGGCACACCAGCGACGCCGATAGATTAATTTTTAGCTACCAAACCGGATCAATTTTAAACAATTTCGGGATTACAACCTCTCGGCAAATACTTATACTATATATTAAATAACCATGCACAAATGTTAGGTCCGTTTTTGTACGCGAAAAATTGATTCACATCAAAAGCGGCCAAATAAATAGTATAGGTGTTTGTCGAGAGGTTGTAACCCTGAAATTGTTGAAAATAGATACGGTTAAAAATTAAAATAGATTGGCGTCGCTAGTGTGCCCTACCCGTCACCTTAAGATGTAAAGCAGGGTTCACCTTGGAACACATCTTACGAACACGTCTTTCGTATGTGTTCGCCTCGCTCGTTTTCCACCTCGTCCCGCTATGTCATTTCTACAACGAATGATTTCGATATGCCCCCCCCCCCCCCCCCCCCCCTTTGTCCCCATGGAGTGACGGATGGGACAAGGAAAGTTTAACCTATCCCCCTGTAAGCGAAAACAGTTCGAACTTTATTCACGTCTTTTGGTCAGGACACCAACGCTGAATGGAGCGAAGAGAGGTAAACATTCTTAGTAACGCATCCTCGCACAGCTCTTGGGGTGTCTGTCAAATTTCTGTATCCGAAATATCAAATGAGAACCCGAACGATCTTCCACGTACCGGGTGGATTTTCTTCCAACTGAACTATCAAACACGATCCTAGACAGATAGATATAATTAATTGCACAAAAATACGATACTGGTATAGTACTTAAGTAAATTGTGTATAAATCGCCATACAAAAATCAATATTACCTAGTTTGCGCAAAGAAAAACGCATAGCCGTCTACAGTTTTGTAGTTCTACAGTTTTATTAGCCATTACTGTGGTTCAGATGAACTATAACGTGATAAAAACTTACTCATGCTCAAACTGCGCGTCCTCAAAATATTGTGAATCATTGGATTTATATAGTTGTCGTGTGAGCTATCAACACCACCACATGCGGAAAAAAAAAAAAACTTCATAATAGCTTAGGTATTTTAGTCCGTGCGTTTCTAAGCACAAACAGAAGATATGGTTTCTGAGTAAAAATCAGTAAGAACCTTAGATTAAATCAATTTAATCTAAGGTAAGAACGTAATAAACATCCGAGCAAACGGGCCACCAATCACAGGCGCTAGTGAACTCTGACTAAACTGACAGATGAAAATGTGAAGTTCCTATACATTTTGACATTTTGCATCTATCAAACTCTCAAACTAGTATAGTACTAGTATCAGCTTATAAACTGTCCTACTGCATGGCAAAGGCCTCCATCATAGAATTCAAGTTATCGCTACTATGATGGGATTAGGCTTAATCACCACGCTTGCTAAATGCGGATTGGTGATCACAAACCCGAGCTATGTTCGAAAAATTCGCAACATACTTTTCGCTCGACCCGGGAATCGAACCCAGGATCCCGAGATCACGGCCCGGTACTTAAACCACTAGACCAACAGGGCGAACTATCAAAAATGTATAGGAATGACAAATATTGAGATCTGTCAGTTTAATTGGAATGAAGTGAGATACCCATAGAGTAAGATAATAATAGTCTGGGATTAACCGTTGCGCGTAGGGTTGTTGCGTACGGTTGTTGCGTATCCGCCGTGAGGGAGCTCCTTCCTGCCACGAATACGGCGCTGCTGACGACACGGTGGATCATATGGCTCGCGTATTGTCCGTCGTGGGACCAGTAGCGCCAGGCACTGGTGGCGAAGGTCGGCCAGAACCTCACCCTTGGCAGTATAGTGGAAGTTATACTGGCTGGGGAGGAGGCCTGGAAGGCTTTCGCCACCTTCTGTGAGGAGGTGGTGGCAGTGAAGGAAGCGGCGGAGCGCGCGCGCGAGGAGGGTCCCCCCGCCGACGCGCTCCGACCCTCGGCTGTTCCTAGTGTTTTACTTTTGGACTAACTAATGTGTAAATAAAATGCATTTCATATACCCGGGACATACACCATATTTTTTTAACGTTAACATCCCGAAAACCTCATAATAGGTATCGTGGTGAATAGTCCTTTTAGCATGTTAGATCAACAAACTAAGCAACTAAGTTTCATACAATATATTTATATACCTACATAGAATATCCACCCGGCAGTAATGTATGGAACAGCTGCTTTGTTTCTATCATATTTTGTTGACCTAATATGCTTAATTAGACTGCCTCGTGGGCGCAGTGAGTGGGTAGTACGTCGCACTTAAATGTAAATAATAATGTAATGACGCTGTATAAATAACGTAAGAAATGAAACAAAAATCAAAATATTATTATTTATTTCTAAATACAGTGAACATAATGATATTTCTTTAATATTGAGTAATCGATCTCATACAATATGCCAAAGTGGGAAAATCAATGACGTGTATGTAACCGCTACAGTCAACCAGGAAAATTCTTACGTTACCTCTCTCAGCCACTAAACAAATAGTTAGTACCTATATGATTTTTCGTAGCTCCATAGGGTTTCCCCGAGCAAAATTCCTAACGCCCAATATTTGTATTACACTCACGTTTTATCAGTTTCGAAGCAATAACAATAATAAATCTATTAATAAATATATAGACCGCATCGCGTGTACGTATACTATGTATGTTTAATAATAATACCCTCATTGGTAATTAAAAGCGATTGGCGTCGCTGGTGTGCCCTACCCGTCACCTTAAGTATGGAAGAAAGCATTAATGTCCATGGATAAAAAAGCCTTACACTTAATTATACAAAACACGTGGCAAACAATAGAGTATTTCATTCCTGAATAATGTATGACAGTTAATAAGTTGTTATAAGTAACTCTTATACAGGATCCTAAGACTGGGTATCATATTTCATTCAAAATTAAATACTTTACGCCTCGAGCACCAAGATTTTTTTGTGTGAGTGAACTTTTTTAACGTTGAGTGAGTATTAATTTACGAGCTATCCTTAAGGTCATCAAAGGTATAAAATAAAACTATGTATAAAGATTCTCGCGTTGCTCTAGGTATAACTATTATTGTTAAGTATAATTAATAAGAGCCACTATAACTATTATGATCATGAATATGTACTAACTGCTTGACAATTCGGCTGCATTAGAGCAGCCGCTCAATAATATTTATAACTAACGGAAACAATCCCTCTATATCCTAATACTTTCAACAACAACAATCTACCATCAGGAACAGATTACCATCTTCTAAGTTCATTCTTCTTTGGCTGGTCTACCCAATGGTTGTGATGAAATACTTGGTTATTTATTCTGTTATTTCCGAAGGTCCCGGGGTATTGGTCGGAGCTCTTGCCATTGATGAAATTGCACACGCTGTCGTAGACCATTTTGAAGGTGAAGAACAACACCAGGTCAAAGCCAGAGATGAGAGTGAAGCCCAGCATCAGGCTGAGTAATCCCCCAAAAGCAGCTGAAATAAAAAACGTATGTGAAAATTCAATTTGTGGTAGGCAAGGAGTGGAGGCCACGTACAGGAAGTCGCAGGCCCTCCCATAAGGTGGACTGACGATATAGTGAAGCTCGCGGGAATCCATTGGATGCAGGGTGGGACAGGACCGATCTTTGTGAAGAACATTGGGGGAGGCCTATGTTCAGCAGTGTGAACGTCTATTGGCTAAAATTATGAAAAAGAGAGGGTGAGAGGGGGAGCTCATTAGTACACCGTGTCGGAAAATAACGCATCCACCAGTTAGACGACCAGTTTGATTCAGTGGCAGTGATGCTGCCTCTGGTCCAAGGGATGTAGGTTCGGTCCCCGCATGGTACAGACATTTGTGTCCATGGACATGTCTGTTTGTATTGGTCTGGGTGTTTTCTATGTATGATTATAAGGTATGTTTATAAAATAAAGAAGTATTAAACGTATATATTTTTGAAAATAATAAATAATTTATAAACAAAAAACAATAAAACAGTCATTATTTTTAAAAAAAGGCAAATAAATAGACAGATACTTAACGAGTATTGCACACAAATACTCGTAAATACAAGGTAAAAAGCTGAAAAGTATTAATTTAAACTACATTCATGAGGTTAATGTATTTGTTAACGTCCCTACTTATAAGGACGTTTTAATAGTCGGTGTCAATGCTAATAATTTATTTTCACTTCAATGGAAATGTATCCGGATTATAGCCCAAATCAAAAACACAGACAGATGCTGGACCTTCTTTCATCAAATTTAATTTATCAACCCTAATTTTAATTTAATACTGAATATTTGTACATTAGTTTTGAAAAATATGTACTTAGTCAAAAAAATACAAGAAACACACAACGGGAACACTTGTAATAAACACAAACTGTCCTTACCTCCCTAATCAAGATAATTGCAGTCCAATGTATATGGCCGTAACAATATTTAATAAAATACCATCAGATATAGAAACAGAAAAAAACGTCATATCTTTCAAGAACAAATTAAAATAAATATCTAATCGCCAATTATTTCTATTCCCTTGAATAGATTTCTGCTACCAAAACAAAGTAAGTTTTTTTTTGTTTTTACATTATAGCAGACAAACGAGCAGACGGCTCACCTGATGAAGTTCATCATCATCCATCATCAGCAACCCACACTCGTCCACTGCTGGACATAGGTCTCCCCTAATGCACGCCACTGCTCCCGATTTTCAGGCCACTCTCATCCAGCCCACACCAGCCAGCCTTCGAATGTCATCATCCCATCTTGTCGCAGGGCGTCCTACACTACGCTTACTGATGAAGTTACATTAATATTATTAGTTATCAATAATACATGTATTACAAATAAAAAAGTAGCTTATAAAGTAAATGTAGTTGTAAAGTATTTAAGCTACATTGTATTATTTTAATATCTTTTATACCTACCACTTAACATGCAATAAACGTTTATGATTTATGATTTAAAAAGGTGTCGTACCTACAAAAATGTACATACGCAAAATACTCGTTATACTACTGGAAAACATTTTAGGCTTTCCCAGAAGTTATAATAATAATAAATAAAATAAAATATTTATTTCAAAATACTTATCAAATAAATAATATATAGTAGACATATTTAACATTTTGCCTGAACTAGGGTGACCTGTATTTCAGGCTAAAAATAGGTCTTAGAAACTTTAATCGTATAAGTAAGCAATAAATTACAACTTAAACTTAATTTTACTCTACGCAAACAATTAAAATTAAGTAATAGTTAATTAGGGACAATGAGTAATTTCTCTGTATCATCGTAGAACAACTTCAGGAGCACCTCCTAAAGGTGTTTTTTAGCGCAGTTATAGGGCAGTGGATATATGGTGTCTATGGCGTTAAGTCTATTATTAGAGGAGTGGGCCCAAGAACACGTAGAAACGGCAAGAAATAGCACGCTTCATGCTTGCCACATGTTAGT
This sequence comes from Marasmia exigua, assembly GCA_019059595.1. NCBI lineage: Eukaryota > Metazoa > Arthropoda > Insecta > Lepidoptera > Crambidae > Marasmia > Marasmia exigua. The sequence goes on along the minus strand of CM032494.1, from coordinate 1,566,554 downwards.
TTTGATAAAATAAAGATAGCAGTCACGTCACGTCACGTATGTTGTGAACAGCTAATATTTTTAGATTCTGATCAGCAAAGTGAAATAATTGGGCACCGGACAAAACACAGAATTCTGGATCAATCCCGGATGTTCCCTGGTGGCGTTACAAGTCTAACTGGTTTTTTTTTATATGAGAGGTGGCAGACGAGCAGACGGATCACCTGATGGTAAGCAATTCCGCCGCCACCGTTGCAACACCAGTGGAGTCACAAGTGCGCTGCCAACCTTTTCCCCTTCCCTCCATTGGGCCTCCGGTAACCTCACTCACACGGCGAAACATAGCGCAGGCGCTGCTTCACGCCGGTGATAATTACCTTAAATAACTGACCTGTATTAACTATAGATGGCATAACTTTGTATTGACTAAAGGGTTCAAATTAATGGCACCAGTTGGCGCCACGGTCGATGCGCACGTTCAAAAGATTAAATGACGAGCCTATATCTTGTTAAAATGTTGGCAACGTAAAAGAGTAGGTAGTTAAATAAAACCACCACCACTATCCACATTATTTTTTATATGATAGGTGGCAGACGAGCAGACGCATCACCTGATGGTAAGCGATTGCCGTCGCCCATGGACACCCGCGATACTAGTGGAGCACCAAAATAAGTTAGATACGTAATAAAATATTAATCACTCATAAACATTTGTGGATCCGTTTGGATCAGTGGTAGTGAACGTTGCCTCTAAAGCAAGGGTTGCGGGTTCGATCCCCGCTCAGTACTAACATTTGTGTGCATGAACATGCCTGTTTGTATCGGTCTGGGTATTTTCTATGTATTTTGTAGTATTTATTTACAACAAAAAAGTATATTATGTCTATATTCGCTGTTGGTTCTGATATGCGTAACACATGTGCTTGAGCTACCCACAGTGTGAAGCTACCTATGTGAGAGTCAAATCAGATATACTTTTGGACAAATAAACAATAGTCTGAGTATGTATGTATTGTCAATGGACAATACATACATGTTAATGTAAAAAATTGAAATAAATAATGATTTATTTCAAATGTTTTACAATAACCTCCAACGCGCACTTGGCCGCTTTTCGTTTAATGTAGATCAAACAAGTTTATGATTGCTTTGACCTTAAACAATCGAACAATCGGACCATTTGACATACTATTCATAAACTACAAGTTGACAACCATTCCGTGTCTTTCTCTTTATAGGTAACTATTTAATATAATAGCATTTTCCTCATTACCTACGTCTCTTCTCAACCCTCAAATACGTAAGCTAGTGACGAGGGCGATGGTAGCTCAGTGGATATGTACGCGCCTCCCATACGGTCGTAGGTTCGAATCCGACCGCTCCTATCGATTTTCCAAATATATTCAGACAGAATTGGGACAAAATCACATGCATTATCCTAGTCTCAAACTAAGAATTTCCCTTGTACTGTGGAAACCAGAAACAACGACGGTACCACAAACGGATTAATACCTGTTATTTAGGAAGAATTATTTAGGAAGAATGAGAACACAAAAAAGTGAATGATTTTTACAACTTAATAATTTTATTTCTAGAATGTTGGATGCTTGATACGAAACGTTTTAACTGTCCTATTCATCTATAATAGCAAAATTAGCTCCGAAAAAAAGTGAGGGCGACTATTTTTTTTAAATAAGCATTAAGCTTCAGAAAAGAAGACATAAAGAAACACGCACCCAGGATATTTTGCCAGTTCAGGTAAACATCACGTCGGTATTTGGTAGACACCAAATCGTTGAAGAAGACGTTGAGCAGGGAACGGTTTTCCAGCTGCACGTCTTTACTGTAGAATTAAGAAAAAAACCATTAGCATACAGGTAGTCACTTTTGTTAAAACTTCGCGGTGGGAGAAATCATTGTGACGAAACATTAACGTTTTGGATAATTTCCTGATCGTGTAACCCTGCGGTAGGTAATCGCTTTCCGTCAGGCGAGCCACGCGCTTATTTGCCACCGAAGTAGTGACAAAAAGATAGCAATAAACCAGTGTAACCAAATGGATTTCTTCAAACGAAGTGTCAAAAGAAATTACGCAGGACTTAATGTGGTACAAGAGCCATGTGAGGGTATTTTTATAATATGATCTTAAGTGGCAGATGAGCCGAAGCGATTGCCTCCGCCCATAGACAACACCAGTGCAATCACAAGTACGCTGCCTTCCTTTGAACCCCCTTTTCCCAGAACTGGGAAAAATAATTCTATGTGCTGCATCCCTTGTGCTGCGTCCCATTTGGGCATGTGCTGTGTGCACCGAGTGCGGCGAGCACATGCTCACAGACGCTACTTCCCGCCGGTTTTCTGTGAGGCCGTGGTATCACTCCAGTCCAGCCATTCCGAAGAGTGGCTCTCCCACGGTTGAGGCGTTCCATGATACCGCTGGACTCTCCTTTTGCTTACTAGCAAACCTAGCTTTTAAGGTACCTACCTACAGTATTAAATCTAAAACAAAATGAAAAATGTCTAAATGAATGTAAGACAGTATCTTTGCAGTACAGATATGTACCTACAGACAAAACAAGCAATTCTCGAGCAATCGACATTGATGTCGAGTTTGAGATTTGTATGGAGGAATGTATGAAATCTCTAAATTTAACTTCAATATCGAGTGCTCGAGAATTTCCCCTGTGATGTAGATATCGCATTCGACATTTATAATGTACAGTCAGCATCAAAAGTAGCTTAACACTTTAGTACCATGTCGAAGTAACATTTTTTACGGACCCCTTAGAAACTGACTATAATAAGCAGAACAGTTACTTTGACATGATACTAAAGTGTTAAGCTACTTTTGATGCTGACCGTACGAATTTATGGAAATCTCTCATTCGATATCTATATCGCGTCCCGAGCATTGGTCTCATTATCTTAAAAACTGTTATCCCTTTGGTAGGGATTACGTTCGCAGAAGCACCTATGATAAACCCGATAAGACACGTTACAACATGAAAACGTCGACAAGAATGCAATTGCATTCTTTCTTAAAAAAATAAAACAAAATTCACACTTAAAATTTTTTAAGAGAGAATCTTTCGGAAGGCCGAGCATCAGGCGCCAGGGCCCTCAAACTCAGACCCCCTTATTATAAATCGGGAGCTAAGGATAGTCCCGAAACAAAACTCGTGCTAGCCCGTTTTAAGATTGCGTGTTGGAACAGAATAACATGAGTTAAGTACGGTAATAACTGCGACTCGAAATACAGACAAGTTATCCTTGGAGGATACTAAAAAGCTGATGGTCTAGCGAAAGCGACCATGCAACTATACCCAACATCATTGTCATAATTTTCTCCTGTAGACTGTCTTTATGTCACATGCAGGTAATCCGAACCGCCCTTTTCGAACATCGGCGAAATCAGAATGATCGCAAAGCATTACCGGTCTTTTAAAAAAGAGTAGGTACGTTCTTCTCTTGAAATAATTCTGCAGCTAAACCGTTCCACAGAACTGTTTACTTCTGAACGTCGACCGTGGGACAGCCACGCTTCGGAATAGGTTGCTCACAGTGAGACCATGTCCTCACAGAATACCGTGAAGTAGCATTTGTGCTGTTTCCTCGAGTGAGTGAGACCCAATCCGGAGAAAAGGGGGTTTAAGGGTTGGCAGCGCACTTATGACTCCCTGGTGTTGCAGTTGACAGAACGGCGCTGTGTTTCCCTACGTGGGGCGGGGTTGCCATACGTTCCATATTTGATCAAGTAGATAACGTTACGATGAAATGTGTGGTTTAATTCATAACGTTATCCACTGTTAGGCAGCAAATTTTGGAAATAGAAAAAAAAGTGCTCTATTGGTTTCAAGAAGCATGCACCTTACCTAAAAGAAGAAATGGTCCGCGCCACGAAAGAAATCCCACGGCAAAACACGGAACTAATTTTTTTAGATTTTAGCCACTTTATTATAAATCGCAATATAAAGTGACTACCGTACTCAAGCTCATGTCATCCCGTTCCAACACGCAATGTTGAAAGTTTGTTCCAAGGGCTATCCTTCGTCTGCGATTTGTAATAAGGGGGCTTGTGTCTATGAACATAAAGCTGTTATTGGCGACAGAAGCGCGTTTTGCAAAGGACTTCCTAGGAAGCGCCGACTTTAGATGTAAGTATTTACAAAAAGGGATGCCCGTTTAGGGCTATCTCAGTCGCCAACAGCCCGAGGGCTACTTCGAAGTGGTAGTTGAAGTGCTCGCACTCGGGAAGACAGTGCATCACGCTGCCGTTGTTCTGGAAGTCATGGATGTCGTCGAGCGCTGCAACAGATAATAAACGTTTACCGTAAAACCAGGCTTCGGCATGGAGGAAAATGGAACATCGTTCAAAGCAAAATGTTGTCGAAAATCGACATACTAGTTTATAACCGATTACGGCTACTGCAGCCAATCTCAACGATCAACCACGTACGCAGGATTTATTATAGTGCTCAAGTGTATGCGCAAAAACAAGTGCACTGCCCTTACTCTCGTATTCCGATGGGACACCCCCTAACACTTAACATGCTTTCCGAGGCACTGGGTTACAAGACCGGTAACTTCCAGACTCCGGGCTGACACTAAAAACCGAGACCAAGGTAGTTCGCTAGTTCCTGTAAATGTCTCTGTAGATTTTGGGATTAGTTTGATGCAAATTTTCAAGAAATTTGAATAACAAACATTTTTTTATGTGATAGATAGCAGACGAGCAGACGGATCGCCCAATGGTTGATTGCCGCCGCCCATGGACACTTCAGTGGAGTTTCTGGCGTAACGTAACGCACACCATCCATCATAACATAAGATTAGTTGACGTCGACAGACCTTTAATGATGGCAGTGAATGCCTCGCTGACGCAGTAGCTATGGATTGCACTTTGAAGCGACGCGGTTGCGTAAGAGGTCCTGGGTTTAATCCGCGGGTCGGGCCAAAATTTAGACCTAATTTTATTTTCTTTAAGAAATACAATTCTTAATACAAATCGTGAACTAAGGATAGTCCCAGAACAAACTTCTTACCAGCTCCTTTTAACATTGCGTGTTGGAATGGGATGACATGAGCTTTAGTACGACAATAACTTTAGATCGCGAATTATAATAATGGACAGCGTCAGCCCAGAGTCTGGAAGTTGACGGCCTTGTAACCAACCGCCTCTGATAACACTGCGGTCTTCATTGGTGACGTATGGTACTACACCTACGTGTAATGATGAATCAAAAGTTCCCATTTTATATTTTTGTATATTATCCTTCAGCAGTCGCCAAGCTAGGAAATGCACTATTAAAATGCAACAACTTGTATGTAAAACCTTAGACAAAATTATAAGGCATGCAGTTACTTAGGTATGCTACAAGCCTTCGTTTCTACATAAGAACAGTCACGAGCAAAATGGTAGGTCATTATACACTTTTGCCCACGCAATAAGGTTGAAAATTAGCATTTTTGTTCGTGTGACCAGGAACCAAATAGTACCTATCCAAGGCAGATAAATCAATGATTAGCCTCATCTTTGAGAGCGGATATTATTTTAATTTGTAAAATGAAGGCAAACAGGCGGGCTGTTTACCTATTACAAATGTCATGCTCGTTCGTCGACTTGCACACCTATTTACCAACGACATGCTAACTATTGCACTTATTTGCTTTGTAATTGTTTAAGCGACATTTTCAATTCGTGACTTTACTGAGGGAGTAAACCTATATGTATAGTATAACATATTTAACCTACTAAACAGGATGTAAAAGTTTGTAAAATATGATTGACAATGTTTGCATAAAATTAGATTGAATTTGACATTGAATAAAATATGACAATGTTTTATTGCCGTCATACATTTCGACCTTTTTAAACATGCTTATTTAGAATTTGGTCGACGCAGAAAGGTAGGTACCTACTTAAAACATCAAGCACATTTCTAAAATCGTACTACTTACTTGAGATATGTGCTAGACAATCCATATCATTGAAGTTGCAAGTCCGGGCAACATCTAAAAATAACATTATTTATTAGACATAGCACTAACAATACACCTATGAAAGGGCGCTACAGCGCGTACGCGTCGCGTAAAGCTTACAGCTCTACCTGCATCTGTGCAGATCGATTTACATCCCGAATGGAATATCCAATCGACAATAATGTATGGTTTTTTTTTGCAGTGCATCCGGAATGTTTGCGCAAGCAGGAGTCGATGGTTTTCACGCTCTTGTGAGAAAGAAAGTGGCGTCACTGGTAAATCGAGTGCGGGGAAGCGACAACAACATCCTGAGGGTAGTGGCAGATGATCCGCATGCACCTGTGGTAAGGCACTACGTGCGAACCATGACCGAAATTTCAATGGGCACATCCGCCGGGTCGAGTTTGCAACGAGTGCCCCTAAGGTACATGGTACAATGAGTAACCTTAATAAATAAATCAAATAAAAAATACTCTAAGTACCTATTTACTAACCCTATTATTAAGTTTTTTAAGCTATGGACCTATGTATGTTGTCTGAAATAAAGAAATTTGAATTTGAGTTTGAATTTGAATTTGAATTTGAATTTGAATTTGAATTTGAATTTGAATTTGAATTTGAATTTGAATTTGAATTTGAATTTGAATTTGAATTTGAATTTGAATTTGAATATGAATTTGAATTTGAATTTGAATTTGAATTTGAATTTGAATTTGAATTTGAATTTGAATTTGAATTTGAATTTGAATTTGAATTTGAATTTGAATTTGAATTTGAATTTGAATTTGAATTTGAATTTGAATTTGAGGTTGAATTTGAATTTGAATTTGAATTTGAATTTGAATTTGAATTTATTCTCGATTCTTTTTATGAGGTTTTCGGGATGAAAAAAATAACGGTGAATAGATAGATAGATAGATATATTGTACAAAAAAGAATTTAAGTAGGTACTATAGTCCATTCAGTATGTGAAGATGAATAGGACAGTTAAAACGTTTCGGATCATGCATCCAATTTTCTTCAAATAAAAATATTTAGCTGTAAAAATCATTAACTTTTTGTTTCTCATTCTTCCAAATAACAAGTAGTAATTAATTTAGCAACCGAGTGGTCGAGCTGTGGAACAAGTTACCACAAGAAGTAGTCTCAGCCGAAAACACAAATATATTTAAGAATAGACTAGACAACTACTTACAAAATGGAAATTAAGATGTACTTGTAATGTAACTGGATACATGCAATAATCAGTTCCTGAACTGCCTGCCTGAATAATGAATAATAATATTAAAAATAATCTTTCTCAATTAATCTGAAGAAGAACTTCAAATAATTATTACCAATAAAATTTGTAAAAAATATCTTATGAATTGCATAATGCGCTAATTGGAATTTTTGCTCATAGGGATTGACACAAAAAATCACAATAAATCAGTAATCGGTATGGCAGCCATCTTACCACCGAATCGCGATTATTGTCTCGTGCAAAATATGTCCACATGAATTACATTAGGGACCAAGAACTGGTTCTCTTGAAGATGAAGGTGGTTCCGACACTTCAAGCGAAAGTTGTTATATTTCAGATGAGTAAGATGCATATTATTTCATTATTAATGACATATTGGGTGTGTATAACTAAGAATATTTACATATTGTATTCCATATCCAGATAGTTCAAATTCGTAGATAAAATGTTGATTAAGATTAAAAATCAAACAAATATTCTTGATTCTTAAAAATATCGGTTAGATTTAAAAGGAGCGTCTTACTTTTAATTTCAAAATAGAACTGTCCTATTCACCTGTCACATTCTGAATGGATTATATGAATTCCAAATTTTTATGTGCACATTCGGCGGTCTTATCGCTAAAAGCGAATATACGCTATTTCTACCAGCATACCTTTGTTCATAGAGGAGGGGTAGGTGGTGCAGTATTTAAATAGGAATAGAAATAAATCTCGTTTCAGAGTTCGCACGAGCGTGTGAAGAATAAGCGCCGGAAGCATAGCATTTTGGAAGAGGTTTTTTTTTTAATAAATATTTCACAACATCACATACATTGATCTGACACCGAGATAGGTAGCGCCAGCACATGTGTTACGGATATCAGAATCAACAGTGGGATTACAAATATATACACAATAATACTTTTCTTTTGTAAATACCCACAAAACACCCAGACCAATACAAACAGACGTGTTCATGCACACAAATGTTTGTACAACCTGTGCGGATAAAGAATGAGATCAGAAATGGCGGCGCATCTATTCACTTCTCCCTCGCACACTCTTTGTGTCTATACTCGCTCTCGTGGGTGTGCGAGCGAGAAGTGAATAGATGCGCCGCCATTTCTGATCCCATTCTTTATCCGCACATGTTGTAGGTACTGTGCGGGGATCGAGCCCGCAACCATTGGACCAAAGGCAGTAAGTATTCACTACCACTGTTCCAATTGGGTCGTCAAAGGTTGGTTCCAGATACTATGGGTGGAACTAGAAAAACATGATCTATCCTCAGCCTTCATCACTTACCATCAGGTGAGATCGTGGCCAAATGTCTGTTCCTACAGTAGGTAATTGATTAATAAACGCCGTGTGTAAAATTTTAGATTAACTTAACTAATCTATATTATAATACCTCTTCCTAACGTTACCTCCGTCCATCGAGTAGTAGAACGGTACACATTCGCAGGCCCTTCGTATAATATCCATTTTTTGATATATAATGCAGTTGTGAAACGAGTACTGGCGGAAGTTTCCAATTTTTACCTGAAACAATGGCACCTTACAATATTTTACCTAAATATGCACAGAACAGACCTTAATTTTATTTTAATGTCAACTCACAATTATCACTAAAATACACGAATAGTAATAATATTACACACATACACATACCTAAATACACACACACACACTACACACATGCACACACAAACACACACACACACACACACACACACACGCGCAGAAAAGAATTACTTAAACGTGGAAATCTGTAATTAGCTTTACTTAATATTTTTAAGCACTTTCATGTAATTTATGTTTGTATCGCCGTTGATTTCCCAAAATAAAAATAATAATAATAATAATAAACGACCAATTCAGACAAAAGTATCCGGACATAAATGTTACAGAGCAAAGGGTGGCAGACCAATACAGGGTGATATTAAACAATGCAAAAGGCCGCTATCCTGAACACGTGTCGTATTGTTCGTAAGTTCCTGCAGGACGATGCAAATCATATGAACCCAATAATTGAAGCTGCGGCTCACTTGGCCTAGGTCCGTGAGTCCAGTATGAACACCAAAATGTTTTAACAACCATTTTGAGACAAAAAATGTTTACAAAAAATAATAATAATTTGTGTCGCTTCAAAATATCGAACTATCGCTGTTTACACCATTTTTTTCACGACATAGGTGGCAGACGAGCAGACGGATCACCTGATGGTAAGCGATTGCCGCCGCCGATGGGTGTCTATGGGCGGCAACACCAGTGGAGTCACACGTGCGCTGCCAACCTTCAAAATCCCCCGGGGATTGCGCCTCCGGTACCCTCACTCACGCAGCGAAACACAGCACAGTGCTGCTTCACGTTGGTTTTCTGTGAGGCAGTGGTATCACTCCGGTCGAGCCGGCCCATTCATGCCGAAGCGCGGCTCTCCCACAAATCAACAAAGGTGATATCACAAATGTTTTTCCGGGGTGAAGATCGAATCCACTACTTTTGGCGTATGAGGCATGGTACTGCCATCCTGTCAATGATAAATACATAAATGATATTTTGTGTGAATGTGAATTTCACATTAACAAGAAAATATTTTTCATGTATTATCACGCTGTGTTCACAATGTTTTTAGCCATCAAGGAACAGATAACAGTAACTATCAGATTTTCTTAATCAACAACCTTTTACTTTTCAATCAGATAAAATCTAAGATAAATAAAATACATAAAGTAGATAAAGATACTATCTAATAAATTTCTTTATCTTTTCTTAGATTTTTAATAGTTTTAGTAGGTATAAATATGTATGTAAACTTATTAATAAACAATAATAAGAAAAAATAATGATTAGATGCATATTTTTATCTTAGAACCATGGAATATTGATTTAAAAATCTTGTAGAAAACTCCACACAATGGAGCGCTCAAGCAGAATAGGTTATCTTTACAAAAACAAATCATGAAGTTATGATTTTACTTGTATTTTACAGGTTAGTAGTTCGATAAAACAGTAGTATAAAGGGTAAAAAAAGTTTGGAGGGTAACTCTTAAATATGTATTTGCAATATTTTTGTATTTTTTCTGTGTTTTGTTTGTTAATAAATTAAAAGAAAAACTAATGCTGATATATGGAAATTCTCTGGAAATGTAATCTTTGCAAACTTTCATGTAGTTTCAAAAAATACCATTACAGTGTACATCCAGAAAAAGGCTGATTTTTGTTCCCTAGTGTAATTAATGCTTTATTACTAAGTTAGAGTATAAAAGTATAAAAGTGAGTGATAATAACCCACGCAAAATCGGGCAAAGACTGCAACCAGGCAATTCATGCAGGATCATCGTATGTTGTAGTGAGGGAGGTGGAGTTCATAATATTGTAGGTACGTTACGTACTAGCACGTCTGCCGTCAATCGAAATGTCCCGTCCTTTTCTGGATGGAGAGAAAACACTTTCTCTCCTTTTTAGGATTGATAGGAGACTATCCCATTCTCTACTTTAAAAAAGAGATTATCTTTCTACTAAAGGGACTTCTCCGCCTTAATTAGCGACGCCAACCGATTTAAATTGTTAGCTACTAAACTGGATCTATTTAAACAATTTCGGATCTCCAGTCTCTAAGCAAACATTGATGTAAATGAGCACTACTATTTGATCTGTTTTTATTATTCGAAAAAATGGCCGTTTTCAGCGGTGATTGAAATTTCGTGTACAAAAGCAGATTCCTCCTCAGTCGGTCACTCTTGACAGAGTGGTCGAGGTTGACGATGTAGCATTTTCGTGTGCTGATGCGGCTCACGCAATCGAAAAAAACGCACAGCGCCTCGGGAGTTTTGGATAATGGATGTCTGTGTTACGGCCCTAATGTGGTCTGTTCAACTCGTCGGTGAGCGACCGCGCGACCGCTCGCCTTCCACCTGTCCCTGGACAATGAGTCGAGTGTTCGTAGCGAACAACGTAGCCGAAATATTTGAGGATTATTATTTGCACAGTTGACGATAACCTCTGTTTGATTTTTAGTTCTTCCAGGATTGAAACATTGGTCCTGTGTGCTGCCCAGGGAATCCGCAGCAGTCGCCGGCAACACCACATCTCGAGTGCATCGATTTTGCTTCGATCTTTGTCTCTAACCGTCCACGTTTCCGCGCTGTATAGAAATATCGGAAAGACTAAGCTTGTATAAGTATTAAATAAATAGTATAAGTGCTTTTCGAGAGGCTGGATTGTATTTACCTACTAGTGACCATTGCATTGAGTTTTGTAAATTTTTCTGAGTATCTATTTGTCTATCTATATGGAACTTCGAAATCGAAATTTTAATCAATTGGCGTTGCTAGTGTGCCCTACTCATCCGTACCTAAAATGTTTGGTTTTAAAGTAATAAAAACAAATATTCTTTTGATGATTCCATCGTGAATACTTGGATATTATAATTGACATAAAAAAATTAGAATTAACGTCAATAATGATTAGGAAAACCTAATCGAAGATACCATCTTCATTGATAAATACTGCCTACGCAGGTACGCTATTTTATCATCATATCTGTTTTAACATCTAAAACTCTTACGAAGTTTATTATGGACAATACGATAAAAATCATTTTCATCATCATCAATTTCATTCAGTTTCATTTCATTTCAATCAGTGTTTTGCTCTCTGTGTCTCTGTGCAAATAAACTCCACTGAGCTTCACTTGCACTGCTGCGGCACACATGCAGAAAATTTGACAAAGGGTTTCTTACACTCTTTATTTTACATTGTATATTTGTTTCAATTTTTAAAATCTTGCAATAAATTAATTATCTATCTACCATCATCTAGATTAGTTTCATAGAAATATAAGAAAAATAATAAAACGTAAAAATCATCCTGTCACGTCATCACTCGGCATGACAAATTAATAAGGCTTTTGCTCACGTTACTTTAAAAAAAAGGTAGTCCAAAAACCAAACGTCAAACAATGACGTGACCAGACCTATATTTTTCTTATTGTACATATGGCACCCACATCACACTACGTTGAGCCTCAGATCTACGTCACTTCAATAATATTTAAAAAAAACTCAATGAAACACATCGAATGAAAACTAAAAAATATGAGTCACCTTTTTTTTCTTTCTTTGTTCGAAAAGCATTTAAAAATGGTAATATTTTTTTGTCGTATTGTCCGTTGCCTTTTTTTTTACTCTGTAATATTAAAACATGCACGAAGTTATAATAAGAATCTATTTGAAAACATGACACGGAGAGATTAGCGACTACACCAATAGGGTAGTTTTGTCTATCAAAATTAAATTACGAAAGTGTGTTTTTTCTATAGTTTTTACCATAAGAAATACGAATAACGCACTATTTTGTTAAATAATTAAGCGGTTTATTTAAAATTTCGAAAATAAAATTGTAGTTTTATTATCTGTTTATCACGTGACCGAAAGCGCCAGCCGCTATACTTTTACGTCATAAAAGCAAATGCAGTCTTCTAATGAACGACAGCAAAAGTTGGAACTCTGATAAATAACTTTTCTGGAGTCTTTCTGGAGTCAGGACCAACGATACAGACTATGATATCTCATATTCGGGTTTTTATCAAATTAAAGTTCAGGCACTACACACTTATAGTTGACATATGGTTCACGTTAACTTGTTGATGTTCTTATGACGTCACAAATATGGAGGATATCGTTTTGGTGCAAAAATGTCTCTACTATATTTGAAAAATATATTTTTTCCTAAAAGCGATATTATTTCCAGGAAATAAAAATACCAGATGACTATTGAATCGATACGAACATTTTAAAATAAATTTGAAAAAAATGGAGAATAGCCTATTCTTTATGGAAAGAAAAAGTCACGAAAGGATAATCGATTTTTCGGGTGGATACCTACACTAAAAGATATGTACAAAAAAAATTGCGGTACACGTGGAGTAGTGCCACATGAAATTCCTGCTTTGTGATAGCGCTACAGGGTGTGCGCAACGTATAGCGCAACGCTTTCAGTAATTCAGTAGGGAAATAATAACCTTCGAAAAATGTATTATAACAAACGACGTTGAAGAGTGGAACACCAACGTAACCGACAAACTAAGAATTTTGAAAATCTATTGGCGCCCCTTTCGGCTACGTTCCCGTGAATACAGATCCAAATCCAATTTACAATCCAAGATGGCTTTTTTGTCTATTTTCACTGGCCTACTATTTCGATGTGAACACACACAAAAATCTCATGCGTTTGATTTTATCGCCAGCTACTAGCATGCTTTAGGGAGGTGCCACACTGGGCGGATTGAGGATCCGCCGTTGCTCGCCCATAGGTTTCGCCGCGGCGTATTCGTTGCGAGGCCGCCACAAAAAAGAAAGGCGTGCAGTAAGGCGTGCAACCTTCTCTACAGTGGCATGCAGTCTTCTCTCCCGCCGCTCTTCCGCGGTAAAACGCTGCGCTACCGCGATGTCTTCTCCGCGCACACGTGACGATTGCTGTGTGACCGCTCCGCTTTGAAAACGAAAGTGCCATCTCCTTTTCATAGTGCGAGTTAACGTACGCTTCAACCTGTCAAGTAACTTTCATACTTACCTCGTTGTTGTAGTAGCACTGCCTTTGGTCCGGCGAGAAGGCGCGGATCCCTGGGGTGCTGTAGGTGCGCTCCGGGGACAGCGCGATCATGACCTCTGAAGTAGGGTTAACCAGCCGCACGGGCGAATCCAGGTCGGGCACGTTGTATGCATCGTCTATGAACACCTGTTACCATCACATGGGTTTTTAGTGACTGTAATTCCCAGACTCCCCAAATCCTGAATTATGGTCTAATCGAACCCTGACATTAAGACCCAATTAATAAATAATATTTAAGTAGTCACTTTATTTCCTCTTCACAAAGTTATAGGACCTAGATATAACTATGTCGTAGGTACTACTTAAGTAGTGTATGTAACCTATAATATAAGTGTACATTTATTTACCTTTTGAGAGACTGGTGTCTATAAAACCTGTCTAAAGTCGCCGCCATTTCTGATCCATAAAGAATGGGATCAGAAATGGCGGCGAATCTATTCACTTCTCGCTCGCACACTATTTGCGTCTATACTCGCACTAGTGGGGTGCGAGTATGGGCTAATCCCATTCTTTATCCGCACAGGTACTACGGTAGGTACTCCCTGAGTGACAGATCGCCAGGCCCTCACCCTGTGACCGGTTAAGGAAAGTAAAAAAAAAAACACTTTTTACAACAATAATAATGGACAACATTTCATATTTTTAACATGTCCATATTGTTTTTTTATATGAAAGTAGACATAAAATGAACAGACCCATATTTTTTCTCTTTTCATAATGTGTCCATTTTCATGCATAAAATAATTATTGAAATTCTTTTTATTCTAAATAGACGTAAGCGCCAAATGACGTCATCGGACGGCTGAATACAGCAATATTCCTTTGCTTATCATTGTTTTAATAAAAAAAAGGTACTACTGTCAAAGGTAAATAATACTAGTGTCAACATTGTCAACGTCATTCATACATTCAACGTTGACAAGTTGTCTTTTTTTTGTCAGTTACATGTCATGGGTTTGGCATTACGTAAATTTAAAACTATAATGTGCTAAGCAAAGAAATATTTTACATTCTGCCGTCCGATGACGTCATCTTACGTTTTTTAGTTTTTAATTTTTTTCTCAGTAAATAAGCAATATAAAAAATTAATAAATATATATTCGAGCAGCGGAATAGTAAACAAAGAATTGGTATTTTTTGTTTCAGAGCTTTGCAATTTTGAAATGTTGTCCATTACTAAAAACAGATATTCTTCTTCGTACAATAAAGAACATCTGTCGATCTATCTATTCTAATATTACAAAGTAAGCATGTTTGTTTTAGAGCGATTGTAGTGTACCTACCTGTATGCGAGGATGATTTCATGTGTGTGTTTGTGTGTATGTGTGAGTGTGCTTGTTTGTTGTATGCGCGTGTGCGAGTGAGTATGTACATATGTATGTGTGTGTGTGTGTGTGTGCGTGTGTGTGTGTGTGTGTGTGCGTGTGTGTGTGTGTGTGTGTGTGTGTGTGTGTGTGTGTGTGCGTGTGTGTGTGTATGTGTGTGTGTATTTTGTTGTGCCGCATGCATTGTATTACTTCTATAATTTGTTTTTTTATATAGTGAGTAAAACGACAGTTCTTTATTAAGTTTTAAGTTAAATTTGAGCTTCCCTCCCTTTTATACGCGCTGTATTTCTCCATAGTTTGGATGCGACAGGTAAAGGATGTATTAGCAATGGGCCCTTCGGCTTGGACGTAATTGGTAATTTAGGTACCCGCTAAGAAGAAGAAGGAGAGGCTTTTAATCTGATGATGATTCTCAACTAAATAAAACATAGAATGATTGATGATATGCTGAGATGATTCTCAGTCAGCCTGTCAATCCGATTCAGAATAATTCTTAACAATAGAGAAACTGTCCGAAACATTCAGGTTTCCCGCGAGAAAAAGGAGGAGTTTTCCCCCACACAGCCGAGCGAATGGTAGAAATGCACACATCATCATCATCATCAGCCCATTTAAGTCCCCACTGTTGGGGCACGGGCCTCCCCCAATCACATGAGGGGTAATTAATCTTAAATATAATCTTAAATCTTAAACTAAATATAAACAAAACACAACTAATGAATTTCAACAATTTAAAAAAACACCAAATCAAGATAGACTTAGACGGACAAATTATTAAAAGCGCAAATAACGTTACGTTCTTGGGTCTGATCATTAACGAAAAACTCAATTGGAAAGAACACATAGAAAAGGTAAGTACAAAAATAAACAGGTTCTCATTCGCGTTGTACAAACTGACTAAAGTAGCTAGCATAAATACTGCACTTACAGCATATTTCGCATATGTCGAATCTGTTTTACGGTACGGTTTACTTATCTGGGGAAATGGCACAGATATGCAATCAGTTTTCATTGCACAAAAAAGATGTATACGCTCCATATGTAACATTAAACCAGACATATCCTGTAGGCCTTACTTCAAAGCATTAAACATACTCCCCCTACCATGCCTCTACATACTGGAAATATGTAACTTTGTTATCCAAAATAAAGACTTTTTCCTACTAGCCAAGAACAAAACCGAAAGAAGTCTTAGGCACGCAAACAATTTAGCTGTCAATATCGCCCCCAACACAACTCGTATATAGTTTTGACATTAGTTTAAACTGGTAATTTATATTTCTTAAATTATTAATCACTATGATTAACTATTCGCATGTCTTAAAATAAGGCTAAATAGGCATAAGTACGATAATATTTTCTGTTTAACACCTACTTTATGTAACCACCCTGTTTATAGCGAATAAATTATTTGATATTTGATATTTGATATTGCCATACTCACCACGCTTGGCAGACGGGTTGGCGAGGGTTTTGATATAAATGCAGAGTTTTCCTTCTCTGGGTGCTGATGATCATGCCAGCAGCTTTACCTTAGTCGCCTTTTACGACACCTCGGTAAGAGTGAGGGTGGCCTATTCTACTCTGCCGGGGACCACACGGCTGATGCACACATAGATTTGAAAAATTTAGAAGTGCATGCTCGCATTTGTCTAACCCATAGACAAATAGGGTGCACTAAACAAACTGTGCCTTTTCAAAGAAAGTCACACTTGCAAAACTGCGCGAAGCCGTTAGTACTGGGGTGACGTGCTCGATGACTTTCTTTCTCTACCGCACCCGTATATAAGGAGGGAAATTTAGGTTGGGTCGTAATGTCCCGTTCACGCTAAGGGCACTCTATTGAGTTGGTTCAATGTTATAGTGGTTTTCGCCATTATCTGTCTTTTGCAGTCACATACTAACTTTCTGTATAAGTATATCAATATTAAGATTGCACCGTCCTGCACCTTCATCAAGTGTCCTTTACCCAAAGGTCGCCTGAAAGAGATCGCTCATGCGATGATAAGACTGCCTTCGTCGTTTTCTTCTCTCACGGCAGGCAGCGGCATGACTGTGCTCCGGCATTGTTGATGTCTATGAGCGGCGGTTACCGTTTACCATCAGATGGGCCGCAAGCTCGTCTTCATACTATTAGCAATAAAAACAAAAAAAAAAATATCCTGTAATACCTAGTTTTTAAGTTTTCATACTTTATTTCTATGATGGAGGCCTTTGCCCTGCAGTGAGACAGTTTATAGGCTGATACTTTACTTTTTTACTTTTACTTTATTTTGAATGCAATAAAAGTATATTCATTCATTTATAGACCGAGTCTGTGTCACGAATGGGTTCTGTGAGAAAACTCACCAAAGCTCCTTGGGAAGCGACGAAGGCACTGAAGTAATCTCCAGGGTCAATATGCAGCAGCACTGTCAACGCTGTCTGGTACCCGCAGGAAGCCACGCGTCGAGGGGTCCCAGCGCTCCTCAATCTAGATTCAAGAGGCAATGTTTAGCAAGAATATTGGTGAGAATTGCGATCTTTTGCATACTTCGCATGGCATAGCGTGGAAGTCATTTCTGGACACCTTACAGGATGAAGCTTAACCTATTTCGACTCCCCCAGGTGACAGGATGAAGTTCTCTTCTCTCTAACGTTTGATAAACGGTGTCGTTTCCGCCTTTTTTTTTAAGTGTTTCCCCCCCACTTAACTGCCCTATTGTTAAGGGCTGGATTCACCACTGTCTAGGTGCCGCTACACAGGGGCGTAGATATCGTCGTATGAGTATCAGCTTTATACGTGGGACGTGGCCCCGGGGCTACGAGGGTAACCATAAGGGATATAAATTCTAGCTGAACTTACAATTTCTTATCGACGGTGGGCGTAGCGTAGTAGTTGAAGGTGCAGCACACAGTCTGCAGCGTGAAGACTTGCTGGAACAGCTGGTCGCAGCGGTACATGCTGTTCTTCCACATGCATCTCTCCAGGAGTTGGTTGCACGAGGACACTGGAGACAGCTGCCGGGTGTTTGCAATTTATTACTAGTTTTCCACATGATCAAAATAAATAAGTCCAGTCGGCCTTCAAGAATACCGCTGGAAAGATGAGGTAAATAAGAATTAAAAGAAAAGAAAAGAAAAGAAAAATATTTATTTGGAGCATTAAACTTGAGACTAATATTAACTTATATATAAATTAAATGCTACCAAAATAGCCGCCACTCAGCATTGTGTCATTGCTTCAAAAGGAATGACGCTGGTATTCTGTGGCACCAGGAAAAGTAAGGACGCTACTCTTGTTTCCTTATATTTAAAAATTTAGTTATATTTAAAAATCAAAAAGTATACATATAAGTACTGCGTAAACTAGTAGATTGGCGCGGACTCTTTGCAGGTGACTGGCAGGACACAAAATAAATAGGCTCAAAAGGTTAGAGTCAACATACTCTCTTCTGTTCTTATATATTGTGGAAGAGTTCGTTGATCTACGCGCTAGGTATATCGTAACGTGTCTCTCCCGAACACGTTTCTAAAATCTTGATAGTCTGTCTTTTTCTCACATCGAACCATGCCGAGATCACCGTACGTTGGTGTACTTAGACAGTTTACCAAGCGATTTAAGCAACGACTGTTGCCTATGCAGAATGACTATTCTGTGTCTGGGTTCTTTTAAAGCGTGTCCATAGCTGACGTGTAGGTACATGGTACCAACAAGGTGTTGGTACCATGTCACCATGATACAACGGATGAGAGGAGAACGCCCAAAGTTAATCCGTAAATCCAGTCCTTTTCAGGGCGGTGAGGAAACCCATCCTCTTGTTTTTAGGACTGAGAGGGAGACTGGGAGTCCAACACTCGTTGCGTAATGCATTTACAAGGTTAAAAAAAAACTCGTTGGTTTGCTGTCGACGTAGAAAGTTTTCATAGTTCAAAAATTTTGTTACCTACTTAAGTAACTAACAACTTTGTTTCATATAACTACGAGTCATAGAGAAAGGTAATAATAGTTATGGGGGTCGTGTACATGCTCCGTGCCCGTAAACACGATCCCCCACCATGAATAATAAGAGGGTACCCCACTGGGTACCCCTCTGGGTACCCCTATGAGTACCCCTCTGGTTTAAGTCGGTAAATCCCCACCATTATGCGAGGGGAGTCCGATATAACCCGTCCGCCGGGGAGCCGCCGAAAAACAAAAAGTATACTGCCACCTAAAACACAAAAAACTTGTTTTTGTGTTATAGGTGGCAGACGAGCAGACGGATCACCTGATGATAAGCAATTGCCGCGGCCCATGGACACCCGCGACACTAGTGAAGAAACAAGTGAGCTGCCAACCTTTAAACCCTTTCCTCCGGATTGGGCCTCCGGTACCCTCAAGCCGGCCCATTCATGCCGAAGCGTGGTTCTCTCACGTTTTATTTTATTTTCTTTTATTAGGTGAATTTACATACCAATTTTCTAATGCGTAAAACAGTATTCAACCTTATGCTAATTACGAATTTCCCCAGATAGAATTAATAATATGGATATGTAATACGAGTATAGATAGATTTATTATTTTGTGGAAAAGTAATTAATTTTAAGATTGTGCAATCTCGTAAGTCTGGACATAGAACGGATAAGACCAATTGGCATCACATAGAAATAAATATCATGACGTGATGTGAGAACTGTGGGAAATCTTAATGTTATGGAGTATCCATTAGATCCATTATGAACCGATCCATTAAAGTACCTATGTACATCAATATTGTAAATCTGCTAGATATTATATACAAATGATGTCAAATGGGGAAATACATTATAGCCTTATAATTTCCTTAATTACTACAAGTTTCTACCGACGGTATGGATGAAAGGTTGGCTAGATTGGGAATAGGCTACTTGCCACTATTTTTATTTTTTGATAGAACGGTTCACTACGATTGTATTACGCCATAAAAAATATGAATTTTTTTTGAAGCACGTTTCATAATATATTTTAAATATTTAATGATATTTTTGCTATACAGCCATAAAAGCCGTCCGCCATGCTGGTCTACCTATTAATTATCCGTGCCGTGACGTCACTATTATTGAAAGCAATACGCGTGACTGACATGACTGTTATATAATAACATTTTTATCGGTAGACCTCGAATAACCTGAAACTGGCGTTTGACATTTTGTTGTTTACAATAATTGTGACGTAGAACCATGGCCGACGGTGTTTTCAATCAAGAGAAAAAAAGTAAAAATCTATCGGGTATAAGTTGAATCTTTACAGCAATCCCTTATTTATATTTATTGAAGTTTATACTTTTCGGATCCTAGTACGGAATAATATTTGAATTAAAAGTTATTTTATAAATGGTGACATGAGGCAACTTGCCTATTGAATCAGTCTAGCCAAATTGACATATTTACTGATCGAGTAGGTTTACATTAATAGTTAGCACTAGAATAGCTAATTATGAACAATTTTAGCTATTAATGTAAACATGATGAATTTTGAAGATGAAGAAGTAAAAAAGAGAGATTTATTTAGATTAATACTTGTACTGTAATAATAAAATACAGCCTAAGCAGGGATAGATAATGTATAGCATTCTAATGTTACGCCGTGTGGTGAGGTGTCGTAAAAGGCGACTAAGGTAAAGCTGCTGGCATGATTATCAGCACCCAGAGAAGGAAAACTCTGCATTAACATCAAAACCCTCGCCAACCCGTCAGCCAAGCGTGGTGAGTATGGCTCATGTGATTGAGGGAGGCCCGTGCCCCAGCAGTGGGGACTTAAATGGGCTGATGATGATGATGATGATTCTAATGTTGAAAGGTTTAGTGAAATCGATCCAATTGCTTTTGCGTTTATTCGTTGCAAATACCTTCTCGTTACTTACATACAAATCTTTTCTCTAATCTAAATATGCGAAAGTGATGTATCAAAGTCAAGGTTAAAAGATTCTTTATTTGCATAGGATTGTATACAGCACTTACAAATCGTCATACATTAACATCTTTTGAAACTGTTTATAAGTATAATAATAATTTACATGTAGTGACATATGTATGGCGATAGATAAAATAGACTTACGGCCGCACTCAGAGACGTCATTTAAGCTAATTTTGATTAACTTTAGTATCGGTAGTCTTTTCGTAGTCTGGTTTAGTAGCTAAAAATAAGTGTCAATATTTTTTCTTAAGTATCCAACTAAGTTAATCAACGACTCTGAGTGTGGCAGTAAGAAATAAATAAACATAATGCGATTGTACCACCGGATCGGAAAGTTGTTTCTGGTCGAGGAGACCCAGCAAGAAACTCGCCAGTTTCTCTTTTTAATCGCCAACTTTTTACCAACGCAGAGCAACTATTAAGGCTAGAAACTTGAGAGCACAGGAGTTCCCTTCTTAGCGCAGGGGAGCACTAAGATAGGATTTTTGTTAATTTTACCCCAAAAGGGGTAAAACGGGGGTTCTAAGTTAGTATGAAAAAAGTAGTCATTGTTAGGGGCTTCGACGCCATATTCCAAAATGAAGAAAAAATTGTTTTGACACTTCGTCGCAGTGCAAAATGAAGATAATAAACTAAAGCTCTTGTTAAATATACTGTGGTAATATTGTTCTTTGAAATAACGTCCCAAAACGAAGTGAGAGCAGGCCACTAGTATTAATAGTTTAAAAATGTAGGTAATCAAAAAGATTATCGCGTTCATGAATCAATTAATTTTGGATGGATTTAAAAAACTTTTTTTCCGGATAACACACGAAGTCCTTATACGTTAATTTATTCAGTAATGGTTGTCTAAGAGTAATGGTAAGGTAAGTAGTTATAAGTGAAACCAGACAAATCATCAACCCAGATGTCAGCGGTTTACCTGGCGGGAAAATGGGTCGCCGATTGACTGTCGTTATCTACCTAATTACCCCGTGGCCTTGCAAACTCAACACATCAAGTGTGAATGCATCTACCTACTGTGGTTAATTGATTTTCAATAAGACTACCTATAATCTTATTCGTAAGTTTCATCCTCAGTATTGTACCTATTCTGGGTTTCCCGGAGAGTAATCACTATATAGGTACCATTAAATCATAAATGTGATGGTGCATCATTAAGACTTTCAATAAGTTTCAATAACAAATTACATAATAGTCAAGACTACCTACACTTTTTAATTTCTATGCCATCGATAGATTCCTAAATTACGTTACAATTATCACTTTAACTTCGCGAGATCTTTATCACGATTTCAAAACCACACTTTTGAACTTGTCCAAAATATCTTTATATAAAACTCACTTAAGCGTGACGTCATCGCAAAGTATATTTTTTTTTTATAGAAAGGCCAATCAGGATGACCTCACTCCGCCTGATGGTAAGCGGCCGTGAAATCCAAAAATGAGGCTGACAGGCACAGAAGAACTAACAAAGTATAAACTTATAATTGCTTTTAGCCTTGTCATTTCAGGTGACGGGTAGGGCACACTAGCGACGCCAATCGATTTTAATTTTTAGCTACTAAACCGGATCTATTTTGAACAATGTCGGGGTTACAACCTCTCGGCGAACACTTATACTATTTATTAAATAACCATGCCAAAATGTTGGGTCCAACGCGTACGCGAAAAATTGATTCACGCCAATAGCGGCCACTTTTGGCGTGAATCAATTTTTCGCGTACAAACGCGTAAAAACGGACCCAACATTTGTGAAATTGTTTAAAATAGATCCGGTTTAGAAGCTAAAAATTAAAATCGATTGGCGTCGCTAGTGTGCCCTAACCATCACCTTAAACATTTTTGGTCGGGATTTTGCAACGTAAAGACCAGAAAGACCTTTACTAACTTTTTGGTGCTCGAAAAACCTCAAAATGTTCAGATGGTTAACTTTTCCGCTAATTACATGCAAAAATATGAATTAAGTAGAATTCATATTTTTGCATGCAATTAGCGGAAAGTTAACCATTACACTTAGAAAGAAGACAGTATATGTTTGTATGTTCAAGATTCTGTCTACACTGGATCTACTTTTTATTGCCGAACTTTTTATGTCATAATATTGAATTACATAATATCGAATGGCGGAAACTTCATTTCGCCGAAAATTTTTTGGCACGTACTCAGTAAGCATATACTCAAAACGCATAATTTTGTAAGGCTGAATCATCTTTAGGCATACTTTTCTTATCCATATTATGAAAAAGCAGAAACATCGTAGGTCATAAAGTTTACTTTCAGAATCATCTTTATGCATACTTTTCATATCCATAATATTAAAAGTCAGAATTAGATATCTTTACTTAAAAAGTTTATAATTACAATTATCTTTTGGCGTAATAATTGGCGATTTAAATAAAATCGTAATAAATTAAAATACATTCAAATACGGTGTCTTAATACTGCGTATTGAGCAAAGACTCTTGTCTCTTTCTACTTTGGCAATGCAAGCATGATTTCTGTCACGGCTCCGGCGCTGCGAGGCTCCGGCGGTCCCACGCGAGCTAATCGTCGCACATGGTTTTCGCTCATCACCGCAGCTACGGCTTACTGGCCGGCTTCGCCGGCCAGCCTCAGTCGCGGGCCGCCTCGCCCCTCCGCGCATACGCGGGCTTGAATTACACTCTAGGGGTAGGACAGACAAGACTACGTGGAGTCGGTTTTGCAGCGATTCGTTTTTGACACGACATTTAAGTAGTACAAAACAGTTATTTTCAATTTAATTTAGAATTAAAAGTATACTATTGTAAAGAGATAAAAATAATAAAAATTATCCTAAATGAAACTCTGCCATCAAGTGAAATTCTGACAAATAACATTTCGACTAAATAAACGTTATGCTAAACGAAAATGTGCGAAATTCAAATACTTATGGAGAAGGAAATTATGCTAAATAAAGTTCCACATTCTTGGCCAAAAAAACATTCGGCCTAATAACAATTATCCTAAACAATTTTTATGCGTTAAAAATATTCGACTAAATAAAAATATGCCAAGTTTGTTCTGCCAAGTGAAATTTGAAACAACGAAATTCGGCCAGATAGAGGGAACCCGTCTACACTACCCAGCCGATTTTGATGAATGAGGTATCGATCGATTTCTTAATTACTGTCCAGGTGACTTTGGCTTTACGAAACAATTCGAAAGTTTTTTTGGAATATTTTCTTAGCACGTTTTACTTAAAGGAAAGGTAAATATTTCCTATTTTTTTTTTAAGAATCAATGTTTTTAATGTAGTAATGCTAGTATTTTCCGAAAGTCGAGCAATAAAAACAAATAGTTTTTGATATTTCATACTTGCATAATCATCAATGTATGGAGATTTTTACCTCATGACCTGTTATGAAGAACGTACACCAAAGCGATCACCCCACGCTGTAGAAAGGAAGAAGCAACTTACATGTCTAAACAACGTTTCAATCTTGACATCGTTTATATCCAGAACCTTTTGCAAGACTTGCAGGTCTCGTTTCTGTGACTCCGTGACGGTGTACATGGAATGCAATAGAGGCGCCAAGCGGACTGTTTGGAAAACAAATTCTGTGGTCACATTCTCTGGGAGGGACCTGGAAACAAAATAATAGCTAATGGGGGTAGTTTACAGGTTGATAGCACACTTTGGCTCTTAAGATTTCAAAGCACTAAACAAGTCTCACAGGTCGCATTAGTCTCAAATCAGGCATTCGGCCCCTATACTATTAGTGTCTAGGTATTAGGTAACGATAGCTCAGATATAAAACAACTTAAACAAACATAGGAATGTACCTAGGCTGCATGTCAAAGCGGAACAAATTAGGCAATTTTTGCCTATTTTGCTCAAAAACTCATAATTTGTACTCGTAAGTGGGTATTATAATGTAACCAACTCCTAGCTCATAATGATACACCACATTTTTTTTTTTATTATAGCATAGATTCACCGTCATGCACACACACACAAGCTTGTTTGTGTAGTCGTAAGCACTCTTATATTATAATTTACGATATTGAAATATAGTGATTATATATATACTAACACATTATTGGCAAACACCCAAGCAGCCTTCCGAGAGACCAAGTTTAAGTCACAGATGGTGACCGCGGGAAACGGCACGTCCCATATTGATCCCTGTGTGCTTTCGATCACCTAAAACATTTAAATAACATCGATAAAATTGTAGACAAAATTTATATTTTTTTATTTATTTAATTATTTCATTTATTTTTTGTATTTTTATAAATCAAGGTGACTGGTAAACAGTTATCCCTTTAACCACTTCTACCAAACATTATAAACTAACTTTTGTTCTACAACTATTGATAATTCGCATCAAAATATGCAATTATTCTTTCAAACTCGATCACGTGACTTGGTTATATTGTACGAGTACAGTGGCGGACAGGTCAAGCTATACAAAACTGTCAAATTTCCTCAATCGATTTCGAACTCAATGTGTAACAATATAAGGTTTATAACCGAATGAAGAAATTTGACAGTTTTGTATAGCTTGATGTGTCCGCCACTGTACGTGTGGGGAGTGGAAATAAAATTCAGAGAATATCCAAAAGTCGTATAGCAAACATTGGTTAGAATAATTGGTAGAAGTGCTGTGAGGGATGGAACTGTTTACCGAAACAACCTGTATAAAACTTAAGTACTTAGGTCATATACGTTACTACGTTCTTCCTACTCTTAAACTTAAATATAAATAAATAATAGATATTTCACAACATCACATACATTGATCTGACTCCGAGATAGGTAGCTCAAGCACCTGTGTTACGGATGTCAGAATCAACAGTGGGATTACGAATATATACATGTAATACTTTTCTTTTGTAAATATATACTTATAATACATAGAAAATACCCAGACCAATACAAACAGACATGTTCATGCACACAAATGTTTGTACTGTGCGGGGATCCAACCCGCAACCCTTGGACCAAAGGCAGTGTTCACTACCACTGTTCCAAACGAGTCGTCAAATATAAAAATATAATTATTGGCTCTTCCAATTAGGTGC
This sequence comes from Marasmia exigua, assembly GCA_019059595.1. Lineage (NCBI taxonomy): Eukaryota > Metazoa > Arthropoda > Insecta > Lepidoptera > Crambidae > Marasmia > Marasmia exigua. Next base: position 1,540,463 of record CM032494.1, on the reverse strand, counting down.
GGGGGGCTCGGGGTACGCTGCATGGGTGATGTGGGCCTGCCAGCTTTTCTGGCGTCTGCGCATGGGGTTGCAAGCCTTGTCACTATTTTACTCAATTCCAATGGTGGCGAGGTGAGTATACCATTTGTGTCTGGCGCCGTGTCTGCATGGTCGGCCCTATGCCCTGGTGCGGCGATCCCGCAGGCAACGCTATCCCAGAGGGCGTGGGACGACGTACGGGTGAGGCGGGTCCAGGAGGAATTACTGGGGGGGGGCTGTGGGAGCTGACTTGGCAAGACTGCGTGCTGTATCGCAGAGAGAGTCTGGGGCATGGTTGCACGCGCTGCCTTCGCCACACCTGGGTACCTTGCTGGATAGCGACTCCCTGCGGGTGGCGGTGGCTCTGCGCCTGGGCTGCAAGGTGTGCGAGCCTCACAAATGCACTTGCGGTTCTATGGTGGGGACTGACGGCCATCACGCATTAAGTTGTCGCCGTTGCGCGGGGAGGTTCCCACGGCACCATGCCATGAACGACGTGATACGCAGGGCTCTCGTATCTGCAAATGTTCCTTGCGTGCTCGAGCCTCCCGGACTGAGCAGAACTGACGGTAAGAGGCCGGACGGGCTGACTTTGGTGCCCTGGAAAAACGGTAAGTGCCTGATTTGGGACGCTACTTGTGTCAGTACTGTAGCCGCCAGCCACCTTAGTCGCACCATCCACTCCCCGTCAGCGGCTGCGGAGGATGCCAGCTCAAAGAAGAGGCTCAAGTACGCCAATTTGGAGCCCCTTTATCAATTTGTGCCTGTGGCCGTGGAGACGATGGGCTGTTGGGGGTCAGAAGCCAGGGACTTTGGGTGGGAGATAGGCCGTAGATTGTGCGAGGTGACAGGTGACTCACGCTCTGGGTCGTTTCTGGTGCAGAGGCTGGCCATCGCTATTCAGCGTGGTAATGCGGCGAGTGTGATGGGCACCTTTGCGTCGGAGGCGGGCGGGGGTGAGTTGCCTGTTTTTGGCCGTTAGTCAGTGTTTGTAAATAATTAATTCGTTATTTTATTTGTAATCTCATTAGTATTTTAATTTAATTTACTGACTTTCTTTGTAATTTTTAACTTGACATTGTAATTTAATATTTTATTGACATTATTATTAAAATTTTAATAATTGGTACTTTGTAACATTTTACTTTTTGAATTGATTGACATTCTGTAATAAGCTATATTGTGTTTATGTGCTATACCTACTTTGAATTGTGTAAAATATAATTTAGGTAATATCATAATATAGAGACTGTGGCAAACCGACCTCTGTAAGTTAATTATTTTATTTTCGTTTTGTTTCTAAATTTGACGTTTCATACTGTCATTGATTTGTTTTGGTGCAAACGGTACGTAAATATATTTTATTTCTATTTTGTTTTTATTTTATCGCTATTTTTACCCATCTCCCTCGCTCGCTAACAGAGACATTTCGCCAGATTGTGGAAGGTAATCCTGTAAAACTGATGATTGTAAAAAACTTTTTACATTTAACAGTAACAGCTTAAAGCAAATTGATGTGAGCAAATTGTTAAAACAATGCCTAAGCAGCAGCACTCGACCTGTGTTTTACTTTAGAGTATCCATACTCAAGGAAGTGCTGATAACCTAGTGGTATCAAAACGCATATAAGCTGTACCTCTTACAAATAAGAACCACTAATCCTGCATTAAACCATCTAAGTGCAAGACAAATATGTAAAATTATATTAGATAAATCTATAAACGTCTTTCTTGTATATTTACAAGAAACACTGTTATTATGTGCATTATTATGCATAGGTATAACAAAAGTGTTGCACAGCTAAAGAGATTTCTAGTGTGAGCAGTTTTTTAATAATAACGAGTAGGTAACTTTTGCGGATAGAACATTTTATTACTGTGCTTTTTTTTTCTTTTTGAATGTATTTTTATTTCTAGACGTGGAAACTTGTCATTGTCCTGGTTGTTATTATATACACTGATAGCACTGAGCTTATACAGCCCAGTGCTATCAGTGGTTTAGCTGTAAGATTCCCTAAAACTGTAAAATAAAATAAAAATCCTCTATATGTCTTCGGGTGGAATAATAGTTAGATAAATCTTTAAGCCCACGATCTTTTATCGCGTTTTGTTTACGGGCGGTTAGGTAGCTACACAAACCCCCTTATTACAAATGGCAAACTAGATATAGTCCCGAAGCAAAACTCGTTCCGGCTCGTTTTAACATAGCGTGTTGGAACGGAAAGACATGAGCTTTAGTACGGTAATAACTTTGATCGCCATTTGTAATAAGGTAGAAAACGTCCAGCGACAGCCCAAAGGTAACAACTTCACTCACAGTTACGATAGGATTCCTGGCGTACCACTTATACGCTGTGACGACAAAGTAGATAGCCACAGCAATGCTTACGAGCACAGCCGTAGCCCAACAGCTCCTGCAGATTAGGAATACGGTGTTATGCAGTGAGGCTTGGGAATACCCGGGCCACGGAAATCATAGATACTTAGTAAAAAACAAGATAGTACCTACGCTATGTCATATGCAAAAATGAGGTAGGTAAATAATTATGTTTGCTTAATAACCTAAGATTAGACACCACGAAGTATTCTTATGAAGACAAAAAAAAAATTGCAACAAGATTTAAGTATAGGTAATAGCAAAATAATAAGTATGTACATACCTACTTAACTATGATCCTTGTAATAACATAATGTAGAATAATTACTTATATTTATTATTTATTACTTCCTTTCATTGCTAACAATGCCACTGCCTTACCCCTTTTCAATCCGCTATTCTTTTTGAAGGTTTTCTGGAGAAGATTGCTACTAGCGATAAGACCGCTGGGATGGTTACATGTGCAATAAAGAGTATCTACCTTAATGCTGTCACAAACAGCCTTTTTTATTTTTTTTCCTTATTTTTATCGTTAAAGTGAGGACTTTCCTACACAAAAGCCCTAAGTAGGTAGGTAGGTAGGTTACATGAATTTCTGCCTAGCTATGAGATAGTTAAAATTGTTATATTTTTTACTTACTCTTAGGCTTCAACCATTTTATAATGATAGAACAGTAAATATAATTTTTAAATGTATGTGTAAATATATTTGATCGCGTGGCGCAAAGCGCGTCAAACACAGCGGACCTAGTCATCCGGAGTGTGCGGCGGCTCGGCCTGGAGGTGGCCGTCGAGAAGACTGAGAAGTTTTACTTTCCTCAGTCTTCCGACGAGCGTTCTGGCAGACACATTACTGTGTTGCAGTGAAGGCCGAGATGCGCTATCTCGGCCTCACCCTAGATCCGCGGTGGCATATTGGCCTGCATTTTAGCAGGATGTCACCGCGGCTCCTCAAGGCAGCAGACACCCTTTCGTGGCTGCTGCCCAATCTGGGTGGACCAGGCTCAAGGTGTCGGCGTCTTTACGCCGGCATCTTGCGTTCTATGGCCCTCTACGGAGCGCCGGTCTGGTCCGACTCCCTAGCGGGACGGGACAACGCTCCCCTTCTGCGGGGGCCTCAGAGAAAGATGGCGCAGCGGGTCGCTCGAACCTACCGGACGGTAGGCTTCGACGCGGCTTGCTTGCTCGCTGAGACCTCCCCATGGGAGGTAGAAGCCGTGGTGCTGACCACCGTTTACAAGATAAGAGCAAGAATATAGCGAGAACTATATTAGCGAGTGTGGATGCCTGGAAGGCTTTTGCCGCATATTACGAGCATGTGATGGAGGCGAGGGAGGCGGCGCAGCGCGAGCGAGAGGCTGATCCTCTCGCCCCCGCGATCCACAAGACACGTAGAGGGAAGAGACGACGCCAATACTTGCGTCTCCTTCCCCTGCGAGGAGCAGGTCCGCTAGTGCGTGGGGCGGGAGAGTCCTAGGAGTTTTAGTCGCCAGAGAAGTCGCCGCAGAAGCCGTCGCCAGAGAAGAGTCCGTCATAACCCATCCGTTTACAGACGGATGGGTATTGCGTAACGCATTTCTCCTGAGTCAAAAAAAAAAGACCGAACAGTATAATCTGCCATTATGCTTAGCGTCTGTGGACTATGAGAAAGCCTTCGATTCTGTAGAGACCTGGGCCGTGCTACAGTCTCTTCAAAGGTGCCGAATAGACTGCTCGGACATAAAGTCCAGCTTGGTAAATCCAACTTCCAGAAAGAAGTCGATCGACGAACGTATTTTCGGCCCATCTACCGCAGTATCTTAAGATAAAAGACTTCAATACGTGTGTGTTGCCAGTGATGACATACGGAACCGAAACGTGGCCGCTTCCAAGGTGCCGATTAAGCCGCTCAGAATCACGCAGAGATCAATGGAGAGGGCTATGCTCGGAGTCTCTTTGCGTGATCGTATCAGAAATGATGCGATCCGCAGGAGAACTAAGGTCACAGACATAGCCCAAAGGATTGCATGTCTCAAGTGGAAATGGGGAGGGCACAAAGCTAGGAGAACCGACGGCCGTTGGGGCGGAAAGGTCCTCGAGTGGAGGCCACGTACAGGAACTCGCAGCCGTGGCAGGCCCCCCACAAAGTGGACCGACGATCTGGTGAAGGTTGCGGGAATACATTGGATGCGGGCGGCACAGGACCGATCTGTGCGGAAAACATTGGGGGAGGCCTAGGTCCAGCAGTGGACATCTATTGGCTGAAATGATGATGATGATGAAAAGGTAGTGAATACTGAGTACATTTTATCTACCTATTATAATTTAAATTGGACTCCTAAATATAATCATAAAGAGAAATCTGCATATATTTGGCCAAAAAGCGTACTATCGGATGAAGAGCCATACAATACTTATCTAATTTACGTTACGTTACGTTAACACATGGTGATGTGGTGTACCTAACATTATAAGTGTACTTATAGGTATTTAGGTATACCTATCTTAAGTCGGAGAGTTTAGGTTTTATATTATCCATAACCACGTGTGGCATTCACTAAATTATATGGAGATAATTGCAGTCCGGCCTACGTACTCTACCTACCGCGAGCAAGAGCTTATGCCCCGCTTAAAAACACTGGCAGCTTAGCATCGCAAAACGTCATAGCACCGCACAGTCAAGGCAATATCTTCAACTTAGTTTGTGGCAGTCAAGCTGGCGCCCGCTTATGGCACTGCCGCGAAGCACTAATTTTAAACATTATACAGCGTATCACAAATTGAAACATCGTGTTCTAGGTACTCAACATTTTCTTAAGGAATCAATAGTGAAAACAAGAAATTATCTGCTGTTTCATATTTACCTAACATCAAGAGTGGAGTAACAAAGAGAACGTATGAAACATTATAGAATATTCTCTACTTAGTTTGTGCATGGTACTTAGTCTATGTTTCATTTAAGTATTGTAGAAATTCATTCGCCAAGCCAAGTCATTAAATAAAAATGTGTAGGTAAGGTGCCCGAGCAAGCCGGATTAGACACACCTTTCGAAAACATTTAAATCCTCCATCACAATGTATTTAAACCCGTGCAGATCCGTCCTTTTGCTGAACTGGGCGAATTTTCGAAAACAGACACTTCTGCTCAACTGTTCTTTGTTGCTATTCGTTACTCCGTTTGCGTAAGGTTTCTTAGCCTGTTTGACGCCGATCGGTCTATCTACAAAGTGGACCATTTTGCGCATTGGAGTGGTATCCACTTGACCAGACATGCACCTGTGTGGCGCTATCGGTCCACAGTGAGTGATCGAGGCTATGTGTCGGTGGCACACGAACTAGTAATTATAAAAGTAGATAGATCTATCGCCGATACGTACGAGTGGGGTGACTGGGTGCCAATATTTTATTCACGAGTTACCAGGTGGCCTACAACGAACCTGACTTTACGACCGAGTCGAAGTTTTCATTTCCTTCATACACGTTGTCACCTTTGTTTGGATGCCACAGGTATATTCTCGTTTGATACGGAACGGGTTCATTGTAAGCCAGACCTTAATACAGATTTTTGATTTTTATAGGAGACCTAAGTTAGAAGATATCAGTAATTCTTTGCGGTATTTATGTGAAAACCGGCCAAGTGCAAGTCGGGCTCACTCACCGAGGGGTTCCCTATATCACATCGAACTTCGAAACATTATTCTTCGAATATTGTTACATTGACATTTCATCGAAGCCTTCATAGTGCGATGGCTTTGTTTATGCGACAGTTGGTTGGTTCGAAGTTTCATTACATACATCGATAATCTTCTTAATAAATAGAATATAGCTCTACCCGAAGATATGCCAATCTCAAGTAGGTACCACCTAACTTATTGATATGTGAGTAGTCAACAGTCAAAGTCAGCCAAAGTCTTAGAGCCGATTTTTTGATCCGTACTTATCTTTTGGTTAAATTAACTATTGTTAACTGTGCAACCAATAGTCAAAGTGACAGCGTCAAAGTGACGTAATCCTTGTAATATAACTATTGGTTAAGCTAACTTTTGTTCAAAAAACACATTTTGGCGATATTTGAGCGTTGGTTGCTTTATTAAACCATTAGTTAAGTTTAACTACGGATCATAGAACTGGCCCTTAGGGCCGATTTTTTGATCCGTAGTTAAACTGAACTAGTAGTTAAAAAAGTAACCAATGACGGTTAACTATAGTTAATTTAACAAAAGGGTAACCACGGATCAAAAAATCGGCCCTTAGTCACTCAATAAAACGCCGGTTTTTTACATTTTGTCACGGATTCTGATAACACTAAACATAATCACGGGTTTTAAGACTCTTTAAGGTCCTTATTGACAATCAACCTACCTAGTAATAGGTGAAGTGCGTCACACTCAACAGTAGGTTACCTACTTACTTATCTATCTACCTATCTACTTATTTTTAATTCGTATTTATTGCATGCTGTCGCTATAGAATTCAGTATTTATCGGCCATTAAAACAATCATTATTATTTTAATATCTGCGTAAAAGGCCAGTAGTAAATAGATTGGGAACTTTAACTCGAGTCGAGTTAAAGATCCCAATCTATTAAAAGATCGTAAAGATTGGAGTCTCTGATCCCTAACCGTTCGCATAGCTTGGAACCGCGGTTAGTCTCCGATTCCCTAACCGTTCGCACAACTTGAAGCTGCAGTTAGAGCCTCCTAAAAGTAATTCGATTCACAATAGATCTTATCACAGGTTCGGCAGCGCGGTTCGGCAGCGCGGTTCGGCAGCGCCGCAACTCGTCGCCTCGGATACAATGTTAGCATATTCTTACGTTGCGTGGTAAACATTCATCCAGCGAAAATTTAACAAAAAATAAAACGTTATGCAAACTCACCTGTGTATCGCGGCAAATGTTCCAAATACACTCACAAAAAATAATTACCATTTATTACTCCACTCAAGATACTAACACACGCAAAATAACATCGTTTTAAGGGAACTAGATGGTCTTGGCAAGAATTTTAGATTACATACATACATTGTGATATTATTTACCAAACAGTTTTGGTCTCTTTTTTACACAATTTGTACATAAAATATGATGATATTATGGTCTGACATGGTGCAAATTTAATGCTCCCGTTTACAGCCACACCAGATCGGGTGCTTTAATTCGGGCTGTATCCCTACACGAGGGCACTCACTTAAGCATCAAACTGTGGCACTACATCAATATAGTAGATACGAATAAATATGATGATATTATGGTCTGACATGGTGCAAATTTAATGCTCTCGTTTACAGCCACACCAGATCGGGTGCTATAATTTGGGCTGTATCCCTACACGAGGGCACTCACTTAAGCATCAAACTGTGGCACTACATCAATAAAGTAGATACGAATAAATATGATGATATTATGGTCTGACATGGTGCAAATTTAATGCTCTCGTTTACAGCCACACCAGATCGGGTGCTTTAATTCAGGCTGTATCCCTACACGAGGGCACTCACTTAAGCATCAAACTGTGGCACTACATCAATATAGTAGATACGAATAAATATGATGATATTATGGTCTGACATGGTGCAAATTGAATGCTCTCGTTTACAGCCACACCAGATCGGGTGCTATAATTCGGGCTGTATCCCTACACGAGGGCACTCACTTAAGCATCAAACTGTGGCACTACATCAATATTGTAGACAGGAATAAATATGATGATATTATGGTTTGACATGGTGCAAATTTAATGCTCTCGTTTACAGCCACACCAGATCGGGTGCTTTAATTCGGGCTGTATCCCTACACGAGGGCACTCACTTAAGCATCAAACTGTGGCACTACATCAATATAGTAGATACGAATAAATATGATGATATTATGGTCTGACATGGTGCAAATTTAATGCTCTCGTTTACAGCCACACCAGATAGGGTGCTTTAATTCAGGCTGTATCCCTACACGAGGGCACTCACTTAAGCATCAAACTGTAGCACTACATCAATATAGTAGATACGAATAAATATGATGATATTATGGTCTGACATGGTGCAAATTTAATGCTCTCGTTTACAGCCACACCAGATCGGGTGCTATAATTCGGGCTGTATCCCTACACGAGGGCACTCACTTAAGCATCAAACTGTGGCACTACCATCAATATAGTAGATACGAATAAATATGATGATATTATGGTCTGACATGGTGCAAATTTAATGCTCTCGTTTACAGCCACACCAGATCGGGTGCTATAATTCAGGCTGTATCCCTACACGAGGGCACTCACTTAAGCATCAAACTGTGGCACTACATCAATATAGTGGATACGAATAAATATGATGATATTATGGTCTGACATGGTGCAAATTTAATGCTCTCGTTTACAGCCACACCAGATCGGGTGCTTTAATTCAGGCTGTATCCCTACACGAGGGCACTCACTTAAGCATCAAACTGTGGCACTACATCAATATAGTAGATACGAATAAATATGATGATATTATGGTCTGACATGGTGCAAATTTAATGCTCTCGTTTACAGCCACACCAGATCGGGTGCTATAATTCGGGCTGTATCCCTACACGAGGGCACTCACTTAAGCATCAAACTGTGGCACTACATCAATATAGTAGATACGAATAAATATGATGATATTATGGTCTGACATGGTGCAAATTTAATGCTCTCGTTTACAGCCACACCAGATCGGGTGCTTTAATTCGGGCTGTATCCCTACACGAGGGCATTCACTTAAGCATCAAACTGTGGCACTACATCAATATAGTGGATACGAATAAATATGATGATATTATGGTCTGACATGGTGCAAATTTAATGCTCTCGTTTACAGCCACACCAGATCGGGTGCTTTAATTCAGGCTGTATCCCTACACGAGGGCACTCACTTAAGCATCAAACTGTGGCACTACATCAATATTGTAGACAGGAATAAATATGATGATATTATGGTCTGACATGGTGCAAATTTAATGCTCTCGTTTACAGCCACACCAGATCGGGTGCTATAATTCGGGCTGTATCCCTACACGAGGGCACTCACTTAAGCATCAAACTGTGGCACTACATCAATATAGTAGATACGAATAAATATGATGATATTATGGTTTGACATGGTGCAAATTTAATGCTCTCGTTTACAGCCACACCAGATCGGGTGCTTTAATTCGGGCTGTATCCCTACACGAGGGCACTCACTTAAGCATCAAACTGTGGCACTACATCATGAACCATGTTTTCTAAAATAAACATAATACAATAGAATAGTGCATGTGTACAATAGAATAGAAACTGATTGATAAATAAAGTAAAAACTGTTAGAATTACCTTCTTTTTTATAAGTTTTAGATATACACTTAAAACGAACCATCATTTTGAGTAGTTATCTAAGACCTTGAATGTAGAATTAATTTAATGAATGCACGACCACTGCACTGCTAGAATTATTCTCACAAATGAATAAAAGCCGATAGTCAGCATAATGTTCCCGGCGCGTGTAAGTCGAAAGATAAGGTGACTGCATACTGTACGGAATTGAGTTCGTGTTATAAAATACAAGTTGAGCGCAAGTACAAGGTTATATTTTTAGTATTTACAAACGAATAATTAATACGATATGTGTTTCTTACACGTAAACTATTATTGTTTTATAAAATAGTTTAGTTCTTTTATGTATGAAAGACAAATCAACCTCAAATTACAAATTATTTTCCTCTTTTTGAGTGTTATAATAGAGAAGTGGGGGATAATAAAAATATTTTGAATCAATAGAAGTAGGTAATGACTTTCAAATTATACATCAACTCATAGTAACCTTGCCACTTGTTATAAGTGCATTAAAAATGTTGCATTACCTGCTAAAATATCAACTACAAATTTGTATAAAATAGTAACAAGAAAGCTCGTAAACATTTTGACATATTAACCAGCTTGGTTGTGATATAAAAATATGCATATAAAATATTGGTTAACTAACACAGTGAAAACTGTCCTTTAGTAACGTACGGTAACACACAGAAATTATTATGCTTACCAATTACTTCCAGGCTCACTCGCACATTCAAACATTACCTGCTAACGCAGCGAGAATGGGTATTATCATTTTGTCACCGTACACTGTAAGCCAAAGAATTTGAACAAATTACATGGTAACTATTATTGTATGACTAACTGAAAAAGAAGTTACTGGGCAGTTGATTTTGATACAAATAAATAAAAAATATAATAATTCAAACATCCTCTAAACATTTAGTACTCTCAGTTGTACAAGGAAACAGAAATCTTACAAAACACAGTGAAATGTACTATAAGCTACCTCTTCTAATTAATATTTAGGTGAAAGACATTTGCCAAATGAGGTACCTATATGGTTGATGTACTTATCAACTACAATTTTTAATTACCAAAAAAAAAAAAAAAAAGCTTTCTACAATAAAACAAATAACCTTTTAAACCGTTTTCTTTGCTTTGAAGTGTACATGACGTATTCTTCATTGCGGATGGCTTCTATGTACACTATCCTAAATAGTAAATATCTGATTGTCACAATATGTTACCATCAGGCGAACCGTAAGCTTGTTTGCCACTATAAAAAAAAATATATGGTTTAGTAACTTTCAGACAAATACACATACACACATTATTAAATTATCATTTCAAGGAACTATAATTGTTATAAAATTTTTAGAATTCGATTCATTTTGTGTGGGATAAGTAAATAAAATAAATAAATAGATGCATAACCGACATGGCGTTTATATTTAAAATTTAAACTTCATTGGGTAGAGAATGTCTAGATGGCGGTGATTTTAATTTATTTTATGAATAACTCTAACAATTCAAGAATACGTTGTAACTTTCATTATAGTTACGTGTATTTGTTGATTTGTGTTAATTAGATGAACCATCATGTAAATAAATAAAATATTTAAAGCAGGCAAAACCACGCGCGGTGCGTAGTGTTCCCACATTATTTACCGCGGCAGTACCTAAATATTAAATCGCTGACGAGCGATTACCTAAAGCTAGAACTTTCGGTAAGTAATTCGAGATAATTGTTTGTTTCAATATTGCTGGTTGGCAATATTTGAATGTGTGCAAGTGACTTACAGTGTTACAGTTTTAATGTGTGATTGAAAATGTTTGTATATATAATGAGCGTCAATTATATAGATCACCATTATTTTCTGTGATCAATATCTGATCATCCACGCTTCGTGATATTTATTCTCCGAGGAACACAGCAAGCTGAGATAATGTTCGTGAGTTTATTTTTTATTATCTTTTATTTCAACTATTTGGTTTGGGCGGCTGCGTCAATGTTTATTTGTTTTGACAGGCATTTACTCCAGATAAATGTCGCGGTCTTCGCACATCGGACTAATCTTCTAGTAAGTACATGTTGTTATAAGAATGTTTTTTGTTTGCAGGTCTGCTTCAACTTCTGAATCCCGGAAGAGAGTTCTCGCTGAGGACCTTTACGTGTCCGAGTCGGAGTATAGCTCGGGTGTAGAAGATCCATGGTAAATATTTTGTCAAATTCTTAAAACTAAACACTGGTTAATTGAGGTATTATCAAATAATTACCTTAGTTTAGTTACTAACATATTGTTGTTTTTGTTACAGCCCGCCGATAAAGCAACGCAAAGCCAGTAAAAAGGCCAACGAGGAGAAGTCGAAGCCAATTAGAAAGTCGAAGTACGTATGTTTCCTCCTCACAATATTTTAAACATGTTACTTAGAAGATTTGTTAAGTAATCAATCTTATAGTGTATAGCTGAAATGCATTTTGAGAGTTGGATCTCACTGCACCGATTATTTGTACTATTGTAATCTGTAAGGTGTAGATAAACGCTATACTTCTTGCCTGTCTTTTTATCATAGTGTGTGATGGTATAACTAGTCTATCATTGTGCGGTTTCTCCTTGTTTATTCAAGATTTTTTATGCTAGAGGCGGGCAAACGAGCAAGCGGATCACCTGATGGATGGTAATCACCGCCGCACATAAAAATCTGCGAGATCGGAGAGGTCGCTGATGCGTTGCCGGCCTTTCAGAAAGATTTTAATTAAAATCTTAATGTCTATCATTAATTTACAGGAGCAGCAAGTCGAAGGCGAACAAAAACGCCAACGTCTTCGAAGAGTTGTTCGGAGACGCAGCCGAACCTACACCGCCGCCGCCACAATCAAAGTTGTGGTCATCATTATCTCGGCGTGTAGCGGGCGGCATCAGTCGACGGTCGATACTGCAGACGGGCGGTGAATTTTTTGTAGACCTCCGAGTATTCGACACGTCGACTATTATAGATCTGGACTCGCGGGACCGCTCCGACAAGTGGAGCGGTTGTTTGCGGATTCGCCTCACCCCGGAGGATCCGCTGTGGTCCACAATAAAAACTATATTTAAAGACAGCAGTCGGCTGTTCCAGGGTGAGGCGACATTTTACCCCGATAATAAGAAATAGTTTTATTAAACTATTTCTTATTATCGATTGATATTTTTAAGTTAACATTTTTTTTTTTTTCTGTTTAGCAAGTAGGTCACATAATCAGGTAGGTAGTTAATGTAACTTAGTAACAAGCACAATGGCTACATTGAGAACAATTTTTTGTTCAGTATGTCAAGCATCTATAATTAAAAAAGAATTTCCGGGACACTTGCGAAGCCTTGCCCACAAAAATAATACATTAATTAATTATGATGATGGAATTGAGACTGTTAATTCAGCTTTTAGAGGTCGTATAGTATCATATCGAATAACCCCCGACTGTGAATTCACTTCCAGCGGTGAGAAGTTGGCGATTACTTCACCTACTCACTTCATGCATTGTATTTCGTCTAAGTTACGGAAAGTGCTTGATTTGGCTATCGCGTCTCATATTAATATAAAGGTGAACTTTGAATTATTTGTTAAAGTTATTTTACCTAAAGACGATACGATGGAAATAAAATCATTTGCTACGGAAAATATTCCCATATTTTCGAACTATTCTTTTGACAACTTATTAGATAATATTTCAGGATTATTATGTAAAAAGATAGATGGATTTCAAGAAAAGGGGAGCGGGTGGTCTCTTTTGGATATACTTTATCTCGAATCTAATATAAACAAATATTCACCGCTCAGAGGTTCTAGCTATTTAGAATTGCCAAAAAAAATTAAATCAAAAAAGGCTTGCTTGAATATCAGAAACGAAGATGAATATTGTTTTGCTTGGACAGTTTTGAGTGCTTTATACCCAAAGGTGAAAAACGCCAGTCGAGTACAATCATATCCACACTTTAGCGATGTTTTGAATCTTGATAACATGCATTTTCCAGTTTCATTTAAAGACATTAAAATATTTGAGAAAAATAATCATGACATTAGCGTAAATGTTTATGGCTTAGACTACAAACAAAACATTGTTGGGCCATTGTATAAGACATTATTAAAAAAGAAAAATCACATCAATATGCTTCTGTTAGAAAATGGTATGAAATCACATTATTGTCTAATAAAAGATTTAACGAGATTAGTTCGAAGTCAGATTACAAAGCACCATGGAAAGTTGCACTTTTGTGATGAATGTTTATTGTTTTTTAAATCAAAACAAGATCAAGATAAACATATTTGTGGGGGTGTTGTTACGTTATTACCAGAAATTGGCAGTAAAATGCAATTTAAAAATTATCAATGTATGCAAAATGTTCCGTTCGTTATTTACGCGGATTTTGAGTCAATTTTGCAACCATGTAATGAGAGCAAAGGCGCGCACACATTAAAAACACAAAAACATCTACCGGCGGCGTTTGCTTATTACATTGTTTGTAATTATGATAATTCACTTAACCGATTAGTGACCTATCGAGGGACTGATTCTGCGTCACAGTTCGTAAATCAATTGGAAAAAGATGTAAAGCGTATTTATAGTGTTATTAAATCAGCATCTGAAAATCCGGTTCCAATAATTTATAGCGATAAAGAACGATCTAGTTTTGAAAAGGCAGAGTACTGTTATTTATGCGCTAATTTGCTGATAGGAGATAAAGTGCGGGACCACTGTCACTTCACAGGAAAATATCGTGGTGCCTGTCACTCTTACTGCAATATTCAGTTTAAAATACCTTCGTTTATACCAGTATTCTTCCATAATTTATCGGGTTACGACTGCCATTTATTCATCCGTGAACTAAGTAGTTTTCCGGGTGAAATTAAAGTTATTCCCAAAAACAAAGAGAATTACATATCCTTCACCAAGTTTATTCAATTTTCAACTAATAATTTTATTGCAGTGCGGTTTGTTGATTCCTTCAAATTTTTAGGGACAAGTATCGAACAATTAGCTAAAAATCTACAACAAACTGACTTTACACATTTACGTGCTTATTGTAACAATGAAAATGAATTATTGTTGTTAAGTAGAAAGGGAGTGTACCCATACGATTACATATCAAACTGGAAGGTATATGAAGAGGAGAACTTACCGTCCATAGACAAGTTTTATAATAATCTCTCTAATGAAGCTATTAGTCAGTCTGATTACGAACATGCAAAAAAGGTGTGGAAATGTTTTGATATAAAGAACTTAGGACAGTATACTGATCTATATGTAAAGAGCGATGTATTGATATTAAGTGATATATTTGAAAAGTTTCGTAAAACATGTAAAGTTAACTACAACTTAGATCCTGCTTTTTATCTCACTGCGCCAAGTCTCAGCTTCGATGCTATGTTACTAAAGACAAAAGTAAAATTGGACTTGCTTTCAGATTTAGAAATGATTAGAATGATACAAAAGGGAATTCGTGGGGGTATTTGTCTGTGTTCTAAAAGATATGCTAAATCAAATAACCAATATCAGCCTGACTACGACCCCTCGCTACCAAACAATTTTTTAATTTATATGGATTGTAATAATCTGTATGGTTTTGCAATGTGTAGTTTTCTGCCATACGCAGATTTTAAATTTCTGAGTAGTAGGGAATGTGAACAACTTGATATCACTAACATTCCCAATGACAGTGATTATGGTTATATTTTTGAAGTTGACTTATATTACCCAGAGAATTTGCATGACCTACATAACGATCTTCCATTTTGCGCACAAAATTATACACCTCCAGGTGCAAAAAATATAAAATTAATTCCTAATCTATTTCATAAATATAACTATGTCATCCATTATGCTCATTTAAAAACCTGTCTACGACATGGATTACACCTCAAAAAAAATCCATAAAGGAATATCATTCAAACAAAGCCCTTATTTAAAAGAATACATCGATTTAAATACACATTTGCGTCAAAGCACCGACTCCGCGTTTGAACAAGATTTTTTTAAATTATTGAACAATAGCATATTCGGAAAAACTCTCGAAGATACTGAGCGTAGAGTAGACGTAAAGTTAGTCACAAAGTGGAGAGATGAGCGAAATAAAACCAATAAATTTCATTCGGCAGAACAGCTCATATCTCGTCCTAACTTTCATAGTGCATCAATATTTGATGAAAATTTGGTGGCTGTTCAACTAAAACGAGAAAAAGTAGTTTTAAACAAACCTATATACATAGGATTTACAGTCTTAGAACTTTCCAAAAATCATATGTACGATTTTCATTATTCGGTCATGAAAAGGCACTACCAACACAATCTGTCTTTGTGCTATACTGATACCGATAGTCTTTTGTATTCAATACAGACGAATAATTTTTACTCAGACTTAAAACAACACTTTTTATCTTACTTTGATACAAGCAACTACAAAAAAGATAATCGTTTTGATATCATTCCTAAAAACAAAAAAGTTCCCGGTTTGTTTAAAGACGAGTTAGGAGGCAACATTTTGTTAGAATTTGTCGGATTACGCTCTAAACTTTACAGCATTAAAACGAGCAATAGTGAGATAAAAAAAGCAAAAGGAGTTAAAAAAAATGTTACCAAAAAACTACGGTTTTCTGATTATGTTAATGTATTGTCAACGGGTGATGAGATACGAGGTAGAAACGTTCTTTTTAGATCGATAAAACATGAAATTTTTACAACAGAACAAAACAAAGTTGCTTTATCAAGAAAAGACGATAAACGATTCATTACAAAAGATAATATTTGCACTGTATCCTGGGGACATTATAATATTACTGTTTAACTTTAAGTCTTAATGTAAATAGACTAATGCTATGTACACAGGACGTCACGTGGAGTTACTTTTGTTGGATTTTGGACCGTCCTTATATCCAAGACACGAGTGCTAGTTTAGCACTGCGGGGGGTAACTTAACTTGACGCCGTCTGTACATTAAACTGATAGTTTTATAAATAATGTAATGGTTACCTATAAGTGTCATACTTAGTACATTGTGTAAAACCTATTACTTCTTTTAAGAAATAAATTTGCTAAACAGAATACCTCTTTTTTATTTTCTTATCCACATCTCATATTATAATTATTTTATTTATTTTATGGTAACTAGATTGAAGGGGAAACAGTGTTAAAATGTTTAACACAATTTAGTAAGTCACCTCACATGAGAACTTGTTGCGACATGATTAAGTAAAATACTGTAGGTACACGTGACAAATTTACCTATAAAGTAATTAGATGCTCCACGTGTAGTAAATTTGTACAAGAAATATTTACACATTTGCAGTTTGTGCAATCCATCAAACATGCTGAAATGCAAACTTAGCGGTTTTGTATTACGCAGCTTTACATTTAATAACGTCATTTGGTTCGCGGTCCTGCTGCAGATCGTACGTTACCTACATCGATTGTAAGTATAATTATTTCTTGATTTCGATTTTAATAATTAAGAACTTCATTTAAAACAAGGTGTTTTCTAAATTTACTTTCTATTTGTTACAGAAAATGGATAATTCTTCTGACATTATGTTCAGTCAGTACGCCCAGGACCCACTGGAAAACTTCACACAACAATATCAAGAACTCTTGGAACGCCGACCGAAGAAGCAACCAAGAAAACTCAGCCTTGCAAAGAAGAAAACGAACGTTTCTAAGTCGTTCGTCTTATGCAAAGAGAAGCGTGGATTAAAATTAATCCAAATTAAAATTCTGGACTTGCCGAATGACCTCGCATCGATGAACACTTCTGAGGAAGACGATCAAGACGTGGAACTCAACGCCCAGTACGTGGTACAAGATTCTGTTGATGAAATTTTGGACCTTACGCACGTTTTAGTTAGGAAAATATCAAAGAGACTATGTGGTGACATTGTATAGTATAGTATAGTATAATGAATTAATTGTTAAATATTCTAATTAATGTTTATTTTAAATATTATCAAAATAAAATGTAAAACTAGGTACTTGTATATAAAGTATTAATAAGCAATTGATAATAAATGATTTCGATTGAAAACCGTCTTTAATTGTTTATCTAAAAAAGTTAATAAAACTACAGTAATATAAAATATGTTTTTATTAAATTTATTATAGATTTATGCTATTTTCAGAACACCATTTTTTAATACATAGTACATTTTTTAAAGCACAATATTGCTTATTTCTGTGAGTAAAACAATTAAATGAATTTATATCTTTACAGTACATTTCGCATATATTTTTTAGATTACATATACCCTTATCACTTATATCTAGAATATTTTCATGGTCACATAGATCTTTTACCCATTTTATTTTCTCTTTACCCTTCACAATAATTTTTAAATCTTTCAAATACGGTTTTATTATTCTTTGAAATTCTCTATAGTCAATGTGTCCTTCACTCCATCGGAATCCTCTGTTTCTTTCTACCCACCAAACATGCTTCTTTTCTTCGAGAGTTAAAGTCGAGAATGGATATGGAGGTTTTATCAAAAATTGTTGGGTATGCTCTTGAGTGCTTATAGCCAATTCCTTTACTAAAAAATCATTATTCCGATCTTTGAAGCCTTGCAAGTCCACAATGACCGTATAATCATTCATGATAATTTCTTTACAATATTACTTAACGGTTTGTATTCAAATATGCAATCGTTCAGTATTAAACAGTAGGCAGAAGTCTGATCGGGTATCTCAGCATCGGTTTCTATTTCCAAGCATACGTCGATACACCCCTTCAAGGCTTCGTGTTGGCGAGAACAGTCAACAACGAATAAGGGAGCAATGTCTTTAAACTCTTTCAAACCCAACAACGGCTCAGGTCGACGTCCGTAATAAGACTGTTGAAATCTTGCATATTGATCGTATATTAATGAATATTTATTTTCAGCGAAACTAATGTTTAAGTTTTCGTATGGATAGTAGGTTGAATTAAGGTAAACTTTTACGTCACGTACAGCGCAATGATCGAATTCCGCCATTGACATGGTGGCATTTTGTTTACGATTCGTTTGTAATGCAATCACAACCATTCGAGGTTTTTCAATCTGTGATGAAGTTTTAATAGACCAAGTATGTTTCCGGGTTTTAGGCATCAATGGATATTCGTACAGATCCCAATTACGAAATGCGACTGTTATCGCTCGATCTCTTTCTAAATGTTTTAACAAATTAATTCTTTCGCGGTCTGATACTTTGACATGCGGGACTCGCCAGACAATTTTATTTATTATTATGTCTTGAACAACTTCGCCAGCATTTAACTTTAAAGCATTAAGATTTGTGTTACTTCTTAAAAGAACTAATTCATGTTTACAATTCATAATGATTTTTTGGTAATCTTCTGCGAAACCTAACACTTTATTAAGTGGAATAGAAGCTGAAAATACACCATTGATTGTATTGGATATACCAGAAGGGGACCAACCCCAAACACTTGCACATTTAGACTCATTATCATTTAACGATAGATATGATTTTATTGTGGTTGTGATACCTGCATTTTTGATTCTATCTATTTCAATACCGTTTATTTCATAACGGATGTCTTGAAATAAAAATAAGGCAGGATTGTTAACAAAATGTACATTTGATACTCTTTCCTTTTCTTTTGTTGTACTGTTGTGTTTGTATACATCAGCTCTGCCCTCAATATACAAACTGCTGAGCGCAGGTAACACGTACAAATCTTGCTGATTAATCGGTATCCGTATTTCATCATTCTTGTTGAAACTTGTCACATATGGTTTGTATGAATGAAATTCAAAACTTTCAATGCTGTTGTCATGTGACGGAGATTGAGCGATATTTAAAACGTTCATTTTGTCAATCCAAGTATCTTTAAAAATGCTTTATTTTTTTTGGTCAGCTTCTTCTTAGGGCAATGTAGTGCTCTTTTGTGCGATGTTCTCCTTGAACTGATTTGATTTCGAGAGGTAGCAGAGGTTTTATTGAAATTTAACATTTTTTCCTGAAGTGTAAATACAGCTGGATCTCTTCACCACGTAAATTAATTTGTTTATTTTTTTCGTCTAACAATCTTATATTGATAGAACTTATTGAACTTTGATTGACAGGAAAGTAGATTAAGTTTTTAGGTATTTCTATTATTCGATAACCAGGTGGTACATTCGGCACAAATTCATAAATTATATGACTTGCTTCTCCGTTCACAAATGACCCGCTCACAATATCACATTCGATGCGTATTATGGTTGTTGGTAAAATGTTGACAGGATATTGAGATTCAGTTTTTATATTCGATTTTACAGCTTCAAGACCAAACCCCAAAATCTTACCAATCGAATCTGTTTTATCGAAATAAACATCTTCTGAACAATATATACATGTTTTTAAAGTATTGTTGTTAGCAGTTAATTTCAATGTAGCATTTTTTATGTTGCTCTGAAGATAATCACAAATATCTTGTAATTCATACGATCCTTCGGGTAGTTTTATCACTTCATCATTTCCATAATAAAATTTATTGTTTCTTTCATCTATATTGGGAATAGAGTTGAATGTAGAAAAATACAGAAGACCGCACTCATACTCCCCACTTAATTCTAATGTAGGAGAGTAGTTTGTTGTTGAATAAGCGTCTCTACCAGTTATCGACACAGTGAAAGACATGTTTATACTGAACACGATTCTTTATTTTATCCATTATTTAAATGCTTTTTCCAATAGTTTTTTAAAAAAGTTAAACAGAGATGACCACAATTTATAGCGTCAAACTTTTGATACCGTACAATATTATAACTAATTGACATGTTTCTTAAATAATTTCTTAATTCTAATGGGGGTTTTAAGTCGCCAAAACTATCAAAGTATTCACAGTAGTTGTTTTGTTTGATGTAGGCTACCCAGTGTGTTCCTGGACTATCAGAGCTATCCAAATTAAGTACAGCACATTCTATTTTTCTTGGCTTCAATGGAAGTGTATCTCTCATAAATACTCCCCGAAAATATGGAATGTCAGTAGCATGTTCTAATATATCTAAATCTGTTAGTGCACGTCTAGGCAGCCGTTTAACTAGTTTTTTGAAGGGTTCAAATATAAACCGGCACCCTTTTTATGAGGTTTAATGTACAATCCTTTGCCAAGAGCCACTGCTTCCATTGTTCTGTTATGACGTTCAGACTCTAGAAGACTTTTCTGAGCTGCTTTGGAGTCATTCACTGCTTTTGCTATACCGGCTGCTCCACCTGCCAAAGAACCCAAAGCCGACAAGCCTGCAAAGATTGGGATTAAAGGTAATAGTCCTCCACATTTTGGCAGAGGAATACAGCGCGGCAACTTGGTTCCTTTTTTATTTTTGAAGATTTTTTTTGCTGCAGCACATGCGTATTTAATAGCTGTGTGACTGCCTTTGGTTTTTAACTTTTTTAGTTGAGATTTAATTTTGTTAACAGCTGCCATAAATGAACGAGCACCCGTGCCAGCCTTGAGTTTAGCTTTCATAGCATTTTTGACTATCCATGATGCAACTTTTTCACCCTTTTTAGCATCTTTAGCTTTCAATCTTTTCCGAGCCATTTCCATAAGTTCTTTATCAGCCTTTCGTCGAACGTTTAAATCGTTGTCGTTGTAAGCAATATCGTGATACATACAAGCTTTGTCTAAATTATTTATACCTCTGTCTCCCCTTTTCAAACGTTTCTGTAGCTTTGTTCCAGGACCACAAAATTGATATCCAGGTAAATGTAGCTCGAACGGTAAATGGTTAATCACGCTGTCTATAATACCACTTCCCCCCTTCATTGATATCGTTAGAATGAATAGATTTGGATTAAAGTTATATTTATATGTTTTACAAAACAATCTCATTCCTGTCTATCCAACTGTTTTCTTCGTTGCTGAGGCCCAGCCATTTCACAAAATATTTATTACCTTTTCTTTTGATAATCTTCTCGATAAGGTAAATATCAGGATACTTAGTTTTTTGTAATTCGTACTCATAAAAAGTCCCTAATATAACCTGCTTATGCTTATCTTCCAAATGATAAGTTGGTGGGTTTGTATCATTTACCTTTACTACTGTAAATACTTCAGTTGACCAGTTGGGAGTATAACCTTTGTAAAAGTCTGCTTTAAATTTGCTAATACGTAAATGATCACCAACTTGAAACTTGGGTTTCAAGTGTTTTCGATTTCTGTACGCCTTACTAATATTACACAATACAACCTTTTCATTTGCCTTATTTACATCTTTGGGCTTAAATTTTGTTATGCGATGAATAGTGCTGTTATAGTTCTCTATCACAGTATTTAATAATTTACCCACCCATCGATAACAGCCGTATAAACTGAAAAGTTTGAAGATGTGTGATTTTAGAGTGCGTATGACTCGCTCTACGATAGATGCTTTCTTCACGGAGTAAGTAGAATAATGGTTTACATTATATTTTTGTAACAGTTGACCGAAGATATCATTATAAAACTCTTTGCCCAAATCTGTTTGCAAATATTTAGGTTTTCTAGATGAATTTTTAAATATCTGGTGCATAGCGTTGACAACACAGTTTTTTTCTTTCGATTTTAGGGAACTTGTCCATACATACTTTGACAATGTATCTATCACTACCAATATGTATTTGTAGCCTTTATTAAAGTTTGAATATTTTTGTAAATCTATGAGGTCGGCTTGCCAAAGATCATCGATTCCTTTTATAACTGTGCAACGACGTGGGAAATTTCTTCTGGCTGATTTGTGAAGTTCATCAATTATGTCCTTTTTGCTCATTTTTCTTTATTTTTACATGAATTAGATTATCTATTTCAGACTTTGAATAAAATGATTTATTCAAATAGTCTGTTGTAAAGGTTTCCAAATTCTTCAAATGTAATTTCAGTTCCAGCTTAATTTTCTCAACATCATTTCTTAATTCTTGAACCGTTTTGTCTAAATAAGCTTTGTTAACTGCTTCGTCGTCTTCAGTTGGATATGATAACCCTTTTAATTTAGAAGATTTTAAATCGTAGTGTCCGGTAACAGATTTCACCAATGTTTCATTGTAGTTTCCAATGTATTCTGTCAATCGTAAACGTTTATGGACATGATGACCAAATTTATCTATGTTCATTGCTGTCTTGATGGGTTGACTCTTAAAAGAAGACTACTCAATTTTCCAGGTTTCTTCTTTATATGTTCTACATTTATGATACCAGCTTCATGAAGTTCCGAAATAATTGCAATTATTTCGTTATTTACGCCAGTGTTACCTGCTTCCCAAGATGCAAGTAGTAACTTTAATCGTTCAACTAATTCGTTTGGATCATCCCAGTAAACTAGATCAGTATCTGATTTCACTGTCTTTAAAAGTGAAATTCCTTTACCTTGTGGAATACTTTCAACACTTGTAGTTGGATTTCTAGAGAATTTGAACAAAGGCTTAATTACATTCGTATATTTAAATCCTTTGTTGCTGTTAATGGGTTTTGATGATTCACAATTACGACGATGAGCATTGGTTTCTATTAGAAGTAATTTGTAATATTGTAAATCATCATCTGTTACTACATCTAAATTTGGTTTCTTTTTGAACAAAAGTTCTTTTAAGCCATCAGTTTTTTTGACAGTAAGTGTTCCTATTTTAAGAATACCACCGTCGTCATAGACACGAGTTTTCCCGAGTAATAATTTACCTCGTTCATTTCTGACTCCAAATGGAACATCTTTCATTACTTCAGACGATGTTGACCAAGACAGTGATTGATTTTTAAGACTTGGCGAGGACTGTAGAGATTTGAATGATCCTTCGCTAATGTTATGGTCTTCGGACGGTGACACAACAAGGGTTTTGTTGTAATTGTATTGCTCTTGTTCATCATCTTCATCTTCCTCACTAGCAGATTCATTATAATCTTCATCAGAGACAAACAATGACTGATTTTCGTCTTCAAATGACTGATTATTGTCATTTTTAATTTTTTTCATCACTGGTTCACAGTGTTCTTCTACCTTAAGAGGAGGGTCATATTTTTTATTTGTCAACAGTGTTAGAGGATCAACAATTGGTTTTAATATTGTTTCTAATGTTTTATTGTTTGTATTTTCAATATCTTTTATCATGGCAACTTTTCTTTTAACAGCTGCTGCTGATTTCACTATTTGTTCTTTAAGGTTTTTCTCCATTTCGAAGTATTCCGCTCGGTTTCAAACCATGAATGAGACTGGTTAATAGATAACACAACCGTCTTTTATGTATGTTCCTCTATCACTATGAAGGTATCAAAAGCCAATCGGTAACATCCGTTATTTTTGCCACAATCCTTATTAATAACAAGATAGCTGAATGGTTTATTCCAAACGGTTGAGCACATCTCACGGAATTGGGACCATGACATGTCTGATCCAACATGTTCTTCATAAACATGCTTCAAATTAATGTCATCTTGTTTAAATAGAATGACGAGATTAGAATTGTCCCGTACAAGTTGTTTTGGTATTTTCGTGTAAGTTTGATTGATGTAAAAACAATCTATATTTTTATGACGTCCCATGGCGAAATAATCTCTAATGTTGTTTTGATTCTCACAAGCAACGTCGTCGAAAATAATAATTGAATCAGGCAAAGCATCATGGGGGCTTAAAATTTCTCCATTATGATTGTATTTATTAAATGATGTTCCAGGTACCATATTCAAAACCTTTTCAAGATATAAATATTTAGGTTGATATAAAGACTTTGAATACACATAAAGGTTACGGAATCTTGGTCCATTTTTATGCAATAATAAACTTATTACTAAATTGGTTTTTCCACTATTAGATGGACCGCACACAATACAACGTATTGTACTTGGTAATAAATTTCCATGCCGTCGAGGGACATTAGATGATGCAGGACAGATGCAATCTAATTTAAGTGATTCTTTTTGTTTAACAAACTTCATGATTTCGGTTTCAGCGCGAGTGCAGTGTTGCATTAGTAACAATTGAATGAGCTAAACTTACAATATCATCGTTTTAAATGTACTTTCAGGAAGTACAATGCTAATAAATGTTCTGTTATCAATGGTTACTTTGATGCTGAGTTATTGGATTTTCTAATAATCAACTGAAGTTGCATAAGATACATCGGAGACTCTAAAGGAGGCTCTAACTGCAGCTTCAAGTTGTGCGAACGGTTAGGGAATCGGAGACTAACCGCGGTTCCAAGCTATGCGAACGGTTAGGGATCAGAGACTCCAATCTTTACGATCTTTTAATAGATTGGGATCTTTAACTCGACTCGAGTTAAAGTTCCCAATCTATTTACTACTAAGGCCCACACCTATCGTATATCAATTAGAATAGATTAATCATAGACCGATTCCAAAAACATCTGGTTAGATCTCCAGATTACTATTCATATCACGCAAAGCTATGGACAAATCACATGAGTTATAATAATGATATAGTTATGTCGAAGTAGTTGTCCAGTACATTTAATAAGTCCTACGTCATAAATACGTATTCGTCAAATCCGGTAATTCATAATCAAGTTAATTTACCTCGATTGCCGAACGCAATTTTGTCAAAAACTCGCGAAAATATTGTTATGTTTTCATAGGCTAAATATATAATAAAATATTGTTACCGATTCCCGTAGTGTCCGACTTGCACTTGGCCGTTTTTTTTTCATAAAGCTTGTTTATTTTAATATGAGATTACTGCACATCTAGGAAGAGTGGGGCGTGTCTTGGTGGATTGAACTATCTGAAATTTTTAGTTAAGTATTAGGTTCTGGAAACGTATGAAATGGGCATCAATCACGTCGATCGTAAAGTTTGAAACTTAATATTAAACCTTTCAAATTAAACACATTATTACCAAAAACAAATTTCATTTATTTTTTGATGTTATAATATATAACCCATACCAGTTTAAAAAGGTGCTCCCCTACCGGGAGCATTTGAGTGTAATGTAACGTTACAGATTTGAGCATTACATCAGTGAAAGAGGGGAACCGCAAATTACAAAGCGCACCTTGTAATGATACAGTATACTACATTATGCATCATATATATATTACATTTCTCGCGAATGATCTTAGTGAGGGAGCACCATCTAGTTTAAAATCCTAATACAGGATGTATCAGTGCAGTCACATCTTTTTAGCACATATTCTACTTTAGATCTACTTTTTTCTGAGAAGCTTTGGGAAATACGTATATTTAAAATCTACTTTTTGTACAAAGCTGAAATTTCTATACGGTCATTTTGTGTGGTAAAATAATATATTGTGTGAATTTCTAAAAAAATATCAGACAAAATATATGATAAACGACGAGTATTCTACCCATTTATCGATGCTATTATTCACTGATACACCCTGCATAACTAAATAAAAAACATATGTATATAAGGAATCCTATTATGCATATGGTAACATTCGTTTTTATATAATTGAATAAATGTTAGGCATCTTCGACAAATAAGTAAGTACCTAATAGGTAATACTTACATAGATTTATTATTTTTGGTTAAAAAAAAAGGCCATTCAAAATTATTTTTAAAATGTCATTGTATAAATGCTTTTAAGACAATTTATAAGTAGGCAACTACTAGGTACAACAAATATAAACTAAATCATACGACCGCCAAGGCATCTGTCTCATTCAGTTTTCTACGAAGATAAAAAACATATGTTTTCGTAATTTCGCTATACCAATATTCACCCATTCGTGAAAGACTTTAAATCCTAATTTTAAATTTGTGACAACCCTTTCTTGTTTGTCTAAATACAAGTGGCGGTATCGCCTAACTTCCAAGGCGTCGGCCTACTGTAAGAAGAAATGTTCTTCTTATACTGTGACATAACTATGTAATTATAATATAGTTCGACATATTAAAGCAATATGTTATCATTTTTCATATCGTTTCTATAACAGATGTGTGGGAGAACCGTTAAATATTTGCCTATGAAAAATAATGTATTCTTTTTATACACGGTGAGGATCCATCGAACTGAAAGCCAAAGACGTGTAATCGAGCACGACCCGAGATAAAAGACAGGAACTGGCGACTACTGTCTCATCTATAGAAAAATGTAGAACTATAGAGAAAGCTCAATAAATAGGGTAGCTGTTTTCGTGTCATATTAAAATTATCTATCTATAGCAAAATAATCGATAGTTCGGCAAAAATGGGTGCAATAAGGGTTTCTGTGAATAGGAAATTTGTTATACGTCGGTGTATTCCCAGTTTCCCCCAAATGCAAATTTTTGTTGCAGTTTCCCCTAAATTCAGAATTGAGGGAAACTGCAACAAAGAAAATCCCAGTTTCCCCCAAATTACCTATCATTAATTCAAATTTTGGAACTAAAATAAACTTCACTCATTAGGTAATAATTTAAATTTTTACAAGTTCTAAAACAAATATTTAATCCAAATCCATAGAATAATAGTGCCATGGGTAATTAAGAGTTTCACGGGGAATTTAGTCGTATGCGACCGATGAACCAATTAGAGTAGTAGGTACTATAGGTAGGTAGTAGTGTCACGGGAAATAAAGGTCCATTCCTTTGTTACTGTATGTAGCGATTCTTCTAAATTAACAGTTGTTACCTGTGACACTACTACACTGACTGGTTCATGGGACGCCTACAACTAAATTAACCGTTATACTCTTAATTACCCGTACATAGCACTAACTATTCTATGGATTTGGATTTAATATTTGTTTCTAAACTTGTAAAAAGTTTAATGAAAACGAAAATGACTTTTCTTCTGTATAGTACGTTTTATATTATCTCTATTTTGATTTTTTCAATGTTTAATATTAGAGTACCAGGAGGTACCTACCATCACTCGAAAGTCGTATCTTTGCTAAGACGAAAAATTTAGTTTTATAGTCTAAGAAAACAATTTTCACAAGTATATTATGCACCTTCTACCTACCTCCTTGAAATGTATGTTTTTTGGTACTTTGATGTTAAACCTTATAAATAAAACAATAAAATCAGTTATCGTAATACAAATAATGATGATATAATTCAGGCTCAGCAGGCATGCAGTCATAAAAAAAAAGGCATGAAGTAACTTTGTTCTATTATTTTCTGAAAAAAAAACTCGAAGTTTATTTTATTAAACTATTGAGTGAAGTTTATTTTAATTCCCAAATTAAATAATAGGTAATTTGGGGGAAACTGGGAATTTTTTGTTGCAGTTTCGGCCAATTATCAATTTGGGGCAAAATGCAACAAAAATCTGCAGTTTCTCCCATTTGGGGGAAACTGGGAATACACCTTTTTTTACCGATCATTCATCATTTTGATGCTGACTGCACCAAATGCCTTTAAATGCTGGTCTACATTACGCCAGACCATCTAAGGATCTGGACTTTGGACAGACATTTTTCTTCATTTGTTCATTCAATTTGCTTCATTCGCAAAGTTAGAGATACTTACACTCTATGTCTTACTAACTAGAATGCTATCCATAGGTTGGTAAAACAGTAACTCGAGTAATTGAAGTACCAACTCATATGAATAGCTAATTGACTTCACTTTACGAACATACATGAATTGTCGCAGGGAGTAGATTGCCACCGAGTGACTTTATATCTAAGTCTTTAGTTTACTTGTGATATACCTACTCGTATGAATACACAAATACTATACATACATTATGTGGATAACAATTTTACAGGTCCACTATTGTATCAATTCGTAACAAAACTGACGTAAACCCATGTAGGCAAGAAATTGTTGACTTGGATTCAACGTTGTAAATAGTTTACACATAGGTAAATCACCATATAAAAAGGGAAGCGTGTTCAGATATCCACTGATGATGAGTGTAACGTTCTTATTTGCGTTACTCACGCATTTTTAATCTTTATTACAAAAGTCTTCATTCAAACTTCAAAACCGCGCTACTACTTAGGGGTTGAAAGTTCAAAAGTCACTTTTTTATTCAAAACCCATTCCCAAGCATTAATTTTTATTTCTTTCTTTACTAATAATTAGCAAACCCCGATACTGCATTTCACCCCTTTAAAGGGTGATTTTCCATAAACGTTCAATTTTTCACATTATTAACAACAAAGATGGCGGACTTTCATACTAACTTCTAACCGCCTTTTTACCCCCTTAAGGATTAAATTTTTAAAAATTTCTTCTTTCTGCCACACTCAGCATAACGGGGAATCAAAATTTTATAAGAGAATCGTCAATCAAAAGTTTTGTTAAAAAAAAGAGATTTAGAGTTCAAATAATTTAGAGACAAGAAGTTCAAAGTTCGTTTAAAGTTGACTTGAATGAAAACATAGGTGTTATTTTTGTACGAAGGAAAATTGCACTCATCGTAACGTACAACGCACCAATTAATAAGTATTCAACCCGAAAACCAGTACTAAAACATTTATTAAGTAATATAGTAAACATTATCGAGTAAGAGTATAAGTAACTGCTTAACATTGATAAATTTGGAAAATAGTCAAAACGAGGCCTCTCTCTTTTAATTTACAAAAGTACTTACATATAATTAATAAAATCTCTATTGTTCTTATATACACATTAGATTAAGATACATAATAATATACAGAAACCTAAATAGCCTAAGTCTATGAGCGCTGAGGATGTATAAAGTTTTTGTAACAGAATTTACTTAAAGCCTGCTTAGATATTGTTTGGTAAACAAAATAAATATTCAGACATAAGCATTGTGTATTATAACCACCGTTGATATAGGATATAAATAAATAATAATAAATATTTTACAACATCACATACATTGATCTGACTCCGAGATAGGTAGCTCAAGCACCTGTGTCACGGATATCAGAATCAACAGTGGGATTACAAATATATACATATAATACATACTTATAATGTATAGAAAACAGCCAGACTAATATAAACAGACATCTTCATGCACACAAATGTTTGTGTTGTGCGGGGATCGAACCCGCAACATTTGGAAATAAGACAGCGTTCAGTACCACTGTTCCAAACGGGTCGTCATAAATAAAATATATATGTATAACAGATCTAAAAAGTTATCTGCTACTAACTGCGAAGACTTGACTTCTAAAATAAATTGCTGTTACAATAACTAACATACGGTCAGCAAAATTGACTTCATCACGCGACTTCTCGTCATAGGGAGTAGTGTCATCGGGTCACAATTGAATATAAAGTACTCACTTAACCTATTTCATACATGACTAATATTATATACTACTAAATATAAGCACCATAGACAAAACAATTAGGATATCACGTTTAAAATAGGTATAATTACTAAACAAATCCAAAATAAATTCCTAAAAAATCTTTTATAAAAAAAAATATTACTACAAAATTGATTTGAGCTAAATACGTATAATGCCTTCTTAATTTTATAAAAATGTAAATTACGTGCAAAATTAAATGCATACCACAACATTAGTTGCCGATGACATAAGAAACAATAAAAAATATGTATAAAAATTCCTCTCAATTATTTTAAGAGGTGATTAACCCACGTATGTACAGCGACACATCAAAGTAGTGCACATATGTCATCAATCGATTTTAACCATATTGTTAAGCACGTTCGGGTCAATATCAATTGAAGGACCAATTTAGAGTAACCTGATGTGTGGCTGTTTCTACCTATAAATCATAAAAACTTAAAAATATAACAACATCGTCAAAAATATTACTAAGTGTTTAAGCTATTTTTATATCATATTCTGTTATTTGTTTTCAATTCAATACCGTGGGGTATTAACGGTTTCAATAGAACAGTCAATCTCAGAAATACAAGGACGAAGTGGTCAAAAGCTTCTTAATTTTAAATAGAGCTTTAAGTTGACCCAAGTTTTAATACCACGTGACTTGCGCAGTACCATTTTTTCGTATATAATTATTGTCCAAATTATGCCTCGAGCTGTAACTGCCATCAATAGGATCAGGGTTGCTAAAAAATAGGCAGGCTTTATAAAAGCAGCCGGACACGCTATTAAAAATCTTCTCTTAGATCCCCCCTCCTCTTATTGGGGAGACCCAAGATGATGATTGGGGAGTTCCTCACAGGACAGGCTTAGCCTAGTGAGAGGACCAGCTTAGTGTAATAGTAGTAAAAATGTGTAATGGTATGTAATAAAAGATTTTACTTACTTACTTTTTACCCTTAATAAGTCATAGGACTATTATTTCCCATCTCGGGATTGCCTACAATCAATACTTTTTCTATGTTATTCTTAAAAATATAATAAAGTAAATGGAACGTATTTTTATCTACTTCTTTCTAAGCTTCAACTGTCAATGTTATAAGTCAATCAAAGTAAAAAGTTCAATAAAGGAAGTCTCGTTTATTGAACTTTTTTTTTCTATTGTCCCTTTTTTTGAAATGAGTTGATGATTCATTAAATATTATTACTTTTCTGTCACAAGAAATCGCCCCAAGATAGGATAACAGAAAACCCATTGACATCGGATGATATTGAGTCTGCCATATTTAATTGCATAATTTGCAGTTTTCTATTGAAACTAACTTTAACTACCCACTTATATCCATCGTCTATGAGAATACCATCAGCAGTACTGATTGACTGACACAACTGTTAAAACTAAAAAAGCTGAAAGTGCTACATATGTTACAAAATGTTTGGCAGATTCTAAAATAAAGGCAGTTAAATGTACGGTAAAGAGAATAAAAAGGTTCGTCATCTTAAGGTAAATTTTCGCTTGCACGGCAAGAATCAGATATACCAACATACTGTTTTAAAAATATTTGTCAACCTTCTTTAAAATTTCTTGACAACAAAAGGAATCAATTTTGCTACAAGCAAATCTGAACTTTCTGATCTACAGTTAAGTACGATTTTCTGTGCAACAGGTATTAAGTGGTCATATCACGAATTCATTTGAAAACTGACGAACCTTTTCGTTCCTTGACTTTACACGTGCATAAGTATACCACCTCATTCAAATTACAACCTTATTATCCCGCCTTAAGAGTCTAGTCGTTCACATTTCATTGCAGGCGACTGTACTATGATTTATAACATGGAACTTGAAAACGCGCGCTTTAAACGAAATATGCCACTTTCGGAAAAAATAGAGTGTAAAAGAGATCCAACCGGGCATCTCTAAACACCCCTATTTTTATTTTAAATGTTATTAAATAACATGCGCATGTCAATAGTTGCGCTACCTGCTATACTGCAGCTAAAATCAATTAGGAAAGCCTCATTGATTTCAGCTGGAGTATAGTAGGTAATACAACGATTGAATATTTAGGGAGTAACAGCAGTTTCAAATTTAAAATAATCTTCTTCTTCATCTTAGCGTGTAATTCCCGGTTGCGTTCAAAGATGTCGCTTTGGAGCCCAGGGTACGCTTAGACCATGATTCAGGATTTGGGGGGGTCTGGTAATTACAATGAAGCAACTGCCGTCTGACCTTCGCAACCACAGGGGAACCAGACCAACTGAATCATGTTTACAAGTTTCTAAAACTTTTTTCCGAAACGTGCAGTTTTCCCTCACCGCCAACCAGATGGTTAGAAATACGCACCTAAATTTGAAAAAGTGGAAGGGGCGTTCGTATCCATTGAGCTACAGCTAAAATAATAAGAACACATTTCCAAAGAGTGAATTAATCCAGCCCTAAGTTTTTTAATATTTTTAGTCGCGCAGCGCCGGCGCGGCTTTAGGCCGTCGTACCAGCTAGTCAAGATGTTCCAAATCCAACAAGTGCGCGAAAAAGAACATTCCTGTTCGTTTACAGTGCGCGGAAAAGATCATTCCTGTCCGCCAAAACTTTCTTAAACATAGAAAACACTGCCTTTAAGTGCACATAAAGACGAACCAAGTCGTCATTTTCGAATAGATGTGATGAAATAATTATTTACATGAGATCATGTTAAGACATTTACATTAGATAGTTAGTTAATGAGAACAGTTTTATTTATATACACTCAGCGGCAGGAAAATCTGGCCAATGGGCTTTTTTTCATATAAACATGCTCGCTTTTACGTCTCATAATATGGGAAAATATTTGCGTCTCCCCCATTATTTTCACGTCAATCAAGAGACCAAACTCCTAATAAATAAAATCACATTTAAAAAGTTGTAAAAATACGCAAAATTTTCTCAAAAAGGGAGAACCATAAGTACCCATTTACGGCGACCGATCGTTATAAAGATCGTTAATTACATTAAAAGTACCTGGAGGGTACACGATATTTTATGAACAGATAACTGACGGTTATTGTTTGTGAATTTAGTAGTGGTAGTTTGACAGTGATTTGGCGCGTACATAACAGTCATAATAACACTTATTTATTGTGTATTTGCGTATAATTTCATAGTAGCCGAATTAATTTACATTATGTCATTAAAACGGTAAGTTTTTTAGTGGTAGTTATTGAATGAAGTGCATAATATATAATTAAATTGTGGAAAAAAATGCCTTTTACTTCGTTTTGTTTTTATAAAATGCGATGATTGATCGTTATAACGATCGGTAGTAATTTGGTTATGTATTTTCGTCTTTCAGACTAAAGCGTTAACCATTATGTCTCAATGTAATAATTGACGAATTTGAGCGATTAGATGATGGTTCTCCATTTCCAAAAAGTGTGACCATATTACCTCCGGATACAGAGAATGCAGACATTACAGATGAAGATTCTGGCAAATCTCCTAAGTATGATATTTTATTATTGTCTATCTATGTCAATGTTTACGCATTTGTCATCCGTTTACCGACATGTTATACTTATTTATATATTTTCGGATCACTAAAGAAAACCTAATTTACGACCGAACTTCAGAACTATTTACATCCAATTCAACTTCAAATGTTGGCGGCCAGTCCGCCGTTCCTTTCGTAGAACCTAGTTACGGTAGCTAAAACTCAAAAATATAACTTGACGACCCACCGTACTCCAATTGATCGACCACAAGTGCAAGAAAATTGTATCCCGAAATTCCTTCAAAGACCCTTATATATTTTTTTCTTTTTTTTTTAAATAAATAATATTTCACAACATCACATACATTGATCTGACTCTGAGATAGGTAGCTCAAGCACCTGTGTTACGGATATCAGAATCAACAGTGGGATTACAAATATATACATATAATACTTTTCTTTTGTAAATACATACTTATAATGCATAGTACACAACACCCAGACCAATACAAACAAACATGTTCATGCACACAAATGTTTGTACTGTGCGGGGATCAAACCCGCAACCCTTGAATCAGAGGCAGCGTTCACTACCACTGTTCCAATTGGGTCGTCTATATTATTTTGAATGTATGTTTGATGACGGCGAAGATACATGTTTTGGAACAAATCTTCATACACTGTTTTCAGTATTGTGCACAATACCATGTCAAGGGAGAGGTTTACATTTATCATGACTCACATACATTGTTGTGGCAATAAATAAATATTTACCGAAAGCGACAAATTTGCAAGTAAAGTTCATTCGACTGACCGGATGGCGCAATTGGTAGTGACCCTGCCTCTTACGCCAAAGGTCGTGGGTTCAATCCCCAACCTGTACAAACATTCGTGCGATGAACAGTTGTGTTTGTTCGGTGTCTGGGTGTAATGTATGTATTTAAGTATATATTTGTGTTCCTCTGTTGTCTGATATTTGTAGCACAAGTGCTTAAGCTACTTAGTACGGAATCAGGTCAACGTATGAGATGTTGTGAGAATTATTATTATTATATTGTTGTGAGAATTATTTGCACCCTAAAATATATTTTCAAAGTTATCATACGCCTGCATAACTACTATTATATATATCATTTTCATAATAGTTATTGTGTTTATTTTTAACAAAATAATATGATTCCTAATTTTTCATTTGTATGACCGTTAACGTAACCGCCTGTTACTACTGATCTTTATAACGATCACCATTTTCCGAGATTTCCAGAAAACCCAGACTTATTTTAGTATTTTTACGTGTTACACATATGCACCAGGGTAACAATATCAAAAAAATACCGAGATTGGTGACAAAAAATAGTTTCAGTAACAACTGGGTCATGTCCCATATAACGTTATATGGGGCGTAGAGTTCGGTTCATTGTTTCAATTTCAAGGGTTTTTTACAATTTTCGAAAATGTGAGTTTATTTATTAGGCGTTTGCGCTTTTCATTGACGTAAAACTCATAGGAGAGACGCAAATAGTTTCTCATATATGAGACGTTAAAGTGAGCGCGTTTGTATGAGATAAGCCCAGTGGCCCGATTTCCCTGCCGCTGAGTGTAGTTAGGTATTCATTGTAAGACTTCTATTTATTTGATTTTTGAATTTTATATTTTTTTATATTTATATATATCTGTATGTATTTGTCTTACATATCTTACAAGAGAACAGGTCTACAAAACTATCAGCATGCCGGTTTAGCCTTAAGAGCTACATACGCAGGAGTTACAAGTCAACAAGATGAATATGTTGCAGTGGATAAGTGGTTTTACACGGAAAGTCCGCGTCTCACAAACGTGGTTGGCTTCATGCCCGTCACATAATAGACAAACTGCAGGAAAGTCACCTACACAGGTACGGCTCGGTGCTTCGGAAACCAAATAGTTACCCAGTAGAAGGGATGTATTATGCGAATGACCGTGTGGAGTTAAGGAGAAGTAGCAGTCTAGTGGACCCCGGGCTTTGAAACAACGGTGACACATTCGAGCGCAGACAAGCAGAGATGACAATGACTATGTATATCTAAGGGACCTCGCCCGTGGCGACTTTTTGTAGCGGTGCAGTAGCGATGCTGTCGCGCGACAGCATCGATACAGCCGCGAAGCGGCCGCTAGCTGTGTGTCCTGGCTCAGCTTAAGACGCGATACAAACGCGATACTGTCGCGCTTCTGTCTCGATGCAAACGCGATTCAGTAACGGCACCTGCGATCAAAGATGGTCTCCGTTGAAGCCACATTAGTAATAAATCCTTAACAGTTGCCCTGAAGCACAACTCCAGTGCAACTGTTAAGGACTCCACTCATGCGCCACCCTCCCTCCGTTCTTCCGCCGATGTCGACCGACACAGTCGCGCGTTTGCATCGATACAGTCGCAATGCAGTAGCGCGTTGCAAACGCGACTAACACGGGTTAGTAGCGATGCTGTCGTACGTTTAGTAAACGCGCGTTTGCATCGCTACAAAAAGTCGCCGTGGGCGAGGGGCCTAACACAAACTCTAAAGCCATGAAGAATAGTAATTCTCAGACTACATATAGCCACAAAAAACTGCTTTAAGTAAGACTCACATGGCAACCGAATCTATTCATGGAACGCCTAGTAATCTTTCGGAATCAGTTCTTCTAAATTAGAAGTGTTCGTGACAAAATGTGGCCATTCTTTGATAATATCATAAAGCTTGTCACCGGGGCTAAGAGTAGACATAAGCTGCCTATGAGCGAATAATTTGTAGTCCTTTGCAATTTTACCACTCTGCACACCTAATTTGATAAGTTTTTGACAGGCCTCGAGTTGCTTTTGCGGCGGCACCTCGTTGTTGAAAGTGCCTATGAAGCCAATGCCGATGCTGTACCGGTTGTAGCCGAGGGTGTGGGCGCCGATGTAGTCCCACCCGCGGCCAAAGTACGCAGACCCGTCGCCTGCCACCATGAAGTTGTAACCGATGTCATCCCATTCTTTAGACTCGATGTGGAACATTTGTATGAGACGAACTCTAAGCACGCATTGACTCTGAAATCACCATTAACAAACAGTTCAATCAACTTATGAGAATCAACTCTAAACTCAATTCAATAGGGAATATGCATAATGTTTCATTGACATCAATGGTCACGGTCGCGGTCCGTATTCTATGGTATTTTTACTTGACTCGCAACAAGGTGTTTTAGTAAGTGCTGTAATCTGTAAATACATTCATTGACACATAGTAACTTTTCTAAATTGGTTCTAATGATGGAGTAGTATTTTGCAATACATAAAAAGTAGGTATGCGTATTCCCAATTTTCCACTTTATACAAACGCTATCCTGTCTCAACGAACCTGGTTATAGCACCCTTCCGTTGCAGTATGCGTGATGACCACCCATGGAACTGGCTGTCTTAATTTGGGAAGTTCCGTTTCAACAGGCTGAGCGAGCCAATCAGTACGCGACACTATCCTTAGGTGGTTTGGTGATATTAACAATGGATCATCTGAAAACATTATTTTGTTAAATTAATTGTATAACGGATCATAGTTCGATTTTGGTATCGAACAAAGTAAGGTCAGGAGTCGGTGGGTGCGTTCGTTCAAAAATCAACTAATTTAGGTATCTGGTGTCGATGGGTCCTATTTACACTCGGCATCATAAAATCGCACCTCCGGAAACTTTTAAGTCTTATTAACCCTTACATATAGAACATGTACTATACTGATATCGGTGGGATTTAAAAGATTAATAAATAAGCTTAAATTTAAAAATAATTTCATTTAATTAAAAAATAACTTGACAGCACAAATGTCACACATGTAAAAAGGGAAAACAATTTTTGGTCACGAAATGGGTCACTAAATGCGCTATCTTTTAAGGATATAAAAGGCTTTTGTTTTGCAGGAGGTCACTCGACTTCCTACTGTTGAAGAGGATACACAGAAAAACTTTTTAATCAAAAAACAAGCTTGAAGATGGATACAAATGCTGTTGAAGCCACCCAAGTGACTACACTGCTGCAATCAGGGATGCGACAGTGTGATGTTGCTCGGCAACGTAAGTGTACCAGTGTTTTCTGGGGACCGGTGACTACGTCCGGAGACATGGTTCTGGTAGACGTCGTTGCACCTCAGAGAGAGATGATCGATACATAGTGTAAACATCTTTGAGAAATTGGTTCTCCAATGCTGTTGAGGTACAGCAGCGGAGATGCTGCTCGCAGAACGTCTGTAAGCGTTTCTACCATTAGAAGAAGACCAAAGGAAAAAAGGATAGCAGCTCGGTCCAAAATTGACTGCAGCGCTTCGACAAGCCCATCTACAGTTTGCTCGCGAACATCTTAATTGGACACTTAACCAATGGAGAGCTGTTCTCTTCTCGGATGAGACAAGAGTATGTCTTTTCTGCATCGACAGGCGCAGAAGAGTGTACAGAAGGCAGGGGGAGGCACGGTTTGCACAAGCTTGCATTCAGGAAACGGTAGAATATGGCGGTGGTTTCTGTATGTTCTGGGGCGGTATGTTAGCCGACGGCAAAACCGAACTTGTTTGCGTCTCACAAACTGGAGGTGCTCGCGGGCAAGGGTAATTGACTGCTCACTGGTACGATTGATCACAGTGATCCTGGAAAGACATGTGGTCCCCTTTGCTGGTTTTGTAGGCAAGGGGTTCACATTAATGCATCATAAAGCTCGCGCTCACACTGCAGGTATTGCACATGACTATCTTCAAGAGGTTGGGATCTCTGTAATGCAGTGGCCAGCGAGAAGTCCAGACCTGAACCATTTAAAACGCAAGGTTCGATCTCGTGATTCCGCTCCTACGACTCTCCCGGAGCTTAAAGAGGCGTTAATTGAAGAATGGGCTAGTATGTCCCAAGAAGAGATCATGAAATTGGTAAGCTCTATGAAAGACCGTATGGAGGCGGTCATCAGGGCATTCTGAATGTTTTTTGTGGGATGTTATCTGTTTTTAATAAACGCTTAACCAAGGATTTTGAATAAACCGATTTTCAATATGTATTGTTAAATTTTGGTATACTCCTATGTATCAATTAATTACAAACAACACGATTAGTATTTGGAGTATTTTTTTTCCAAAGGTGCGATTTTTTTGAGGCCGAGTGTATAAGGGTCAAAGTAACAATTTGGTGATTTTGAGTTTTTCATGGAAAATGCATCGTATTATTACAATCTATCTGATGAACTAAAAACAGTAATTTCTGTACAGAAATACGTTTTATTATCAGAGTACGGCCAATGTCGCATAAATTTGCATACAATGGCCAATAGGCAGTTTGCGACATATAAGGTATACGGGAATTTCCCATGTCACGAACTAACGTTTATGTAATTTATTCCTTGAAATTTAAGCTATACAAGTACAACGGCCAATGTAGCTGTATATTTATTATTACAATAATTAACCAAAACAACCCATCCACCCCGCAAGGTTTCAAAAATTGCGGTCTTATTACCCTTAAAATTATTCCAAAAAGAAACTTCACGAGCATCTACCTTAAAATTGTGATTTTGCACTGTGATCCTTATATATTAGGACCCAACGATGTAAAGATCATGTGCTAAAGATATTTAGGTGTAAATTTTATTTTGACTTAAAATAAGCCGGTAATTTAATTTGGTCCAATTATGTTCACAGGCGCTTTTAGTATAAAATCGTAAAATAAGATAAAAATCAATGCTATGTTCTTTTATGGCATGTTTGTGTTATTATAACTTGGATTTTATTTCGATTCTGCCAACTGCCTTTCCTGTTCTACAACTAGTGTGTGTTTCCGTAAGAGTCGAGACACCAAGTCACTCTACGGATCACTTTACGCATCTCTGTTCTTTGGTTGCATTCTGGCGCTTTATTCGTTTTTAAAGACGGTAGAACAGCAAAATTTGCTTACATTATTGTTACTTTAAAAATCTAAATACCCGAAAAGCTTGGAATACCCAGGTTTTAATGTTTGAAGGCCGAAAACTGTCCCGTCCGTGTAAGTCCGGGGAATCACTGTTACGAAATGAAGTTATATCATATAAACATCTCGACCAATGTAGGTATGTCTTATATCAAACATTACATTAGGGGTTAAAGTATTTAATTGCCGATTTGTATGACGATATTCTTAGATATGTTTTCCATAATAACATTGTTTTTATTTACAAAGGATAGTTATTTTAGTAATTAGTAGTAACACAGTTAATTATAGAATAGTAGCATTAATAGTTTAATGCTACTACTTCATAAATAATTGTGCTCTAATGGACATCTATAAGGAATATATAGGATATATTTTCAGCAAAAAAATATTTTGTCATAAAAACGTTATTATTGATAAAAACGTCAATTCTACCAAACAAAAAAGGATCATTTACAAGTTTTTTTTGCATTAAGATACAATAATACCTATTCACTATTTGATATTAACTTTAAAATATAGTGTTAAATTAAAATAAAACTATAGTATGATGACTTTTTTCCTATCAAAGAAATTATACATGTTATTGTGTCAAGAAAATAAGGCAACTTCATACTTTAACCACTATTATTATGGAAACTATGTTTGGTCCAGTGGTAAATACGACAAAGATGCAGCTCACGTTCGCCCATTTGTTTATTTATATACCAAGACAAATATCATATTTTTTGTGTATATTAGGTTAAATAGTAGATGCATGGAAAGCAGCATGCCCACCCATGAGAACTATTACTTTAAATATTTAACCAGTTTCCATTACAATAACATACTTCTTCCAAATGGTTGTGTGTACTATGACATTTAAACAATATCACTGGTAATACATAATAAGCAGTTTTTGTCCACTATATAATACATACTGTGACATGCTAGTCTTTGAGTTGAGCTACGATAATTATAGTCAGTCATATATCAATGTAGTTAGATATCAAATCTGATTTTAACTTTTAAAATTGAAGCTAAACTCAAATTCGTTTGACTTTATCTTGTATTATTATAACTTAACTTAGATAAATGATATGCATAGCTTTTACAACGTAAATTTACTTGAAAAAGTGGAAGCTTACGGATAAATTTTATGTTTCTTACACACAAATACACTCTTGCGCAGATTCAGCTGAACATCCTGTGATTTCACTCAAAAGTACCCACATCAGATAATATTTCCAAAATAATGAAATGAGTTAATTCATATACAGCTCGATAATAGGTTTAATTTATTTTTTTTTAAATCGGACAATTTTCTTAGTTAAATAATAATTATAATCCAAAAATATAATTCTCATGGCTTTATTATTTTAATAAAAATATATTGATTTATAAACCAACAGTTTTTAGCAATGCATATTATTTACCCTTGTGCTGTGCTCTATGATAAATTAAGGTCTTTAAAAAGGCCGTTTTCTGTGGATATTTTCTGAGATTTCTAAAATATTTTTTTCAGAAAATATCCATGTTTGTTTAAAAGGTTACGAATGATGAAAAAAACGTCATTCTACCCAGCAAAAAACATTCACTATCGAAAAATTTTAACTGTTTCAAGAATACGAAAAATGTGAGTTGCATTTAAAATAAATCTTAGAAATGGGGTTAGAAACTATATAAATAAAAATAGAATACAAGGCGTCCCCCAGACAGACAGTAAATCCATGTCAACCAGAATAAAGCAACACGCTACCTTATAATAACAGACTAAAAAAATATAAAATCTGTTTTTAGAAATTACATGGATTTTTTGTTACTCGGCAAAATGTAGGTTCATATTTAATTTATTCAGTTTGTGTGGATTTATAAGGTCTTGTACAAATCTTCAAATTTTTCAAATATATTTTTTTAATACTATCCTGAAAGTGCTTCTTAAATTATAATCCAAATGTTTAAAACTTTGCCCAGTTTTAACTGATTGGCGAGTTACATCAAATTTGGTGTAACTATTTATTAAGTGTCTCATCAACCTTCCCTTATTCGAATCCACGCGCGGTCATCAGCATACATCAGCACCCACGGAGGTTGCTCATTAGGATTTTCGATGCTGTCTGACTGAACATTGAATATCACACTAAAAAGAAATGGACTGAGGATGGAACCCTGGTGTACTCCGACAATTATGGGTAAGGGTTTTTCAAATAAAACTGTGTACTGTGTATACCTATATTTTTTTTTAGTATTTTCTGAAAACAAATTAGCCTGTAGCTTGATTCCGGCTGAATGTGGATTTCTGGGACACCCTATACAGTACCTAACGTTTTGGTTATTAAAAGAGTTATAAATCTTGTTGTGTCTAGAAAAAGGGGCAATTCTACAAGTAAAAACCTATTATTAAATCATACCTTTCATAACAGTAGGCTCAATGCTAGCATTGAATTCACCCTGCGGATAGTCTAAAATAGGTTGCTCTTGGAAACCATTTGCCTGATATGTTTTTTTAACACCATTCGTATTTCGTGTTGTTGTTAGTAGCGAATATATCATTAACATTATTGTTATTGACACCACAATGATTGTGAATAAAATTATTTGAAAATTGTCATAACGCATCCCCACCACCTTGGTGTATTCTGAAATAAGAGAAATATCGAAAAAATTAAAAGATCATTTTGAAAAAAGTAAAATCATTCGGTGGGATAAGCTATAAGATATCCTAATGATTTAAAAGTGTATCGCCGACTTCAAGGCTATGTTACTAGAGAAACTGTTGTAATAAGAATAAAGAATAAGAATAAGAAATAATTTGCAATGTCATGCTTTGTAAAAGTATGACATTGCAAAAGTGAAGTAAATAAAGCCAATACACCTTACAATAATCACTAAACAGATATACTTTTGTCATTATCATCACAGTAATGACCAATCACCCACATTTATATATCTAATGGATCAACTGTTTTTTTAAATACTACAACATCCCATACATTGACCTGATTCTGTCCTAAGTAGCATAAGTAATAGAGGAATTACAAATATATACTACACTCAGCCACTAAACAAACACAAGTGTTCATCACATGAGTGTCTGTCCAGGGTGGAGATGGAACCCGTAAACTTTGGCATATGTGGCATCTCATACATTGACCTGATTCTTTCCTAAGTAGTATAAGTAGTAGAGGAATTACAAATATATACTACACTCAGCCACTGAACAAACACAAGTGTTCATCACATGAGTGTCTGTCCAGGGTGGAGATCGAACCCATAAACTTTGGCATATGTGACATCTCATACATTGACCTGATTCTGTCCTAAGTAGTATAAGTAGTAGAGGAATTACAAATATATACTACACTCAGCCACTGAACAAACACAAGTGTTCATCACATGAGTGTCTGTCCAGGGTGGAGATCGAACATATAAACATTGAGAGCATTTTACTACTTTGCCTATAATTTTTCAACACTACATAAAGCTGTACCATTCAGAATTTGTTCATTTCAAATACTAAATAATTTATTATAATCACATATTATATTTTAAAAGCATGATTGGCCTGAATGTTACTAGCTTCCTATTTTCCTCATTTCTCTTTCCTTACCATGCTGTGCTAAAGCCTTAATATAGATAATATTAATAGCACTACATTATTTAAAAACAAATGCCATTTGGTTAAATTTAATGTTTTGTGGAACTCAAATGCAGTACAACATTGTATATTCTAAAGGTCAGGGCAGCCACAACACATCTACCTACCTCATCTAGTTAATGGAAAATACTACTTTCTACAAAATAAGTGGTAGTAAAAAAATTGGTCTTGTTAGACCTTTGTAAGGCTTACTTGAACGAAAATTGGTGGTAAGAATAGCAGCAAATTGGTTATCTCATTAATATTAATAAGATTACCAGGGTACTAAATAATTTTTATAAGGCTACTTTATGTTTTTAATGAATGTGATAAGGTAAGTAGATAAGCAGCAGTCGCCCAGACCATAAGCACACCATGCAATCAACATTCAGACAGTGCTATGAGAAACTTTACTCACCTGTCTTAGCAGGTTCATTAGAATCAAAGTCAGATGGGCTATCATCTTGACTGTGACTTTGTATGTAAAAGGCAAGTGCACATATGACACCTAAGATAAAAACACTTGCACATGACAGACTCACTTTAACCCACGGTGGTATTACAAACTTCGTGGAAGCTGTGAAATAAAAATGTGCATTTTACAATCGCTTCTGCCAAAAAAAACCCAAAGTTATGCATGAAAGTAAAACATCAGAACAAAAGATGTAACAACCACAACAAGCAACCAGCAAACTCAATCTTTACAATATAGACAAACGGCCGCACTCAGAAATGTCATTTAGGCTAATGTTCATTAACTTTAGTATCGGTAGTCTTTATCGTATCAATATAAGAGTCAATATTTTTTCTTAAGTAGCCAACTAAGTTAATCAATGACTCTGATTGTGGTAGTTAATAATTTTTTTAACATACAGTAAAAACTAGATGGAAAAAAACCACGCTATCCGCAATAAGACGAAAACTACAGACATAGCAAGGAGGCTTTTGCCTACTGGCAAACAGATCTACAGATGCTAACGAAGAAACAGATATTAGTCTAATTAGCTATAGCATATAAAAGATCTGAATAAAAGGCTATAATCATAAAAGGAACTAGATCACCAAAACCTCAGTTAAGTATATGAAATCACTGTTTTCTAAACTTCAAAACCAGTTACTAAGTAAGAAATTTAATTATGAAAACTTGCATTAAACCTCCACAGCTTGCATTACATCTAGTGAAAAACAACCATAGTGTAATTGTTTT
This sequence comes from Marasmia exigua, assembly GCA_019059595.1. Taxonomy (NCBI): domain Eukaryota; kingdom Metazoa; phylum Arthropoda; class Insecta; order Lepidoptera; family Crambidae; genus Marasmia; species Marasmia exigua. The sequence goes on along the minus strand of CM032494.1, from coordinate 1,496,390 downwards.
TTTAAAAGATAACCACACAGTGTAATTCACCTCACCATTATATATTAACTAACATTACAAACTGCTTTTCTCTGTATATTTCACTATCCTAATTGTCAATCAGCTATCAACAACAGTTAGTTAGATACTTAATTGAGTTTCTACTATAGAAAACCTATAGATTTCAGGTGTACCTATTGCAACTTCAATGTATATAAATCATCTTTAAAGGAATGCCAATACTTGATGAACAGTATCACACACGGCTTATTTTAGAACAGAATATGAAACAGACAGAAAAAAGGAATAATCTCCCTATTTTATAATCTGAACATCGCCATGGCCAAAAACTTGAATAGCATGATGATACAAACATAACAATGCAAATAGAACATTCAGACTAATAATTAAATTCTTACATTTAATATCAGCTAGAAGCATTACATAGTTTTAGGAGTCACAGAAAATACTTACATGCTTCATTAAGCCTAGTCTTCTCAGGACTGGGATATGGTGAAATATGATCATTTTCATGGTCAGATGTAGTGTAAGAAGCGTTGTCAATACCCCTTTTAGTGACTAATTGTTTAATGACAACAGGACCATGAAAGTAAGTATTGTTACCGAAATGAATATTTTCAGAGTTGTTAATGGCAACGTTGCTGGGTACTGCTATCTGCCCGCTGTGAAGTATACCGAGAGGAAGATTGGACAATGTTGGTTCAGGGGCCAAATTGTCATTTTTATCAACGTTCCTTTCGTCGTCGTCACTACATTCGCTGTCGCTAGCTTCATTCCCCTCAACTATGTGCAGGTCACCAAAATCTCCTTTAACTTTAATACCAAGTTGACTCAATTTGTTATCTTCATCTGATTTTAGTTGCGAATCGGATTTCAAAGCCATTGTATTGAGAGTTTTCAATCATTTTATCACGAAGACACTATAACGCCATCGAACAGTGTGTCACAAATATTTTCACAAAGTTTTTCCTCAAACATTAACTTGTAGAAATTATGTGAAAATAAAATTAAATCACAAACTAAGAAGAAGATAATACAAATAAAATCAAGCCAGACCAAAAAAGAAATTAATACCAAAATCAACCAAATTGAACACCTCGAAAAATAAAATGCCAAAGACAATTTTGTTTTTGTTTATTTTTTTCTTTTTTTTATGGTATAGGCCTTGGTCAAAGAGTAATATTATGCCTTGGTGCAGGTTAGGTAGGGCACACTAGCGACTAAATCGATTTTGTTTGTTAGCTACTCTAAACCGGATCTATTTTAAACAATTTCGGGGTTACAACCATTCAATGTTCTCTGTGGTTACAACCTCTCGGCAAACACTTATACTATAAATAACCATGCACAAATGCGGGCCCAACATTTGTACGCGAAAAATTGATTCACGCTAAAAGTGGCCGCTTTTGGCGGTAATCAATTTTTCGCGTACAAAAACGGACCCAACATTTGTACATGGTTAATTAACAAATAGTATAGGTGTTTGCCGAGAGGTTGCAACCCCGAAATTGTTTAAAATAGATCAGATTTAGTAGCTAACAATTAAAATCGAATCGTGTCGCTAGTAAGGGCAACCCGTCGCACTTAGGTTTAGTTAGACAGACTATTATTATCTTACTGTACGTCCCTTATGACAGGACGTGGTGTAAAGTTAATCTTGGTTTAATACTGATGTTGTCACTTTCATTAGGCATTTTAAAAAAGTGACAATATCATTTTTAAACCATGACTTACTTTAGTCTCCCTTGGTTTTCCAAACAGAAAGCCTTGGACAAATTTATTGTCTCCACCATATGTCGCCTGCGCCTTGGCCACGCCTGCACTCCGGTTTTCCTTAACAAAATTCACATTAAAGACTCTTCGATCTGTGAGTGCGGTTTAGAAGAAGGTACGACAGAACATATTTTCTTTAACTGTCAAAAATATCAAGTCTCGCTGTATGACATTCTACCCCCAAAAATCCCCCGCCCTTTTAACATTCCTTTTCTTCTGTCTTTATCCTTTTCCTCTGTTATAAAATATTTATGTATATATATTAATAAATATAATATAAGACTCTAAATGAATCTCCCTCTTCACATGTTATATATTTTGTTCATACGTTTACATTTTTACGTTGTCTGTCTGTTTTGTCCATGTGTATGTTTGTTTTGTTTTAGATGATGTCAAAACCGATTAAAATAGATTCCACTCGTCACACCGGTCAATCTATTAATTAACGTGTCTCTCTAATCACTCGACATTGGCAGAATTATAGATGTGTCAAGAGACACAGTAGCAGCCATTATATTAAAAAAAAAAAAAAAAAAAAAAATACTTTAGTCTCTGTTTTGTAATAAGTGGGTATGGGTTTAAATCAAAGCATTTAAGCCAAATTATAGACAAATCACTTTAAAAAAAATATATATACTTGGCACAAATTGAAGAATTATCGACTAGAAAAATAATAAATACTTCCAAGTCCGGGCCACCAAAGTCCCGAGAAAATTACGCTCGAGTCGCTAAAACGCGATCAGCATTTAAAGGACATTTCCAGTCTTTGTATGGAATTTGGCCCAAGTGCTGCACAGACAGGGGAGTACCTACTTCCAAGTTGCTTACGATACCAGAAAATAAATTAAAAAAATATCGGCCCAAGGGTTATCGGATAATTTAATATCTTGTTTGTCTTTGTATGGGGTAGGTACTAAGTGCTGCCCAGAATAAGCGCACATAGTAGTGCGTTATGTTCCATATACTAATAACCTAATCATAATCATAATCGTTTATTGCATGTGAAGTTACCTAATACTAAGCGATTCAAAACCTACCCTAAGTATCTTGAGAAAAAATAATTGAAATTATTTTTATTTATCGGGAAGTCATAGGTTCGAATCCAAGCATGCAAATCTGGATTTTTCAAATCTACTTATATCTATATTACGGACACAGATTAACTATGTCTGTATTTTCCCAGAAGTCACAATACATCATCAAATTCCAAAGTCTTACCCAGCAATGCGATGGTGGGTAAGACCACCTAGACTGGTCGCACGAATGGTCGACTGGTGCGACGAATTCGAAAGGATTATTAACGAAACTTCTGGAGGAGGATACTGGAACCTGTACAAACATCAGATGGTGCCTGGAGGAAAATACTCAAATACTTGCTACCTACTACAGACGTGGCAGAAAAAGTGGCCGCTTTTGGCGGTAATCAATTTTTCGCGTACAAAAACGGACTCAACATTTGTGCATGGTTATTTAATAAATAGTATAAGTGTTTGCTGAGAGGTTGTAACCCCGAAATTGTTTAAAATAGATCCGGTTTAGTAGCTAACAATTAAAAACGAATGGTGTCGCTAGTTAGGGCTTCCCGTCGCCTTAAGCTACTGTTACACGTCATTCTCATTTGCAGCATGCTTTTTAAGCATGCTAAATATGAGCAAGTTATCAATAAGCATGCTTTTATCCTTATTCTAGCATGCATAAAAATAAGCAAACCTGTTTACACATGCTATATCACTCCGCCACACTTCCCCTTTCACCCTAGGTAGCATGTTTAAAAATCGTCCGGCGTACGGGTTCGATTTTTGAGCATGCTCAAAATTATGATGTGCTTATAATAATTAGCACGTCCGTCCACACATGCTACTAAGTAGCACTTGCTCAAAATTAGCATGCTTTTAGCATGATAATAAGCATCTGTTACAGTGCCTTTAAACTCAAGTCATCCCATTCCAACACACTATGTTAAAAGGGACTGGTACGAGTTTTGTTCCAGGACTATCCTTAGTTCTCGATTTGTAACAAGGGGGATAAGGAACCTCACATTTTTTAATTGTTAAAGGCGAAGATCATTTTCACAATGATTTATACCGACTTAATAAAAGTAGGAGACCGTTCTTTCTATGTTCGACAGTAAATAATTTTTCATGTATTATATTATTAGCGGGTGTCCATAGGCGGCAGCAATCGCCATCAAGTGATTTGTATGCTCGCATGCCACCTATCACAAAAAAATGCATCATAGCCTTCCTTTAATTGCTCTTATCTATTTGAAAAACCCGCATCAAAACCGCATAAATTAACTTCAATGTCACTCGTATTTGTGGAAGATATTCATAATACCGAATATTATGCTTTAAACGTTCAATAAATTTGTTTGTAACTAATAATTTTTTGACGCTGTGCAGTGTTTTTGGACTCCTAATTTTTGCCTTGTGATTGAGACCCTGCTCGATTGTTTTTGTTCGTTGGTGAGTATTATTTATTGTATTATTTTAGGAAGATATACAGCTAGCAGCAAAGACAGTACGATACAATAAAAATATGATACTTATAGCCTCCATTACAAACCTTCACAGCTATGGAACAGATTACTTATTAATAAAAAAAGCAGAAAAATTATAATCATCAATCAATCAAATAATTCTTTATTTGCATAGGCTTGTACACAGCACTAACCAATCGTCATACATTTGAATGATTTAAAACTAATTATAAGTACTTATGTAATAATTTACATGTTAATACATATATATGTTGATACATAAAATATACTAAAAGAAGTAAATAAACATAATGCGATTCTACCACCGGCTCGGAAAGTTGTTTCTAGTCGAGAAGATCCGGCAAGAAACTCGCCAGTTACTCTTTTTAATCGCCAACTTTTTTACAATGGTTTATTATCCTCATACCAAGTCATACAGTCTAATGCAACACAAAATAGAATGAAGCAAATTAAAAGCTAAATATGAGGTAAACCGAAGCGGACCAGTCCCCAAAAGTGGCACCTGTTCACAAGTATGACGTATGTGTCAGCCATCATTTCACTCAACCATATTAGAGGGAATGTAATGACCCGCCACATAACGCCACCACCTCAGAGACATTTGAGTGAGCATGACTACTTAGGTTCCCCTCATAGGTCACAGAGTACTTAATCCAATACTAATAAACTGCAGGACGAAGTGTACAATAGTAGGTGGTTAGCATCTTGTCAATTGTTTGATTAATCAATACTAATCAATTTGTATACAATAATAAATGCTGCTAAGCCTAATTTATTAAAATTGATTTATTATATAATAAAAATGATTCCAGTAAATATTTATAAAATTATTACATGTGTGCAGGCACGGAGGTCATTATGTCCATAAATCCTTATCATTTAAGTAATCTACAATTTTATAGTATCCTTTACTCATTAAACAGGTTTTCATGTGGGATTTAAATTTATGCGTTGGTAACTCAATAACATTTTGTGGCAACTTATTGTACATTTTAATACTTTGACCAACAAATGAACTATTAATCTTTTGGAGCTTCAGATTTGGAATCGCGAGCTTGTGTTTATTTCTAGTGTTAAAACCATGAAAATCATTTTTTTTTAAATATCAATGTTCCTTGCACGTACAAAATACAGTCCAAAATGTATTGGGAAGCTACAGTTAAAATGTCGATATTCTTAAACATTTCTTTCAGCGAATCGCGAGGCCTAAGGTTGTATATGGAGCGGATGGCCCTCTTCTGCAATACAAAAATAATCTATATCTCAGCCGCCGACCCCCACAACAAAAGACCATATGACATTATAATATGAAAATAACTAAAATAAACCAGTCTCGCGGTTTCAATATCAGTCAGATGTCTGATCTTCTTAACCGCATATGCGGCGGAACTAAGTCTTCCCGCCAAGGCTGCCAAGTGTGGCTTCCATTGCAGTTTGGCATCCAGTGTAATACCTAAGAAAATTGTCGAATTATTAACTTCAATGTGTTCATTATTCTTAACGACGTTAGTGTTGACCTGCTTTACATTGGGCATAGTGAATTTTACACATTTGGTTTTCTTGGCATTTAAAAGCAAGTTGTTAGTTGTAAACCAATGTAGCACTTGTGAGAGGGTGTCATTTACGTCGTCAAACGTATCTTTTCGACGGTCAACGTTAAAAATCAACGAGGTATCATCAGCAAATAACACTACTTCACAAAGATCTTGTGCAAAGTAAGGGAGGTCATTTATGTATATTAGGAAGAGCAGAGGTCCCAATATTGATCCTTGGGGCACTCCCATTAATAGAGGGGCGCCTGAAGAGTCAGTTCCATTGACACTAACTTTCTGAAGTCTATCTGATAAGTAAGAATTTATCAAACTTAATACATTATTTAGAACACCATAGTGAGCTAACTTCAACAACAATGTTTGATGCTCAACGCAATCAAACGCCTTCGAGAGGTCACAGAAAACACCAATGGACAACATTTCATATTTTTAACATGTCCATATTGTTTTTTTATATGAAAATAGACATAAAATGAACAGACCCATATTTTTTCTTTTTTCAAAATTTGTCCATTTTCATGCATAAAATAATTATTAAAATTCTTTATATTCTAAATAGACGTAAGCGCCAAATGACGTCATCGGACGGCTGAATACAGCGATATTCCTTTGCTTATCATTGTTTTAATAAAAAAAAGGTACTACTGTCAAAGGTAAATAATACTAGTGTCAACATTGTCAACGTCATTCATACATTCAACGTTGACAAGTTGTCTTTTTTTTGACAGTTGCATGTCATGGGTTTGGCATTTCGTAAATTTAAAACTATAATGTGCTAAGCAAAGAAATATTTTACATTCTGCCGTCCGATGACGTCATCTTACGTTTTTTAGTTTTTAATTTTTTTCTCAGTAAATAAGCAATATAAAAAATTAATAAATATATATTCGCGCAGTGGAAAAGTAAATAAAGAAATGGTATTTTTTGTTTCAGAGCTTAGCAATTTTGAAATGTTGTCCATTGCATCCTGTTTGTTTTCCCATGCATCAAAAATATACTTGATAAGCGCAACTCCTGCGTCAGTGGTTGACTTACCCTTGGTAAACCCAAATTGTTTACTATGAAGTAAGTCGTTAACTTTAAAATGAGACAGCAACTGAACGAATATGACTTTTTCATTTTTTATACAACTATAAAACTAAAAACGATGCCTACCTAACTATCATCGCTTGCTCTTATGCTAATCTGATTAATAATATTGTATCGGTTACCATATTATGAATTTATTTGGTTAGATTCGTACACACATTTCCTCGGAACTGTTCCTTAACTAAACTGTATCCTCTTAGAAGATTTGTACAAACCTCGTACATTTTTATTGTGTGCAAGCCATGATAAGTAAAATTATAAACTGTACCAAAGACACTCTTGTAATTTTCAGATTCCGCTAAGATATTGTGTTTCAACTGCAACATGGCTCTAAGAGCTAATCAACATCTTTTGTCATTTTAGACATGAGCCCGGATATTGTTTCTATACTTGAAGCATGAAATGAGCGAGAGGTAATCTTTACACTTTTCCATTTTTTAATTCGTTTCTTGCCTCTGGAAGAAGGCTAGTTAGGTTTATGATTTATTTAATGCGTCAGGCAGCAGACTGATGGTAAGCGATTGCCACGTCCCATGGAAACCTGCAACACCTTTTACTGGCTTAGTATTTTATTTTTTAAACTATGGCCATTTTTCTGCATGGTTGAGTTGCATGTTGCTATATAATAATATTAAGCCTTTTATTCAGAGAAAAGAGTTAAGATACATATTAATTTACATTACATTACATCTCTTAACATTCTGTGCCTCCTCCAGAGCTTTCCATATTGCATGTTATAATATATTACAAATTGTGTATAGTTACAAACATTGTTTTAGGTTTCAAGTGAAGATAAGTTGTGTCAAGAATGCTTTGATTTGGTACTCGTTGAAATGAATAATGTTGATGAACAACAGATGCCATCAGAACAGCAACTAGGACACTCTTCTATATGTTTGTGCTGTGGACGATCTTTTTCATTCAGAACTGGAAGAATCTCTCATCCTTTGCCTGAAGGAAGTGGAGAGAGGGCTTATGTAGCAGATAATATATTTCCTCGTGTGGTATGTACAACATAATTCATTTGATAATTTTTGTAAAGATCTATTTCTAATAATTGATGTCATTGTTTTTCCTGGATAGCTCAAGAGTATTAATGCTATTCCTTTGTCTACAAAATAAATGATTAAGTAGTTAAGTGTGTTCCTTGTGGTGATAGGATATATTGTTATTTGTAGTAATATTGTCCAATACTGTTTCAGATTCTACAAAATTCTAGAATTTGCAATGCTTGCTGGCAACGGGAGCACCGTCAAGCTTTAGAGCAGGTTTCTGTTGAAAATGTTCAATTTTTGTAAGGGAAGATGAATTATAATAATAAATAAAAAAATATTTTTATAAACTTCTTTAATTTCAGATCAATGTTTGTGATGTAAAATATTTATTTATTCTGTTTTATTTCTCTATTACCTTCTCTTTATCTATAGATACATACATAGGTTTGGGGACCTTTTAATATCTGTTGTTGCATTGACTCTGAGGTAGTAACACCCTTGATTGATGCTGTTAAGTCGCATACCTACTCATAGTATTCCTCTTTTTGTTTATTTTTAGCATTCTGTAAAAATTGTACCCTATAATAATTAAAATAATTGTATAGGTGTTTTTACCTACTCATCGAAATATGGCTATTATTATTGTTTAAGAAATGAATCCTCTCTTAATTTTCTGTGCCCCTATGTGGCATCGCAGGGTACAACCTATTGTTAACACCTATTTAATTGCAATAAAGATAATTGTAATTGACTAAGTCCAAAACAAAGTATGCAGTAGTAGGTACTGCTTCTTTAAGTTACATTTAACGGCTTGTTGGTAATTATGCACAAACTTAATAAAGATATGAGCAGATACTTAAAGCTGCTATTATTATGATTGAGTCTGGTTGTTATACAGTAACGTAGTGTAGGCATGGTAGAGTGAAGTTTTAAGAAAGACGACTGGCAGGAGATCGATGCGAAAAGCCAAAAACAGATCTCAGTGGCGTGCACTTTGAGAGGCTTCATCCAGCAGTGGACTGCGATAGGCTGATGATGATGACGATGATGATTATTCAGGAACCAAATACTATCGCACTTTTGCTTCTATTCTACCCATTCGGTGCAATTGTTGATTAAATGTTTTAAAAGACTGTAATATGACTAAATTAACTTATTTTCATATATATTGCAAAATATTGGAGCCCAATTCTCGGGCTCGCGAAATTTATTTTCATATGACATATATATCGCTAAAATATAGTTTATTTATGGCTTTCGAGTGATATCCGCCATGTTCTCAAAATATCACAAGCACGAGAATTGGGCTCCTGTAGCCCAATTCTCGTGCTCATGACATTTATGTTCATACGACATATATCACTAAAACAGTTTTGTATGGTTTTCAGGTGATATCCGCCATGTTTTCAAAATATCACGAGCACGAGAATTGGGCTCCTGGAGCCCAATGGACAACATTTCAAAATTGCTAAGCTCTGAAACAAAAAATACCAATTCTTTATTTACTTTTCCGCTGCTCGAATATATATTTATTAATTTTTTATATTGCTTATTTACTGAGAAAAAAATTAAAAACTAAAAAACGTAAGATGACGTCATCGGACGGCAGAATATAAAATATTTCTTTGCTTAGCACATTATAGTTTTAAATTTACGAAATGCCAAACCCATGACATGCAACTGTCAAAAAAAAAGACAACTTGTCAACGTTGAATGAATGAATGACGTTGACAATGTTGACACTAGTATTATTTACCTTGGACAGTAGTACCTTTTTTTATTAAAACAATGATAAGCAAAGGAATATCGCTGTATTCAGCCGTCCGATGACGTCATTTGGCGCTTACGTCTATTTAGAATATAAAGAATTTCAATAATTATTTTATGCATGAAAATGGACAAATTTTGAAAAAAGAAAAAATTTGGGTCTGTTAATTTTATGTCTATTTTCATATAAAAAAACAATATGGACATGTTCAAAATATGAAATCTTGTCCATTACGCCTCATGTGATTGAGGGAGGCCCGTGTCCCAGCAGTGGGGACTTAAATGGGCTGATGATGATGAATCTCTAACACTGACGGGTAGGGCACACTAGTGACGTCAATCGATTTTAATTTTAAGCTACTAAACCGGATCTATTTTAAACAATTTCGGGGTTACAATCTCTCCACAAACACTTATACTATTTATTAAATAACTATGCACAAAACGTTGGGTCCGTGTTTGTACACGAAAAATTGATCCACGCCAAAAGCGGCCTGCCCGGCGCTTAGGCGGGCCCCGTGCGGGGGGTCGTGCACATGGTTTCGTGCCCGTCACCACGACCCCCTACTATGGACGATGAGAGGGTTTCCAGGGGTTTTAGTCGTTAGACCCGCCGTCACGCGCGGGGCGTCCGAACATAACCCGTCGGCGGGCGGACGGGTATGCGTAATGAATTTCCCCTGGGAAAACAAAAAAAAAAGGTTATTATTACATAAGTTCGTTTTAAAAAATACTTTCCTCAAAGTATTTGTTGCTCACTTTTTAAAATATGTCTTTTATTCGCCACAATCAATATAAAACACTTGGCGGCGCTAGTACCGTCACGGTGTCAACTTAAGCTTGAAAAATCACCAATACCCACCAAAATTGCACTTGTACAAGCTCTTCTATTCCCCATTCTCGACTACGCAGACTGCTGTTACCTAGACCTTAATGAGAACCTTCTTAACAAACTTGAACGTCTGCAAAACTTCGGTCTGCGCAAATATAACCATGTCTCAGAGTACCGAACTCGTCTAAAATGGCTCCCCATTCGTCTCCGCCGTGACTCCCATATTCTTTTTCTATTATACTTCACACTTTTCAGTCCAAAATCACCGTCTTACCTTCGTGAGCGTTTCCAGTTTCTGCAGCCAACGCGGGGTCATATGCGATCATCCAAACATCTCCACCTTAAATTTCCTCCCCATTCCACTCATTCATATACTCAATCCTTTACAGTCCAGTCAATTTGCCTATGGAAAACTCCCTACCCCTACCAATTAGACAGTCCCCATCCCTGCCCATCTATAAGGCTCGGGTCAAAGCACACTTCCTTAAAAACTGAAACCCTTTCCCCCACTGATCCTTTTTTAGTAACTTCATTATAATCTTCCTTTCCTGTCATTGACGCTCGTGGTCGTTAGTCCTCTCCCAGATCCATCCATATATTGTAGGTATAAAATATATCTTCTCTAACCTTATAGTAGTATATTTTATATAATTTGTGATGGTTATATTGTATTTTAGTAAGGTAATATTCGTATATATTAGTGTATGATAACGTGTTTATTTATTTTCTAGATATGTGTTTATACTATAAATTTACTTAATCAATGTGCAAAATCAAAAGGATTGCACCACCCTCCCCTCTTCTATCTAATGTCCTTTACCTGAAGGTTGTCTGGTAGAGATCGCTCCCAGCCGTAAGACCGCCTAAATTGTACATTGTATCTCTGTATACCTAGCTTTTAAGTTTTGAATGTTGTGCAATAAAGAGTATCTATCTATCCGAATTAGCAAACTGAAGTGGCAGTGGGCTGGTCATATTAGCCGCAGAACTGACAGCCGTTGGAGCCGCAAAGTCCTTGAGTGGAGACCGCGACTCGGTAAGCGTAGTGTAGGACGCCCTGCGACAAAATGGGATGATGACATTCGAAGTCTGGCTGGTGTGGGCTGGATGAGAGTGGCCGAAAATCGGGAGCAGTGGCGTGCATTAGGGGAGACCTATGTCCAGCAGTGGACGAGTGTGGGTTGCTGATGATGATGATGATCTATTTATCTATTTTTTTCATTTGTCTTAATTTCACTACAATTAGTTAAAATATGATGGTGGCGGCAGTGAACCGTAAAATGGCTCAAATATTGTTGCAAAAATCAGACTATTATTATAAAATATTCTGTCTATTATACATAAATAGATTTTTTAGTAAGGTGAATACACAAAAAACTGATCAGAATAAATCTTGTTTTTGGTGTTGGGTCCCGGGTCCCAGCGTGTTGGGAAAGTTGGCCTTAAATAATGGTAGCAGCAAACAATTTATCATCCTCTGTTTTTCTACCCTTAGCATATGAGCTTTTTTACAAAAATACATGAGACATATTACTTCCGAGTGCACCATATCGAAGAAAAAAAAATTTATTATAATAGTATATTCTGTAAAATGTCTCGCATTCAATACCTAACTTGCCATCATTTGAATAAAGTATTTCATATCAAACCAGCAGAAGTATTTTTTATTTACTTGTTTGTTTCGATGAGGTTTATAATAGCGTAAGTCCATGATAATAGTAATTGCATAATAATCAGAAATCAGAATTATTAGGTAGGGTTATTTACATAAAAATGTTGATATTAATGTAGATATTCCCGACCTTTACAATGGATATCCATGGAGTTATATGAGTTAAAATATTCAATTGTTACTTACATAATTTTTCAAAGAGAAGAAGAATCAATCCTACAACTTCTGTGCCATAATAACTTTGGTTCCAAACAGCTAGTTCTACACATCTGCATAAAACAATTTAGTGGCTTGGCCACTTTCATGGGAGGGCCCAATATGAATGATGTCCTTTTTAGGATTATCACATAAAAACAAAGTTTTCTATTTTTTTCATATGTACATTAAATTCCACGGACACTGGTTCTGTTACTTTTTTGTGGTTATTTTTTTAAGGGTCACTAAATTTTAACATTTTCTCTGTGATAATATTTATAAAATTTAATTAATAAAATTACAATCGCTTACGTTTAGGCAGTCATGCATGGTTATTGTCAGTAGGTTGAATGGACAACATTTCAAAATTACTAAGGTCTGAAACAAAAAATACCAATTCTTTGTTTACTTTTCCGCTGCCTCGAATATATATTTATTCATTTTTTATATTGCTTATTTACTGAGAAAAAAATTAAAAACTAAAAAACGTAAGATGACGTCATCGGACGGCAGAATATAAAATATTTCTTTGCTTAGCACATTATAGTTTTAAATTTACGTAAATGCCAAACTCATGACATGTAACTGTCAAAAAAAAGACAACTTGTCAACGTTGAATGTAATGAATGACGTTGACACTTGTATTATTTACCTTGGACAGTAGTACCTTTTTTTATTAAAACAATGATAAGCAAAGGAATATCGCTGTATTCAGCCGTCCGATGACGTCATTTGGCGCTTACGTCTATTTAGAATATAAAGAATTTCAATAATTATTTTATGCATGAAAATGGACAAATTTTGAAAAAAGAAAAAATTTGGGTCTGTTAATTTTATGTCTATTTTCATATAAAAAAACAATATGGACATGTTCAAAATATGAAATCTTGTCCATTACGCCTCATGTGATTGAGGGAGGCCCGTGTCCCAGCAGTGGGGACTTAAATGGGCTGATGATGATGAATCTCTAACACTGACGGGTAGGGCACACTAGTGACGTCAATCGATTTTAATTTTAAGCTACTAAACCGGATCTATTTTAAACAATTTCGGGGTTACAATCTCTCCACAAACACTTATACTATTTATTAAATAACTATGCACAAAACGTTGGGTCCGTGTTTGTACACGAAAAATTGATCCACGCCAAAAGCGGCCTGCCCGGCGCTTAGGCGGGCCCCGTGCGGGGGGTCGTGCACATGGTTTCGTGCCCGTCACCACGACCCCCTACTATGGACGATGAGAGGGTTTCCAGGGGTTTTAGTCGTTAGACCCGCCGTCACGCGCGGGGCGTCCGAACATAACCCGTCGGCGGGCGGACGGGTATGCGTAATGCATTTCCCCTGGGAAAACAAAAAAAAAGGTTATTATTACATAAGTTCGTTTTAAAAAATACTTTCCTCAAAGTATTTGTTGCTCACTTTTTAAAATATGTCTTTTATTCGCCACAATCAATATAAAACACTTGGCGGCGCTAGTACCGTCACGGTGTCAACTTAAGCTTGAAAAATCACCAATACCCACCAAAATTGCACTTGTACAAGCTCTTCTATTCCCCATTCTCGACTACGCAGACTGCTGTTACCTAGACCTTAATGAGAACCTTCTTAACAAACTTGAACGTCTGCAAAACTTCGGTCTGCGCAAATATAACCATGTCTCAGAGTACCGAACTCGTCTAAAATGGCTCCCCATTCGTCTCCGCCGTGACTCCCATATTCTTTTTCTATTATACTTCACACTTTTCAGTCCAAAATCACCGTCTTACCTTCGTGAGCGTTTCCAGTTTCTGCAGCCAACGCGGGGTCATATGCGATCATCCAAACATCTCCACCTTAAATTTCCTCCCCATTCCACTCATTCATATACTCAATCCTTTACAGTCCAGTCAATTTGCCTATGGAAAACTCCCTACCCCTACCAATTAGACAGTCCCCATCCCTGCCCATCTATAAGGCTCGGGTCAAAGCACACTTCCTTAAAAACTGAAACCCTTTCCCCCACTGATCCTTTTTTAGTAACTTCATTATAATCTTCCTTTCCTGTCATTGACGCTCGTGGTCGTTAGTCCTCTCCCAGATCCATCCATATATTGTAGGTATAAAATATATCTTCTCTAACCTTATAGTAGTATATTTTATATAATTTGTGATGGTTATATTGTATTTTAGTAAGGTAATATTCGTATATATTAGTGTATGATAACGTGTTTATTTATTTTCTAGATATGTGTTTATACTATAAATTTACTTAATCAATGTTCAAAATCAAAAGGATTGCACCACCCTCCCCTCTTCTATCTAATGTCCTTTACCTGAAGGTTGTCTGGTAGAGATCGCTCCCAGCCGTAAGACCGCCTAAATTGTACATTGTATCTCTGTATACCTAGCTTTTAAGTTTTGAATGTTGTGCAATAAAGAGTATCTATCTATCCGAATTAGCAAACTGAAGTGGCAGTGGGCTGGTCATATTAGCCGCAGAACTGACAGCCGTTGGAGCCGCAAAGTCCTTGAGTGGAGACCGCGACTCGGTAAGCGTAGTGTAGGACGCCCTGCGACAAAATGGGATGATGACATTCGAAGTCTGGCTGGTGTGGGCTGGATGAGAGTGGCCGAAAATCGGGAGCAGTGGCGTGCATTAGGGGAGACCTATGTCCAGCAGTGGACGAGTGTGGGTTGCTGATGATGATGATGATCTATTTATCTATTTTTTTCATTTGTCTTAATTTCACTACAATTAGTTAAAATATGATGGTGGCGGCAGTGAACCGTAAAATGGCTCAAATATTGTTGCAAAATCAGACTATTATTATAAAATATTCTGTCTATTATACATAAATAGATTTTTTAGTAAGGTGAATACACAAAAAACTGATCAGAATAAATCTTGTTTTTGGTGTTGGGTCCCGGGTCCCAGCGTGTTGGGAAAGTTGGCCTTAAATAATGGTAGCAGCAAACAATTTATCATCCTCTGTTTTTCTACCCTTAGCATATGAGCTTTTTTACAAAAATACATGAGACATATTACTTCCGAGTGCACCATATCGAAGAAAAAAAAATTTATTATAATAGTATATTCTGTAAAATGTCTCGCATTCAATACCTAACTTGCCATCATTTGAATAAAGTATTTCATATCAAACCAGCAGAAGTATTTTTTATTTACTTGTTTGTTTCGATGAGGTTTATAATAGCGTAAGTCCATGATAATAGTAATTGCATAATAATCAGAAATCAGAATTATTAGGTAGGGTTATTTACATAAAAATGTTGATATTAATGTAGATATTCCCGACCTTTACAATGGATATCCATGGAGTTATAT
Source organism: Marasmia exigua (assembly GCA_019059595.1). Taxonomy (NCBI): domain Eukaryota; kingdom Metazoa; phylum Arthropoda; class Insecta; order Lepidoptera; family Crambidae; genus Marasmia; species Marasmia exigua. The sequence continues at coordinate 1,480,690 of CM032494.1, read as the reverse complement.
GAGTTAAAATATTCAATTGTTACTTACATAATTTTTCAAAGAGAAGAAGAATCAATCCTACAACTTCTGTGCCATAATAACTTTGGTTCCAAACAGCTAGTTCTACACATCTGCATAAAACAATTTAGTGGCTTGGCCACTTTCATGGGAGGGCCCAATATGAATGATGTCCTTTTTAGGATTATCACATAAAAACAAAGTTTTCTATTTTTTTTCATATGTACATTAAATTCCACGGACACTGGTTCTGTTACTTTTTTGTGGTTATTTTTTTAAGGGTCACTAAATTTTAACATTTTCTCTGTGATAATATTTATAAAATTTAATTAATAAAATTACAATCGCTTACGTTTAGGCAGTCATGCATGGTTATTGTCAGTAGGTTGAATGGACAACATTTCAAAATTACTAAGGTCTGAAACAAAAAATACCAATTCTTTGTTTACTTTTCCGCTCCTCGAATATATATTTATTCATTTTTTATATTGCTTATTTACTGAGAAAAAAATTAAAAACTAAAAAACGTAAGATGACGTCATCGGACGGCAGAATGTAAAATATTTCTTTGCTTAGCACATTATAGTTTTAAATTTACGTAATGCCAAACTCATGACATGTAACTGTCAAAAAAAAGACAACTTGTCAACGTTGAATGTATGAATGACGTTGACACTTGTATTATTTACCTTTGACAGTAGTACCTTTTTTTTATTAAAACAATGATAAGCAAAGGAATATCGCTGTATCAGCCGTCCGATGACGTCATTTGGCGCTTACGTCTATTTAGAATAAAAAGAACTTCAATAATTATTTTATGCATGAGAATGGACAAATTTTGAAAAAATAAAAAATATGGGTCTGTTCATTTTATGTCTACTTTCATATAAAAAAACAATATGGACGTTAAAAATTTGAAATGTTGTCCATTCTCGGGCATCGTCGACATTTATCAACATACGACATATATCAACAAAACATGGCGGATATCGTATGAAAACGTTTTTGCTTATTCTCGCGATGTCGAATGGTGACATATAGTAGGGGAGCCCGCCGTGCTAAATCGGGATTTACTCTAGCGTCATTGAGACTTATTGAGTGCAAAGCTTAGATGATAAGAAGAAAAAATTGTCATATGATATATACCTTTTCATCGGTGGGGGGAGCAACTATAGATTTTCAAAAATGTAAAAAAAAAACTGTTGCATGGACATACTCGAGCGTGTCAGATATTGATAGAATCTATGTTTAACGTTTTTTCAAACATGTACGTATGTTAATCTGATAGTTTTTATGATGGGGGTGGTCGTACGTAAGGGTTGAAAATTGAAAAAAAAAAAATTAATCGAGCGCGTCAGATTTTCGAAGGGAATGTTAAGTGAACTTAAAAAAAGCTATTATGTAATAATCTGACGATTCAGATGTGACGCAAGCTCAGAACCATTATTAGAATGTGCAAAAAAAAATCGTCATCTTGAACTACTCAAGCGCGTCAGATTAAGATATATATGGTTCATCTTAATGCCCTGGACGTAATATCTCATAATCTGACGATTACCTGGAGGGATACGCCTAATCTGACAATTAAAAAATTTTTTTTTTCATGTTTCTAAATCATGAAACTTAATTAATTGAAAAGCTCAAGAAATAGTCACATAACATGTATTAAAATCATGAAATAAACAAAAACGTTGGTAATACGTTGTAAACTACAAGTCGTGAACGCGTCTCTGTGATCAGTTGTCATGGCAACAGAAACCAGAGTGGAGTAGGGACGGAATGAGAGAGCAATAGATAGAGAAAGTGAGAGAGGAATAGAAACGCGGAGAGGGGAATACAGGCATCGCGTAGTTGCACGAATAAAACTTTATTAATTAATTTTTATTACTTCGGCTTGTGGAAATCGTCAGATTATATATTTCTCATAAATCTTGATCTATATTCCCTTCAAAATAAAAAAAAAATTAACCACGCTCGAGAATGTCGAGATGACGTTTTTTTTTTTCAACTTTGTAGCCCTCCCCCTTCTTTACGTCACCTTTAAATTGTCAGATTAGAGGAATATAGATGTTTTAGCATATAACTAACTCCCCCTACCTTAATCTGACGCGCCCGAAAATTTCAAATGAACAATTTTTTTTACTAATCTGATCCTTGATCCTTTACGGGCGTCCTTATAAATGAGGCTCATATCTGGTGGAAGTAAGTAGCCGGGTACCAGGTATCCTACTGTATATTAATCTGCCGCGCTTTAGTAAATCCCGAAATCCCCTCTTGGGCTCCCCTACTAATATGCCACATATTTTCGTACGACACGTATCGTATGGTCTTGACCATAGGTAAGATCATAGGTAGTCGAACATATTGTAAGTATTCCATTTAACGGACTATAAAAAGTAGGAGATTTTGAGTAGGAGAGGAGCACGAATCTGCTGTGACCTAAAAGGAATTGATAAGGTAGGTAAATTAATTCAAACAGGAATAATTTTTATCATTTTTATTACTTTACGAAATCTAATTCTGACAATTTCCTGTTACTATGTTTAAAATAGCGGTTCTTAGACATTATGAATTTCGTATTATTTAAATTCAGTTCCCAAAAACATGCACAAAGATAATTATCATATTCATTTAGTAATATTGAGGTAGTTATTAGTTTCAGAACTTATACCAATTATAAAATGGTTCTAAAAATAACAGCAAAAATTCAAAGAAAATTTTGGCGGTATTACAAGAATATCTGTATGAAGTTACTGAAAAATAAAACAGTAAAGTGTATATTGGACCTTAATACATTCCTTGACGTAACAATAAACACTTGTCTAGTACATACTAAATGTAACTGTAATATAAGGTCCGCCGTTTGCGCTCGCGTCCGCGGGGCGGCGCTGCAGCCGCGCGGCGCGGGCGCCGGCCGACCGGGGCGGGGCTCGCCCGCACCCCTTAGCGCTGCGATGCTACATGCAAGGTACATAAATACATCAATTTACCATACTCCCTCAATCGTTATGAAACATTTATAGCATTCGGAGGGGGTTCAATTATTCGGACAATACAAAGACGTATTCTCCACTTAAAAGTTTAACAATTACACAATTGATAGGAATCAAAAGTTAGCATTATAATGGTGAGACCAAATCCTGAAACGTGCGAATCTACTGTGATTTGGTATTCATACCGAGTTAATGATAATTTTAGTGTATACGACTTGCTAAGATATTTGGCAAAGTATTTCATCTTCCAATACAATAAAGTATAATTTTGTGAAACCATTCGAAATTATAGAATTTCAAGATTTTAATTTTTTTACTATTTTCGACGAAGTCACCTCTATTGTTTTAATATATTCAATGAATTCAGTTGACATCGCTTTGAACGAAATAGCAGGTTTAAGACTACTTATTAAGTCCAAAGCAAATTGTCTAAGTGACAATTCACTCGACACGCAATAAAAGCGTTAACTATACGATTTCTCGTTTCTTATATCATTTTGTGGCACTTCACTGCACATAACCATTACATTTGTACACTAAAACCACTAAAAATAATAAAAAAAATTGAATCGTAACAAACATGCGTCGTTCGCTCTGGCCATCAACCGAACCAAAACTTGAGGTGTTTATTCACGGGAATGGTTTCACAAAAAAATATGCTACCTGTTATTACACTATTGAGTACCTGGTGTTCGTTGAAAACTACCGCGCAAACCCCAATATAACCTGGGGCAGGTGGAGGATAATGTTTTTGTAATAAGAGGTAACATATTGTATACTCGTATGTATACAGAAAGTAGGAATAATACAAAAACATAGTATTACAGAATTTAGGATTTGGTCCCTCTAGAATAATGTAACGTCAAAACTACAAAAATACGAAGTGTGCTCGACGGATTCATAAAAATAAGATTTCAAATTAAAATGAATCATTCAATCTCTAATCATGCATAAATGAAAATGAATTCAGTCGTTCACACGTCAAATACACAAAATAGTGATTACACACATGAGAAGGTAATATTATAACGTAAATAACAGTAGAACCAAACAAGAATGATAAAGTATATTAGCATATGAAAATGTAAGTAATGGGCGCGAGGGCGCGGCGGCAGTTGTGGTTCAGTCTCGAGGCCGCGCGCCGCCCGCGCCTACTCTCTTCTACACTACTTCACAACGATACAATTAATCAACTAAAACTATTTCTGCATCCTAACACATTACAAATCATAATGTAACTCTCGCTTACATTTGGAAGGAATAAACAACATGCCTATATGTACACTGTCGTAGTGAAAGTAACTGCTTATTATACTCCATTTAGATAGCCGATGCAAGCGGAATCTGGCCGTCAGTGTCCGGCGGCGGCGCGCCGTCGCCGCGGTGCGGGTCTCGGGCTACCCGAACAACACTTGACACAAGCCATTCATTCTGTCCAGTGTATATAAATACAATATGTATCTTAGTGTGGAAATGTTACACCAACATGTATTCTATAATTCAACACACATAAATTGAAACGTCAATAATGCATATAGTATTACCCCTTCAACTAGGGTGAATTACTACTACTCGTGCGCAACAATATGAGCGGCGCAACCACGCCTACCTTAAGTGTCAATGGGTCACTATAGCTATGAATAAGAAACATTTAAAATAAATCATGCCTTCAATTCTCAAACAGTAATTAAAATATTGTAATTATAAACACTTTACTAGGGCGCACGGGTAAAGTAATTAGCCTAGCGAAGCAATATATACTTGTTCTTAATGTACAAATAACTGCTAACACCGTGATTACAATTGTACATCATGTAATTTGAGGTCGCTGACCAATAGACAATTATTACAAATACTTACCACATAACATTAAAATACAAATTTCCAAATATTTTTAAATGCACAACAAGATGTTTGATTCTAAACGAAGTTCTCAGCAGTAAGATGTTAGTAAATTTAATGGAATGTCAATTATAAATGCTATCGTATATTTAGAATCAAATACCTCAGTGTATACAGTGATACGACTACTGCGGGAGACGGGCGCATCGCAGCGGCGCTCTCCCGCCCTCTCGGCTCCACTGCAATGCGATCATCCCAAGACATTCAACTTCAAATTCTCGTCAACGTTGATTACAACCAAATATTTTTTACTATCAATATTAAGTTGGTCAATGCAAATATGCTGCAGTTATTTAGTGATACAGCTATTGTCAATAGTTGCTATTTGTTATCTTTCATCCAAAGACCATGGGTGCACGCTCAACGCACACTGCATATCAGTCTTGTAACAACTGTAAATGTTGGAATGGTATGAATATACCAAATATTTGTATGTACTCAATTGAATAATGTTTTGTCTTTCAATCCGAAAGGAAAGCCCCTCTTTTAAATATGAAAACTAAAGTTTTAACTTTAATCTGGATTTGCAATAAAGCGCCATCACAAGGGCTAATCGAGTGTTTGCGACTAGATGGAAGGTGCGCCGGAGACCGAGGGCTCTCGCGACAGAGCTTTATTGGAAGCCCACATTCTGTCGAGTCCGTTTCGCGACAGATACGCCGTGCTCGGCCCGCTGGCCGACCGAGCGCCGCAGCGGCGTCGCTGCGACCTCACTTTCCTACGGTTTGAGGCAGTGCGTCTATGTTAGTTCTTATTGATATGTCGGCAGTGAACATTTAATTCCTGATTCCAACCATAAGTATTATCCTATAGAATTCATTTTCGAAGCCGATTTATTATTTATGTACTTAACGGAACCGAGTAAAATATTTTTCCGTAGCGTGTAAGAAAACTGCACCCGTGTCTTACGAATATAAGATAAAACAAACCTACATATAATGATGGTGACACACTTCGATAAAAATAAAGTTACTGCACGACAGTAAAACGAGCCATTACAACAAACAACAGCGAGGTAGGTATTACATAGGAACCTTGTCGACGTCACCCTTGCACTGCTTAACGTGTCGGATTATTAGATATAACACTGGTGCAGTTTTCAGCAAGATATTGTTTTAACCAAGTATGCTATTAGGATTGTAACCCAGTAAATACTATAAATTGTAACCGATACTTAAATATGTAAATGTAAAACATGGAAATACCTATTACATTACTAATATTTGACCTGCCCAATGAAATTATTCATTAAATTCTCGATAATAACTTGTAATACTGTTTGAAAAGCAATAGGTTATTTAGCTCGCGAGTTATTTCTATAAAATACTTTACAGTACATAACTACTTCTTACTTCAAAGCCAAAAATATATGGCAAAATTAATTAAAATGTATCAATCAATATAATAAACATGATAATAAATTTGCATTCATTTCATTCATTAGATTCATTACAATTCGTGTCAAATATTAGTCTAAAATAATATTTTTTCAGTATACTGTAATTTTCCTTCAACGCCCATACATGCGAGCAACAGAATGCTTACTGTAATCGAGATAACGCCAACCGAGAGATTGATTTATATTACTTTCAATAATATGTGGAAGCAATATACAAAACTGTAAGTGATAGTGATGAAGCAATAACGCAACAACTCAAAAGAAAACTTTACAAGGAACCGAACGACAAGAACATCGGGAGATAGGTTAGTCAAATTCGAACGAAATAATTAAGTCATCAATTATTTAAAATATGTATTTACAACCCTACACTTTCAGCACTTTTCTGGTGTACTGAATTCTTGAAAAAGTATGTCGATCAAATGACATGAAATGAAAATTATTTTGATGCACTTGGGATCAGCAGACGCATGTTTGCTTTCGTGTACAAGTGTAGAAAGTATCGGGAACGTAAGCCAAAAGGCCAAGACGCAGGAAACATGGAAGCTCCTTCCAAGTCCTGTCCAGTTAGTTGCCTTTTAACAAACGGGTGTTAGTATAATCTAACCTAAAACTTGAGAAAATGGGAACAAGAATGTAATACATTCCTAAATAACATTTTTGCCAAAACTTCCATATATTATTATCACAATTATAAATATAAATATCTAAGCTTTTCATTAATTTTGATATTATTCACTTAATCTTAATCTCTCATAGTTAAATATCTCACTTGGCACATAACGCAAATCGTACATTTGAATAATAAAACATATCACGATAGAACCAAAAATTACGCGACGCTTCCACACACCATACGCGACGTTTCCACGCACCATACGCTACGCTTCCACGCACCATACGCTACGCTTCCACGCACCATACGCTACGCTTCCACGCACCATACGCTACGCTTCCACGCACCATACGCTACGCTTCCACGCACCATACGCTACGCTTCCACGCACCATACGCTACGCTTCCACGCACCATACGCTACGCTTCCACGCACCATACGCTACGCTTCCACGCACCATACGCTACGCTTCCACGCACCATACGCTACGCTTCCACGCACCATACGCTACGCTTCCACGCACCATACGCTACGCTTCCACGCACCATACGCTACGCTTCCACGCACCATACGCTACGCTTCCACGCACCATACGCTACGCTTCCACGCACCATACGCTACGCTTCCACGCACCATACGCTACGCTTCCACGCACCATACGCTACGCTTCCACGCACCATACGCTACGCTTCCACGCACCATACGCTACGCTTCCACGCACCATACGCTACGCTTCCACGCACCATACGCTACGCTTCCACGCACCATACGCTACGCTTCCACGCACCATACGCTACGCTTCCACGCACCATACGCTACGCTTCCACGCACCATACGCTACGCTTCCACGCACCATACGCTACGCTTCCACGCACCATACGCGACGTTTCCACGCACCATACGCTACGGTATCGTCTTAATTTTCGAAATCATCCTGTTTCAATACAAGAAAACATCATAAAGCTAACAAAGACAAAATTACAAAGAAAACGATCAACAAATGTCACTTACAAATTAAAACTCATAAGTTTACTTCTTACTCTCCAACAATTACTAGTATATCAAAAATATTTATGTCCACCAGGCGGTGGATGCATCGTTTCCGTATGTAAAGAGCGCTTGCGTGGCGCTCGACCGGCGGCCAGCCGAGCGCCGGCGCAGCGGGGGGTCTAGTCAAGGCTCGTCACTACACCGTGCCGATTCACTACCGGATCGGCGGTCACTCTTTGGATTAGTTACTTCACACCCAACGCACACGTCGAATCCATAACACCATTGTTCAACATTCTAATCAGCATGCATGCAGAAATTCCATGTATCGTTTAAAGAAAATATTCTTACAATATACTCATCGATAACATCCGTTCGTCTATTGAGCCTCCTGGTTAAAACGATGTCGTGTGTATTATCCGTTCCTAGTTTTTCCCACACACACCCTTTAAATAATTAACAGTATAGTGTAGTGATCTCAACAGATTAATCTATTATTTATAACAAAACAAAATATGTACTTCTCGTAATATAAAAATGGTGTGGTAATTACTATTATAAAGCTATTGTTATTAACATGTGTATATGTATAGAGAACATAATCAACTATTGCATTCTTCTAAGTTAACTCTTTACAATATGTAGCAGTATAACATGGTATGAAAACAATATAACAGTTAAATATATTCACGGTACTAATCCATATAACTGACACTATCGTTAAAAAAAATGTGTATATGAATAATATATATAATATATATTATATTCAAATATTAATCATCAACATAGATAATCCCGGGATAAAATATTGATTTATCAATAGTAATTAATTACAATTCACTACAATAATATAATTATGTCAACAACAACATTTGGACACACGCTGTCAACACGACAGCCTGCCTGCGCAGCGTTTGGATACCACTGGAGCTGGCTCCATTACTGAAACTCTGGTAACTGAATAGTTACTCAAACTGAAAGGTATTCCTGTAGAGCGGTGGTACTAGCCTTCGGTTGCGGCGGTGGACGCGAGGGCTGGCCGTGGCTGAACAGAGTTGCGGGGCGGGGTGAGGTGAGGTGGTGTAGAGGGCGCGCGGGGTGGGCGGGCGGGAGCGGAGGCGTCTACTGCGCGGCGGGCGGGGGCTGCGCCGCGCGGCGCCGCCCCGGCGCGCTCGCCTGGGCCACCATCGCGCGGATGCGGCGCTGTGCCGACTGAAACACCCATCAGTACTCTTATTAGCTGCTGATCAACTTCAACGTCTTCGCACCGCCACATCAAATATACATCATTTGAGTAAAAACATTGCATTGCAAGCTGCGGTCTGCTATACGAAATCCGTGGCACACATTATCGACTCGTTCAATTCATACATGCCCTCGTCTGTGTCTGTCTAAATAAAATTGTCGTTGTATTTTTTTAATATCGGAAACTTAAATTTAAGGTGTAATAAGTTAGTACCATTAAGAACCATGTGGTAGCAATCCTATTACAAAAGGATTCGTGGCATACATTATAGACTCATTCAATTCATACATGCTATCGTCAGTGTCTGTCTAAATAATTATGTCGTTGTATTGTTGTAATATCGAAAACTTAAAATTAAAGTGTATTAAGTTAGTACCATTAAGTACCATGTGGTAGCAATCCTGTTACAAAAGGATGTGTCCATGAATTGCTAGGGTTGTACAGTATTCCAAAAAAATCTGCATATTTCGGGAACAATAAAAAAAACATTCATCATACAATTACGTAGTGCACATAAGAAAATGCAATCATAGCATACAATATGGCGTCACAGCAAAAACGACATGAATCAGACTGCAAATGATAATCAGATGTTACTTGTCACTTTAAAATGCACAAATAGCGGTTTTTGTGGACGACTAATATTTCATTATTTAACATCGATTACTTAAAATTTGTTAAATCCTATCATTACTTTTCTAACGACTAATGATGACAAAGCAAATTAGCAGACATATTTGACGCGCTATTTTCTACAAACATACTCTCGTGTCTTTTTACGACTACATAAAATCAAAACAACTGATTTCAATTTATGTAATAATTTCGGTTTGTAATTTAGCAAAAATTAGTGGATAGTTTATTTTCAATTAACTAATTCCATTACAGAATTCTCGATCGATCGACCGATCGAAAGATCTTAGATTAGACATATTTCCAGGAAAGAATCTTTGCGTTCATCATACAATATTTTCTATGACATGTATACAAAAATCCTCATTTGATGGTTTTCGAAAACGCAGTAAAACCAATTTTTTGATGCATTTATTTTGAAGAGATCTTATTTAACCTATATTTTGAGCAACTGTACAAGGTCCCTGCCTAGTCCTCCTCCAGACAATATAACATGCCCATGTTCTCCGACAAAAAAGAGCAGTTTTCATTTAGAAGACCATGACACATCGACCATTAATACACCATTTGATAGAACTACATCCATTCAAATCATTTATTCCTTTCGTCTCGATAATATTTTATTTAGTCACATGTAGTTACAAAAGTCCGATAACGATAAATCAAACACAATTATATTAATAAAATTTATTGACAAATACATAGTTAATCAAAAAATATGTAAAAACATTCGCTTCGATTTCTTTAGTAAAATAAATTACTCACCTATAAAGGCGTCAAAGCTATTGTGTCGGACCAATTCATTGGCTCACACTCAGTTCGAGCGAACCGTCACAGAGGCAGATTCTTCGCTATGCTCTCAACCCGCTTCAGATGATCGCTACAAAATGTAAAGATCTCATTATGCAACGGTGTGTATCATAATAAAAATATAAAACGAATTCGCATTGCGCCAGCAATAATAGAAAATCTATACTTATCTTAGTAACACTTCAAAGCTCTTGCAGTCACATTATCTTCTTATAAATACGCATTAGAAATAAGTGGACTTGTAACTACATGTGAATCCTTCCGAAATCTCGCAAGCCATACATACATACCCAGTCAACCATACTATCTTAACATATCAAATCAATTCGCAAGTGCACATTTAAATATGTAATTATAATTTATTAATCTTTCAATTATTTTCTCATATTTTTGGATGCTATAACAAATACCAACAATTTTTACACATTAAAAAGTGAAAACGCTAAATAAGCACAAATTTAACGGTAAGGGTACTATTTGAAATTTCGCAAAATATTGTCATAAATCCCAGCCGAGAGTTCCCAGTCAGGTGGGCGTAGTGAGTGGTGTGATCATACCTGGACGCTGTAGAAGGGTCCGACGATGTGCACGGTGGTGTCGTGGTCCTGCTGCGGGCCGCCCTGCTGCTGCGGCTGCTCCGGCAGCTTGATCAGCGAGCCCGTCATGCGCTGCAGCTCCCGGACGTTCTGCCCGCCCTTGCCGATAATCCGTCCTACTTGCGAGGAGGCCACAACGATCTCCACCGTTAGCCGCACGTCCTCGGATCCCGACATAAAACCTTCCTCTCGCATTTTCTCGAAGATCAAGAACTGTGCTTTCCATTGAGCCTCTGGGCTACCGACGATTGTGACCTTGCGCTCCTGCTGAGCATTCTGGGCGTTTTCCCCTTGCTTGTCTTGCTCCAAAGGCGCTATCTTGACGGAAGCTCTGCTGAACCGTATAATGTTTCGAATGTGTGAGCCCTTGGTTCCAATGATTGCGCCAACAGCATTGTTCGGGATGTACAAGTACGTGGTTTCCTATAACAAAACGAATTGAATTTGTAGCTCCCATCAAAGAATTATATTCTAGTGAAAACAAACCCAAACCATTATAAGTGATTTAGTACCAAGTGCCAAAAAAGGACTGTATCTCCAATATTCAGTCCAGTACTAGAATAGACAAGTAGTAATGCTGAATTTTGCTGAGCTTTTAAGCAGCTGCGCAAACGTAGACACTATTACCAAGACGAGGGACCGCCGCCACAGTTAACTTAACCAATAAGCGAAAAAAACGTGGTTTCTCAGCGAGAAAGGCATCCTCATGTCTTTTAAAGAATATTTTTTCGTACCTATTTACGCGAGGACTCTAACCCCCTTATTACAAATCGCAAACTAAGGATAGTCCCGGAACAAAATTCGTGCCTGTCCCTTTTAACATTGCATACTGGAACGAGATGTCATGAGCTTTAGTGCGGTAATAACTTTATCGCGATTTATAATAACGCGGACTTTTATTTTAATAAATTAAGTCAAAGTTTTTTAAAATGTTACATCTTTTGCTTATGTTTTCGTTTGATTACTGTATTCTGCAAGCTATTCCAATGGGAAACACTGTAAAATGTAGTAGTTGCGTTTGAATTACAATATTTAATGGGAATTGCCAGCTGCTGGTAGTGTCTACGTTTGCACAATGCCTACACCAAAATAGCAGTGCCAAGTCATTCAACATCAAAAACTGTATGATTCATAAATCCTGTAACCGCAAAACATCCTAGAGCAAAAAATCACAACTTTGAAACCGGAGAAAGATAAAACTGAAACCCGACTACCTACAGGAGTATAAAGCAAAAAACAAATAGGTTTTCGATCAATTTGTCAGTTTACTTCATAGTCCTTTTGTTGATTTCATTTGAAGCAAGGATACTAAATTGAAGCCCACCACACATAAGTAGCAATTGTTTCATGTTACGTTTGGCTTTCTGCTTAAGTAATCTTATACCTGTTCAGTGAACCCGCCAGCGCCAGGGGCGGCAGCTCCGTCCAGCGGATTGTCCAGCTGCAATTTGACCAATTAAGACTGCTGAAAAGGAGCTCGGGCAAAGGCGTTTGGAGCCCGGTGGACGTACAACTTCGATCGAAGCGAGTAAATTTCAAATCCATACAACATATTTTTAATCTTATTATTAAGAAATGTTCCTTAGAAATTAACAAAAAGGACAATTAAATTGAAAAATGTGAAAAATACATCAAAATTCGACGTAATTGTAACTGATTTTGCATGAAATATCAAAACAAGCACAATATTGTAGCTCACATTTCGAAAATTCTTCATTAGAAACTCATTCAAAGAAAATCAGTATTATTCACATTTCAATTTGCTCAGTATAAACTGCTTCGGGAGTTGCTAATTGTTTATTAATAAAAAGAAATGGATCGATCGCCGCAGAAACAGTTCTGAATGCGTGTTTCGTACCCGCTTGTTACACGCTTTCCGCGGACTTCGCATTTCGAGCTAAGAGTACTGCTGAATCGTGCCAAAAATGCAATTTGCTATTCGCTATCTCATATTTAGAAGACTAACTTCTTTCTAAAAAAGGTGTGGCAAAATTAAAAGATAATATAATAATTAGCCCAGTTCTCTTCCCGTTACCACTTAAAGAAATGTGATAAAAGTTTTCAAAACCTGTCTACAAATTTAATGCAGCGGTAGCGGTATCATTTAATTAATCCACTAAAATAAAATTATGTAATTCGTTCAGGAGGGAAGATATTTTTACGATTTTTATCTTTTATGCTGCGGCATTTATTTTATGTTTATTTGATACCTGAAAAATGGGGATTTCAATTTTTCAGCAGTCAAAATTGGTCAAATTTCAGTTAGTGGAAGCCCACTGGTCGCCCTCGTGAAAGGCCTTGACAGCCCGTCGCACGATTATTGTTGTAAATATTACGCTGCCATCCGACTTATGGGCATAATTTCCGTAAACACACTAAGAATGTTTTTTAATAAATAAATATTATCAACCATAATTTTCCTGCGGTTTTATCTACATATCATTGTCATGTCCTATGCAAGTATAATAAAGGATGCACTAATTTAATCTATCTAGTTGAATATTTGTCAAGATTAGTTTGTCGTACAGTCTCACTTTTCTCATGGTGAGAATTCTTTCCTTGTAAGCCCCGAAGTTATTAACACTTTCACTGTCCATGCATTACATGTAATGCACTAAAACTAAACTAAACAATACAAACGAAAATTGCATATAATACACTATTGGACGTATGGCACTTGTATTGCCTTGGGACAGACAATGTGATCGAGATGCAGGTAACACAATCTCACCTGGCTGTCCCCTGCCCCCTGCTGAGCGCCGCCCTGGCCGGCCATGGGCGCGTAGATCGGCGGCTGGAACGGCGGCGGAGCGCCGCAGAAGCTGCGCCCAGTAGACATCATCGCCATCGGATGCAGACCAGGGAACATTATGCTCTGTGGCGCCAGCACCTGAATACCACAAAATATTAACATTATTAAAGAACTGATCAGCATCGCGTAGATCCTCTGGAGATGCAGAATTTCAGACGTCCATAGGCTGCGGTAATCGCTTACCATCAGGCGAACCGCACGCATGTTTCCCACCAACGTAATATAAAAAAAAAACCATACCTGATTCCGTCCTTCTGCACTAAACAAATGTTTGACCAAGATGGGAATCGAACCCACGACCTTTGGCGTATGAGGCAGGGTAAACCAACTACTACGTAAATATTAGGTCTTTACCTATAAAGTTTTGCATGGCGATTTTCTTAAAATTTGTACTGCCATTGTTGTATTACCATACTAACTTTCAAGGTAAGTTACAAAACTATCTAATTATGTCCCCATTTAGTACTTACAGACAGTTAATGTCACTTAGAATAATGTCTGATAATGGGATATTTTTTTTTTTATTATAGCGGACAAACGAGCAGACGGCACCCCTGATGATAAGTGATCGATCACCGGCGCCCATAGACATCTGCAACACCTGAGGTACATAAGACATTTGCGTTGCCGGCTCTCGAGGAAGGAACAAGCTCTGAAGGGATGATTAAGTTTTCTACTGACTTCAGATAAAACTTTACCTGAAGGTCGCTCTCGTAGCTCTGACGAAGCTTTGCCGATATCTGGGACTCGGCTTTGGCCATGTTCTCAATAGTGCCCTTGACAGTAATGATCCTCTCCAAGTTGAAGCTATTGATGTCATTTATGGAAGAAACCGTTATCTTGGTATCGGTTTCCTGCATGATCCTTTTGATGGTGTTTCCCCCCTTGCCGATGATACGTCCGATGAGGTTGTTGTGCGCCAGAATTTGAAGGGATATATCTCTGGAAAAAACAAATTATTCTCATTAGGAAAAAAATAACAACAAATTGACCGTATTCATTGACATTATACGAATTCAAAAATTTGGGACATGAATCACATAGGAGAGTTTGGTTCACGTTACATTAAATCTTTATACTATACTATTACTGATTCCAAATTCGTACGAGTTTCTTATTTCTAAGACCCGTCAGGCTGTGTCATAATAATCAGTTAAAGGATTGTAAAGAAGTCAATATCAAGATCATACCCTTTGTTAGTGTTGTTGGCTTCTTGCTGCATGACCTCGAGTATTCTCTTGCACGCATTCGTACAGTTCTCTGGGTTGCCATAAATGGTGATGGCTTTCTCGAGTGAGCCCACGTTGTCTTTGCGGTGGACGTCAACGCGGGCGCGGCTCTGTTGGGTGATGAGGCGGATGGTGCTGCCCTGGCGGCCGATGATGGCGCCCACCATGTCGCTCTGCACGAGCAGCCGCAGGGGGAAGTCGGTGGGGCGGGAGCCGCCGCCAGCCGCGCCGCCGCCGCCTCGGCCGCCGCCGGGCCGTCCGCGCCGTCCGCCCCGAGCATTCTGCTCGGCCGCTTCCACCTTCATGCGAGTGCCTTCCAGCTCACAGCCGTTTAAGCCGTTTATAGCCCTGCAACAACACATTTATACAACGTTATTCTTGCTTCATCATTACCATATAATTACACCACCATTTAAGACCATAATCCATGTGCTTTATTGTTATAAATAATTGTAAGGAAGCTTAAAATACAATCCATGCATTACAAATTGAGAGGAGTAACAAAAGTTGAGACTAAAGAAAAGGAAGAAGAAAGAATGAAGGTTTACAAAAAAAAACGGAAATAGTTGTTAAAGTCCGCAATTCAACAAGCTCCGACTTACAAGCCAATGACACATTAAAAAAGGAAACCAATGAGATACGTGCTAACCAATGGAAGTGAAGAAGAAGAACAAAAGCTGAGTGAAGAAGAAGAATAGAAGCGGAGAGTTAAGTCCATGCGCGTGCAGGCTCGCGTGCAGCGTGCGACATGCGACATGCGCATACGGCGTACGAGCCGCGAAGCAAACAGTCAATATACTCACTGCTGCGCCTGCTCCGGCGTTTCGAACGTGATATACACGGCCTGGGTGTTGGGGTCGCGCGAGGTCGCTTTGTCGCACTGCTGAACGTTGCCGTACTGCGACAGCAGCGGCTCGATGTTGTCGAAGCGGACATGCGGGGGGAGCCCACTGATGAGTACCTTGGATGATCGGCTGCGAGAAGCGATATAACAACTTCAACTACATGTGTAAATATATATCATTAACTAAATTAAATAGGAACAATTAAATACATTATGATGATAAGACTAACATTTCCTGAGTCTACGAATACGAGTGTAATGCGCAGCCGGCATAATGAATACATTTGCTTTGTAGTGATGATTTATTTTACTATGCTAGAACAGGGATTATAAGCGTCGTTTTTTTTCTATATTATATCTTTAATAAAATGAGAATCCAAGAATGAAAATAAACATCGAAGTAAAATAAATCGTGGTCCCTAAGGGCCGGAGTAATTCATAATTCTTATAATTTTATCACTAGACAGATAGATCGGCCAAATGACCAATCTGTCCAACTGTAAATAGCCCTTGATGCCTCAATTTGTTTAGTGTAAGGTTGTGGTTGTGGCTAAGAAACTACAAAAAAAATACTATAATTACAAGTAATAGTGAGCGTTATTTTTTATCGCAGATAATAAAACAGGAAAAAATGTCCTACTGGTTAGTCCGCTGCTGGATAAAAAGAGAGTGTTACTGAACCTTCCCGCTTCCGCTCATAGCTCACTCAAGCACGCTGCCTTAGTACCTATGCAATTGAAACTTATTCAGAGGAATGAACTAGGCCCCGTAATTGCATACGTATACTACAGGCATATTTTATTCATACTGTGAAGAATGACTGGAGGTACAGACTTACTTGTATTCTACTGAACAACCATCGTTCCGTTAATAAATATTTTGCTAAAAGAAATTAACCTTAGTTAATAGAAACATCCAGTTATATGTAGGTATTTAATTAATAATAGTCTTCACTCCTTTAATCCATATAAAAAATACAAAGGTACATTGTGTATTCAAAATATGTATAATGGAGCGCAAGTTACAACTTACTAGGAGCGCAACAGGCTAACACTAATCAAATTATTAAACCAACCCTCTAAAACATACCTATTATGCCACCAAAAATAGTATGATTTTGATGTACAATTAGTATTTTTTGGTGTGCAAAAGAGTTATGTTAGGTTAGCAATTTATTAATTTTGAACGTTAAAAATACAACCCCAACTCTAATGGTTAACCTGAAGGGTGCCGCGATTACTGTTCCGTAAAATTATACCATGATTGATGTCAAAGCATGAGACGGCAAACACAGGAACGGTAACGGGTCGTCCACAGTGTATGATGGTTGCTACAAAATGGCGGAGCAGCGAAGATGACATCATCACCCGCGCTCTCGTCACTACAGCCGCGTGCCAGACGCTCGTGTTCACGCTCCGAGCCACCGCCCCCCCTGCCCCCCTCCCCCGGCACCGCCCGCACGCCATTCACAAACTCAATTCCGTTGCACCCGCTCTGCGCTGCATGACCCCTCGCGCGCTAGTGCGCTTTTACCTACTACCTATCTCGCTTCACATACAAACTTACTATCTCGCTCACTGCATAATGAATACCAAATACTCGCACATGCGTAAACCGTGCAGATAAGAGTATATTATTTACATACATTTTAGTGGGACTATGCCGTATCATTGGCGATAGTGTTCACGTAATACATTGTTGCAATCTACATATCCATGAAAACTACAAATTTAAATTAATAAAATAATATTTTAAAATAATTATGTTGACCTATAGCCACAGCTGCCATTTTGTAATTTGAACGAAGCTTACGGACCGGGGTCGCACGATCGATTCAAATATCGAACACTACACACTACACTAACATGCGTATGCATAATGTGTATAAACAAACAATGCTTTGGTGTGTATGCTGCAAATCGAAAATTTCAAAATAAGCAACATCACTGTGGGTTTTGTCATCCTCATTAAGCGATATCGTTAGCGAATGACCATTATAAGTCGTTTTCTATTTTAAATCTAACCAGTTTTAGTAGCAATTGTATACCTACTGACTGATACATTACGAAACAAATAAAGTACAGCCGCGCTTAGTAATTCGCAAGAACTATAACCACCTTTGTTCGAAGTCATATTATAATATAATTAGGGCCGATTCGACCAATCTTATTCCGATACTAAATCTACAGCGCTGTCATTCTATACATTATACCATGGATTGAATTATTTATAAACAAATAAAGATTATGCGAAACGAGCATCTACATGCCTAGTTTCCCCTCTCGTTACATTCTATTCGGAGACCCCGAATGTATACATCTTGAGGTTAGACCAATACGGACGATCTTGAGGGACAAGTTAGTTTACTATATAACCACGATAAGTATAATAATTTAGTTTATGAAATCAATGTATTATGTATGATCATCAATCTAACACATTCCCACAAGTAAAACGTAAAACGCGCCGAAACAGTCAACGACGAATCTAGGGAGTGCCGCAAAAATCTTCTCATCCCACCTGTTCGAAAAGGACGACGTCGTTCGCCTTTATGTGCACCCAAAAAATGGTGTTTTCTATATAAAACTTTTAGCGGGCGGAAAATTCCCGCGCACGTTAGCGGGCGGGAAAGATCTTTTCCGCGCACTGTTACCGACCAGAAAAAACTTTTCCGCGCGCTATTTGAATTTGGAGTATCTTAGATCAAGATTATATCAAACAATCTTGGATAAAGACTGAAGACGCCTGAAATAGATCTATGTACAACCCGCGATTTTGTCAATTTTCTTTCTACTATTGAAATCTCTGCTAAATAGATCCAAAATACTAGGGTTCATTAATGCATTAATGGCTGAGGATTAGCTGTTGATATCCAAATCTTAGTGCAACACGGGAAGAATCCGGAAATACGCATGGCTATTCTTTTCTACATAAAAAGATGACTCGTTATGATTAGGATCGTTGTATAAAAACACGATTTCGGCAGTTTAAATCTGCATATGAGTTTTGAAAAATATATAAAATTAAGACGCAATACCCTCTAAACCTTGGATTCTTTCCTACAGTACATCTATTTGTATCTAAAGAATAAGATTTGAAATATCCGCCATTCAATGCTCACATTGTTCAGTAACGTCAAGTCAAGATAAGGATTTTCAGGACCTTCGACCCTAACGTTCTTCTCTTTGTGCGGATTGACGTCAGTCGCCGAAGATTACAATCTTCGAAAACAACACTATTTATAAATCTGGAGTGACTATGAAACATCCTTACTAATATTATAAAGGCGAAAGTTTGTTTGGATGGATGTATGGATGGATGTTTGTTCCTCTTTCACGAAAAAACTACTAAACGGATTTTAATGAAACTTTAGAGTAATGCAGCTTATAGATCAGAATAACACATAGGCTATAATTTATAAAGATATTGTGTGAACGCAGACGAAGTCGCGGGCAAAAGCTAGTATGACTATAATTTTGTTTTTTTACTTCATTTCTAAACTGGACAATCTGAACTCCACCACCATGAAACAATTTAAACCTATAATTCTTGCAATTTTTCTTGATAATTATAAAGAAAGCGGCAAGGTGGTTCAAATATTTATACAACTATCTTATCTCGACCGAACTGAAAGCCGAGAGGAACAGGGGAAAGCTAGCTGAAGAGCCTAACAATGACATTTGAGTGGAGATAAGGAGACTGCTCTGCACTTCAGCATCAATATGAGCCGGTAAAACCATATGGAGTCTCTTCAGATCCGAACTCCTCAGCATCTGCTGCTAAATTTTTCTGTGCATATCTCCAAGGCAGCGAGAAGATACAGATTAGGTAGGTTGTGGTGATATCTCAAGTTAGCTAAAAATAGTAGGTACTTTGCTTTTGTCATTTAATATTTTTTATTTTTTTCTTCGGTTATTCCGAATATAAAAATCCAATCCACCCATTGACAGACCATTATCACAGTTTCCATCTCCTTTGGCAGAGGCTAGATCCCCCAAATCATTAGTTATGAGTTTCTTGATTAAACTAATCTACGCCTCTACAATAAGTATACTCAGAATAGTTTTTTTATAATGAGAAAATCAGTTGAAGTGCGCTTACACATAACACGAGTAACAATAATTTGCTTTATATGATATTTATGTGAAATATCAATCTAATCCATCATTATCCCTGCGTGTTCTCACCGGATATGCCATCGTGGGAGTCCAGAGCTTGGACTATATCCATGATTAGGTGTGTCGGGTATGGAGCGACTGCAGTTAAGACTTTCGCAACCCTTTCGATCCAGTATGGTTACCCTTTCAGAATCATTGTCTCAATAATTATGGGTATCCGTTGGGATACGTGCAGGTTTCCTCAGAACGTTTTCTCTCACAGCAGAGTTTAGTAGAAATATGCAAATAGATAAGAATTTACGACCCCCGTTTAGAAACCGCATCTTATCCACTGAGCTACCATCGCTAAGAGGTATATAATCTGTGTATACTATAATGAAAAGGGCATTTAAATATAACGTTTAAATACTACCAATAGGGGTCTACTATAAAAGTATGTAGTATATATGTATAAGCATTGAGTAAGCTATGTAAGAGTGGTCGAACGTGTAACGAGTAAATGTATTATTCCCCGCGCTGTACCCAACGTTCTGATAATGCAGAGGTCGTTAAACCGGTTGTGTGGCCACGGTGTCACTCCTCTCAGAATCAATATAACCGTGTATTGATTTGTTGTAAAATAGGTTACTGCAGGTAACTTCTCAGTAACCATCGCGAAATAGGAGTCGAGCTGCAGACACGTAACGATATTGTCATTTATTGTTTATTTAACAACCGTGTACACTTTGCACTGTGCAGTGAATCATCGCTACAACTAAGCAGACAAAGATAACGTTCCGATTACACAATTACCCGATCATAGGTTAATGGACACTACAGAAATGCCTAACGCGTTTTTTTTTACATTTGTTTTTTGTTATTATCACCATTTACGCAAAATGCATGTTTTGTTTATGCTTTCATATTACATAACTCGTCAGCAACAAATCGGACTCAAGACCTAATTTTCCTGCAAATACATGGTCTCACAATAGTATAATTATATTTTACATAGTAATTCTAGGTATCATCAGCAATTATATCCACATGAATGCAATAAACATTATGCGACTGAGTTGTTTGTATTTATGTATTTAACATAATCTCACGTGAACAACTAGATACTTGATTTTATTTAGGGTGTTCCTTTCATATTCAAACGACTACTTTATATAATAATAACCACATAATATGGGTTTAGACAGGGGTGTGAATATTTTCAGTGGCTTGACATAATCTACACTCCGGGAGTCGATCTCTCGATTCATACAAATGCTTTATTTAGTTCCCAAGGGCTGTAACCGAACAAAATTGTTTAGACGCACTGTATTGACTCCTAAGAATCTTATCCTTGTTTACCATGTCACGGGAACTGAAACCTACTCATAGAAACCTCGTATCTTGCAATGAATATTTTTATTTTATACAGATCTATGAAGATAAATGACCTGACCAACTGTGGTAAGCCTGCACACTGACCGAGCCTAAGCAACAACGTAAGCAAACAACATTCTAAGACCTGCACCCTAGTTTGTATTGGAACGGCAGAGAATGCTAGCTTATGAATTAACAATAATTATAACAGCATAATTTGATACGCTAAAGTTTCATATATGGGACCGTTTGGAAATTATGGACGTCGATCTTAAATTAAAACATGCCTACTGGACGATAGCATGTTTTAACCAAGAAAATAGACAGAGAGCCATTTTGTGGAGGTACCGTGTTATTACGCCGTATTACCGTGTTATTGATAGTAAAAATATTACGCATTTATATTTATTCATATTAAATCTCATAACTAGAAACGTAATGGGGTGTTTGCCTAAGCTCTAGATTTTACAAAATATTAAATATTTTATCGGCTAATAGAACCAATAGCAAAAATTAAATCTTAATGAAAAATATAACGTCTAGTCATTCAAAGATTTATGAAAAAGTCCATTTTAAAAATAAAATT
The DNA here is from genome assembly GCA_019059595.1 of Marasmia exigua. Classification (NCBI taxonomy): domain Eukaryota; kingdom Metazoa; phylum Arthropoda; class Insecta; order Lepidoptera; family Crambidae; genus Marasmia; species Marasmia exigua. Next base: position 1,458,566 of record CM032494.1, on the reverse strand, counting down.
GTTAAAAAATAATTATACCCATGAATACAACCATGAACACCATGAATACCTCATACAATTTGCACCAACTATTATAATAGAATCCTTGACATAAACGAAACATTTAATATAGCTACCAAACAAAATTCAAAAGAAATGCATACAAAATAAATGCGTATGACGGGTTTTCCCAATGATTGATTTGAAATGGTGTGTTGTGTGATTTCAAAGTTGTAATATCTCAGGTAGTTTCAATGATAATCAAGTAATTCTTTCATCGATGTTTCTATAATTGAGAGATCTTGATCTTTTGATTACAAAAATAAATAAATAAAAAATAGTAAAATACCTATACCGTTAAAGATAACGATAACGTTAAAATATATAGGTAACAAAACGCAAAAAATGGCATAACTAGAATTAACCGTATATTTAGTATGAATAACAAAACGCTAGAAACGTCAATTACCATTTTGACACATTTATGTTCGTTAAAATAATAAATTTAACGACCGACGAAAAATCGTGAGAGAGCTGCAAGCGGAAACATTTTTTTTTTATCGCCATTTTCTTAAACGAGAGCATTTATTCCAACGCGTTTTGTGGGACTCTCTAATAATATTCGGGCAAGATGGATAAAGATACATTATTTTAGTTAAGAGCTCATTCCGATTTAGAGACACGAGCTCATTCCAATTTATAGACAGGAGGTTATTTAAATTTAGAGACTGGAGCTCTTTTAAATGAGACCCGAGCTCATTTAAATTCAGAGACTCGAGCTCATTTCAATCTAGAGACATGAGCTCATTTCAATTTAGAAACAGTATAGCAGCTCATTTCAATAGACAGTATAGCTCATTTCAATTTAGAGACAAGAGCTCATTTCAATTTAGAGACAGTATAGCTCATTTCAATTTAGAGACAGTATAGCTCATTTCAATTCAGAGACAGGAGCTCATTACAATTAAAAGACAGGAGCTCATTTCATTTTAGAGACAAGAGCTCATTTCAATTTAGAGACAAGAGGTCATTTCAATTTAAAGACAGGAGCTCATTTCATTTTAGAGACAGGATCTCATTTTAATTTAGAGACTTTCATTTTAGAGAAAGGAGCTCATTTCAATTTAGAAACAAGAGCTCATTCCATTTTAGAGACAGGAGCTTATTTAAATTTAGAGACTGGAGCTCATTTAAATTTAGAGGCTCGAGCTCATTTCAATTTAGAGACAGGAGCTCATTTCAATTTAGAGACAGGAGCTCATTTCAACTCATTTCAATTTAGAAACAGTTTAGCTCATTTCAGTAGACAGTATATAGCTCATTTCAATTAAGAGACGGTAAGCTCATTTAAATTTAGAGACAAGAGCTCATTTCAATTTAGAGACAAGAGCTAATTTCAATTTAGAGACAGAAGCTCATTTCAATTTAGAGGCAGGAGCTCATTCTAATTTAGAGACAGTAGCTCATTTCAATTTAGAGACAATAGCTCATTCCAATTTAGAGACAGTAGCTCATTTCAATTTAGAGACAACAGCTCATTTCAATTTAAGGGGGGGGGGGGGGGGGGTTTCGAAACTGACGTCATTCTTTTTTTTTTAATTTATTACAAGGTCAAGGCATGTCTACATTATTTTTAAAACTATAAACATCGTACCTATGAAAATAGTTCGTATGCGACACTGTGTTTATTAAACGAAGATTGGCGGCGAGTCGGCGAATAAAAGAAATCGGCGCTGTTCAAACAAAGTCGGCTTTCTTTGTCTTTGGCGCGCACCGCCACCGTTAATGGAACACAAAACTGGAGGTCCTGCGGCCCGTCATCGTAGTGCTCGAATCTTGGGACGGCGAGGAATAGAAGTCCTTCAACAGTTGCATGACGGCGTAACGGGACAGGCGCACTCGACGTTGAGTGGGTTAAAAACGTGGATGAATCGAGCCAAAACGAATATCGGGAGGATACGGAAATATTACCCGTGATCCACAATTTAAAAGAATGGATGAAAACTCCGTGGGAGTTATCCAAAGAAAAGTAAAAAATGGGGAATAATAATTTATAATACTATTATTCCCTATTTTTTTACTATTATATTATATCAATGATTATTGCCAAAGTAAAAATAATAAAAGGTGATTCTATAGCCAAGTGTTGTCATCATATAATACCCTTTTTTTCTCATATCTGCTATGTTTTAATTTTGTTAAACTGGTAATGACGTCAATTTTGGGAGAGGGAGGGCGGGGGGGCGGGGGAGGGTCATTATGAAATGACGATAGGATGATTGTAGGGGGGCGGGGGCTGGGGGACTAAAATCTGAAAAAATCGATGACATAATTTATGGACGGCCCACGGGATTTATTTTCGGTCGTAGCAAATATTTGATTATTAAAACATGCCTAGTAAATTCTACTTTAGTAGTTTTAAACGATAAAGACTCATGATTTATGGAATCTTTTCAGGCCTTTATTTTCATGAAATTTTCTTTTTTAATCTTACTCCGATTTTTGAATGGGCAAGGCGAACCAGTGCAACGAGATCATCAGGAGGACACGACTGGGATGGGCTGCTTTCTCCAAACTTGACTTCGCCTTTAAAATGAAATTCGCCAACCACTTGAAACTAAGAGTTTTTAATCAGTGCGTTCGACTTATGGAGCTGAAACTTGGGTAAAGACAAAAGCACTTCTGGAGACTTATAGTTGCCCAAAGGGAAATCGGGTGGGCGTAACTCTTAGAGACAGATAAACTAACAAGCTGGCTTAGAAGACACAGTAAGGTGGCAGACGTAGTCAAAAAAAGGGTAGCGCGCAACTCAAGTGGCAATGGGATATCAGGCAAAGGCCAAATAAGTAGCTCAGTAGAAATGCACACACCTAGATAACAATCCGATTTCAAGAAGGTGTTGTCCTTGCCGATTCAGGACGCGAACTTCGCCTTTAGAGCTGGGTCACAACTGGGCTTTGTTGTTATTACAAATTACACGCCGAATATCAGTAAATAGAACTAGGAGCAAAATACCACTAAACGTAGCATTTATCATCATTTTGTTGATATATTTCGTTTACCAGATCAAATCCGCTCATTGAAATCAATTTAGAGCTTTACATTCAGTAAGATACATTAATTAACAAAACCGAACAATTGGAATTTGGTCAGTAAAATGATAGGACATGATCATAAATTAAGTACGAACAGCAGCCACAGCTCCATGTATACAAATCTGTCAATCTGCTTTAATCTATTTTCACCTCAATCCCAAACAAGTTTGGTTCAATATCAAATGACAAAATTTTACTCATAGTAAGCCGAAGTGTAACTCTCTGTACATCGGAGATAGAAACATGTTCACTATTCTTCAATGATTAATCAGTAGGTACCTACGAGATAACATCATACGATAGATATGATATATTTGCTATAATATTTGCATGAAATGTATCACTAAATCCATTTAACCCATGTTACCTAACAAGAATCATCATTATGTTGTTAGTAATGACTAACTAGGTCTTTCAGTCATTTTCGTCTAATGATAACGACAGACATTCCATATTAGCTAATTGCTTCTTATGAAAGAAGCTTATTCATTAATTATATTGTTGGTGTGGTCGTCAACTAAGCGTAAAATAATGACATTAGCATTCCGTTACGTTACAGCGAATGCAGTTTTATCAATAAAACCGGCCGGCGTCAGAGTGATTCACGAACTTGGCCGCTTGCAACCCGGCGCCGCGCCGCCATTTTACTTTAAACACCACGTGCTCGTGTACATAGAATTTACAGACACATCGTAAAATTTAAACCAAATAAAAACAGCAGAAACCTGCTATATGGACGCTACCATGTATGTAGTTTTTTTACTATCTGAGTACGGCAACAAACAATAGTAAAATAATCACACAATGTGTGTAGGCGTCGCACAAAGGTATCCCCGTATCCATACCTGCGGTATTTCGCCATTCTGGATGCCATAAGCCGGTTGTGAAACCAATCAGCACGCGCCCGACGTGGATGCACAATGACGCAGTCTTTTCACCACTTATCGTTATTTAGAATCCTGACGCACGGTGTGGCGATATAGGAAATGACCTAATTAGCCAGAAGTATGGAAAGTTATGAGTAAAAACTGTAGGGGGTGGAGGAACATTCGCACTAAACCTGTAGCGCAACTGCGAGTGTTGCCGTGTGACTAACTGAGTGAACCGAGTTCCGAGTAGCGGCGAGCGCGGCGCGTTCAACGGGCTTGCAATGCAAAACGACCGGCACCGCCGCCACCGCCCGCGCCCTCCCCCGCGCCGCCCGCCTGCCGCGGCGCATACTGATAAAATACACAATCCATTCACTAATACCTACTATTACTTAGTATCCTATATACATCACACATTCCTTACTACTTAGCTCCGAGAGATTTAATGATTAACGGATGTCCGCTTGCACGACGCATTCCATAACCCTGCTTTCCTCCAAACAATTTTCAAACTTATCCCTTGAGTAGTTGACCTGTTTCATCTAGGAAGGTGGAACACGATATGTATAAACCAAATACAAATGGCATTTTCTTTTTATAATTTTGTTTTCTGTGTGGTCTTTACTTTGTATTAGTGATGTCGCGAATACTCGCATATTTTTTGTTTCGCGATTATGAACACTAGAAAAAGTACATTATTAAAATAAAGATAAGTAATAACAAAAAAGTGGCACCCAAAGCAAAAGCTTTGCCGATTGGCAAACCCGACGCGCAGTGCATCTGTCACAACTGTGCAATGTGTTTTTGTTTTGCTTACACTCAAGATAACAATTATTGCCATGTTGTCTTAGTCACACTTACAACCGGGATAAGGGTCATTGTCATGGCATAAATTCTGACGAATTCGAATAATATTATAATATCATTCAATTTACTCTTACATGCTACTACTACTAACCTCACTACAATGGACAAGTTGATGAGAAAGAAAAGCAAACCGGGGCTCCGAAGCGCCAGTTGGTACGCGTTTTTTTCTATATCACAATTTGTTAGTTATTGCCCAAGAAGATAGTGGTTCCAAAAGAAACACTGGTAAATAGTGACACCCGGTTGTGCTACGGGTAAAAAAGATACAGCATCAACCGGTCTTCTCCGGATCAGCCCGACAATGCTCGGAATTAAGACGAACCTATGAAGAATACATGCGTGGCATTTGAGCGCCATGCAAGCTGTCAAAACAAAGACATAAAATAATGGTACTAAATTAAAAATTGAGTATTCACGAATCTCGACGGCAGATATTCGCATTCGAGAATGCTTAAAACGGACATTCGTTACATCACTAGTGTTTATAGATGCCAGATGGAATGCTATTTTTATCATGGAGTTCACGGGCAAAGTTCAGAAAAATTACAATCGTGCGTTCTGTTTACCAATATCATTGGAGTTAAATAAAATATTTGTGAAGTATTGTTGTAAATTATATTAACAACGCTAATAGGTCCTAAAAATCTTCAAATTAAGAACTCGAGCAAGGATAAACGCTATAGCATAATTAGCAATAGCCATAGCTATTTCATGAATAGCTTTAATGAAATTCTCTGCACGATAATTCATATTTGCACGAAAGTATATCAGCACTATGATTCATACAATCATATTAGCATAGCAATAGCAACATGATCTTAGCATTTTGTCCCGGTTTCGTCCCAAACCAAGGCTTCAGAGCCCGCGGGGTCCGCTATTTTACTTCGACTCCTCCACTTAACACGTAGTCAATTTATTAGCACGCATGTCATCCTTCACTATAATTCATAATAATACGATGATTCGCATTAGCACGCTAATGGGGGATACGGATATCGCTTGCGAAAAATCCGCAAGATGGCGATCTATAGGCCTAAGGTCCATCTACAAGGTGATTGGGTATTTTAGACGTGATATGTCAAATTGTCAATTAACGAATAAATCAGCCAATGGCGTTGAATTTGGGCCTCGGTTCACAGGCACACCATCTAGCGGATATTTCACACGCGATAGCCCCCATTCATTCATAACATCATAATCATCAACAGCACGTAGCATGCTTTTCATTGAAAATAGCATGTTATTTAAAATAATCGAAATATAAGAATTGCCAAACTTAGAAAACACAACACAGGTTAAGTATTGCCTACTCGTCTGCCCATTATATCATAAATAATGTTGTTTTAAAACTCGCTAAGTTATTATGTTCTTCTATTTTTGATATAAATAAGATTATTATTATTATACAAGTGAACCGGAAATGCTTAAAGCTCAGTTCTCAGCCTCACAGAACTCCTGCTGACGGGGAGTGCTATATACGTCGTGTACGCAGCTATTACACAATACTCACGTCTTATCGACTGCCTGCCATACACTGGGCAGCAAATAAACCGAGCCACCAGCTTAATTTTAATACAATCGTGCTCAGTTTGGATGAATACAAATATAAAAGTTTCCCTACAATTTAAATGTATGTCAAAAATATTCTTTTTTATTGATTATTTTTAAAAACTTAAGAAACATGATAATTTAAAAATATACAATATTATTTATCTTCTATGGAGCAAGAAAAATTGGTTACTTTAAAAATCCTTTATTTTTTTAAGATTAACCAAAATTTAACATTTGTGATATCTATTTACATTGATATTTGTAGGCCTAGTTGAACTGGATTCATTTTTATGAAAATTAGTATTTTTAGGCATTTGAACTGGATTCATTTGTATGAAAATTAGTTGGTGGCTCGGATTGTTTCTTGCCCAGTGTATATTTAATACATGGGATTCATTTGTATGAAAATTAGTTGGTGGCTCGGATTGTTTCTTGCCCAGTGAATATTTAATACATGGTAGCTAACTAAATTTTCTTCTATCCAGAAGAGACTTACGCGCTTGCGAAATTCACCCAAAACGCCCACCAATTTACCCCTTCTAATACCCCAAAATCGAGGGACCCATCATTTGTAGTTTTCTGGGAAAAAATTATTTTCCAAACTTTGGACTTTGAAAAATTTCTGGAATATATTATAGTAGTGTCTAGGTAGATTTTGCTCAAAATTCAAAATTAAAAATAAAATACTTTCAAATTGTTTCTTCCAAATTTTCTTGCTACAGTTTATAGCCCCACACGGGGGCTTCCCCCTGGCACCAACCCCATCCCCTAAGCTTCAATACTTTTTAAAATATTCACCCCCAAAATATCGACTTGTAAATTTGTATGGGGAAATAAATTGAGCTTAGGTGGACTTTTTAGACTTCTGGCAATCAAGTGTCGGAACTTAAAAAATTCGCTAAAAATCGAAACATTTTCCGATTTTTGAAATTTATTTTTTGATTTGTGTCTGTTCGCCCCCCCTTTTACTTTACCTACCCTTCACCCCCCTCAACCCCCCCCCCCTCACCCCCAAATTTCAAAAATTCGTCTTTTTGTCCAAAATTTCGCAGTTTTTGTCCTTGTATCGTCGCTAAACACTTACTCCCCCCCCCCAAAAATACCTCCCCCCCCCTCCCCCCCTCAAAAAGTCAAAAATATCAAATTTGCCCAAATTTCACCCCATTACATTACAACCTCCAAAAATCAAAAATTTACCTCCCCCCCCCCAAATAAATACTTTTAAGGGAAAAATACCCTTCAACACCCACGATGAACACGAGACGAACCAAGGCAACCCGAAGCGGGAGTCAAGCTACGTCAGCTGGCTCCCGCCCTAGGGACCCACCCGCATCGACTTCATCGTCGAAAACGCCGTTGTCTCGGCCCGAGCCGTCTCCAAATCCAAGGAGAATTCGAACCTCTCTGGACCCTGAACCGACGCCAGTACCCCTCGTCAGTGTTGCTCCCACCATCCAGTCTGTGATTCTCAAAGCCGTCCACGGCATCAGCACGGCACTTAATGTGGGAAAATCACTGACCAGGGAGAATAAGCTGTTTATTCAGGGTTCACTGCAGGAAATCGAAGCGGCCACCACCAGGATACCAGTCCCCCGTGCTACCCCGCCACCTGTCTCGGCACCCTCCCCCACTCCTTCCCCGAGGCTGAGTCTGGAGTTGCAGCAACTGCGCTCCGAGATGAAGCTAGTTCGGGAGGAGATGGCCAGACAAAACGTGGCGCAGACTCGCTCTTTGAGCGAAATTGTACAAGAGGCAGTCCGCGAGGAGGTAAAGGATATCCGAGCAGAACTGGCGGCCATCAAAAACAATACCCCTCAAACACCCCCCACCCCCAAACTATCCCTGAATCCAGCGGCGAAACTCGAGTTCGGAAGTCTACTTCGGAGCGAACTCGAGACTTTCGCCGCCAAATCAGTTCTGGTCCCCCCCCAACCGGCCCTTGCCGACGACTCCCAGACGAACCCTATTGCCCCTCCAATTATCCCCCCTAAATCTCTCCCAAAGAAAAAACCCCAAATCTTAATAACCTATCCCTCATCAAAAGCATCACCCGCTAAACCTTCCCGTCAATTGATCGAAAATTGGAGGAGCAAAATTGACTTCGTCGAAATCGGAGCGCCTACGAAGTTCATTCCCTTGGCCGACGGCCATTTTAAGGTAGAAGTGAGAGACGAAAAGGCAGCATCCGAACTTGTGAGAGTCTCCAATAATATCCCAGGAGTGAAGGCGCAACCGGTGAGGTTGAGGCCACCACTTATCATCCTCAAAGGAATCCCAAAAGAGGCGGCAGATAAGGAGACGCTGATTGGGATTCTGGAAAGGCAAAATGGCCTCAGCGGCCTACGGCTGTGCTTTCTTCAGTCCAATAGGAAGCCGGGACTTTTTAACGCAGTAGTGGAGACCACCCGTGAAATCTTCAGGGGGATCATTGCACGAGGGCGACTCGATGTCCAGTATGCAGCAGTGCATGTGGAACAGTTCGTGCCATTCGTGCAGTGCCAGAACTGTTGTCGATTCGGCCACACGAAAGCAAAATGCCAAGGGGAACAGAGATGCGCTTATTGCAACACACGAGGACATCCACATCCGGAATGTCCATATAACCCAGAGAACCCTAATCACGACCCCGAAGAAGTCGACGAACCAAACTGTGTCATATGCCACAGTCGGAACGTCGACATGCAAAATGCTAACCCCAATGCATCCTTGATCCCCGCAAACCATCTGGCATTCGATAGAGAAAAATGCACCAGCCACCACCTTATGAAGAAGCGCATCCTGGATGAAACAGACATGTAGATCCCACACCTCACATGAGCCTAAAAACCTCACAAATTTTCCCAAAATTGTACATTAAGTACAGGTATTATATTGTGCGAAAGCACCACAGTAAATAAAGGCCTGGATCTCCATGTCCGGGGTTATAGCAGCCCTCTCTCAGGAGAGGGCACAAAAAAAAAAAAAAAAAAAAAAAATACATGGTAGCTACTTTATGGCTAAAATATTAATCAGATTGATAGTAGTAGAACTCTGGTCGATGGTGAAATCTTTTAGTCACAACTAACCTCACAGAAACTAGCGTGAACCAGCTCTGTGCTGTGATTCGCCGCGTGAGCGAGGGTACCGGAGGCCCAATCCGGAGCAATCGCTTACCATCATCAGGTGATCAGTCTGCTCGTCTGCTACCTATCACATAAAAAAACAACAATGGCACTAGTGATGTACGGAGCTCTGTCAAATATCTTACCGATTTCGGCCTTAATGTCCAACACGTTAGGGTTCAATATTGAAGCAATGAGAGGCCATTCGCTCGGTAAAGGAAATTGTGTCGAAACCTACAACCTGTGCGGATAAAGAATGGGATCAGAAATGGTGGCGCATCTATTCACTTCTCGCTCGCACACTATTTGCATCTATACTTGCACCCCACGAGTGCGAGTATAGACGCAAATAGTGTGCGAGCGAGAAGTGAATAGATGCGCCGCCATTTCTGATCCCATTCTTTATCCGCACAGGTTGTAGATGTTTTGATTCTCTCAATGAGCAAATTTCCAGTATGTATTTACAAATTTCCAAGTGATTCGCTAGATGGCGCAATCAGTCCCTGTATGTATAAGTAAGGTGTGGTGTGATACTTCATGTGGTCCCCTAATTTATGGGAAAATTGTTTTAGGTTTATTACATTAAATATCTTACTACTCATATTTATTATACTTCGTAGTTAGTGTATTTTTAATGCTATGTACATTTTAAATTACACAGTGCGACACAAAAATCTTTTACTTGTTTACTTTTTTTATCACTATTTTCTATTTGGTAGAATAAATAAAATATGGCAGGAGTAAATGTCATGATGATGGTTGGTTTATCAAATAATTCCATCGTAGACAAAAAAGGAACTTTAATTGATAGTGAGAGTAGCGTCATCTGGAGTTGCTTTTGAAAACCACCCGCAAATACCTACTGAAAAACTGTTCATTGTGGATATCCACAATGGTTGAGATGATGATTCTGAAAATGTAACAATGATTTAGTCGATCTGACCAACGGGTAAACAACGTGCAGTCGCTTCGCTGTAATTACTAGACTCACCAAATCATGATCCCGGGCTAAATGTAAAGTTTTTAATTCAGTAGTTTTAGGTCGGCACGCCGGTTTTCTGTTATATATTAAGCTTAATTATAATATTAAGATATAAGATAAAATAAAAAAGTAAGTAGGTAATCTGAACGCTACTTGCGGTGGCGGCGGCGCGTGCGAGGGCGATTCCACCTGCCGACAGGTGCATCCGCGCAACAACAACTGCGCTCGCCGGATTGCACGAGGGGCAATCTGTATTACTTAATTTCATACATAATATATTTAAATCAATCATGTAAATAGGATATTTTACTCTATACAACATGATCTTTTTGATATCCCTTAATACCAGACTGGCTGGGCCAATCTAGGTCGCGAGTCCTTAAGGTGACGGGAAGGGCACACTAGCGACGCCAATCGATTTCGGGGTTACAACCTCGCGGCAAACACTTCATATTATTTATTAAATAACCATGCAAAATGTTGGGTCCAACGCGTACGGGAAAAATTGATTCACGCCAAAAGTGGCCGCTTTTGGCGTGAATATTTTTTTTGCGTACCCAAACGTTTGTGCATGGTTATTTAATAAATAGTACAAGTCTTTGCCGGATCCGGAAAATAGATCCGGTTTAGTATAAAAATAAAAATCGATTGGCGTCGCTAGTGTGCCCTACCCGTCACCTTAAGGCGACAGGTAACTAGCAATGTCAATCGATTTAAATTGTTAGCTATTAAAACGGATCTATTTTAAACAATTTCAGAGCTCACCACTTAAAGCCAGGACTTCCACCTGTCCGGAAATACTCCGCTGGACATTGTTTGGTTAATAATGGGGGCTATGGCAGGCAGTGATTGGGGCAGGGTCAGAAGTAACATGCTGAGTTACATTTCATCAATGCCCTGGGCATTCGATTTATGTCCTCTAATGATTTTGAGTACCTGGTCTGAACACTGCTGTCCCATCCTGTGATGCTCATAGAATGTAAGCTGGGACAACCTAACTTGATCCTCGCAAGGCACCCTGAGAAAGTGTGCTTTAATGCAGTCTGGGTCCCTGCAAGATGAAGGGAGGTTTATACTATCCGGAATGATTTTTGGATTTTTGACTTTATGTACCTCCATAATCGTAGCATCCTTTCTCACGCTGAAGAGCGTCGGCCACTGTTTTACCGCTGTTGAGCTCTGTCGGAGCGGTGGCACCTCCAGCTCTCATGATAGCTATCCCTGATGAGCATCATCGACTTGACAGTATCAGTGATCCATGGATGGGCGATGTTTGAACTTCCTGGTCTTGAGCGGATATTGAAGATCAAATAGGGCTGTAATGCAGCCTGTGAGTCTATGAGGGTATTGATGTCATCAGTCATGTGAAAGCAGCTCCAATCACTTGCATCCAGGTCCCTGTTGAGTTGCTCCACCAGAATATTTTTCATAGGCCTTTGCGTTACCCACTTTGGAAGGGGTTTTTCAGCTTTGATTTTGAATTCTGCTGTTATCATTGCGTGGCCTCCCATGTCAGAGTTATGCCTAACTTTCCCATTCATGTCCTGAGGTGCAAATTATGTCTATCAGGCTACAACTATGCTCTGTGAAGTGTGTTGGCTCAGCAACAACCTGACTCAGACCCGCCATGCTGAGGAACTGTGTAAGGAGTTTAGACTTATCATTATTTGTTTTTTACAGATTAATGCCGTGTGGTCCCCGGCAGAGTAGAATAGGCCACCCTCACTCATACCGAGGTGTCGTAAAAGGCGACTAAGGTAATGCTGCTGGCATGATCATCAGCCCCCAGAGAAGGAAAACTCTGCATTTATATCAAAACCCTCGCCAACCCGTCTGCCAAGCGTGGTGAGTATGGCAATTACCCCTCATGTGATTGAGGGAGGCCCGTGCCCCAGCCGTGGGGACTTAAATGGGCTGATGATGAACAGATTAATATTAAGGTCGCCCATAATAATAACAGCGTCATGGTGCGTAAAGGAGCCCAGGGAGTCTGCTACACCAGCGTTGCTAGTGGCACCTTAAGGTGTTTATGCTTGAGGCGAACAAACGATCAAGCGATTCAAGTGTTGGGGGGATTGGTGGGGGATGAGGGGATGGGCGCCCCGTCTCTCTCGCTGATCGAACGACGCAAAGAAGCAGTAAAACTACTATTCGAAAAGATTTTTTATAAGAAATTTTAAACGGGATTTAAAAAAAATACCTTTTCTTGAGCGTGTAGTTCGAACACGGATGAGAATTTCAAAAAAACTCTATAAAAGCAAAGTTATTGAGAAATTAATAAGCTTTAATTTCATTTTTTTTGTTACACACACCGTTTTTGTGATATTGAGACCTTTGTCACCCTGCACATAAATATTGTGCATAAACCGTGAACCATTATTATGTTGCTACGGAACCCTTCAATAGTTCAAATAGCGAGCCCGACTCGCGCTTGGTCGCTTTTTTCAGTACAATTAACAGAGACCGACTTTAAGATTTAAAAGTGCGTTTCCTACTACTGGATGAATGTTTCTGAATAGGAAAGTAAAGTAATGAATAAAAAAATACATAATACAAAAAATGGCAACGGCTCTTAAATAGGTTTCTGCATCAATTCGTGAATATGTATTTATGTTGATACTAGGTTCCTTACATATATCATGGTAACTGCGTAGTTAGATGAAAATAGTGAAATCAAATCATGAATTTTAGAAATGGTGGACTGCTTACATAATTTGCGTTAAGCCACTGCGCAATAGTTTGTCAACACAAAGCCAACGGGAGCTGGTAAACACTTGGATCCTGCATTATGTAATCGGGACAATTATGCTTAATGTATTTACCCTATTGCATGATTCGGTAGCTAAGTGTTGACAGCAAGCGATAAAGCTGGGTGCACACTGTGCACACACCGTTAACAGTAGTCATAGATCTGAATATTTAGATAGAGCACCTACTTGAATCTAAACAATTCAGCATTCGTCGTTTATTAAAATTACTCTATTCACCACGCTTGATGTTTAATTGCATTTGGTTTTATTTGTTTTAAAACATCCATCTTTAAGTATATTCAGACAAAAAGTTATCCTGTTTTTCGGATTTTTTTAAGTGATCTAGGAGGGAGGGGGAGGGGATGACCTAGAGAGGGGTTGGTCTGACTAAATTGTAAAAGATGGCGGGGAAATAGCGGATGAGATAGACAGGGTGACCGAGAGATGTGACAAAATAAAGAAGAGGCCTATACACAGCAGTGGGTGGATGTGGGCTGATATGACGCTGATGTAGGTGGAATTAGTATCTACAGGTCAACATGGCCTCATGGCAATTTCAAGTGATGTACTATCACGTGAACACGGCGTCAAGTAGTTATATTTTGAACGCAACAAGAATAACAATTATTGAACAAGGTTTAATAAAAGTCACCTGGTACACTCTGGACTCATTGATAAAAAGTTCGAATTGATCCGACCAAAAATCAAACCCGAGAGATGCTGCGCTGTACAGGACGTCTATTTCCAGGAATCAAGAAACTGGACACTTACAGCAGCAGGCACAGCCTGGTGATTGAAACGGCTAAAAATATTGCAGGGCACAACAACAAAGTTTTGTACCGGACTTTGGTTATTACATCGATTGAGGCATATAAATACTACATTTTAAAAGATACGAGTACTTACATTTTTTTTGTCTCCTAAACATCGTTTTTGGGATATTATTTATAACTAAGGTACCTGATACAAATAAGACCTATGCTCAAATAAAGCCTGTAGTCCAGAAAAGCCTGTAGTCCAAAGTCGGTTAAAATATCTTACATCAAAAATACTTCACACACGCAGACGACAGCCCAACGACTTTGCAAACAGTGCGCGAGAGGCCCGCTCGCGCTCACAGCGACAGTAGCGACCGGTCGTTTGTGACGGACGGGCGTTTTCAAAACGCGTTGTTAATTTGTCGTATTTTCTATTGAGTTTTTAAAGTTTAGTATGAAGTTGTCAAATACAGATCACAATATAAAAGGTATATTTTTTTAGAATATACGAATTAAATACTGCTTTTAACACATATTAAGTATAATTAATTAAATAAGCCCTACATTTAAATTAAGCCTTATTTCTGACCCTAGGCCTTATTTCTGACCCTAGGCCTTATTTCTGATCGTAGACCTTTTTTGGAATTCTGTTGAATTTTAACTTTATTACGACATTATTATATTAATTACAGATTGATTATCTCAGTATGTCTCCTTCAAGACATAAACGGGCTACGTGGTCCGAAGAAAGCTTAAGAGCGGCAGTTAATGATGTGCTTTGTGGGCAATTGTCGACTTACAAAGCTTCGGCGCAATATGGTGTTCCAAGAAGAACCATTAGAAATCACCTAAAAAGTGGTATTTTAAATAAGAGCTTAGGGAGAAACGCTATATGTAAGAAAGAGCAAGAAAAAGATTTCGTCAGTCGAAAAATCAAATTTTCTTCGGGTTCAAGCATTTGCTCTTTGTGACAAATTTAACACTGTCGATAATTTCAACAAAGAAACAGGACTTGCAGGAAAAGGCTGGTTAAGATTATTTTTACAACGGAATCCAAACAATCCAGCTCGAGCCCAGAAACTAAATAAAACTATTTTCGCTCATCATTTCAATGAAGTTCGTAAGCTATATGATGAATTGGACCTTCATTACCGCCCTGAAAAAATGTATAATATGGACGAGAAGGGCTGTCGGCTTACATTACATCACCAACAAACAGTCATTGCACAGAAGGGAGTTAAAAGAATGCATATGCTTGGCTCTGAGCATGGTGAGAACCCGTGACGTTCTGGTTGGATGTGTTAATGCGATAGGGAATCCGATACCACCCAGGATCCTTTTTAAGGGGAAAAGGAAAAAACCAGAGTATGACGACAATTTGCCTGCAGGATCAATTGTCCACATGGCACCTAAAGGGAGTATGACAACAGAATTGTTTACTGTTTTTTATTGAACATTTAGCAAAATATAAAACTCCTGGAAAAGGAGACATTCCCGAAAATCCAGATGACATTTAGCACCGTCAAAGATAAGGAGACCGTATTGCCGAAACAGATGAAAAGCATGATATCGTGCTTTATTGTTTAGCATCGAATACGACGCATGAATTACAGCCTCTGGACAAAGCTTGTTACAAACTTTTTGAATCGTACTCGGATCAAGAAGTTCTGCAATATATGTACCAAACACGTGCCAAATAGATCACTAAAACGCGATTTAACGTAATTTTATCTAAAGTCTGGTCAAAGACCAGACCACCTATGCAAATATAACAAGTGGATTCAAAGCTTCTGGACTTTATCCATTAAACGCTGATGCAATACCGCGAAAGCGCTTTTGCTCCTTCCATCTTGACAGAGCGTCATATCAGTGAAAGTAATTCAAATGACTGGTTAATCGTCACCACTAATCAATGCATGTAAGAAGACCTCACGTAAGTTTGGCAGGATCTAATTAATACAAATATTGAAAAAGATACTGACTTACGTCAGTCCTCACCTTTATGTAATATTCGAAAACGTCTTACCATCATCTCCCGCTACACCTGACCTTCGAGTATTTTCGTTCGACTCCCCCATAGAACACAGTACAGTTAAAAAATATTGATTCCCGAAATTGTCTCGACACTCCTCCTGGGACCAGCGACTAACAGTTTACCCACCGGTTAGTGGAATAAAGTGATAGTACAGGAAATGAACAGGACAGTATAACGTCCGAAGAAGACAATATCTACGAATTTATAAACAGGTATATTCCACCGAAACGCCTAAAAATGTACTCTTCTTCAGACACAGAAAGTGAAATCGAAAATATAAATCCCAATAATGTTAGTTTGCCCAAG
This sequence comes from Marasmia exigua, assembly GCA_019059595.1. NCBI lineage: Eukaryota > Metazoa > Arthropoda > Insecta > Lepidoptera > Crambidae > Marasmia > Marasmia exigua. Next base: position 1,442,273 of record CM032494.1, on the reverse strand, counting down.
TCTAATGGCGAAGACCCCGAAGATGACGAACCTTTGGCTAAACTTGCCGGAAGTAAGAAGACTGATTTCCAAAAATGTTGCTAAGAACCGTCCACGTAGAAAAGCTATAAATTATAAAGGTCAGAGAGTAACCAAAGATTTATTTATAATACAGATAAAAAACCGAAAAATAATAATTTGAAGAACACAAGTAAAGGAAAAAACCTGCAAAAAAAGACCACAAACAAAACAAGAAACGTTTGACAACTAAAGATAGAGAAGAGTGGTACTGTTTTGCATGTAAAGAGGAAAGGATTGAAAGTGTGAGACAATGCGCGAAGTGTCATCAGTAGTACCACGAGCAATGCGTCGGGTTGACAAAAAGTGATCTAGAAGCATTTGTAAGTCCTAATTGTCAGGAAAATTAATTTTATATTTACCTTCGCTAGTATTATACTATATTATCAGTAAGACTGAATTAATGTTCCTAAGCAAATTATGCTTCTTAACTTTTAAGGCCTTATTTAGTTACCGTGTTTAAATAAGGCCTGTCAAAATAATTTTGTTTTTCAATATTTAATAATATTTTTGAGAAGATACGTTAATTTTCAAATTTTTGTTTATTGAGATACGTTTTTTTAAATATTATTCCTTATTTCTTGTTAATATGCGACTTGAAGTTTGACTAGCATTTTAAGCATATTTATTTTTAAAATAACTTAAAACGTTGTTCAAGAATCTCATGGAGTAAAAAAAGCCCAAGAACATAACACAGGTGCTTGAGCTGCCTATCTCGGAGTCATATCAATGTATATGATGTGAAATATTTATTATTATTAAAAAATATATATATTAATACAAAAACAAAATTACCATAAGAACTTTGTGAGGGTGAGTCGAGGGATTATTATTATTATTATTTATAATTAGGTATATCAAAGACTATCGTTATATATATATGTTTAAGAGTCAGTGACTTGCCAGAGAATAAGTTTGTTCTGATATACTAATTAGTGATTAAACAATTAAGTATTTTTAAAATGTATTCACAAACAACACAGTACTTACAGTTAACCAAGAAAAACCTGTTATTGGCCCTATATTATGTAACTTGCACGAATCCTATATTTATTGTAAACTCTGTTGGTTTTTTAAATAAATAAAAAATAAATAAAGAAAGTGCTTTAAAATATATATTTTCATATATTTTTTATATAATTAATACTCTAATAACAGTATTTTATTAGTTAAGAATATAGGCTTTATTCAATCGCTATGTTTTAAAAATGCCTACGGCTTAGGTTTAAGAATTACCTGTTTTTAAGCGATTTTTGACAAAAAATTACAACATGTTTTCTTAATTACTTAAAATACCATAAACCAAAGAACAGTGCCTTGCTTTTAAATATCACCTTTTTAAATAATTTTATCAAGATTTGAGTGTTTCAAATCAGGTAGGCCTTATTTGTATCACTTACCTTAATAGGTTTAGATTTGGTAGGTATTGTTTTCTAATCCCCCCACCGACCCAGGATTTTCTATAGTTGGGCCAAAATAAAAGGTCACATTTCAACAAAATTCGTCAACGTAACCTTGTACAACGGTCATTGAATTTATCAATCAATCTTTTTAACAAAAAGCACGAATTCTTAACTTTTTGAAATTGTTTGCATTTATTTGTTTCAATAAACACAAAAAAGATAATTACACGATTTACTTTCTCTGTTGAACTGTTTATAAACTTATTAAAAATTTACTTTTCTAGAGCTAAACCAACGTACAATACGTTGGTACAATTTTGTATGTGTCAACCCATTTTCTTTTTAAGCTGTAATGATGTACCCCAAATAATCGAATTTTCATTTATGGATTCGTGTAGGAATATTCATCCATGAATGAAAAGCCACATTCTGATTAAAATAAAACTAAATTCTGATTAAGTACCCAAATACCAGCTTGAGGCGTTAGAGAGTATTGAGAGAAGGACCAAGAGGCCAATTGGCGACGACGAGCTTGTGGGTAAGAGGCTACAAAGCCTTGAACACCGACGCAAGGTAACAAGCTTATCGATCTTCTATCGGATACATTTTGGAGAGTGCGCCACGGAACTGTACAATGTCATTGGAGCATCTCCGTTCTTTCACTACTCCACCAGGCAGACCCTCAATCGACACCGGTCATCGTCGTCATCGTCAGCCCATTTAAGTCCCCACTGCTGGGGCACGGGCCTCCCTCAATCACATGAGGGGTAATTGCCATACTCACCACGCTTGGCAGACGGGTTGGCGAGGGTTTTGATATAAATGCAGAGTTTTCCTTCTCTGGGTGCTGATGATCATGCCAGCAGCTTTACCTTAGTCGCCTTTTACGACAGCTCGGTAAGAGTGAGGGTGGCCTATTCTACTCTGCCGGGACCACACGACACCGGTACATGGTAGAAATACCAAAAGTCCGCACAAAGAGGTTTGAATCCTGTTTCCTTATTCGTACTGCGAAACAGTGGAATCAGCTGCCTGAGGAGGTGTTCGCTAGAGGCTACAATTTGGGCTTTTCAAAGCGCGAGTGAATAGGTATCTTCTATCTCGCTCGTGTTTTAAGGTGACGGGTAGGGCACACTAGCGACGCCAATCGATTTTAATTTTTAGCTACTAAACCGGATCTATTTTAAACAATTTCGGGGTTACAACCTCTCGGTAAACACTTATACTATTTATTAAATAACCATGTACAAATGCGGACCCAACATTTGTACTCGAAAAGTTAATTCACGTTAAAAGTGGCTGCTTTTGGCGGTAATCAATTTTTCGCGTACAAAAACGGACCCAACATTTGTAAAAGGTTATTAAAAAAATAGTATAAATGTTTCCGAGAGGTTGTAACCCCGAAATTCTTTAAAAAAGATCCGGTTTAGTAGCTAACAATTAAAAACGAATGATGGTTAGGGCTTAATAATCCTAATTATGAGTCAGTCACATAAACTACTATACTCATACTATCTGTGCAAAATAAAGTTCTTTGGGGAGACATTTATAGTAGACCCTTTTGGTTGAAAATTAAATGATAATGTATGAAGACAACCCTCCATGGAACTTTATGACATCATATAATATTATGATTTATTGGTGATCTCTCTTTCAATTAGTTTGCTTACTACTTACTAGACAAACTTACTACTTATTAGACAAAACTATTATAATACTTACGAACAAAAATATTTATATGACTTATTGTGGAATTTTGTTTGGCGACTACATTTTTGTGGCAAACCTACTATTTTGGTGGACCTGTCCCCCTGAGATGGTGGGATGTCAAGATTTGGCATAACAAAAAAAATGTTTTTGTTTGAAAGATGTTGATTTTTAAACTTAAAACAAAGGATAATGACACTATAAAGCTTTGGTCCCATAGTAATAAATACTCATGGGGACAAGCTCTACGCAAAGCCTACAGCAAAAAAAAAATCTGGTCTTTTCATCAACGGATTCTCACTGTAATGTCAAACACGTTTGGTTCAATATCGATTGATGGAAATTGACATGATATTATGTTTGTTTTCACATAAAAATCATTAAAACCGTCTAAATATTTTAATACTAGCGGCCGCCCGCGACTTCGTCCGCGTGGAAAAGTAACTTTTAACCCCCCTTTCAACCCCTTACAACCCCCTTTTCGCAATAAAAAGTAGCCTATGTTCTTTCTCAGGGTCTAGATTATCTGTATACCAAATTTCATTTAAATCCGTTGAGTAGTTTTGGCGTGAAAGAGTAGCAGACAGACAGACAGACAGACAGACAGAGTTACTTTCGGATTTATAATATTAGTAAGGATTCTGTCCTAAAAACGTAATAATCCCGGTTCTCGGAAATTTGCCATGCGCCATCTTGTACTACCATAATACGTCCTTGGAAATAAGTGAATCAATGGAAGATAACAACGTGCTATATTCTGGTGGTAAGAAGTTATTATAATAACATACTTACTTAGTCGGTACAAATAAAAAAAAAAACAAGTGGCTCCCCCGCCCGGCAAACTTCTAAGCCAGGTACCGAGACCGCAAACTTTTTTCCGCTACCAGGTAGGTAAGACCAAATTAAACGGACTTGGACGAATGCAGCAAATCCTGTAAGTACCTATCCAAACTTTGTCTTAGATTTATTTAAAAAAAGTAGGCAACGTAACGTTTCGTAACTACTAAAATGCGTAAGATTTTCATTACCATAATAATAAATTGCCTAGGATGTATTATAGTTACAATACCTAGCTACATTTAGATTAGGTACCTAGGTACTAACCTTTGATCTTGATGGTCATCTTGTTCAAATATTTGATCATGATCCTCTTGTGAGAGATTGAGTTCGCTAAACTGTTGCTCCACGGAATTAGCCATTTCACTGATTTAGAATTTGGTACTTAACAAACCAATATTAACACGGCACTAAAAGTTAATAACTCTTCGGAACGTTTTACTTATTCACTTTGTAGTCATAACAAAAAATGTAGGTGTAATTCCTGGTTCCTTTAATTTTTTGAATGTGCTTGGTGTGGACGGTCGATGAAGAAACGATGACTCAGATATTGCCGGCCGGTGCGCGCACACGTGTTTTCTTTGGATGCGATGTTTATTTTCGTATTACATAATAAATGGTAGAGAAAAGTAGGGTTTCAGCATAACACCGATAGCTACGGCACTAAATGCGACTGATAGTGACGGACGGGGTTCCGAGGGCTGGCGTCACCGAGCGAGCGGCGGACTCGCTCGGAATACGATGGAGAAGGGTGGGCGCGAGTGGCACGTGTGCGCCCGTGCGTACGGTTCGTCGACTATCGAGATCACTACTCAACTGAGCTACCCGACTCTGATGTGACGTGCGTGACTGAACGAAGCGTACGACGCCGACTCCACTCGGTTCTCCGTGCATCCATTTCGTGTGGATTTTGTTTGAGAATGCGCGCGCTGGGCGTGGCTCAGATCGGGGCCCGCGGGGAGAGCGTACCACACCTTAGTGAAGCGCAAGTATCGATTTTAATGCTCTATCGAGTGTTGTTTTAGTAGTTTCTACACAGTAATATTTTTATGTTATTTTGGCATAGGTATTATCTTTATCTATTAAATAAATAAACTTTCAGTATGTTGGCCACATTACTAGTAATTAAGACAAAAATTAAGTCATGGAAGTTTTTTATTATATTTAGATTAAGTTGTCGGGTGCACAATATAACAGTGCTTGCAATTCCTAGGAAAGCAAATAATGACATTTCATTTGCTAAATATACATAGTTCTGCTATAAATATAACAACAACACAACACGCACAAGTGTGGCGCGCGCTCGCATCAGCCTCCGCGTCCGCAAATCAACGTAAACATGGCCTAGCTCGACTCTACATCAATACATATTTGAAAACACAGCCATGATGCAGTCAGAAGAAACACTCACTGCATGTTACGTGGAAAAGCGATGAGCAGGGCAGGCAAGAGAGTTAACATTGCAATGTTTTACATTTATTGTGGTTGGTGATTGATCCCAACTTCCACTAAATAAAAGAAAATGTAATAATATGCTGACCCCCGTTGTTACGTAGGCAAGAATCTAAAGAAAAAAAAAACAGTTTTGATGTTTATTTTTAAAATGAAAATATTATTAGGTAACAATGACGCGATAAGGTTGTAATAAAAATATTTATTTTCCTTTGTTCCTTTTTATTGTGAAGTGTTTTGGCATAGTTTTTTTCATAAAGTTGGTAATTTTTACCAACTTTATAAAAAAAAACAATGCCAAAACATTTACATTACATAAAATACACAATAAAAAGGAGCAAACAGCAAATACATATATTTGTGATTACCTATTGCGTGATTATACGGATGAATTTGAGAAACCTATTTTTATTGTTACGACATTTATGATGATTTATATAATTTGTTTCATATAAACCGGAACAACATCTCTGCAATAATGTATGGAATGGGATCAGATGATTTTTCAGCATATTTTTTGACCTAACTTTCTGTAAAAATATATTTTTTAATTAATATATATTGACTTTTATACATTTATAAATATTATAAAAACAAAGTTTAAAAACTAAAACGACTATCAAAAAAACACGCTCTAAAAATACGAAACAAGAAAATTGTCTCTGCTGGAATTATTATGCCGTATCACATTACACATTGATTTTATTTTATTATTATAATGAATCTGTTTTTCTGTACCAAAACAGATTCCTCCTGTAGTAGATGGTGCAAATATTTGGAGGCAAGTGTGGCTACACTGGTGACACTTGGTGATATTGTTTATTCGTTTTTCATTAGTTCCGTTTTTGCCAAATAAATATGTGATCAGTCATGAAATGTCAAACTTCCTCAACATTCATTTTAAATTACATTCATAAAAAAAACACTGCAGGGTCAAGTAGGGGGAACTTGGGCTATTAAGGTTTAGCTTTGAATTTCCATGGGGGGATTCAGTTGAAGTGAAATGTTAATTAAGAATCGAACCCGATGTGAAGAGGACGCCTAGCGCAAGTGCTGCATCGTTGCCGCTGATCGGTACGGCTCGCCGAAGTTGCACGGGCACCGAGAAGACGCAACACCCAAAAAACCGGCCAAGTGCGAGTCGGGCTCGCGCACAAAGGGTTCCGTAGCAGCAAAGTCCAAAATTACAGTTAAATCAACCTATCTCAAAAACTATAAGAGATACTTTGATCAAACCAAAAATCGTTGAAAGAGTTAATTAGCATGCATCATCATCATCATCATCAGCAACCCACACTCGTCCACTGCTGGACATAGGTCTCCCCTAATGCACGCCACTTCTCCCGATTTTCGGCCACTCTCATCCAGCCTACACCAGCCAGCCTTCGAATGTCATCATCCCATCTTGTCGCAGGGCGTCCTACACTACGCCTACCGAGTCGCGGTCTCCACTCAAGGACTTCTACGGCTCCAACGGCTGTCAGTTCTGCGGCTAATATGACCAGCCCACCACCTCTATTTTTAGCATGCATCACCTCTATTTTTTTTAGAATTTTATACCCCGTAGTTATAAAAATAGAGGGGGGGGGACATACTTTTTACGACTTTGAGAGCTGATATCTCAAAAACCGTTCACTTTAAGAAAAATGTTTTTTAGAAAACTTTATATCATTTTAAAAGACCTTTCCATTGATACCCCACACGGGTATGTACATCGAAAAAAAAAATTTCATCCCTCAGTTACATGTATGGGGGGCCCCACCCCCAATTCTTTTTTTTACTATTTAGTGTCATATTTTTGTAGCGGTTCATACAACACATATTCCCATCAAATTTCATCACTGTAGTACTTATAGTTTCCGAGTAAATCGGCTGTGACAGACGGACAGACGGACAGACGGACAGACGGACAGACGGACATGACGAAACTATAAGGGTTCCGTTTTTGCCATTTTGGCTACGGAACCCTAAAAACGCTAGTGTGTAGACGTGTGTAACTCTTTACCCAAACGACTAGTGATGCGATTAAGGCCCATGACACAGTTCCAATTATCTTATGTTTGCTCCGAAATTTGACTATAATATATTCGATTATACTTGGTCAAATAGGTACGCGGTAGTAGTCTTGCTTCCTGATACGAAAGAGCCTAATGATCCGAAGGATCCAAATAAGCTTAATGATTCGAATGAGTGAAATGCTGTTCAGGGTAAATCGGTAGTCGTCTTTCTACGTGTTACGGAGGGAAAAAGAGATAGTTAACGTTACATAGCACCGAAGGATGCGATCGAGCGGTGAGACACTAGTGAATGGATCAAGTGAATGCGACAGTAGTGATGAGATTAAGTGGCTGAGACTGGTAATAGGAGCAAGTGACTGTGAAACTAGTAATGGGATCATGTGATTGTGGCACTAGTAATGGGATCAAGTGATTGTGGCACTAGTAATGGGATCAAGCGAATGTGACACGAGGGATAGGATCAACTGACTGTGGTACTAGTGAAGGGAACAACTGATTGTAACAGTCGTGACGTGACCAGGTGACTGACGCGACTGTAACACTCTCTTGTTGATTAATTCTCGAGAATATATCTGAGTTGATTGAAGATAAAGATTTGAATTTTTGTGCTCATTTTTTTTAAATTGTACCTCGAGATGATTTTATCATGAATGGTGTTATGCAAAATAAATTTGAATAAATCAAAAATCCTTTTTCATTTAAATGTCATCAAAAATCTGGCGGCGCCACTGATCCGTAAGATATTTAACTTTAAATATTTAAATCCATAACTTTATTTTTATAGGTTTAAATATTTTAAGATCCGTCATAGATTTGATGCAGCGCAGACGATTGTCATTTGTATAATAATAACAAGACTAGAAACCTAGTCTGCGCCCACAATTTGAAGCAATTCAAATAATTCAAACGCCCGGACCGCTCCGTAGTCGTCGTCCTGTCAATACCTGTCGAACGCATCTCACGAAAATTAATTTACTATGACGATTTGTGCGGTAAAATTTTGTCACAATGATTCGGAAAAGCATAAGAAGTGTAATAATATCGCTTTTCACAGGTAAGCCTTCAATATTCCATTGTATAAGCTAATAATATAAACGATTTATTAAAATGCTCAGTGTTACCCGATAATGAAAAAAATATTTTCTCAATTTCAACTTTATTGCAAGATTTGATGTCTCCGAATTTAATCAGTTGCTACTAATGTTTACAGCGTGAAGCAGTGTCTCTACTGTGTTTCGCTGCGTGTGTGCGAGTACCGGAACTTTTATATGGTAAAAAATAATTAAGCAAGAATTGATTCATTTAATAATAAGATTTATATGGGTTGACGTGTTTCTGACAGTGCAATACATGGATCCACATTTTACACGAATTGAAACTTACCCTGATAACCTTTTAAAAAGTAGGTAGCTCTTTATTTATTTATTTATTTATTGATTTTTGTATGGTCAAGGCATCATAAATATCAAAACAACTTGCCAACTAATTTTATAATCACAGTTAGGCAGATACTTGTAAGCGCTGTTCTAGGCACTATTAAAACAGTACAGATACTACACTAACCATTTCCCATGTTTTAGGGAAATATATTGTGATTGGTAACATTAATTAGGATTTTCATGTTGATACTACGTACGCAGTACCAACTTGAAAAATAAAATTTGTGCTTGAAATTTGAGGTGACAGCAGTAAGGAAACTATCCTTCTAGTCTTGTTAATATTCTATGTTTGTAGGCAAAATCTAGTGATTTAAAAAAAATCAGATCAGATTTATATCACAAACAAAACATAGCTTTTTGTAATTATGGCTTTCATTCGATATTCGCTATGTTTTAATATCGGAAATCTCGAGAATTGAGCTCCTGAAAACCATTTGATAATTTTAATCCCAATCAAGCATACAATATGGCAGTTGCGATTTTAACTCGGAGCGGCCACTCGTCCAAACATTCCGTCTGTTTTGCTCGTTTGTTGCACTATTACTTCAAAAAAATTGTGTATATTTATTATTTCAAGAACTCCAAATCAAAAACAGTATCTGAAGAATCAACGCTGCTGAATATGATTTAATGCTTATTTATTATCTTTAACACCACTTTAACCGGCTGGCAATGATTACCATCGTTCGTATCGTAATTTATACAGCGGATATTTGTACAGACAGCCACACATTTCGTCCATATAAAGCTTTAATTCGACTGTTAAACCAGCCCCCAGGTTACTAAAATTTATCAAAATTCCTCAATTGCTATTGAACCTGTGTTTGACATTAAAGTGAGAATTCACTGAAGGAAGAACAATGGCGCAATATTTGTTGAGTTATTTTAGTCTCAAAATATCGGTTTTACGAAATGTCATTTAAATTAATAAGATTTTTACTTTAGTCCTGAATAAGTCTAGAAAAAATATAATTATTTAAAAATGATCTCATAATATGTCTAATATAAAATGTAATTTCATACCAAGACGCAAAAAAATATACCTATACTAATATGGAGGTTTGCCATTGTCCTTTGACAGTTTACAAAAAATACTTTGATGTTTGGCTGAACATACCTACTTTAAGTGTCATTAAAGCTTCACCTAATTATTACAAAGAGATAGGTACTTTAGCACTTGTAGATTTCACAGGTGTTTGGAAAAAAGCCTCGGACACCCGTATAGCATACTTATATCATAGACCATTTTCAGACCAACTCTATTAGTGGCTGATCGTATTAGTACCGATTGCGTTATCGACAATAGATGAGCGGTTATGGTCAATCACTAAACTAAAGCCGATAGCAGTTCGTGAAGTATATTTGTTAGTGGATCCGTGTGACGGCGCCCCGCGCCCATGCGTTCTCCACAGCGCTCGGCCGGGGCCCGCGGAGGGCGGTCGCCCGACACCGCCTACTTCGTCTGGTACAGGCGTCGCCCGCCTCGTGTCCCGCTTCACCTCAAAATTACAACTTGTCGAGACATCGTAGGTCCAAGGAGAGAAAACGCCCTTCAAAATGTTCAGGCTGTCCTTGCTCAATAGACTCTAACATAGAGGTTCAAAAATAGTAAGCATAGCAATCGGATCAACAAGAGACTTTCTAGTTAAATATTTCTTTACACTTGGTGGTTCTTAAAGTTAAGTCTAAAAAAATAAAATTAAAAAAAATACTAATACAAAAAAAACATGTCAAATCTATTGAGATAGAGCAAACTGGACGCAAGCTTCGCTGCGCATAGGCGACCCGTACGCTCCATACGGTACGCTCGAGCAGAGCGTATCTACTAAACTGAGCTCAATTCTGAAACGGCTGCACTAAAAGCAACCAGACCACGTCATTGATTGTATGATTCATTTGGGTTGGCAAAAATCGCGTGGAAAGTGTATTATAGGTGCCATACATACAGGTACCTATTGAATTATTATTATTGAAATTGAATCGCGAGGTGGGGGGAATATGAATAGACAAAGTTAGTTCTATGACTTAAATGCAATCTTTATAATAAATTCGATGTTCGCGCAATTTTAAGATGTCGAAATCCCGATTAGATTCTGAAATGAGTTTATGAGATTTCTCAGCGAGGTAGAGTAGGGCTGCCAACTGTAGGTACTATCCCACTGAGCTACAATTGCTCGGTAGATATTACCTATTATACTAGGACTCCATATTATACCTAAACTGTTGAAATATACTACTTATAGTAGTACGAAATACTAGGTATATTACGGTACAATAGATGTTATGTTTTCATTTTGCAACGCTACCTACCTAAGTAGGTGCATATATTTTTAAGCATACTATTTTATAGCATTTTTTAATAATAGACTTCTCTTAGCGTGTAATTACCACTTGCGTCCAAAGATGTCACTTCGGGGTTACGCTTGGATTGGACCAGGAGAAGTCTGGTAATTACAATAAAGCGACTGCCGTCTGACCTTCGCAACCCTTAGTCAGGGGAGCCAGACCAACTGGGGCACGCGGTTACACGTTTAGAATCATTATCTCAAATATTGTAGGTGCCCCAATTTTGAGAACTATCCGAGGCATGCATGTTTCCTTGCGATGATTTCCCTCACCGCTCACCCGCTGAGCTACCATATGGCTCTTTTAAAATATAGGTAAATACTAATGTATAAAGACGCAAACATTTTGTAAACCCTATGTTAGAGTAATAGTAAGATGCATTGGTATCTTATGTAAGGAGCCAATGCAAAAAGCTTGAATTAATTGCGGATCGTAACGTTTGAATACTAGTTCCTTTACAAAAGAAACCAGTTAAACGGATCAAGGGCTGCGAATGAGTTTCTAATTGGACCACCAAGGATAACTCGCGCTGGACAGGACAGCCATCAAGACACACGGGGTGCGCGATCAGGGAAGGTCCACGTGGCAAATTGCATTGTTTTAAACAATTAACCTGAGCCTGGGAATAAGGTCTCTACCAAATTAAAGTCCCGTTTAACATTTTATGGTTTATACGTTTTGTTTTTTTTTTATTTTATTTCGATGGTTTAAGAGAAGAACTAATTAAAATAATGTCCAGAGAGTATAATCTCGTTATACCGGTCAATTTTCAAATATAAAACGTGTCTCTAAAATAATTAATTAAAATGTGGTCGGCATAATAAGAGGCAGAGTGGCCACCCCTCACTCTTACAGAGGTGTCGTAAAAGGCGACCAAGGTAAAGCTGCTGGCATAATCATCAGCACCCAGAGAAGGAAAATTCTGCATTCATATCAAAACCCTCGCCAACGCGTCTGCCAAGCGTGGTGAGTATGGCAATCACCCCTCATGTGATTGAAGGAGGCCCGTGCCCCAGCAGTGGGGCCTTAATGGGCTGATGATGATGATGATAATAAGAGGACATATCGAACTCTTCGTGCATGATTGTAATAGGTAGGTGTTAGTGTGGTCTACTGGTGTTCAATATTTTTCTGAGAATTTTATTTTACATAGGTACCCATAGATGTTTTAATAAGTAACCTACAGGTTTGGCAATGTTTGTAAATATAAAATCATTGCCATCATGTTAGAATAGCAGGCTTTTTAAATTATTAGGCATACACCAAATAACCATCTTATCCCCGCTTGTGTCCCAAGCTGGCGCTTCGAGAGCCCATGGTCCGCTTTCGTGCAACACCTCCCTCAATTTCGCATGGGCTTTGGCATTTGGCATCCATGGTGTTATTGGCAAGGATTTCGGCACACATGCCATCATTTATGACGTCCACGCCTTCGCTTCCTTTCCCAAAGGGGGGAAAGTAGGTAAACTCGTCCGAAAAAATCTCGTCCTACAACTCCAAGATTTGCTAAAAATATGTCTAAGTTGTCTTGAGCTTCTAACCAACGTCCTCAAGAGCTTCAAAACACTGAACTATTTTACGCATCCCAACAACCTGCCCTTGTCAGTGTCTACCATCGGAATATCGTCAACATAGTCCAGAACCCGAGAGGTCTGTTGATGTGGACTTTCGACGCTGTCTGATAAGTCCAAAAGGTAAGTAACTATGTAGTATCAATGATGATATTATATTTTTTTTATATGAGAGGTGGCAGACGAGCAAACGGATCACCTGATGGTAAGCATTTAATAAATTTTCACTTGAAAGATAATTTTTATGATGTCCGAATCAGGTAGAGTACCTGCATAAATTCATTAAAAAATGTATGTAAAAATTGCCAAAATCTCGCGATTGACAAAACGTAGAGGTGTTTCTCTATACATTCTCTCCTCATCGAGTGTAATTGCCGGTTGAGACCAAAGCTATCTATCTCTTTGGAGCCCGGGATACGCTTAGACCATGTTTGATGATGAGGATTTATGGAGTCTGGAAATAACTACGAAGCGACTACCGTATGATCTTCGCAACTGTTCAGGGTAAACAGACCAACTGAATAATGGTTATACGGGGTTTAGAGACAGTTCGACAGTTCAACGTGCCGGTTTCCTCACGATGTTTTCCCTGACCGCCGAGCTAATGGTAGAAACACGCACATACTTTTAAAATCCAGTGGTGCATGCTTGGATTCGAACCTCGACCAGCTGCATGGAAAGGTAAGTTCTTGCTCGCCATCACTCCATTGCTGTCAATTTACGTTCTCCGTGTTTTATCTAAAACATGACCTGGTATTGTTTGCAACTTGCAACCTATGGTCCGCCTATGGTCTATCTATACTAATTTAGTTTATTGTTATAGTCATATTATTGTTATTCATATTTAACTGTTTTAACAATTACAATCGAACAGCCACCCGCTGGTTCCAGATAACTGTGAAAGCACACAAACCGACATATAGTATCCAATTCTGTAAAATTTTTGTAATCGGCTTTTAACATTACAAATAAAATTACTAGACTTATCGAATCCTGGATCATGATCCAAGCAATCGTATCCTGGGCTCCGAAGCAACATCTTTGGATGCAACTGAGAATTACACGCTAAGATGAGGAGTGAGTAGGAGTACTCACCACATCTTAATAAATTTGTCTGTTTGCATATTATAAATGTAGAGTAAACACCTAACCCTCATCTGCGAATGGTAATAATGTTATAGCGGCAGGTTTTATATGGTTTTACGTTAAAAATCGTTAACACTTCATTTTTAATTGAAATGATGACGGAATGATTGAATTTTGTTTTATGATAATTATTTTAGAAGATACCTAACGACTTCTTAGTATTATGGATAAGACAAAGCGCCGTGGCACACCGCTACGAACCGCATAAAAGCGTAATCGCATTAATTTCGCCGTCTTGACCGTACAACTACTATGAAATGCGGAACTCAATGGAAACTGCCTCTACCCTTTATCAATTATCCTGTGCTAATGCTTGGAGTCGATTATAATGATGTCTCTTTCTACTGGCGATTTCTTGCATCTGCACAGACCACATCGCACTTGGCTCACCCGGTGGTGGACATATCCGCAGACAGAATTCCCCGCAAGGCAAGAAAACCGCCATTAGAAAAAAAATGCGTATCATTTACAATATGCACAGTCTCAACGGCAAAAATATTTCATGCTAAGTAATTATTGCCAAATGGTCTTCATATTTATCTGCAGGGTTCACAGGTAATTTTAGGATATTATTTTTCTAAGAACTTCTAACAGTATTTTTGAAGGACGTCGTCACTTTGTGTCTACCTGAGGCGCAATCTTATCCCTATCTATGGGTAAAGAAGCGAGGGGATCTGTTCTACCAAAAGAAAAATGAATAGCGGGCATGGCGGATACGGCATTTGAAATGTATGTTTGTCGGGTCTAACGCTCTTCTAACGTCAGCGGCAGCTGTGCCCCGGTCTGGGCAGACAACCCCTCACGTTCAAAATACACATTACAACAATCTCTCGGCGTTCCCATTGTGTTTCAATACCAGCTGCGTCAGCCCCAGGGTACGGGATCGCGAATCGACCTTCAACGTATGAAAATTGAGGATATTATACAATAAACAACAACATTGTTCATTTACGTACCCGTTTGTCTTAGTAGCATTATAAAAAGAAAGAGTTAAAAAAGTATTGTGCACTAAAGTAATAACGGCGTTTTTCCGGGGCAAAAGTTATCAGCACCTACATTAGAATGCTATTTAATAGCGGATGAAAATCATTCAAATCTAATTAGCATTAAAAAGTGTCGGTTTAATAATAACACAATGGCCGAAACAGAGTCGTTACGCACGTTAGATGGCATCCGCTCGCGTTAAACCAACCCCTCCGAAAAATGAATTAATTGGCGATCAGGTTTAAGCTGGCTAAAAAACTTTTATTATTCCTTACCTTGCGTCGGTTAAATACCGATGGAGACTTAGCAGAGCGTGCTTACTTTACACGAGTTAGCAGCATTCAATACGCAATTTAATCTTTATTAAAAACTAGATTATGCATTCAAAACTTTCAAAAGGTAAACCTATTAAAAAATAGAAAAACGTACGGTCTGCTTTATCTTTTTACAAATACTCATGTCCATAAGTGTCTAAGAGACAATTATTGATTGATGGACAAAGATCCTTGGACAAAGAAAGCTACTCGTTTGCACTTTAATGAGGTGATGAAGAAAAGCGAGAGATTAAAATTAAAGTGTAGGTAAAAACGTTTTGAACAGACTCAAACTTCAGAAAAGATTTCGAATTAGACTGTTTGATTTTTTTGGTTTATTCGGGATCTTATTAGGATAAGGCAAGGGGTGTTGTGTTAAACATATACGAAGCGGACCCTTAGCGTCAATAACATAGTAGTACAATTTAATAAATATGAATATACATTTAGAAGACTCGAGGCAATCGTTGTCAAGTAATTTTGTAGTTGTTCAAAAATTGTAAGAAGTTTTAATAGAAAATAACTGTACTCGAACCAAAGATTCGTGGCGGGTAATTCATTAGTTGGTTTTAAGCATTAAGATATTTAATAAACTGCCACAAAATATCATTTGCGTATCAATAGATAAGTATTTAGATGATAAGGATTCTTGGACATGTTAATGTATTCGTTTTGATAAATGTTATTCATGGTAGTCTGTTAACTTTGATAATTGTTTTGTTTTTCTCATCTCAAATGAAATTCTGTAACATCATAACTACTGAGTAGGTGTCTTTTCAGTAGCAATCGACATTCCGAACTAGCGGTAATATTGACATTCAAGTGTTCTTTACCTATGGACCTAACTTTGTTTTCGTGCCAAACGTGAGAACCAATTTGTACCTTTAGATAGGTATTGATGTGTGGCTGGTATCCATTCATTACCTTAAAATAAATGATGTAGGTACATTTTCACTAATTTACATATTAAAAACTTTTTCAGTAAGTTATTTAATTTACTTATTTTATTGTTTTCAGCAATTTATTTAAATAAAAAATGGGACTTTCACTGTTCGTATTTTGGTAATATCTATTTGAAAGTGATATAAAAATATACGCGCTTTTCAGGTCCAATAAAGCCACTGTGCGCGTGCGGCGGGGCTAAGAAAGTGTGCGCAGTGGTGACAATTTGCAAGACGATTGAATCCGCGCGCAATCGCAAGAGCTCCCCTGCACCGCAGCAACTTGCACTGACGCTGACGACTAATCGCGTATCAGGGTTAACGTCTTCTAAGCAGCTTTCGGCTCTTCCTGTCCCATAAAATATAAATAGCGGTCGTTTAACATAACACGAGCAGATAAAGCAAGCCAGGTATATTCCATAAAGGAAGGGCGATAAATAGATGTCTCGCTCGTTTACATTGAACTTGTTTTGTTTGACAGTCAACAGTTTGCCTTTTCTTATGTTAATAATTCGGTATGTGCAGCGGAAGTGTGCAATCTTTGCGCGGATACGAAGATTTTAGATTAGTTTGAGTGAGTAGTAAGGAATTTTAAGATGACGAAGTTTTTTATTTGACAATGGCATGTACTGTTTAAAATGTTTGAATATCTTATATCCGACAGGGCGATGATCGCAAAGTTTATCTATCTCTAGCGAATGCGAGTAGCTACCCTCATAGTGACTCGGAGGCGAGCCAATAGCGAAACGGCCACACCTCTCGCCCCTACGGTGCACGTTGCACCCCCACCCCGCGAGCCGCGCCTCTGCTCTGATGCAACGCTCTGACATCACTCGATACGATACATATTTATAACATTACACTTCAAGATATAATTACCAAGTAAAACGTCTCATTTACTACATTAACATCGCTATACAAAAAAGGAGGCATCGGTAAGGCGGTTTGCCACCAAAGAGGCCGACATCGGTGCGGGTAAATGAGAGTGTCACAATTCAAAATAGTACAGATCTTAAATAATATTATATATGTAGCAAGATTCATAATTCCAACAGACTATATTAAAACGCCGCTTTTTATTCAGTCACTAGCGATTTTTAATAATTGTGAAGTATGTAAGAAGGACCAGGTACTTATTGTATATAGCTATCGAGACAAGTAATTTTGTCCATTTCGTTTATAAGCTAAGCAGCTATGTTTATAGTTAACCGGCAGCAACGCAAAGGAATTCGTAAAAAATGAAAACCTAACGAATAGGTTGCTTACTTTACTCCTATATGTGGTGGATGAAATCCACCTACTACTTATTTTGATCCATAAAGTCTAATTATAACACATAATATTATTAGCCAAATTTGTAGTCTCAAAATTAAAACCAAGGCATAGAGAAGGTTATCACCGCCATGTGCCTGTGTTCATAACTGGAAGGAACCATTTAACAAAAATATAATCCTACCTACTTTGTAAAAGCTAATTTAAACCAACCTGTACAACAATACTATTATTACGAATAATAATAAAAACAAAGAGCGCCTTTGAGACACTCAGGTAAAAAAACACCACGCGACGACGGTTATTTTCTAAAAATCTAAGCTCACTGACGCTGGCCGCGCTGGTGCAACTAGTTTTTTTTTAATATTTCACAACATCACATACATTGATCTGACTCCGAGATCAGTAGCTCAAGCACCTGTGTTACAGATATCAGAATCAACGTTGAACAGTCAGTTCTTTTATAACGAAGTGTTGTAAAAGAACTGACTGTTATTAGTTCTTTTTTGACGACTCACGTCAAAAATGAATAAGTTAAGGTCAAGCCTCCCTGAGTTGTTAGCAATCTTAAAATAGACTCTAGTCTTGCTAAAGAGAACTCGAGCGAACTTTATGGGAGAGCGAAGTTTTTAGTTAAAAGACTTACTTTTAAACAAAAACACCTTTGCTATAAGAGTAAAGACCTAAGATATTAAAAGTTTCCTTGAGCTGTCTTAAGGAAAGAACTAAGTAAGTTCTTTTAAAAAAGAGCTCAGTCTTTGCAAGTCAAATTAAAAAGGATTATTTAAAATCGGTTCATAAGTCACCAAGATATATATACGACACACCCATGCATAAAAAATTTGGAGAAAAGAGAACCTCTTCCCTTTTTAATCAACTTCAAAAAACAAGATAATATTTTCTGTTAAAAATGTCACGATTAATGACATGTCGTTTTTAGCATGACTTACATGTTGCTTCCGAACTTACTAAGTGAGTAACTAAGACTGCCGTCTTGTATTTTTAAGTTCATGACTTTCTCTCAAAGAACAAGAACAAGACATGAGTCCAGAAAAAACTAAATTTCAGGACTAAAAGAACTGAAAAGACTCAGAAGACTAGTCGTGATTTTGCAAAAATAATCCAAAGCCGCAAAGTAAGGACTTAAAGGTTTCAGTCAGTTCTTTTACAACACTAGGTAGGTGCAACTAGGGAAAAAATATGAGCCTTTGAACTACCTACATATTATTAAGCTACTATGTCTTACCTTGATGATAGCCTGAGAAAAGACTTACGAATAGTAAGTTCCTGATAATTGTTAAAATTTGTCACTTCTAGCAATATTTACGAGTAGGTATTAAATTAGGTATGATGGGATTGTCATTATCTAACATAGTAAAACTATAAAACCGTACTTAATATAAGAATCAAGTGGCGGCACAGAAATGTCTCATTAAAACTGTTAACCACCATAATTTACAATAATAGTTTCATGACTGTAAATCTAATAATAACCTTAGCGCCTTTTCTTGGCAACATCAGCTGAGCCTGATCCTTCCCTTTGTCTCATCTCACCATGGCTCATCTTTTTTTTAAACTCCAATACTATGTTAAAATGTGCTTAAAGAAACGATTAACATATTATTTTTGAAAGTTGCCGCTTATGTGTATTAAATAAATAGTATAGGTACTTACAAAGAGGTGGATAGATTGAGTGGTCTGTTTATAATAGAGGAATTTCAATCAATTAGCGTCACTAGTGCGCTTTACTCTACCTTACCCGTCACCTTATATCCTAATTTCTTTGTCTTGTCGGATGAGCAATTTTGAGTGCATAATTTTATTAACAATATGAACAATATTTTTTGAATATCTCTTCTATCCATAAGGTTCTGAGTAGGTCAAGCAGAGCTTCCAAATTTCCAATACTGACCGAATCTCGATATTTGTAGGATCAAATAATTTCATTAGTGGATGTGCGGGCGGAATACCGGGTTCCCACGTTTGTCATTATTGAAAGTTTTTAGGGTTCCGTAGCTACTTGGAAAAAAACAGGACCCGGATGTGGTAATTAACTATATACATATATATTGGGCAGTAACTGAATTAGGAGGACAATAACACTATTACGTAATAATTACAAAAATACCAAAGATATTTGAATTACATATTACATCCTGATCTCGAAACTAAGCTACTAATGATTTCAAATAATCATCATATTGAGCTACCTACTGTCAAAATAAAGGATTATATTGAATGAAGTAAAGCTACATACTATAAGTTCCTTTACCGGGAAATCGCTGTATCGCTTTTATTTATAATAAGAAATTAGTAGTCAGAGAATTTAGTCGCATTTTAATATTCAATAAATTTAAAATTCAATCCACAATTTTAATAATCGATATCATATTTCACAGCATTTGGCATAAATGTGCATTCCGTTTTTGGTAGCGCCTATCAAATGTCATTATTTCTTATCAGTCCACTACACCCAGAATCCAACTCAGACTTAATTATGATGCAAATATCAAGTTCCTTATTATGACATTTTTCTTCTGTCAAAATAAAGTTTAAAAACTAAAATCCGACTACCAAAAAAACACAATGTAAAAAGTAAAAAACCAAGAAAATTGTCGCTGCTGAAATGATTATGCCGTATCGCCGTGGTCGTATGCCACATTATCTGTTTTGCTACAGTAGGTGGCATACGACCACGGCGATACGGCATAATCATTTCAGCAGAGACAATTTTCTTGTTTTGTACTTTTTACGTCGTGTTTTTTTTTGGTAGTCGGGTTTTAGTTTTTAAACTTTATTTTTATTTAACATATTTTAAGTATGTCAATATAATTACATATTTGAAATGTGCTAAAAAAGCTCTTTCATTAGATACCCCACACGGTACCGTCAAGCAAAAAGTCCCCTAGAGGGCGCTGTAATAAATTTAACGTGACGTCATGTGGCCTATAACCAGAAGACAACCGAGACGCTTCTAACGAGACCTCATTTCTTCAAATATGATAACTAATTAAGAAGTTACGTGGAAACAGATGAACATATATACATACACAGCCTGTCAAAATCATAACCCTCCTTTTGCTTTGCCGTAGTCGGGTAAAAAGTAGCAAAAATGTATGGAGATGACAACGAGTTGGATTCTGGGGATAGGACTTTGAACACTACTGAGTGAGCTGATGAAATTTTTTTTTTTTAATTAGTATCTTAGTGTTTTAGTGTACAAATTTGGTATTTGTGTAAGTGATCCTAATAATAAGAATAATTGATTTGTGCCGTTTTTAACACTGCTATTGTGTGTCGAGTGGACCCTCTAAAAGTCTTAAAACCGCCCGAGAGCGTTTAGAGTGCTATTGGCAGAATCTGTCTATCTTTTTTGAGCGACTGTGATTTAAGACTGACTTCGACTGTTAACTACTTACTTATTCTCGATAAGTTACTTGACATTGGCATAATATCTTTAGGTGGACATATTTAAAAAAAGAACAGTAATGGGTATAGGGGTCTTCTGGCAATGAGACTTTATTGTCAAAACAGCCTTGTCGCACTGTATAGAGCCAAGTGTCAACTTGTTAGCGGGACGCGTAGCGTAGCGCGCGAAATGGCCGCGCGCAGTGCAGAATGGCACAGTCACTACTCTCAAGGAGTCAACGAACGCGCGAAGGAAATGGATGTCTAGACCAGTGTATTTCAATTAATCCGAAGATTGACCCGTATGTGCAATACCGCTACACTCGCTGCGGAAGCATCTAATAGGATGCACTGTCGAACATACTGTTGACGTGAGCTAGAATAATACTCTCTTAACATCTTTAGTTGCTCTATTTTAGACGCAACTGTTACTCCGCTTAGCTATAATGGAAACATTATCCGCATTCCAGATATTCCCGTAAAACTTTATTTTTATTATAAATGGTCTTTATTACAGGTTTTTAGGCAATTTAACGTAATATGGAGGTACATAACATAATTGTTTAAGTTCTTGATGTAGAGAACTAAACTGCATTAATAAAGGTCATAGTCAAAAAATATCAAAAGAACACCAGTGTTTTAGCGTTTAAAAACAGATTTAGTTGATCCGACTTTTACCAGTGCATAGCATCATACATCCTTGTAGAAACACGGTTCAATAATTTAACTCTAACGGAACAAAAAAATGAATCCACATCCTTGATAAGTTGATGTGTGAACGTGTGAAGGTATGACATCTTCGCCCTAGCACTCGTGGTTTAATACGTTTCCGCAACTCTGGCAGACAACGTACCACTTTGCAAGTCTCTCATGCAAACTATTCAGTTTAGAAATATATTTATTAGAAATCATTTTTGTAGATTTACGCGTAACGACTTATAAACTGGAGACTACTATAAAACAGAAGTTGTCAAATTATAAATATAGATGTCGCTAATAATATATATATCGCTATACATAATTTGAATTGGGTGCACCGCGCGCCATAACGGACGTGAGATGATGCCCGGGAAACTCCATAAGCCGCCGCCCATAAACGATAAAGGTAAAGCTGTCACCAGAGGAAAAATAGATGTCGCTAGTATAAACTTGCATTAAAAAACTATAAAGATAGGACTCGATAAATCAAAATATAGATGTCATATTGATGAGTAGCTCACATTTTAGAAACTTGTATCTATTTGTTATTCAGTTAGACATAAAAGACGGGACCGCGTCCATTTATCAAGAGTACTTAATTTACTTAATTTTGTTCATAGTAGTTAAGTAGTCTATTCAACTAGAAATAAACAATATTTGCCAAGAAGAAAGTAGTAGTACATCTATAATAACGAAGATAAATTCTGAAAATACGAAATACCAATAGAAAAACGTTTCTTGCTAAGACTAAATGGTCTTTTCTATGAAGAAACTACTTTAAAAGATCAATTTAATGACCGATTCAAGCTGTGAGTCAAATACATTAATGAGAAATACAAACAGTAAGCACCGGAGTGATGTGACCAACGTAACATTGTCACCGGAGACGTGGGCCCGCACACGAACCTTGTTGTGGCTAGCAGCTGCCGCCGCCTATGCAAGGCGCAAGTCACTCGACATTTTAAACCTAGCTGTGTTGAGCTTTGTGATTAGGTACGTGTATCAGAATTTCCGAATGAAACAAACCGGGCACATGAGTAACACATTACTAGCATCTCTAATATTTAGTTCGGCAATGCGTGTGAAATTTTCGAACTCATTATGGAATTCTTATGCGTTAAGTTTCTTATACGTTAAAGAACGTGTTATAACTTTTTCTAGGGACGAGAGTGGACCCAAATACATAATAAGCTTTATGCTTTTCTTATCATCTAAGAATGTGTACTTGTTCGCGGCAAGAAATCACTTGGCGTCGTAGGATACACCTTCCAGCAATTGGTTCAATTAGTAGAATGTTTCAATAGTAATAGGGCTCGTGGACGCCGCGTGTCCACAAAGGCGCAGAGCTTTTATGTTATGGTCATAATTCACGTAAAGGGCGCGACAAGTTTGCGAGATGCATCGAGGAGAAAGTGCAGTTTCAGAAAGTATGGGAGTGAGGGGAGAGAAGGGCCGGGCGCGTGTCGCGCGCGTGGATGCCTCCGCGCCGGCCAGCCGCACCTGCCGGCGTTGCGTCACTTCCTACTCCTACTTGTGTATACGTCTTGGGGTGATCCCAAATGACCGATAATCGGTGATCCATTTTTGGGAACATATGTAGGACACAAAGCAACGCACACGACCTACAAAAAGTCGGTCCAACAAAAAGTCGCTCATGTGGAATCACGTTATTTTACACCTCTTGCCCACAAGTGGGTAATAGGAAATATGAAATTTATATTATGATTCCGGTAAGTAATAAGAATATTAATTTTTAAATATAAATTAACTGAAAGAGCGAGATCTAGGATTCGAAACCTTGATCGAATGTTTGCACCCAAATGTATGAAGAGTAGTTGATGTAATTTAAATGAAGTGATTCACTTCAAGTTGAACATTCCTAGTACCTACAAACTTCCCCTTGTTTCAAGTAATTATAGGCAAAACCGCAAAACATGGCGGTATTTCGTGTCAGAAGCTAAAAACTGTTGTTTGGGTCGCAAAGCCACCAGAATAATTATTGTTTTATGTTAAATTTAGCAAACGAGCAAGTGGGTCACCTAATATTATTTTGATATATCTTATAGAGGTGATAGTTTCGTGCTGGTTTTGTAGTTTATGTGTCAATTTGGAGTTAGAAGCTGACGTTTGCTTGTGTATTCCAGTTTAGGTTCAAGGTGTTCTTAAACTTCTTTTGCTTGAAATCAAATGCTTGCTGGTGAAGACGTGATCAGGTGATCACCGCCTATGAACATTACCTACATTACTAACAACATTAGTATTTTGAACTTCAAAATCATAAAATAAAATATGTAGATGAATTAGAGTTCAGACTTCTGTGACAGGGGAGATGTGTTTAGACGACGCGGTTGGGGCGAACGAACGCATCTGGCTCGATATACATAGTACAATAACGATTTTAGTCAAAATAGCAATTTGTTCAGTGGTTGTTGTAAAAATTAAACCAAAACGTTTATACGAGTACACTACGCTATTGGCGTCTAATTTAACGAATATTATTATTTTTCTTAAATTCAGATTTAATGCAGTACATATTTACCTACACTTTGACGTGCCTTATCTCTCTTGATTTGTGAACCCTATTCTGGCTCTTACGCCAGGACGCACAGGGTAAGGTCATGTGGGGCTTGTCAAATTTCATATTCCAAGGGGCTTTTGAAAGATTCAACAAACTCGGATCTTATCAACAAACGACGGTGGCAACAAGGTGCGGCTCGCCTGGTGTCGCCATACATAAGAATGTTGGTTACAGTTATGAAGTTTTTGTTAGTATTTTACAATTATAAATGTCTCCGATTAGCACGCAGAATATCAAATAATATAATATATAGGTACCCGTAAAGCAGCACACATGCATCCCTTCAGTTAACTATCTAGTAAATGAAGCAACGACCCCGTCGCGCCCGGGCGCGCCCGCGAGCAAGCAACAGTTGCCTGGAGACGGGGGTGCCCGGGTGGCGCCCACCCCCCTGGTATATTGCTTGGTGCTCTTTGCGCATCGAACGGACGCCATAGCGAATTCACTTCTCAGAATCTTGTATATTTCCATATTACATTTTCACTAAAGAACGCTTTTATGTCATAATACGTCCTTTCGTAGGTCGTTATTGCTTGGCCACGGGATTCCATCTTTAGTAATTGGTGTTGCGTCAAAGGAATATGAAAATTGAAAATATATTGCACCTTTTACGTCTTTCCTTTTAAAAACTTTGCAAAACCAAGTTCGGAATAAGAAATACCAATTTAACCCCTGCCGAGTTCATAAAATCTCGAAGGGAAGAAAATGTGAAAAGAATAATATTGGAAAAATTAGTTTTGTTTAATGCTAGAGGCGACAAACAAGCAAGTCACCTGATGGAAAGTATTCAACGCCGTCCATGAACATCGCCGGACTTTTAAAAAAAGAGTAGGTACGCTCTTCTCTTGAAGGTCCCTACCCTAAGCTAAGTTCCCGACGCCAAAAGCCAAACCGTCCAGAGAACTGAGGCACGTAGTAGAAAGTTCTGCGAGAATTAGACCGCCATCCATAGAGATGATGGGGATGGAATGACAATCGCTTGCGTGTGGTTCGATGTGAGAATGCACTCAGCACTCCCCATGATAGATGCGGTATGGAATGCTGAGGGAAGCTATATCCCGCCGCAGTGCTAGAATCAAGTCGCAATTCGAGCAGCCCTACATTGTATGCGGTCAAACGGAAGAAGGTTGGTACTGAGGTGCACCAGCCCAGAGATGGGAGCAGTATTCCATATGAGCTGAACTTGTGCCTTATAGAGTTGTAACCGATGACCTGGTGTGAAATACCGAAAATATTACAAGGTAAAGTTATTACAATGCGAAAAAGACTGACGTATAACCATATAAATAATCAATTTATACAAAAAATTAAGTTCCAGATTTTGAACTCTCACTATGCCCTAACATACTGACATACATAACCGAAATTCAGAGCTACCTAACGATTAGAGTATTAAAAAAAAAACTATTTTGTCAAAGTCAATAATAAGACTTGGCTAAAAAGAAGTAAGTACTGACATTATGGACAAATCCACCACCTAGAACTGTTTTCACGGTATTGCAGTGGCACTTGGAGCACCGAACTGGAAACTCAAAAATAAGGTACATGGTAGAAATCCCGTAAAAAATATTTTCCAATGTTAGTGATCATGAAAGTTTAAAACAATAAATCGATCGGTTGCTAAGATCGACAATCATCGGAATCGGTTTACCAATTCAACTAAAGCCAATAAAAAACTTCCGATATGAATCAAAAATATTTTATCAGGTATCAATATCGACGTCAGGCTAGGTGCTTTCAATAATGAATAGAAGAGAAACAAGAGTCTATTAAATGCAATCATGTCCTTGCAGAGTCGGGTGGCTCAAGTGGTAGAAATCAGGTCAGTTGTTGATTGTTTGATTCAACTTCGCTGTGCGCTAATATAAGGGATCCAAACGGTGCTGCACTAGAATCTTAGTTGCACGTTAGCAATCTGTTAGTTTACACTATCTTCCACGATTGACTAGAGCTACACTTATAAGTATCATCATCATCAGCCTAAGGAAGTTCAGCAGTGGACGTAAAACTCCCCGTTTGATTGATGACTGAAGCATGACTTACCTACATCCACATCTAACAATGTGATTGCGCATCGTATGACAACTTACTTCAGTATTATTATATTTGAAACATACTGTGGTGGCAAGGAGACGTTAAAAAAACCGCGTGCATAATTATGGTACCGTTCAATAGAAATATGGGCTAATATGATAACAGCAAGTAATTGAAAATTTTAATATTAAGCTTTTGGAACGAAAGCACCTTGCTCCGAACGAGTGACAAGATAACGCCCATGATGGTTTCCCCTGGGACATCAAAACTAGACCAAATAATTGAACAGCGAAAGACGGTACCAGTAACACGCGTTCCAGGCTTTATTTTGATCAATTACGAACATTTATGACGCTTACACATCACCCTTCACGATTTAAAAGGGAGAAAGGAGCCAATCCAAGTGTTGGATTGGTTTCCAAAGTCGGAGTAAAAAAAAACGAATTTCTGTGAGCAAGTAGCCAGCCATTTAGTTAGTAGGGAAATCTCTCCAACGGGCTCCTATTTTTATAATAAAAATATTTAAAACAGTACATGAATACTTAATGAAAACTAATTTAGGAGTAAAAGAAAATCATCGGCAGGCTCTCATTCGTTATATATTTCATAATTTCCTCACCTCCAGATTCCGCGGAGCTCGCGCGCAAATTAATTAATAAAAGCTTATCCACCTTATTATAAATCGCGATCTAAAGTTGTTACCGTACTAAAGCTCTTCCCGTTCTAAAACGTATGTTAAAAGGGGCTGGCACGAATTTTGTTCGGCAACCATCCTTACCTTAGATCGCGATTTGTAATAAGGGGTTATATTAGGTCCTTACCTATAACAGTGCTGGCACAAAACAGCCCAACAATGTCTGACCGGAATATTTCAAGATTTTTTTTTTTATAATAATTCTCACAACATCTCATACGTTGACCTGATTCCGTACTTAGTAGCTTAAGCACTTGTGTTACAGATATCAGACAACAGAGGAACACAAATATATACTTAAATACATATACTACACCCAGACACCGAACAAACACAAGTATTCATCACAAATACAATAATATCTGATCTTTAATTAATAGAAACCTTAAAATATAGTCTTAAATCAAAATAAAATTATGGTATGGTGACTTTTTTGGGACTTAAAGGAGTCATCTTATTGTGTCTAGAAAAAAAACGGCTATTTCATAGTAAAGACTATGACAATTTTGTCTAAGGGTAAAGACAATAAAATTTCATTAAGTATGTATATTATTAGATTTATTAGGTACTTAATATTCATGTGCAATCAATATTATATGCCGCAAGGTAGGTTAAGTTTAGACTGTATGTATTTTGGTGCTAAAATCTACCTAATTGTTTGTATACATAAAACTAATATAATAAATGTTTGTTTAATTGACTACACTTTATCGAGTATGGTCTTCCGGCAAGCAATGCTCTATCTCTATCTGGTTAGGGTGTATGTGCAAGATTAATTGCCTGGTGTAGTGACACATCAAGCATGTCAATTCGCCTTTCCTCACAAACTTCAAATTGCATTGCAAGTTGCAAGGGTGCGAGCTCCAACAGTTTATCTATATAATCTCTACCCAGTTTCAGGAACCCTGAAAAGCTTCACTAATGAACGCGGCATATGGTGTAAATGGTCCATGGGCGGTGGAATTGCTTACCATCAGGTGATCCGTCATGCTCGTCTGCCACCTCTCATATAAAAGAAATGCCAGGCAACATACTACAATTACTCATCATGGCACGGACGAAACTAATCATCCTCGATTCAAGTAATGATCAATACCTACATTAGGAGTTTGGCATGCTGAACTCTATCAAACATAAGTACCATTCTAGAGGCGTCGAGACTAGAAGTACTCATTGAAGTACCAGGACAATGTAGATATTTGATGTTGTCTCTATTATCAATTTAGGACCCATCCTACCCCTTGTCACACACTTGTAAACGTCCGTTAACAAATAAAAAATTCAGCTGTGATACACATAAGCAGCATCAATTATAGAAAATCGGGGTGTTTTTATACAAAACGGTCCCGGGCTAGATGCCGTAGTCCGGATAAAGCGGTTCCAACCTACTCGTAGTTAGGGTTTTTGGTTGTGTGTCCAGCCGAATAAGACATTGTTAAAAAGTGCCCGGCCTTTAAAATTAGAATCCTGGTGGGATATAGATAATTAAGTTATGCATAAAGGAAATCTATTCATCAAAATTTATTGCCTTATTTAAATTCAATATATTAATGTGTGTGTAACATTCCAACCAGTTATGGGTTAAAAAGTCAGTTACTAATATAGGTACACCCTATATTAGTGACTGTCTTTTTAACACTTAACTGGTTGGAATGTTCGGATTTTCAATTTTAAGACTCTACGTTTATGTGTACTTACTACTTAGACTCTAATTTGAATTGTAAGGGTAATTAACTAATTAGGCAAGTATTTTAGTACAGTCGGCGAACATAGCGGTGTTCCAGTTAACCCATCAAAACCGTTTGCACTGCGCTATGCGTGAGCACAGGGATAACCTCCACCAATCCCGCTGTGCGTGCAAGCGGTTATCGTCTAGCCCTGGTACACCAGAAAATTCGTCAGCTGTACTTTAGCGTCATTTGTGTCGAAGCCAATATAATCCAATACTCCCAAGTCCATGACCTTCCTAAAAATGTATATTTTTAATTGATAAGTTAGTTACGTACGTATTAAGCATCTGTAGATGGTACTAAAATCAGCAGAGTTTACTTTACTATGAATAAATCAGGTTGGTAAGTAAGATTGAGCTGTGCGTAGAGATACAAAAATACGTTACCTACTAAAATGTTACATGTTCCTTAAGGCAGGATTCAACCAAACTTTATCCAAGAACGTATTTATTTATTTAAAACTTTATTGCACAAAACGATACAAAGACGAACTTAATGCCCGAACTTAGTACAGCGCTTTTATACCATAATTATATGTCTATACTAATAATTGATTTATTCTCGGATTAAGATTAGTCCAATCGCCCTTTGGTACATTAAATTGTGTGTGTGAGTAGGTTTCTAGGATACGGTCTTCTCTCTGAAAGCTACACTAGCAAATGAAAAAGAAATGTTCAAACTTATACAATCTTATTAAAAAAAACTGCTTTGATACCGGTTTTAATCCTAAACTAGCAAGTTCATGATTATTACGGAATAATGTTAGTTCTTAAATTTTTATTCAATATCCTCGACTAACCATAGACCACTTAGTACCGCAGTGTCAAAATTGATCGAATCATTCAATCATTCGTTCAGTGACAATTTATTTTACAAAACCATATTTTAAGCAACAATAAATTAAAATAGGGTTTCCAAGTAATTGCTTCACGGGGATAAGTTGTCATTGTTACTGATTCGATATTTTGAAGTTATTATTTTAGTACATATTTTAAACTAGGGGTCCGGGGGGTTTAACTTAAGCAAACTTAAATTGATATACTAAATAACGTTAAACTTTATTTTGTAATAATGTTTACTCTAATTCTATAGTTATTGCCAGTATTTATCCAACTACTTATTTTAAACCACGTTTTGCAATTAGAGGGTAAAAGCCAAAATCGTGAAGAGCCGGACTTGCATCTAATTTTGTCGAACATGCAACCAAAATGCTTGACTACCTACCTCCTATGTCCGATTATATCCGGACGCCTGACAACTCCATGGGTAAGTCCGGAGACGTACCAACATCAACAGTGAATGCAAATCCGTCTTTCTTCAATCGATTTTGAACTAATGTTAAACTCGTATGGTTCAATATCAATTGAGGCAATTGGACAGATTGTAGGAACCAGGGGGTCTAATTTAAAGCAGACCTTACGACCGAATCAGAGTTACCCTCTCTTTCACACGCGCTGTGTCCTCCTTTGTTTGGACGCGACAGGTATATTCTCGTTCGTTACAGAACGGCTTCAAAATGAAAAATGTGGCTGTACTACACATCAAAGTATTACACTCCTTCAGTAGATTATCACCTTAATGTCCCGATTCGACCCGTTTGGAACAGTGGTAGTGAACGCTGCCTTTGGTCCAAGGGTTGCTTGTAATTTCGCTGTTGAATATGATATCCGTAACACAGGTGCTTGAGCTACCTATCTCGGAGTCAGATCAATGTATGTGATGTTGTGAAATATTTATTTATTTAATGTCAGACTAATTTCTTACAATATCAATTGACGAATTTTGACAAATTGTGGTGCAGTCAACCAAGTTGGATTATGATGAAGACCCATTTCGTAGATCTTTCCTTTAGGCTGGATTCGACCAATCTTTATCCGTGGATAAATCTATCAGATTTCTATGGAATGACAGCGTTATACCGTAGATTTAGTATCGGAATAAGGTTGGTCAAATCGGCCCTTAAACTTGGTTTTCTTAGCTGTCATGCGTGTTGCACTTAGTAGGTACGTTTTTAATATTATGCAAGTTAAACTTTTAATAACGCTGCACAAGATACATAAGGTTTAGATTAACAGTTTTATTTTGATTTTCCATTATAAAAATCTTTTCACTACGAAGAGAAAGCACCATAATTTTAAAAATCAATACCTAACGTCGTGTGTCAGATGTCATACATAGTCAGAATTTTAGAAAAATCGATATGTCATTTCAACAATTTTTGATATTATAAAGAATTGACACATGTGATAACAGGTTCGTTACTGGAAAATGAATCTTACTTTGACGACCCATTTGGAACAGTGGTAGTGAACGCTGCCCTTGGTCCGAGGGTTCCTGCGGGTTCGATCCCCGCACAGTAAAAACATTTGTGTGCATGAACATGTCTGTTTGTTTTGGGCTGGGTGTTTTCTATGTATTATAAGTATGTATTTACAAAAGAAAAGTATTCTATGTAAACATTTGTAATCCCACTGTTGATTCTGATATCCGTAACACAGCTGCACAGGTGCTTGAGCTACCTATCTTGGAGTCAGATCAATATGTAGGTATGTGATGTTATGAAATATTTATAATTTATTTATTTATATAAATACTTGTATAGTTATAGTACAAAAATGATTAAATTTGGTCGACTGTACATACCTACCTCATATAATAACAAGAAAATTAGATATTTTGTGCCTTTAAGGTGACGGGTATGGCACACTAGCGATGCCAATCGATTATAATTACTAGCTACTAAACCGGATCTATTTTAAACAATTTCGGGGTTACAACCTCTAGGCAAACACTTATACTATTTATTAAATAACCTTGCACAAATATTGGGTCCGTTTTTGTACGCCAAAAATTTATTACCGCCAAAAGCGGCCACTTTTAGCGTGAATCAATTTTTCGCGTACGCGTTGGACCCAACATTTTTGCATGGTTATTTAATAAATAGTAATAATGAGTGTTTGCCGAGAGGTTGTAACCCCGAATTTTTTTAAAATACATCCGGTTTCAAAGCTAAAATTAAAATCGATTGGCGTCGCTAGTGTGCCCTACCCGTCACCATAATGGGGTAGAAATCTTTTGCATGCTACTGCCTTAACATATGTATAACGTAAAGCTCATCACGAGTCTAAATCACTAAAAATAAATTTAAGTTCCTAAAGCGGAAGATACCACCACATGAAAATTTAGGTACCTACACAATGTTAAAGATTCTTCTCACGATTTTGAACCCTGTGCCTCAACATTAAAGCATTGATAATGAAGTTCATGCTATACGGATACGCTCGAATATTCGAAAGTCAAACATTTAATTTAATGTAGGACGTGGTAGGACTCGACTAGATTCAACTAGATACAACGTACCTAACGTCATGTACCTAACCTATCCTAATATTGCTAATTGATAAATAGGAGCTACTACAATCTAGCCTTTAGTGTTTACCAATTAACTTATATTAAATTTAAGTAAATGGTGTATAATGTTATGTAGGTACCTCTATTTGAACTCTACAAACAAATTCCTTGCTAGGCAAAACGAAGTGGGCTCCTGTCTCCCGGTTATGTAATTTTAAGCAACGAGCTTGAGCTATTTGCAGCAGATCCAGTTATCATTTCATCAGCATGGGGTTTAAATGTACCTATATGTACTTATTAAACGCGTGTCTATCTATACACAGCGGTTTGACCTGTTATCAATTATTGCGGCATTTGCGACTAAAGATATGTTCCTAATAAGATAATAATCAAAGCAACGCGAAAACTATGGTAAACTCCATTAAACAAATAGTAAGTAGACGTTTTGCTATCAACTTTAAAGGAAATCGGCGGAATTTAACCTAAAACTGATAGAGGCAGCAAGGGTTACCTAAATAACGTACTCGAGTAAGTACAAAGATTGTAGAATGAGAAAGTGTTTCTTACCTGTCCTCGTAAGTAGGGGAGGCGTCCCCGGAAGCACCCTGGGACATTTCACCGTCCATATCGAGATGGTCAGATCACGAACCGGTAGAAACACGGGCCTCAAACAGCGTACACGATATGGCACAACGGGCTCACGGAAGCACCGGTGCGCGCGTCGGGCAGGTACGACTCTGAGTGTCGGAGTGCCGGCCGGCTCGCACGCGCGGCGCTTGCCGGGCGCCGGCCGGCGGCGCGCGGGCGGCGGGGGCGGCTGCCGCGCCCCGCGCCCCTGCGTCTCCACAGCAACGCTGGTGGGTGGCTGGACCAGCCGGCCCGGCAGCAGCACGTGGTACTTTGCTGACGGGACGCCAGGCTGACGCCGTCCGAGCGCCATCACGCTGGGTGCATTCAATGGGGTCATTTGTTATCTAGGTAGGTAAGTAGTAACTACCTACCTACCTTTATCGCTGCGGAATATACTTGCACGCCTTATTCTTGCTTGCCAGTACTGGCTCCAGAGGTAAATCAACAATAACAGCGCCGCGTGTTTCCTTATCCATCGCAAATGGGGGGTTGGGGGACGGTTATGTGTATCCATCCAGTAGAGCCTTGGACTCTCATTATCACCCAGCCTAAGCAGATTGATACGTTTTTTTACCCTGTACCTGTACTTAGATTAAATCAAATGGTTTAATCTAAGGTACTGTACCACAGTAGAAAAGGTAATGCAGATACGAAACCCCCTAGTTAGGCTTATAATAATAACCTAGTAGGTCAATACCCTTACGCTTAGAATAATAACCTAATGGGTTATTATTTTAAGGGTAAGGGTATTCAATCACTTTTCCATACATTTTCTTCATTTGATTCGAAGTTATCGTGGGAGAGTCACGCCTCGGCATGAATGAACCGGCTCGACCGGAGTGATACCACGGCCTCAACAGAAAACCGGTTAAAGCAGTACTATAATGTGTTTCGCTGCGTGAGTGAGGGTACCGGAGCGGAAGCCCAATTCGGGAAAAGGGGGTTAAAAGGTCTGCAGCGCACCTGTGACTGCACCTGTGGTGTCCATGGGCGGCGGCAATCGCTTATCATCAGGTCATCCGTCTGCTCGTCTGATACTTATGACATTAAAAAAATTAATAATTTTTTTTAGCTTAAAGTTCTTTAAGAAACTAACTCTTTTGGTTAAAATTAGGTATGTGATGAGATGATGAATATGAAAAGATGTGTGTGTGTGTGTGTGTGTGTTATCTCTATAAAAAGCTATGTAGGTCCCTATCCTAATAAGTACCTGCCTACCTATTTAAATAGGTTTTTATTACACACTAGCGGCCGCCCGCGACTCCGTCCGCGTGGAAAAGTAACTTTTTACCCCCCTTTCAACCCCTTACAACCCCCTTTTCGCAATAAAAAGTAGCCTATGTCCTTTCTCAGGGTCTAGATTATCTGTATACCAAATTTCATTTAAATCCGTTGAGTAGTTTTGGCGTGAAAGAGTAGCAGACAGACAGACAGACAGACAGACAGAGTTACTTTCGCATTTATAATATTAGTATGGATTATGCGTTCAAAGTGAGAATTAGTTTGTAACATCGCGTTGATTGAACCGAGATATCAACTATTCACAAGTCTATGAGCTATGAGATGTCTCATGGGAAATAGATGGGTGTCAAAAGATAAGGAAACGGCAATGGGATGACGTTGTACTGACGCATCAAAAACAGAGTGTCACACAATAACGACCATTACTAGGATTTCTGCAAGCCTAGCTGACTTAACCCCTCCTCTGTAGATTCTTTACGTAGTACCTACTAGGTACAGTCAGTTTCATAAAGATGAGGTATCAAGGGAGTCAAAAACATTTAGTAAGAGCATAGATGCAAAAATTGTTGTTATTGAAAGTCACCTATATATTGTACGCTATTATCAAAACTGTGAATGTACACAACTAACACAACCAATAAGTCAAATATCTTCATATCATAAGTCTCCATTTACATATACACGATTACAATCATTTTTATCATGTTCGCTTCGTAACCGCTCATTGGTATATAAGGGCACAAAGTACTCTATCTTATTACGCAGATTTTTTTGTTGAAACTCCTTGGTTTCTAATTAGGTACTCTTAATGCCTACATCCTGGCCACACACGTTTAAAAATAATATTCAGATTCAAATTCAAAAAAAACTCGTGGGGTGCGAGTATAGACGCAAATAGTGTGCGAGCGAGCCGTGAATAGATGCGCCGCCATTTCTGATCCCATTCTTTATCCGCACAGGTAGTATATGTTTTTTTTTACTTTGTAAATTTTCTTTACTCGTGTTAAATACACAATAATGTACAGTCAATTTGGGTAACTTTAAATTACCTTGTAACTTTGAATAAAACTGGTTTAAAGATTTTTTATTTTATTCCTTGGAATTCCTATACAATTTAAAACGGTATCTACGTTGAATGGATCGACCTTTAGATACCGTTTTAAATTGTAGAGAAATTCCAAGGAATAAAATAAAAAATCTTTACAAGGTAATTCAAAGTTACCCAAATTGACTTTACCCTACATACTATCTATTAATAAAGAGGTAACGCCTCGGCGGGTGACTGACAGACTGACTGATCGACTGACTGATCTATCAACGCACAGCCGAAACTACTCGACCAAAATGAAATTTGAAACAGCGACGATGATGTATGTGGCAATAGCTCCTATGTAACGAATTAACTGACATTAATAACACTAGTCAACAAATTTTTAACTTTTTTTGGTAACAAATAACAGAGGTCCATAATTTTACTAAATTGCACTCTCTGATAATGAATCTGTTTTCAAAATTTTGATACCTCGTTTAGTATTTGATTTATAGAGTGTCAAATATCTCAAAGTTTGGTTTTAGGTTCTTTTTCTTTTTCATTGGCAATTTCAAAACAAGTGTAAGCACTTTAAAAAGATGTTTTCGGCATATCAGTAAAGCTCATTTTCTCAATTATATATATCAATAAGATTTATTTTGCAGTCTTTAATCTATATTGAGTAATATTCATATCAACATCCGTGTACTTATAGCGCATACAAATCATCACTTAATTCTTGTAATAGAAAAAACATGAGTTAGCTTAATTGGCTGTAGCGTTGCAGGGAAATCAGGTAAAATTATAAATTAAAGAGCATTTCATAATTTGGGGTTTTTATTTACAAAATATCTATTGAAATTTGTTACATCCCAATTGATACATATTTAAATAAATCCCAAAAAAAAAACACTAAGTGCCACTTTTCAGATTTTCAACCTTCTGTAACTTAATAACTTGACGTGATATGAAAATTCTGATAACAGATCTAGATTCAGCATATTAAGATCTTCATATTTATATTTTTATTCAAGTTGTGTTTTCTTGTTGACTTGTGTAATCAACCTCAACACTAATGACATAAGGAAGTAATTTTCTCGAAAAATCTTGTTACATAGGAGGTATTGGCACATCATCGTGGTTAGGTAGTTTTTATTCTGTAGACGCGCACTAAGAAGGAGTTTTTAAAAATTCAATCCCTAAAGGGGTGAAAGGGTGGGTTAATGTTAGTATGAAAATCTCTCATTTTTGATGTTAGAGATTTGAAAATTCGCATTAAGCTTATTTATCAAAAATAAAAATTTACCGGTTTAGTTTTTTTTTAATTCAACTCCCAAAGGGGTGATATGGGGGTAAACACATTGTATGGAAGATTACTCATTTTAAAGCTAGAGTCATGATAATTATGAAAGTTATTTGGGACATTATCAAGACAAGTGATTTGGGCATTTTTTTCCTTCAACCCCCAATGGGGCAAAATGGGGGTTGACACGTTGTTTGGGAGTTTCGTCATATTTAATGCTAGAGTCGTAAAAAATTGTATTAGCACTGTTCATACAAAATTAATATCAGTACTTTCAGCATATTCAACCCCCTAAAAAGGGTGAACGGATAGAAGGGTCGTTATTTTTAAAGCTAGAGTCATGAAAAATTATATTTACTCCTAAAGGAGTGTAATGGGGTTAAAACGTCGTATGAGATATTCGCCATATTTAGTGCTGGAGTGATAAAAAAATATGCAAAATTAATGAAAGTCATTTCAGTATTTTTATTCAACCCCTAAATGTTTAAACGTATAACTTCATATTGACAATTCGTCATGAGTCATGAAAATTTGTTGAAAGACATTGTTTTATTCAACCCCTAAATTGGTAAATGGGGCTTAACACGTCATTTTTATGTCACAGATGGAAGATGAGCAGACGGATCACATGATGGTAAGCGATTGCCGCCGTAACACTACATATCACTCTATGGTAACACCCGTACCTTATTTATTTCACGGCGATGGCGGGCCACTAGTACTATCTATAAAGAGGTTAATTCTACAAACAGCGGCAACGCTTATAGGTAATCCGAAAACACGAAACGCTTGCGCGTGGTAATCGACACCTAGCGACATCTATTGGTATAAATTGGAACTAATATTCCGAAACGAAGTGACCACTAGTATATAATATAAAAGGAGAGCCTGAGTGACTAGTGATTAAGTGACTAGTATTGCACCAAAAGCCCAAACTACTGACCCTGGAAACTTGAAATTTGAGAAAGGGGTTGCTTTTCATAGTGAAAGTGAGTACTAAAAAGGGACTATTGAAAATTTAACTCTTTATTGGGTAAAAAGGGGGTAAAAGTTTGCCTGAAAGTCCGCCATCTTTGATGTTATAAAGGATTAAAAAGTAACCCATTTAACGTTTTCTGAAAAGCACCCTTAAAGTGGGTTGAATAGGGTATGAAATGCTAGTATGGGGGAAAAGTTAGAATCTTAAAATCCATGTTTAGGCACCGGGTTTGAATAAAAAAGTGACTTTTTAATATTCAACCCCTAAGGGGTAGTTGCGCGGGTTTGTAGTTTGAATGAAGACTTTTGTAATAAAGACAAACTGAGTGAGTAACGCGAGCGAGCCCTGTCTAGTACGAATTTCAGTTTTTCGACATTTTGTGTATTTTTAGCTAAGTGTAGGCGTTCTACAAGGCGGTATTCTGGCACCGGTTTGATTTACATTTTATTTATTTATTTTATCTACCGTAACTCTGTTGCGTGTAAATAATTAAAAAAAATAAGGATAAAAAATCGTAGCTCGCGCATCAAGGTGACGGGTAGGGCACACTAGCGACGTCAATTGATTTTAATTTTTAAACAATTTCGGGGTTAAAATCTCTCGGCAAACACCTATACTATTTATTTAATACAACTAACTGTTTGGTCCTGCTATTGCACTCGAATTTTGGATTACCGCCTAAAAGTGGCCGCTTTTGGCGTGAATTAATTTTTCGCCTACAATAACGGTCCCAATATTTGTGCATGGTTATTTAATGAATAGTATAAGTGTTCGCCGAGAGATTGTAACCCCGAAATTGATTTAAATAGATCCGGCTTAGTAGTTAAAAATTAAAATCGATTGGCGTCGCTAGTGTGCCCTACCCGTCACCTCAAGCTGTCAGCCCGGCGCGCATGTCACATGTCCCGTGAAAATATAAGGGTAAGAGAATATGATATGTTCTGCGTCGATTAAATAATTAAGGTATTAAATTAGTCCTGAACGAAGAGGTAGACCCAAAAAGGTGTGGCTTGACGACGTAGGATATGACATGCATGCCAACCAACTTACCACTATGGATGCCCAACACCGTGCGAAGAGGAGAAGTTGTTGTAGTATTAAGTGCAGCCGGGACTAAGCATCAAGGCGATACATTTGGTGGTGAGTTTAATGAGAGTCAGCCAAAGTCGAGTTCGCATCGAGAGTGCCCAGAAGGTCAGGTGTATCTATTGCAGTAGAGGCCAGGGAATATTCTGGCCTGTTAAGTGAAGGAAAGAACGACTAGCTAAATTTATCTACCCAGTATGGAGATGAAGAATGTGATTTCTCTAAAATATCGAAAATACCGAAATCTCGGTATACTTTTCGACTTAATACCAGGAATACCGGTATCGAAGAGAAGGGAAGGTATTGCGACCTCTAGTTCTAAGTCTTAACAGAATATAGCAAAATGTTTTATGGTCGATACTTTCATACCTAATTGAACCTAAAACATATAATTTATGAAAAAACCGAGGATCTCCTTTATTTCTTTCGACAAACTTTTTCTAAATGCAGTATGAATAAAAATACTTTTCTTTACACCTAAATATTTTCGATGACTGTAAATCCTTAAATACCGTTGAATATTTTATAAAGAATTATGTATTTGGTCATCTAAACACATCATCCATAATATAGGAATTGTGTAGTTAAGTTAATTAATATTGACCACTCATTACGGTTATAAGAATAAGATGATCTGACAATCAACATACAACTGAACTTGTGTCCTTTAAATGAATTAGACCACTTTGGACACTACGATCTTTATTAAGCTGACTGTATCTACCTATAGTTCGTGGAAATTACGGGTGCAGTTTGCTTTATTTGTGTTAACTAGTAAATTGGATCGGTATTATATATATAATATACATAAAATAAGGTAACATGTAGTATATTAAATATATACTACATGTTACCTTATTTTACCTTTATACAGAAATCTTTCAAACTTCAATCGCCCCTCACCCAAATTTTAAATAAGTACATTTGGTTATATCAACTGAGGAAGTTTGACTGATTGTAGAGTACGGCTGTCTGTCTGTACTATCTCATTTTGTGCGGTCACCATTTCATAGGAAAAATCAAGTTTCTCTTCGCGATCGGATTCGGAACGAAGTTATTTCGGCAAAGAAACCTATTTATTGACATGCTCACCGGATAAGTAAGCTGAAGTGGCAGTGAGCTGGCCTTAATCAGCCACAAAACTTAGGTAAACGAGTTCTGGAGTGGAGACTGCGTCTTCTCAATATCTGCGCAAGATGCGGCTGGCTCGAGCTCGGATCCAGCTCGAGTAGCCGAAGGTCAATCGAAGTGGCCTAATAGGCCTATGCCTCGTAATGGACTCCAACCATTGAGGTAAATAGTCACCCCTCAATGACTGCAATAGTCTGATGATGATGAAGAATCAACTAACGATGATGAATCACGATGAATCAAGTAACTCATGTGATATGGAGTTCCCACCATCTCTTCATCGACTTATTACATTTTTATTGGGACTACGTTTCCTAAAGTGCTTACATAAGTAGATACCCTCTTTTAGCGATTGTCTTTTGTGGAATGAGAATGTATGGGTGTACCACTTAGGCACGAGGGCTTATGAGTTGTCGGGGTTACTTAAGACCTTGACGGAGGCCCAAAACCAGGCGGTTGAAAATCACTAGGATAAAGATGTCTTGGGTAGGTGACTCCTGAAGTTAATAGGTACCTATGCGACCAATAGGTCCTTGGGAAAACTTTTCCGAGTAATTCTATCTTTGGCATCCTGTTTATCTTGAATGTAGGTGTCCATCATATCTTATACGTGTCCATTAGTATTGTCTCTAACACAATGGAGCAAAAGTAGAAGAATATCCTTCGATATTTTCTGAACAGTTCCATTACTTACACAATAGGTGAAGAAAATATTAACAAACAACAAAGTATTGCTAAGAAGTAAACAAGCTACACAAAAGAAAATAAGTAGATAATATCGTCATCGTGACGGTATCTTGTTACTTGTTAACGCTGTTTGCTCCTACATATATTGACACCTGTTTTTTATTGCCAGTTTTATTCAAGATTATTATTTTTACTAAAAACTACGAAACTTGGTTATCGATTTGTTAAGTTCAAATCACTGTGAAACTTTTTGAACTACCCTGTCGCAGTGTTGACTATGTGTGGGTGGATTAGGTAGGGTTTTTGACTATTGGCCTTGAGATGACAATCAGCTAAAGATAAAAACAAAGCTAGTATTTTTATGTGTAATCACCATTTATCATCATCATTTTAGCTAATAGACGCTTACTGCTAGACAAATACCTTCCTCTATGTTCTCCACATACTTCGGTCCTGTGCTGCCCGCATCCAATGGATTCCCGCGACCTTCACCAGAACGTTGGTCGTAGCCGTGGCAGGCCCTTCGCAAGGGCCTTCCCCGCTGTTTTTCTATCACCTTTTTTTCGTTTCGTATGGAATCTAGGGGTCCATTCTGTGATATCCTTTGTCCATTTGTTCTTATTTTGTCTGAGTATGTGTCCCACCCATTTCCAATTCAGACTTTCTGTCCTTGTGATTAATGTATTCTATCTTTGTTAAGTGTCTTATATCTGTAGCTCTCTTTCTGTCTTTTTGAATAACCCAGCATGTATCGTTCCATGGCAATTTTTTTCTTTTTTCTTTGACAAATGATCAGTTTTTGGGCGTTTGACCAAGTTTGGCATCCATAAGTGAGAATGAGTTTATTACGGTTCACTGTCAAGAAGCATAAAAATTTTAAGCATAAAATAAGTTAGCATAATGTAATTACTACTAATGATAATTTCGCATAATACTAACAAGCACAACAGTTTTTACCATAAAATTTTTAGCATAAATGCAATAAGCATAAACATGATTAAGCATAAAATAATTAACCATAAGTCATTAAAAAGCGGCTTACGGGTGGCCCAAGGGCCACCCCCGCCGCACCTAAACCTACTTTTACTCTATATAATATAGGAAATACTGGTTACTTACTTACTTTTTTATTTTTTAGATTCAAACAACCATTAATGCCTAAAAAAATTGTGCCAAAAAAAAATATGCATAAATGCATTACTCGTATGCTAAATAATAATTATGCCACAGTACATATTACGCTAAAACCAAATTCGGCCTAATTAATATTATGCTAAATAAATTATGCCAATTTCATTATGCCAATCCATTTTAGGACAAAACACATTATGCCAATCAAAGGGATCCCGTTTATTACATTGTGTTGAATATTTTTGTTTTCATTTTGATGTTGAATTGTTTACCTTTCATTATTTCCTTAAGGGACCAATATCTTTTCCATGCGTTGGCAACACGTCTTTCTATTTCTAGTTCCATTTGATCACTAAATGCTATTAGTTGTCGTGTACATATTCTATTTATTCGCCATCTTTTTCAATTTTTTCTCACTATTAATAAAACAAAGTAATAACAAACAGATGTTATTACTTCGGTCTTTGTTTTATTAATAGTGAGGCCTACTCTCTTGTCTTTGTTGTTCATTACAATTAACAGACTCCAAATGTTGCCTGGATCATGTTCCAACTCGCTTTGCATCGATCCTTGTCTTGCGGCAACAACGTGCTACTAAGTCCTGGTCGCTTAGAATGAACCTGACGTTGCGACCGAATCGGAATTTCCCTCCCTTTTCACACGCGCTGTGTGTCTCTTTTTTGGATGCGACAGGTTGTTAGCCTGTATTCAGGACACAACCCAAAAAGCAGCGAATCATGGCAACCCAAAAAGTCCCCGTAATTGTTCTCGATTGAACAATCTCGATCGACTTGATTATTATATTTAGATTTAGGTAGAGTTTACATCTATGCTGTAGAGTTTGTGAAGTTAGGTCTTGTAGAGTTTGGGGGAGTGTCAGATTTAAAAGCTGGACGATATGAGATCTGATCTATGGTGGTGGTCTGATTTGTTTACGTTATGGCGGACAAACGAGCAGACGGCTCACCTGATGGTAAGTGATTACCGTCGCCCATGGACATCTGCAACACATGGTGAGCTCGGCTTGGCAGAAAATGTTTATGGTGGCCTTGGCATTGATTGACAGGGCGGTTTGCTTTTACCACAACCTTTTTTTCACCATTATTACAATAATACATTATCGCCTCATAATACAATTTGTAGGTAGTAGGTAGGGAAAACGTCTTATTCCTACGGGAACATATCAATCGTTCATGGCGGGCCACGTTGTGAAGGGGTAAGTTTAAGGCCCTAAAAACTAAAGAAAAAAAATGCTAATTTTGGTCATAGATAGTGTAATGTTGTAATGAAGGTTTTCGCGTGTCAAAAATCCACTAGTGTTGGTTACACTATTAGTATCTTAAGACGAACGGCGTGACTGTTTGATAGATGGAGTACTATAGGAGTGAGGTCCATATACAATGTGATTGGCTATTTTTAAACGTGATCTGTCAAAATGTCAATTTGACAAACTAAACAACCAATGCGGTTGATGTTGGACCTCAACAGTACGCTATCTAGCGCATTTTTCACACGCGAAAACCCTCATTGAGTTTATAATCAAATCGAGCAAAGAATAAACAATTTCAAAACGCAGAGCAAGAAACGGACACAAAAAAAGTGTTTCATACCAATTTCTAAAAACTTGTAAGTATGGAAAGCTACAAGCGTTTCTTAATTAAAATGTATGTAATGTAATGCAGGGTCTATGAGATTCTTGCTCCGCGGTTTGAAATGGTTCTTTGCTTGATTTGCTGTTAAAACATTACACTGCCTCTCTAGCAAAACAAAATTAGAATAATTTGCCTTTTTATTTTTTTATAAGGTTTTACGGGGTAATCTCAAACTTACCCCGTAACAGTGTGGCCCGCCTGGTATTATTGATGTATTCGCGTAGGAATAAATATTTCCCGAAATAACTACTAATTTTCTTAAAAGAGGTTATAATGTTCATTGTAATAAAAAAGAAAGATTGAAATCGGTAACGTAGTTTGAGTTATAAGTATATATTTATACTTAGAATGTAAAAACGATATCCCTAGACAAAGTTGAGGTGTGAACCTCCATAGCGTAACCCACCTATTTAAAACACAAAAATTACTCATAGAAAAATTTATTTTGTCATAATAATGAAAAAATATTTATAATAATTAGACTATCTAGGTAGATGGTTTAAGTATGTCTGTTTGATCTGTTCCCTATCGGATTTCCGTCTTTGCAATAGGTAGGTAATAATAATAAGACGACGTTGACTTGCTTAGTCTGGGTTCGGTTTGTTTGTTTGTAGACCTAACTCGGCAGAGCCCACAGTGGAGCCGATCTAGCTTTAAGTTTCTATTTGCGCAGGATTTCAACATCTGCCAATGTTCTACTTCGAACGGCTGCGGAAACTTAATACAAAAACACGTTTAATGTACGGACAATGGGCGAAAGCGGTCCAAGTGAATGCACGGATTAGAGTAATGCCAATCGTTAGGTAGGTAAGTAATTAAAAAAAATACTCGATCACAATCCATCCTGGGGATTCTTTAATAAAATGACTTTTTTATACTCGTATCATCTATGTAAATAAAAGATAGCAGTGTTGGTTACACTATTAGTTATATCTTAAGACGAACGGCGAGACTGATTTGATTGAAAACTGCTGGAGAGGTAGCTTAGAACCAGGAGATGGAAAAAAAATACTAAATATCCCGAAAAAAGATAGAACGATAAGTACGTGGTAAAAAGACAGTGGTCCAAGAACTGCTACGGATTAAAGTAATGCTAATCGTTAGATATATCATTTTTCTGTATACGTATACAAAATATGTATACAAAAGACAATCGTGTTAATAACTAAAGTGTGAAAATAAATAATATTGTGTTAGTCAGCCATAAAAATATAATCAACAAATCCAAGTCAACAAGTCGCAGTCGTCTTAGAGCATAAAACCAACGCTCTAAGGCGCGACCCGACTGCTCCCCACACAATCCACGACCTCCTTGCGACGCGCCGTACCCGGGCGTCCCGCGGCCCGATGACACTGCCAGCACCGCCGCTGACTCCTCGCATGCACCAACATCACGATCCTTTCTTGTTACCGCGGCCCGATGACCTCGCTACGTTTGGGCAAGGGCGGAAATTAATCATTTAAGATAATTTAATCACTTCTCACAAAAAGAAAGTTAGCATCTTTTCAGTTACCCCGTGACGTTCTGTCAATTTATCATAGTGTGCGTGAGCACTCATTACTAATTTGTAAGCGATAATGAGAAAGGG
Organism: Marasmia exigua; assembly: GCA_019059595.1. NCBI lineage: Eukaryota > Metazoa > Arthropoda > Insecta > Lepidoptera > Crambidae > Marasmia > Marasmia exigua. The sequence goes on along the minus strand of CM032494.1, from coordinate 1,397,832 downwards.
TGGGGCGCGTCTTCGTGGATTGAACTATCTGTAGATAAATGTGTATCTATTGTTAGATAGCAAACCAAAATATAATCAACAAATCCAAGTCAACATGACAACGTACGTCATAGACACTACGTTTAAGAACGGCTAAACCGATTTGGCTGAAAATTGCTGGGGAGGTAGCTTAGAACCAGAGACGGACATTTTATCCCGAAAAGAGCCATGTTCCCTTGGGATAAATAAAAACGAATACTGTGTGGAAAACGAGAGCAATGGTGGATAGGAACACACCTTCCACATAGGGGTCGTAGTTCGGATCTGAGCATGCACCTCTGATTTGCGTACCCTGGGCTCAGAGGCGCCAGCTTTGGACGCAACAGAGAATTACACGCTAAGACGAGGAAAACTACGTGAGAAACACCGCGGGCGAAAGCTAGCTAACAGAATATTTATTTAAATAGTTCTACCCTCCTATTTGGTTCAAATCCGGTGGCGAAAGCTTGATGTCCCAGAAGTTTGCACGGAGGACGAATCGGTTCAAAACTATTGGGATGGTATTCAAGCATCCATTATTAATGCGGCAAAAGCGGTGCTTGGCATGTCTTTAGCTAAAAGTGGCCAGTAATGTGACAAGGAGACATGATGGTGGAACGACTTAGTCCAGAGGGAGGCTAATAAACTGACCACTATGAATGCCCAAGACCGTGCGAAGCGTAGGTCTTGCAGTAGGAAAGCGGATCCCTAGCTATAGTGACTTTTTTAATTTTTAAGATGGATTCAAAAATATTATTTTTCCATAAACACTAACCAATTTGCCCCTCTATCACTATGAAGTAGGTACCTAATTATATGGGCCTTTAATATGGCATATGTCTCAATCGTGGTGGAGGCTCACACATTTGCCCATGGTCCATTTATTGATACTTGAAAACCAAATTAAAACTTAACGGAGGCAAAAGTAAAGGCACACATCTATCTAAAAACTAGGTTATAAAATGGATGGGTTATATTTCCAAAAAGCGTTTTTTTCTTTATTTTCAGTTTCCAATCAATTAATTCAATTAACTCGAAAAAGCAGGTACGTACTTACCAGAAATATGTGTTTTTCTCTTTCATATTAACGTTGCATGAAGGAGAATTTGTTTCTTTTTCCAGTGGGGACTTAGGCCCCGATTCAACCAATTTAATCCGAGAATAAATTTATCGTGTAAAGTTTGATTTGCATGGTATGATATTAACGTTGCATGAAGGAGAATTTTGTTTCTTTTTCCAGTGGGGACTTAGGCCCTGATTCAACCAATCTTAATCCGAGAATAAATCTATGGTGTAAAGTTTGATTTTCATGGTATGACAGCGCTATACCAAAGATAAGTTCTCGAATAAAGTTTGATCGATTCAGACCTTACACTCGATTCCATAAATCTTTATCCTTGGATAAGTCTTTTGTATACAGTCAAATTTGTATATCATGACAGCTCTATACCATACATTAAGTATCGGATTAATATTGAATCAGCCCTTAATTGATTTATTTAAAAATCAAAATTGGACATTAATTAAACATTAGGTAATGCATCTCAATTAATACTTTGTGGGGCTACATATACCTAAGTACAGAGAGAAAGTTTGTATGACAGATGCGGACTCGAGCTTTTAATAAAAACTTTAAGGTGTAGTAGGTACCATCGACAAATCTAGGGCCATCAATAGATTTGTATTGATTGTTGCGGGTAGGTATGACACATTCTTTCAAAAAGTACAAGGTGAATCCATAATGGGAAGGGTTTAGACAAAATTATGTGATACAAGTAACCATAATGTTTGTTAAGTGGCCACTATACCTACACACATAGGCATAAGAATTATGGTTACTTGTACCGAAGATACGCGTACGCAATAAATTGATTCACGCCAAAAGCGGCCACTTTTGGCGTGAATCAATTTTTCGCGTATAAAAACGGACCCAATATTTGTGCATGGTTATTTAATAAATAGCAAGTAAGATGTACATATGACTTTCCCGGTAGGCCTCTTTTCGACCTTATTTCATCGCAGTAAGGTGATGGGTAAGGTACACTAGCGACGCCAATCGATTTTAATTTTTAGCTACTAAACTGGATCTATTTTAAACAATTTCGGGGTAACAACCTCTCAGCAAACACTTATACTATTTATTAAATAACCATGATTTCGAGTCCAACGCGTCCCCGAAAAAATTATTCACGCCTTAGTATACGCCTAAAGCGGCCACTTTTAGCGTGAATCGTGCATGGTTTTTTAAAACCGAGATTGTATAAAATAGATCCGGTTTAGTAGCTAAAAATTTAAATCTATTAGCGTCGCTAGACACACCCGACCCGTCAACTTAATGCGATGAAATAAGGTCGAAAAGAGGCCTACCGGGAACTTTGTCAGATGTATATCTCAAAAAATTCTTAATACTTAATAGGTAATTTACTTTTTTGAGAAATATCTCATAATCGGAACAATTAATACAAATCCACTGGCGGCGCTAGTTACGCGATGCCTCACCTTGAGTAAAAACATTTGGACCGCGATAGAGCGACTAGTGTGTAGTGTGGAAAGCTAGTATTTATTTTCCAGCATTAGCCTTATAAAACTTTTATGCCTAGTTAAACGTGGTCCGAATAGTGTACTATTCGACACCTTCTTTAAAAGGTGAAACGTTACATCGCTATCCGATGTTCGCGTTTGTCTTCAACTTTGTTCGCTGTGTTCGTCTCCACTTCTATATCGTCTTATTCTATTGATCTACTACATTATTCACGAACAGCCAATCTGTAAAACATTACTGTCGCACTCAGAGATGTAAATAAATTAAGCTAAATATTAATTACCCTAGGTAATTATAGATAGTAGTTATACGTATTAAAATAAGTGTAAATATTATGTTTTCCTAAGTCACCATTATGAGTGCAGCAATTAGGAATGTATTTGCCATAAATTAATAGGCAAATATAGATAAATTTAGGTAAATAGACGAAAACGCGAGCACGAATAGACATGTCCAGTGCTACCTTAATTAAACTGATATGAATTCATAAAATTCATACATCCAGCACCCAATCCAATGATTGGGTTGCTGATTGGGCTTTTGGCGGCTTTTGGCGGTTATCAATATAACTGCCAAAAGCGGCCACTTTTATCGTGAATCAATTTTTCGCTTACAAAAACGGACCCGACATTTGTGCATGGTTATTTAATAAATAGTATAAATGTTTGCCGAGAGGTTGTAACCTCAAAATTGTTTAAAACAGATTCGGTTTAGTAGCTACAAATTAAAATCGATTGGCGTCACTAGTGTGCCCTACCCGTCACCTTAAGCAAGCACTTATTTTACTGATATAAGGAATTGATATAGGTACCTAATACATATATTAAGTCCAGGACCAGTGCGAGCCTGCACTCAAAATCCATGTAGGTAGGTGCTGACATCCAGCAGTCCCATAACGTTTTATTTCACGTTGCATACAAGGTAGAATGCTTGAGGTCCATTAGTTTAATGGATTTTGTTCACCTGATTGGCCGACCTATACCTCCATTAAATATATTGCACTCCAGAGAGATTGGTACTCCGCTACTATTTCGAGTTATGGGAGCGACGAGCGAGCGGTCACACTGCAATTAGGGAAGAGATGAGAAACCAAGGACAGCTTTGGTTTGGCCATAACACAAATTTCCTCGAAATGACGTTCCTCGTCGTAAACAAAATGCAGCAACAATGTTTTTTGGCCGGCACTTTCACATTTGGACCAAAAATATATGAAGGTGCAACGATCTCCTTTATGAACTAAATGTTTAATCAATTCTCAATTTAATTAATTCAAGGAAAAAATTGCCGGGTAACCGACATCCCCATTTATAAATAAATAAAAAAATATATATATTTCACAACATCACATAACATTGATTCAGAGATAGGTAGCTCAAGCACCTGCCTGTGTTACAGATGTCAGAACCAACAGCGGAATTACAAGTATATACATATTTTCTTTTGTAAAATATAATTAACTTTGATTCACATTTCTCCAAATAAAAGTACTAATAACTTTTTTTCCATAAGTATAGTATTCGATTCACGTTTGTTTGAATTACATATCAATTATTAGTTTGGCTCGACTGTAGATCAATAAATAAAATAAATAAATATTTCACAACATCACATACATTGATCTGACTCCGAGATAGGTAGCTCAAGCACCTGTGTTACGGATATCAGAATCAAACACAGCGCTTGACTCAATTTCAGAACTCGGACAGTGTGTGAACGTTACTTCAATGCAAAAATTCGAATGCCCGGTTGCGATTTAGTATGCAGTTACAAAGTCTATATGCTGCATGGGTATTTTATGATTCAGTCTCAAAATCGCTGATGCTAACGGTTGCTGTTGTGACTTGATGTGACCCTTAGATTCATCCAAAATACCCACGCACGCGGCCACGTGAGGTTGCCAGGAGTGCGAATAATGCTGGACATGGACAAGCTTCACGGTTGCGTGTACGGACAAATTAACCGATGTTCTGCCTGTCCAGGTTGAAAGGACCTCCAAGTTAAAAAGTTTTGTAAGACTTTTTAAGTTTGGGGGTCTTTGTAGAAGTGTCGCTGGTCCGGGGAAGCGGTCGTGCGGAGGCGGGCGCGGGCGCGGCGGCCGGCGCGGCTGAATGACGCGCGCGGCCCGCGCCTGCGCCCCCCTATCGATCGGCCCGAACACGTGCCACTAACGCGCCGCGAACGCCTCCGCGCTCCACGCCCGCTCGCCACGTGCCGAGGCACTCCCGTAATCCTCTTCACTACCCCATCTTTCACCCTCACCTCCTAGCCTCCCACCCGTCATGGAGCATTCCCATTCCCGCCATTTCGCTCCGCCTGTTTCATGGCTTAAGTAATCTCATAACATAACAGTTATGAGAATACTGGAAGATATGATGGTAAAATTGATTTAAACACTCTAGAAATTTATTGAAAGACAATAATAACCTACTCACTTAAAACATCCCTCAGCTTACAACACACCGCTCAAGTCTAAATTGCCGGTTTACACTTTTCAAGTTCAGTGCGTTACTACATTGATATTACCATTACCTACTTAGCTAAGAGTTCCCGTTTCAGTGCCTACTTTAATTTGATTTCCGCTTACCTGGTACTTCAAATAACTACTAATCAATTGAATCCAAATCAAAGATATCAAAAGCTCTTTCAACCGTGGATGAACAGAAAAATTAATCAAAAAATCCTGAGCGTGTCTAGATGACTAATAAATGTTTGACTTTCATCAATTGGACATATTGTCCAGTCTCTCGTGTTGAGTTAGAGCTACTGTCCACGGAGTCACGATAGATAAATACCTACGCAAAAGCAGTATCGACACTCCGCCATTTTGGACAGAAAGTTACCTACCGTATAGGGTTGTCTTTTTATTTTTGTAAAATATTATTCTTATCTTGATACTACTTAAGTACCGGGCCGTGATCACAGGGTCCTAGGTGCAACAAGGATCATCTGGTGCGTGTTAAATTAGAACTAATGATATTTCTTAAAAATTAAGCATAATACTATAGTCCGACAACTTCGTGCGAAACCGTCCTGCGGGGTGACAGACGTTGGCGGGGGCGAGGTAATCAAGATGTCAGCGGGTAGCGGGCGGTGTAGCGGGGAAGGGAAACGCGTGCATCTGCGCGTCAAATACGGCAGTCTCGGCCGCGCAGTTGAAGCGGCAACACTTGCTTAATACTTTGTACCGCTTTGAAATCGACGCACACGAGATTAAGATGAGTAAGGCTATCTCAAGACAACTTAAAGAAGTTGTACCTAAAGTGTACCAATTTTTTGAAAGGCGAAAAAATGATCGATCATCTGCCGAATACGCAAATGATATTAATTCAGCAAAAACTGTTGCTGAAGCCATCGGTTTGTCAGAATCCAGCGTTAAAAAAAATTATAACAGAAGCTAGATCCATAGATACACAAGGCAGCACAGCGACTTTCAAATCACCACGGAAAAACAGTTTTCCTAAAAAAAGGATTGAAATCGACAGTTTTACGGAAGGTGTCATACGGAGAAAAATTACACAATGGTACACTGTCAAAAATCCCGTCGTTGAAACAGTACCACTTACCTAACGCCCCCAATCATATCACTTTAAAATCCGAAACCATTTTTTGATATCATTACATTATTGGTTTCTTTATTTTATTTTGTGTAACAATTAAACTGTATGGCTTGGTATGATGATGACACAACATTGTATGATGATATTAATTATTATACTGATGACATTAATTATTACCTTAACATTAATTAAATAAGGTGATTTTATATGGCAACGTATTTTTTTTGAGATTACAATAATTGTTTGTATTACATAGTACTTATAACTATACGTAGTAAGTTTTTAAGATAATATATAATAATAATAATCTAGTCGAAGTCACGGGAGAGCCAAAGGCTGGCTGGCAGCTACCTCGCCCAGCGAATTTCCATCGCGATCCAGCGGGGTAATGCTGCCAGTATTTTGGGGAAATATTGCCACGGGCACCTGTTTTGTTTTAACTTTCCTTTTTATTTACTTTTAGCTTATTTTTTTCTCAGTTAATGTCTTAATTTTCTTGTATTGTTGTTCTTTTGTTCTATAAATAAAAAGGATCCTAATTACTCTGAAAATAAAAATACTAGGAATTGTACTTGGCCTAGTACATATTAGAAAAGTCAGCAAACAGTTTAATATCATTATTGAACAAAAAGTTGTTACAATATGCACACATAAAACTATAATTTGAATATTAGTGCAATTACAGAAGTATATTTTATTGCAATTAACAGAGGTACCCAAACTAGGCTAACATATAATACAATCATAACGAAACAGCACGATGTTCTACTTTTTTTTTTGGGAAAATTGGATGGATTCCTCGATTGACTGAAATTCTTGAATAAAAGTCAAGCCTAAAATGCCTCGTATAAATATTGCAAAACAATTTTTTTTAATGAGACGAAAATTACGCGGTCGAAGAGTTTCGCTTTTTTGACGCTAAGACCTTGATCTGGTCGACCTATCCTGATCACCATTAGACGGAGTGTTAACATTTGAAAGCAATAGTCATAAAAAATACAATGTACCTAATATAAATCTTAATTGTCATGAAATAACTTAAGATTGTGTATTTTAGTATCAGCCTATATACTGTCCCACTATAGGGCAAATGCCTTCATCATAGAAATCAAGTTATCGCTACTATGAAAGGATTAGGCTGAATCACCACGCTTGCCTAATGCGGATTGGTGTTCACAATGATCGGAGTAGGTAGAGCTATTTTTGGTAACAAATAAGTAATATAAACATGCCTGGAATCCCGGGATTAAAGATGTACTTTATACTATTAGCAGTTATTTTCGTTTATACATACGAGAATAGGGTATTTGACTAAGCTCGAGATTTTACAAAATAAAAATATTTTATCAAAATATAGGTAAATACGTGCCAATAGCAAAAATTCTCAATTAAAAATATAACGTCTAGCCGGTTTTATGGTCATTCAAAGATTCATGGGCAAGTCCATTTTAAAAGTATGAAATTATTAATAAATAATTATACCATTGAATAACCCATATAATTTACACCAACTATTATAATGGAACCATTGACATAAACGAAACATTTGATATAGCTGCCATACAACATTCAAATGAAATGCATACAAAATACTGTCGTGTGACGTCACATCTCAGTAGCCATTTGTATGGAGCGTTTTGGGTTTGCCCAAAATAATGTGATTTTAAAGTGGTGATATCTCAGGTAGTTTGAATGAGAATCAAGTGATTCTTTCAACGATATTTCTATTATTGAGAGGTCTTTTGATTACAAAAATAAAAAAAAATAGTCAAATACCGTATTAACATCACCCTTACGATCTTGTTCACAAACGCTTTGTGTAACCATGTTAATTATAAAAGTTATAATTTTTTTTTCGAAATTGTGAAAGTAACAAACTGTAAGTAAATATGGTGGTATTGAACGTTTATGGATAAGACCTTTCATGATTAAAATGCGTTAAATATTAATTCTAAAATAAAAATATATTTTAATATAAAATATATTCCCGTGATCATAGTCAGAATGGCCGGGGCATGTCCATATTAACATGAGGCATGTCCATATTAAAATCTATGTTTGCGGTCAATGAACCCAAATAGTTCTACCTACTCAGATCATAGGTGATCACAAACCCGAGCAATGTTCGAAACACCCGAGCAATGTTTTGCTCCACCCGGGATTCGAACCCAGGACCCCGAGATCACAGCCCGTTACATAAACCACTAGATCATCAGGGCGTTCGTGTATATCACATTCTTACAATCTAAATGCTTGTTTTAAATAAAACATCATAGTGGTTTATGTGACTGTCACCTAGTAAGGGTTGTTGGGGCTCGGGTGAGATTTTATAAAGCGAGCCTTTGCGAGTTTTCGTGAGAGGGGTAATTCTCGTGCCATCGACATCGAATTTAGAGACTTCATACATTCATCCATTATACATACAAATCTTAAACTCGACATCAATATCGAGTGCTCGTGAATAGACCCTCAGGTTATATGCGGCCTTCTACACTACTTTATTTGCACTCGGGTTTTGGTCTTCAAGGTGGGGAACCAAAGGGGAACACAAACGTTTTGTACAGCATGAGGAATATAACTTGACCACTCAGTAATTATGAATTCATCAGTATAAGATGAATAAGGAGGGAGTGTTCTTAGCTATGTTGTATAAAAATCGATCCAAGATGGCCGTCACAAAAATTTGGATTTTATGTTTTAACACAACTCCCACAATATGGGTATCATATAAAAGGGCTTGAGTAGCAGAATATATTAATTGTGAAAAATTTCAAATCCAAGATGACCGCCGTCAGAAAATGACTTATTTGTTGTTCCAACTGCCTCAATATAGGTATCAAATGAAAGAGCTTTAGTTGTGTCGGGGGTTTTTAAAATTTTCAATTTAATTTTTATTAGCTAAGATTTGAATGATCCCTTTGTCTTTCTGTCTTTTCTTTTCTTTGTCTGTGCTGTCAAATTAGGTTGTGTGAATGTACTGTTTTTCCCTACTACTTAGGTACTTATTGCATAATGTTAATCTTGTATTTTTGTTAATAAGAGACAATAAACGATTTTTGTTTTTAATTTTTTCTAAGATATATTTTCTTAGAACAAAGTCTGTCTAAACGTGTTTACCTTTCAGTTCTTAGTTTGGGGATTGTGTAGTGTGGATAAAATATTAATATAACATGTAGGTAACATATTGTGTATGGTGAACTAAACTCTAGATATATTTTTTTACTCCTATATGTGGAAATTTGTAATTAGCATAAGGTTGAATCTGGGCTTGTGTGTCGATAGAGACGCACTAGCGCCGCCAGTAGGTTTTTATTGATGGTGATGATTTTTTTTTAAAATACTACAACGCTGAATCCATAAAGAAAAGTATTAAGATTTTTTGTGATATATAGGTACTTATACAATATAGTCTTCGTACAAGTAGCCAAAATTCTTATTATTGCCTAAAGTGGCTACTTTTAGCAATTACTTACCATAATTATGGTTACTTGTAGGAAGAAATTATTACATAATTTTATCTCAAAACATTATTTATAAATTGGCACCACTTAAGGAGAACGACCAATAACTTTTGTTATATTGAGTATTATATTATTTTATTTGGTATTTTGTATACTACTACTAATCAGCCTAAAGTCCTCATCATCAAAATACAATCACAATACGACTTTGGACGAAATCATCATTTAAAAAAAAGTAGGTTTGGCTACCATTGCCCGAGGGTTGGGGTAACAAGAACCAGTGGATGGGGAAATGAAAACCATTGGGGCAATGGTAGCCAGAACACCAAAACTGAACTGAAACATAAAATCATAATCTTTAAAACGTAACAATACCAAGACAAATAAGCCCCCCGTCATTTATCATTAAACGTAATAAAAACCATCAGTGGGTTAATGGGAGCCAGTCGGTTCCTATTAACCCAAAAGATATTTTTCGAATTACAATAACATTATGAAAATACCGTTGAGTATTTACGAATAATTATTACTGTATCACAATCTCTAATGATCACTTTCAACACTACAGAGCACAGAATTTAAAAAACAATGGCACAAGTACTTAAATTTCGTCCTCGAAGATTGGTAAAAATTATAACGAATATTATGGATATGGAGATGTTAACTCAAAAGTTTAAAGAGAAGCCGAATTACTCGAAAACTGCAAAACATCACACACGCGGTACACCTCTTACCTACTTGGGGAATTTTAACAGCTAGAGCTAAATAGCTTAGAATTTAAAAGACAGACGCAAGAAATACATTTTGCATAACGAAATATTATCTAGTTGTAAGTAAATCAATATATTTAACGGTCACTAGCTCACATCACAATACCTCAATTAAATCGTAAAAGCCGCGTTACTCGACAATAAATTGGTCGGCCGAGGGTACCACTATCCTCCTGCCTTACCGAATAAAATAAATAGACACTGGATGTCGGATCTAATACCTACGCTTTAAATGTAAGTACTCACTCTTGTTTTTTCATTAGTAAGAATATATTAAGGGTAGGTCGTATTCTTTAATTTTTCTCTAAGAAACATGGAAATTATGAAAAAAAGACGCCTCTCCATACAAACAGCATCATTCAGCTCGTCACTTTTTTGTATGATAAGCTTTTTTTGTTTAGTGAGAAAACATATGGAAATTATGAAAAAAGACGCCTCTCCATACAAACAGCATCATTCAGCTCGTCACTTTTTTGTATGATAAGCTTTTTTTGGTTTAGTATTTCACCCTATGTCTCTAAGAGAAAAATGATCATATTCCAGTTCAAAAACTGTCTTAATTTGTAGTATAAGAGTGCATTATCGTATCTCTCTCGCACACGTCACTTTCGCATTCTGAAATCTGTAAGCGCACATTTATATGCGCGTGCGTTAACTGGTTATTTAGCTCGCGAATCGCAATGTAGGTAGCATACTGTGGACTTTAAATGGTATTACAAGGATCGATAGGAAAGGGCATTTGCAATAATATAAATAAACTTACTGCGATATACAAGTAACTACGTTTTGTCACGATGAACCAATATCCAAATGGCTTGAATAATATTTTGGTTTTCATGTGATACGCCAACGTTTTTTCGATAATTATGTGTGTGTGTCGAGCAGAAAATATTTTTAGGATATAATATTTCACGTAGGAAAATGATAATAGTTATTTAATTCTTCTGAAAGATATCTTTTTTCATAGAGTTCTAGAAATATTGGTATTTTGTTTTTGCTACTTTGGTGAAAAATAATAACCAATCATAATAAGTCTTTACATTGAAATTGCCGTTTCTGTTCTAGACACAATAAGATTTATGACTCCTTAATTTTATTTTGATTTATGACTATATTTATAGATTTACCTATATTTAATAGAGATCAGGTATTATTGTATTTAAAATGCAAAAAAAAATCTTGAAAATTACCCTTTTTTACATGACAGCATTGTCAATCTTCTCAATAATAACTTTTTATTATATATATATTTTTTTCTAAATTGTGGTAATGGTGAAAAAAAAAATTGAAATCGGTTACGTAGTTATAGATATTTATACTCAGAATGTCAAACAGTCATTTTTGCAATATCCCTAGACCAAGTTGAGCTGTGTACAACTTCTAAGAAAATCGGCATACAAAACGGCAATTTCATAGGTAAAAGTCTTCATCCAGTAGGGTCATCCTTTAGTGGTCGTACAGCGGCAGTAACCTTCTGCATAAGTATTATAACAGCATGGCTATATTAAAATAAAATCTAGGCAAGTAGTCAATATCCATATTATTTTGTAAAGATGTCAGTTTAGGATACTTTTACCTACTCTAGATAAATGTATCCAAATCCCGACACCAACTGGCGGAAACCGGTTCTCAACTCTAACCTGGACACATGCTGTTAAAAATTAAATAACGCGCCGCCCTTTGCCAAACCTATGTACAACGGCTACCCTTTCGGAATTTAGTCGCCGGTTCCTTTCTGTATGGTTTAAATACTTTCGGCGCGGCGCGCGATTCAAGAGCACGCCGTTGTGAGGGCACGCTCTATAGAGATCCGCGATCCTTCGTTGGATAAGGGCGTCAATCCGTATCTACCCCTGCCGGCAACAGGACAAAGGCACCGACCGACCTGTGGCTTCACTGTGTCGAGCTACTGATTTTACACGGGGCTAGGGTTGCCTGAACTTAATAAAAAAATGCCGAACAATCCAACCAGTTCCTGACATTAGAGTAGAAGGCAGACACACTAAAAATACCATCAAACGGAGGGAGTGTAGGTATAGTCCTCTCTGCAAGCCTACACATAACAATGAAAAAGAAATAATTAAATTTTAAAAGCCTAACCAAGTCCTGAAATGCCGGACAAATTGGGCCGAACTAGGTCCGGATATATTCGGACTATTCCGGCCGCCTAGCAACCCTACACACAGCGCAGGCGCGAGGCAGGCGTCGACGATTTATTTGCGTCCCTCCCGACAAAACTTTTACTTTAGCGAGTGATTTTTTTTTATTTTCCCTATTATGTACCTACCTACTCTGTTGAAAAAGCTATTTTCAGACGCGTCTATAATAGACGATATGGATTTCCATTTCGTCTGTAATATGAAGTTACACGCTATAAAAAAGTTTTCTGGTTAATATAGGTGGTAAATACTACCTACAGTTAAATCATATCTAAATGCTTTTTCTCACATTTACCTAATATGACCTAATTAATATCTTAATCGCCGTTGATCATTGTGATTTGTAACTGTACCTACTTTTTTATTGAAGAACAAAATAATGTTTTAAAGTAGGTAAGTATGTTAACTGGCATTCAGCTGTGTGTATAAATAATGTAGGATAAAATAGATCTTCTACAGGACAAATAAAGATGTACATACCAAATAGAAGAATCACAGCCAAGATAGCGGTCGCCACAATACTGCAGTACTCTTAGCGATTCGATTAGTCATCGCTAAGCGATTTCGCTTAGCGATGACGCGAACTCGGTTGCGCGTTAAATCGGGTTAAATCGCGTTAATTCGCACTAGTTGAGTTGGGAAATGCACTTACCTCCACCCGCCTGGAGGAGAGTCCGTGTTGGTCTCCTTGAGCTGCGTTGCGCTGGCGCTTTGCAGGTTCGGAACGTTTACGCTGAAAATAGACAGATGGAATTATCGATATATAGACACTTTATTGCGCAGAGTTAACAGATCTTAGTCTATGGTATTATATTAGTACAACGCAGAATGTATCGATATATCTTGATTGTAAGTGAGATGCTTCATATCAGTTCTAGTTAGATATATTGTTGCCTTTGTATGGCGCCACAAAGGCATTCGTTGGCTTATCTGCTATTATAATGTAAAAAAGTATGTACGTTATTGTTTTTTTTTTCAATATAAAACGATACCTACGCTTCGAAATATAGATACTTCGAGACGTACCCAAGTATTACCGACGCATGAATACGAGCTAGAAATAGACATTTTCTATTTTCTAAATCTTTCTAATTTTCTATTCTCTATTTTCTTCTAGAAATAGAACTCTATGAAACAAGGCGAGTCTCGTTTCATGCAATCCTAGAAATATCCATAGTTAGTTCTTGCTCCCTTGTTAAAAAAATCGATCGAAAAGAATCGATTAATCTCATGTGATTAACAATCCAGTCGCATCTAACAGTTATTTCCAAATGGTCAGCTATAATTTATTTGAACTATTTTCACGATACAATCCTTGAAAAGTGAAATAAACATTTAACGAAAACTGATGGATACATACAGGGTGTATCTGTGAATATTTACATCCTTTTAAAAAACCACTTGTTCTATCAACCATTCTGAACAACAATTGTTCCATGACTTTTGGAAATTCGCATAAAAAAAATTTAACTTCTCATACAAAGTCGGTCACGTAAAATGGTCATTTTGTATGGGGAATCGAAAAAATTTTCGACTAATTTAAAAAAGTCGTAGAACAAATGTTGTTCAGAATGGTTGGTAGACCACGTGGTTAAAGGGATGTAAATGTCCACAGATACAACCTGTATACATCCAAGTACATTTGAATCAAATATCAAACGGTTTCGTACCATAAAATAATCAAGAAAATGAATAACACGGAAAAGATAGACAAAAGGGAAATGGTAGTAGGCGGCACCTAATGTTGTAGGTGCCTACTGGGTAGCTGAATGGGATCAAATGCCGCTACTTGTTGAATGCGGGTGCGTGAACATGAATAGTAGGTAGGGTGGAAAATGCTTCTGCTGCGCCACCTATATAGGACTGCGCTAATTAGGTAGTTGCTGTTATATTCGGATGCAGCAGCAAAATAATTTTTCGAGAGAAGCGTGTGGATACGTTAAGGTGACGGGTAGGGCACACTAGCGACGCCAATCGATTTTAATTTTTAGCTACTAAACTGGATCTATTTTAAACACATTCGGGGTTACAACCTCTCGGCAACCACTTATACTATTTCATCATCATCATCATCAGCCCATTTAAGTCCCCACTGCCGGGGCACGGGCCTCCCACAATTACATGAGGGGTAATTGCCATACTCACCACGCTTGGCAGACGGGTTGGCGAGGGTTTTGATGTAAATGCAGAGTTTTCCTTCTCTGGGTGCTGATGATCATGCCAGCAGCTTTACCTTAGTCGCCTTTTACGACACCTCGGTAAGAGTGAGGGTGGCCTTTTCTACTCTGCCGGGACCACACGGCGTTAACTTACTTACTTATACTATTTATTAAACACTTATAATTAACTTTTGGGTATGCTTTAGTACTCGAAATTTGAATTACCGCCAGAAGCCTCAACTTTTGGCGTGAATAATTTTTTCGCGTAATAAAACGGACCCAACATATGTACATTATTATTTAATTTAATAGATCCGGTTTAGTAGCTAAAAATTAAAATCGATTGGTGTCGCTAGTGTGCCCTACCCGTCACCTTAAGTGTATTGCTGCATTGCAAAACATGTATTATAATCAATTAAAATGACATCCGACATTTCGTTATTCTCTCTAATTACGCTGATGTTCATTGCTTTCCATCAGGTGAAACGCTTGCTAGTTTGTCGCCTCTAGCATAAAAAAATGAAAAATGTTGTTTTTTTATATCCCAGTTTAGCGTTTTAGTAACTTCATCATAATAGGAACACGTCGTAGATCTCATTTTATCAGACGTTTAAAATAACTTGAGAACAAATACAAACATATCCAGGTACTTAATACATTTTGTAAAGGTACCCAAAAAATTCCAAATTAATATTGACAATGGAACCGAAAAGTATCTTGGAAAGTTCCAGATAGGTAGTTCTATTACGCGAAACTATTGTGTGCAAGTGGACAATGGACAGTAAGGCGACACCGACCGAACGCACTACATGTCGCCTGCGCAGAAAGAATGTTCCAGTTGCGCTGTATCCAGTGTAATTAGGTATTAGTTTAGTCTACCAGAACAGGAGCACCTAAAATATATCATTTAGATATATTATTTTTAATAAAGTACTTAATGCCAGTGAGTAAAATGACTTACATTTTTTTGTTGGCTACCGATGGTTCCACGATCAAGGGTAGTCCACAGTATGAATAACCTGTAACAAATTATGTTAACTCGTGTATTTGAACGAGGTAAAATAGGTGTTTAATTAAAATTCGTCATTTTTCCAAAGGGCACGCCTGCGCCACCTGAAAATAGGTCATGTGCGAGTAGGGGTAATCGTTAATCCATTACTATTAAGACAAGACCGACTACTTCTAGGTACATCAGGGACCTTTTATTATTCATTGTCTCGATATCGATATCCCTGACATTAGAACCATTAGGTAGAAACACTACCAAATAAAATTGGTGGAGTACCAGAGGGCCTATTCTCGAGCATTCGATATTGAAGTCTAATTTCAAGATTTCGTACATTTTCGTCTATACAAATCTCTGTCTATTGTACGAGAATTGCCCCTCTGTACTTTCGGAGACAATCTCTCATTCATTTCATGGTAGAAGTCCTTGAGAGTATGTGGACTACTAGGTACGTGAGAGCTCGGAGGAATCGGGGCGTGAAGAACTTATGGAATAAGAAATTCTGAGGGTTAAAACTAAATTTCAAAATACTGTTAAAGTGTTCCATCACCAAGTCCAGTATATTTTAGGTATAGGCATGTCCCTAGTGCCCACTGTGCCCACAAAGGGTGGATCCGCATCTGCTTCGATAGAGAGAAATATTTAGACTTACCGTGCAGTTTGTCTATCGCGCGATCCGCAGCCGACTGGTCCGGGAAATCGACAAAAGCATAGCCGCCCCTTTTCACCGAAATATCTGCCACAGTCAGATTCTGCTCTGCGAACAGTTGTCTCACGGCGGCTTCGTCTGCTTCTATCGGGAGGTTTCCGATGTAAAGCTTGTTCATCGCAGAAACAGTTTTCAACTGCTCACTCATATTGAGGATTTCGGGAAAATCACACAAAGATCAATTTTTATCAGTTTATGAATCGCGTTGCGACGACAGGTGAGTTCAGCAAGACAGTCGGATTTCTTTTGTCACTGATGGTGTTTGACGGTAGACGAATTTCGATTTCCGAAACTTTTATTTTTTATCTAGACTGCCATGACAGTAGCAGTAAGTATGGAGGACGAAAAAGGTTTTAAGGTTAAAGTTACCTTCTCTACCTATTGTAAGATTGTAACTAACTTTTATGACTAGTAATAATAAGTTATCATAGACCTTTTTTGTGGACCTAGCCCCATTGAGGTAATAATGTAATGAGGTTGTATATTTTTTGACAATTTAAGTAGGTATCTAATATAGATATCTTAGGTAAGTAGGTGGTATGACTTAGGTACTTACAACACCACATCCAAAAGTGAGAATCATAGAGTAAGGTGGATAATCAGTTGAAAAGAAATACGAGTACCTATGGCGTTTGAAATATGTACTGAACAACATATCATCCCTACGTTAATTAAGAAACTCTCACGTATTTTCCACAGTTCGGATTACATTTCCACCGAGCGCCGAAGGGGCTTAAGAGGGCTGCATACACAAAATATAAATAAATAAATAAATATTTCACAACATCACATACATTGATCTGACTCCCAGAATGGTAGCTCAAGCACCTGTGTTACGGATATCAGAGCCAACAGCGGAATTACGAATAAACTTTTCTTTTGTAAATACATACTTGGGTCAAACACAAAAAGTGGAAAATAAGTGTTCAGGTTAATAAAATCCTATTAATTTATATTTTTATTCTACGGAATGGTTCTATTCTATTATTTAGGCCAAAAAACTACTACATTTTAAAAACGGTTTGCAATTTAGTAGTATTTTGAGAATTATTTTAATCATAATAAACAAAAAATGTCTCCTTCTGTAGACTGTTCGGATGCGTAATGTAGAACTTTGAAAACTAGTTAAAATTGCATTTATTGCTTTATGCCTTATGATCTCATTTCATATTAACTTTCATATAAATAGGTGTACAATCCACAATAAGACCAACAATCTACAGGTTTTATGTACATTTTATATTCGGGTACTAATTAAACAAGCTTCTTTTTAATAGCATTATTCGCCTCAGAAAATATATGTTACCTTCTAAATTACTAAGTCGGCCACAACCAATGCGCGTCTTAATAATAGTATCTCAGACACTAGTTATCTTATATGTAAGCCACTGTAAATATAACTCAGCATAATGGTTATTTTTTAGCATCTAAATTTGTGGTATGCATTCAAATAGGAAGCTTCTAAAGTATTAATATATGACACCAAAATAGAAGGAATATTAGCCTCTAATTTCATAATTTAGTATAAATTAAATGTAACTCATCCTTCATTAATCGATTGTTAAATGTACCTAAAATTGTCATCAAATAGTATAATTAAAGCCACTACATATTATTAATATGTATTACACATGAACTATTAAGGACAGTCAGCCAGAGCGATGGTAGCTTAGTGGTTTAGAACGCGCCCTCCATGCGGAGGGTTGATTTCTCTAGATTTTTCAAATTTATGTGCATATTTCTATTATATATTTCTATATTTACCTCGGCGGTGAAGGAAAACATCGTGAGGAAACCTGCTCGTTTGGGATTTCAGAAGCGTGTAACCATGATTCAGTTGGTCGTGTTCCTCTGTCAAAGGGTTGCGAAGGTCAGACGGCAGTCGCTTCATTGTAATTACCAGGCTCCCCAAATCCTGAATCATGATCAAAGCGTACCCTGGGCTCCAAAGCCCAGCTTTGGACTCAACCGGGAAATATACGCAAATATGAAGAAGAAGAAGAACTATTAAGGACAGTCATAGTAAAACCATTTATTTATGCAAATCGATTTGTGTATTAATATGTGTAACAAGTACAATCATTTATAGAAAAGTAATTAATAAACATTAACACGTATAATTACGTGATTAAAAGAAAAGGCAGGCGGGCGGGCGGGTCGGCACAAGTATCGAAAAGCGGTCTCTGATTGGTGCAAATGGCCGGTTGCTATCATGTCGCGCACTCGCGCCAAATCGTACAGTGGCTATTTTCACGATAAAAGAATATGAACTATTATTTTACATGTTAAGTTATAATATATGATGTTGAGTATGGAAGCTTGAATACATAATTTTTGAGGAGCTTGTATTGAAGCTGTAAAACGTAATATGGTGATGAGTTACAAATTTCGTGGCTGAGTTAGTAAATTAGTTTGCAATGTATAAATCAGAATGACAAGGAAAATTAATTGTTGATACTGACTTGACGCTTTCTTTAACATTTTTAGTTGGCGTTGTAAAGAAGATGAATCAGTTAATTAAAGGCTATGTCAATTTCCCGGTGCTTAGTTAGTAAATTAGAAGTTTGCGCGCGTGGCCAAATAAAAATTCTGTGGCCTTGTTTATTATTTCTCTTTATATTCATTACAATATTGTTCGCAAATTTTAGGTATCCTCCTGTAGACGCATAAAAAGTCCCAATTTTGAATAACTGGAACGTAGTCTAAATAAGTTAATTTTATAAGTTGGTAGCACTGTATAGTCTGTCATTTGCCTCTTCGAAAAATTGACTGCAAGCGCATGAGATGGTGGAACGAAAAAAAATATTCAATTACACGGCATTTTCGTCAAGATCGGTGGTTCTTTCCTGTGCAAAGTATAAGTGGGTAAGTATAGTGCACAAATATTTATAAATATCTAAGTTTTGTGCGAGTATGGGTCTACTAATCAAATATTAATGCCCCTCAATGTTAATCTCAAAAGCTAGCTTGCTCGATTACATTTATCATTGATTCATCTCTTCTGTAGACATCTTTCATGTAGACACATGGTCTACAGAGAGACATAAGTATGCTACGATGTTGCTAGTTTGGATGATTTGATGCAATGTCTTGATAAGGGTTGCAGTGGCATTGAAGTATATAGGATAAATGAATCCCTGATAACTGAAATTCAACAAAAATTAGAGAGTGGTGCAACACAACCCTTTAGAGGCACATTTGGAATCCATCAATTGACATGGAGTGTCGACGAGCCTCATATTATCCATGCTAAGCGCCTAAGTTGCTTAGAATATAAGCCTATATAAGTTGTCCTCATTATGAAATTGGGCTTATACCCATAAAATTTAAAGATCAGATAATATCAGATTTATCCAGAGCTACTACACCTAATTCCATTGCAGCACCAAGAACTCCCGATGCCTTGACGACATTTCACTCAATTTTCTGGATAGATCTCGATCTAATACACCTCCATAGAAGATCCAGGAACTCCCGATGCCTCGACTGTGTCAATTTCACCCGGATTTGTGGATAGACTTACACCTGATAATATTACTACACCGCAAGTTTCTAGGCCCTCAAAGAGAAAATATCGCATTTACTCAAATCATAGCGTTAATGAAAATGATGCAGTACCTATATGGAAAAATAAATCTATGGATTTCTTTTCATGTGATGATGAAGATATTTTTTGAAATGTTTTATGTAAATGACCACAGAATGATATGTCTTTTCTGTGGTCACAAGTTAATAATTATTTTGTTTCTGAATGGTAAATGCTGTTGATTTATACTTAACCGTGTGTTAAAATTATTTATTAAGAAGTGTTTTTGTTACATTTAAAATTTATAATTAAGTTTAGTTACTGTTATTTATGTGTATTCTGTACTTCTCTGTAGACATGTATATCTCCTCTGTAGACGCAAAAAAAATTAAAATGTGATTATTTGCTTAAGTGTTCCTGACTGATCTCATATAATATTTTTATACGGATATTAATAAGACGATTTGTTTAATTAAAAAAGCTAGAATCGATCTGAGAACTTTTATTTCGAATTTTTCGTAATATCCAATTTTTGTGTTTCACCTACTTATATTAATAGAAAACACCCAGACCAATACATCTATCTACTCATGTGCTGCATACTCGCGAACGCATCTATTTGGAATTAATAATGCGATCCAAAAAGATAAAAGTACCTAGGTAATAAGTAAGTCAATCTAATTGGCTAACTATGAAATAAACTATTACCTACGTACCAGGAGCCCAATTCTCGTGCTCGTGACATTTATTATCATACGACACATACAAAAAAACTATGTTTTAGTGATATATGTCGTAGAACAGTCTAAGGCGTTGATACAGGCGTTCGATCAGAGACGAGCTGTAGAAATAATAAAACTGAGTAGAGGACATGTTAGGGCACTCACTCGGACCCTCACGGGGCACTGCAAATTAAACAAGCACCTGCACAACATGGGCCTTTCAGATACCAAAATCTGCAGGTTCTCTCGCGAGGACGAGGAAATGATTATCCACGTCCTCTGGCAGGGCTCATCCCATTTCTATCAATTAATAATAAGTAATAAGATATATGTCGTATGAAAATAAATGTCACGAGCACGAGAATTGGGCTCCGTATGTGTTTCCGGGTCCGGACCGATGCGACATGCAAAACTTCAAGAAAATAGCGTACCTACTCCTTGACAATGGCCGACATCGCATTTGTGATCTCTTACTATCAGGTGCTCGCCTGCTCGTCTGCCCCCTATTTCATAAAAAAAATCCGATTGAACCCGGAACCATCCCCGCTTGACCATAAGACAACTGCGCTATTGAGGCCGTTGGACCACTGCACAAGGTACTGCCTAGCCGATCATATCACCATTCACCACACCAACGGTAATAGGTCGTAGAGCAAATACCTATATCTAATCAAATACTCAGACCTGATTAATTTGATTCTGTTCATTTGTCCGCTATAATATAAAAAAATCAAACGATTTACTTAACTAAGGGTTTTAAAAAAGCAAAAGTATTGGGAGAAAGCGCGCGTTTTCCAGTTCCATGACTGTGAGACTGTGAGTCGAGTTTAGAAGTAGTCAATAATTTCTACTTCGGGCGCGTATTTTTTTCTACGGTATGCGCCCTCTTTAGGATAGGCGTCACGCCCTGCCCTGCGAGTGACAGGCCGGGCCGCAGGAGAGGGCCCTTCGCAGTTATTTACAGTGACGGCGTAGGAGTATAAGCTGTTGCTTGTGATATTATTCGACAGGCCTCAATAATATGTATTTAAGTATATATTTGTGTTCCTCTGTTGTTTGATATCTGTAACACAAGTGCTTAAGCTACTTAGTACGGAATCAGGTCAACGTATGAGATGTTGTGAGAATTATTATTATTATTATTATTGCTCTACTAGCAGAGCCTCTAGAGCCTCTCTAGAGCCGTACGGTAACTAACATTCAAATTCAAAATTCAAAATTCTTTATTTATCAAAAACTTAATGGCCACTTAACATTTGTGGTGTTCTCAACTGCAAAAGTTTTAAACTGAAGCGCAGTGAGAACGCCCTCTCCAAACAGTGGTTGTCGAGGTTACAATTAGCTAAAACAAACATGCATGAATTACAATTACTAGACTTAAAAGTATTATTATAATTTGCGTCTACATAGATATAATTTGCGTCTACATAGATATGAGGTCAGATGGTGAATTTGAACTTCTTTATTGGCATGGTTGTATAATTTAGCACTGAGATGTAAATAATGGCGACCAGCAGCTGCAGTCTTACGTTTTCTTGGAGGACAGACAATTTCTGCTCTGCGTTTTTATTTCAAAAGCTGAGGATTAAAAACTAATTCTCTATGCTTTCGGAGAATGGTTTGCTGAATAAACAGCCTTCGGATGGAAAGGATATTACACTCTGAAAAAAGACTGTCCGTAGAGTAACGTATAGGTTTAAATGTCATCACCTTTAACACAGCTCTTTGTGCCACTTCTACTCTCTGCATATGTGTTAGAGCAGCAGCACCCCACACCGTAATGCAGTAAGAGGTAACTGACTGCGCAAGCGAATAGTAGACGGTTTTTAGTAGGGCGATGTCAGCAATGTAACGCAATTTCTTAAAGACATAAATTAATTTGCGAATTTTAGGCGTTAAAGAGTATGTGTGAATTTTCCAAGACAAAGATGTATCCAACCATACGCCTAGATATTTTACGGTGGGCACGCGTTCAAGAGCTGGACAGCCACAGGCTTCATTAGGAGATGTACAGACATGCACACGAACGGTTAGATCATCAGGCGGCTGCGTCCTTTCAGTGTGGGAGAAAGTCAGACATTTACTCTTAAATACATTTAATGTCAACAAATTTGAGTTTAACCAAAGAGTAATAGTACTCAAAGCCGATTGACTACAATGATAAACTTCGTCCCAGTCGTTCCCTGATACGAGAATGGCAGTATCGTCAGCATAGGTGAATAGTTTGCAGTTTTTCATAGAGAGGTCACATAAATCGTTCACGTAAATGAGGAACAATGTCGGACCGAGGACACTGCCCTGAGGAACACCGAATATAATTTCTTCATCCTTGCTGGTAACGTCCCCGATCACAACAGCCTGTCTATGATTTGAGAGATAGCTCTTAAACATCTCCAGTGATAAACCTCGTATACCAACATCTTCCAGCTTTCTCAAAAGGATGGGAATGGAGACAGTGTCGAATGCTTTTGTGAAGTCCAAGAAAATGCCCATTGCCTTTTTGCCTGCCTCTGGATTTTTAATAATTTCAGATGTTAGATTTAGAACAGCATCCTCAGTCGATTTTTGTCTTCTAAAACCATATTGATTTTTTGATAGTATGTTGTTTTTGTTAAGGAAATCAATCAGTCGTTTGTTGAGAAGTTTTTCAAATATCTTAGATAGGACACTAAGAACCGAGATGGGTCTATAGTTATCGACGCTTTCTTCATCCCCATCCTTAAAAATCGGGTGGACTAGGGCTTTTTTAAATGCTGTTGGAAAGACTCCACTGCCTATGCAATGGTTAAATATATTGGTTAGCACAGGAGTGAGTATTTGTTTGGACGCTTTGATAACGGAGGTTGGAATGCCGTCCCAGCCAACAGCGCTGTCAGTTTTGAGGTTATTGATAATAGAGTGAATTTCTTTATTGTCAATATCGAACAGTACCATGGATTGCAGGGTGTTGTTAAGAGAGGATTATATTGAGGATGAGTCATATGGTACAGTGACGGTATTTTCTCTGACAATTTTGGAAGCCAACTCTTTACCTATATTTGCAAAAAATGAATTTACTTTATTAATGTCTACAGAACGATCAGCAGATGCTGTAAGAAGTTTGTGTTACGAATTTTCTTTACGATTTAAATATGTAACTTTTTTAATAATTTTCCAGGTATCTTTGGGGTTGTTTTTGGCTTTAGATAACTCATTTCGTTCATATTCAGATTTTACTCTTTTAAGTAGATTGTTACAGTAAGTCCGATATCTGGTGAATATATTTTTATTCATTTCATTTCCTTTATTTTTTAAAAAGTTTCTGTGCAGCTTATCTCTGTGGCGTACCTATACATCGTTGGAGTTTTGAGCTTTGTAGAGAACTGACTAACAAGAGAGGAGATCGTTTGGACTAGGTTAGTGATAGCCAAGTCAGGATTTTCGACTGACATTATACTGGTCAGGTCAGCTTGCTCAAGTGCAGTGACAATAGCAGGCATATCAGTTCTGGTGGTAAATGTATTCAGAGGTTTACTTTTGGATTTTATATTAGTTAAAAATAAGACAGGGGCATGATCGGTAATATTGGTATCTAATATTATAGAGGTGGGAGTTGAGGACGAGCAATACATGAAGTGATCCAGACAAGTTTTTTCTCTAGTAGGAGTAGTATAGGCTGGGATAAGACCATGGAATGCTAAAAGGTTAAGGTAATTTTCGCTGTCCGTAGAAGGTGTATTTATATTGATATTGATGTCGCCAGTAACCACTATTTTACTTTTATTTGATTTAAAACATTGTTAAGGCTTTCTAGAAATTTATCAATTTTCCCATAAGAAGGTGACCTATATAGAGCCACGATTGAGATGCCTTTAAGCTGTAACAAAAGACAATTTGCTTCCTGGAAATTAGGAATCGTCACTTTGCATTGTAGACCTTGGCGAATGAACACGATTGTCCCATCATTTTGTAATGTAAATTTAGAACTATAGTGGGTGTATCCTGGAAGAGAGGGAATAATGGGGCAAGCTTTAGTCCAACACTCTGTTAACACTATAACATCTATTCCGATTTTGATACGATGTAGCAATAAATTAAACTCATCAAAGTTATGATTGATGCTACGAATATTTAACTGTAATATTTTAAAACTTCTTTCATATGTTTTGGTAAGTATATTCGGTATTTCTTCGGGTGGGGAAGTAAAAACGGTTGATTCAAAAAGTCGGTCCATTTCACAATATATGTTCAAAATGTTGTCTCTCATAATGAATGTTGAATAAGAATATTGTCACAGCAACAGGTAACCTATCTGTATTTAGTTTACGGTATAGAAGATTGTGCAGTTGTGGAATTACGTATGTAATATTAAGTATGATTTCTGGGTGTGTGAGTGTGTATGTTGAGTGTGTGTATATGCATGTAGAGTGTAAGTATTGATGTGTGGAATGTTTAGTAATCTCTGATTGGTAGTAATAATTAATAGCATAGGTACCCTGGAATATTTGAAAAGCTATATAAAACAAAGAAGGGTACAGACTCAAGAGTAACAGGCTGGAAAAACAGTTCAACAATAGACATAGGTACAGTAACGTGATTATTATTAGCTATCCGTAGTCACAAAGGACTACCAAGGGCACTCAAATCACATTCTGTGGTTATTTTTATCAATTTATCTCCGTCACGTTTCCTTAGAAATATTTTACCACCCGTTACCCAACAATATTTATAATCGTTTACATTACCCATAGAGCAAGGTAATAATAATAATACTCTGACTTTACCTAAGACTGGTTTAGGCACATACTTAGTGGGAGGCGAGCACAGATTTATATTACAAGATAATACCTACGTATTACGTACGAGTCAGACTGAAAAGTGTGAGCTGTACTCGCGTGTGTCGGCAGCAATTAGATAACAACATTCAAGAGTGTCAAATAGTTAGATACAGCCAAAGTGGTCAAATTATTGAGTGCTGTCCATTAGATAGATACACCGTGTCGTTAAATACATAGATACACGCTATATAGCCGCCATTATTATGGCGACAGGCAAAGCGTGAATAATATCTAACCAAGCCCACAAACAAAGTGATTAAATATGTATATCGATACACACACAATGCTAAACTTTTGCCGTGACTTTGTTCAAATATGTGGTCTACTAGGTATTATCTTACTTACTCTATGTATTTGGTATAAGGTATCTTACCTACTTATTTATTAAAGCTGATAATTTGTGTGTGCGTGTGTGTGTATGTGTGTGTTTGTTACTTCTCTAAAATATGAAAAACGCCGGACGAATTCGAATGTAATTTGGTAACGAAGTAGTAACATAAGTACTAAGTAAGCTATCTTTATCTCGATTCTCGATCCACGCAAATGAACTCGTCTCTCAGAGACCTCCATGTAAACCTATAACTTATACGTAAATTAACAATTTATAATAAATTCTGAGCTGATTTTATTTGATATTTTAAGGTTCAATTTTCATAATGCATCTCTTTCGTTAATAAAAAGAAAATAATTTTGGTAGTTAGATAAATAAATTAAGACATTATTTAAGTACCTACGTAAGTACAAGAGGTATATAGGTACAGACGGCGTCAGGTCGAGTTAACCCCCCGCAGTGCAAAAATAGCACTTGCGTGTCAGACATAAGGACGGTACAGAGTTCATTAATTGTATCTCCACGTGACACCGTGGTATTTAATTAACGGCGACTCGTTTAGGTTTTGAGCACGTCATTCTAATTTGCTTTGACTTCTGGCTAGTTCGATATTTCTTTACCTGAAAGTTTCCTTGGCAACCTCGCTCATATAGGCCCGATTCGACCAATCTTAAACCGAGAGTAAATCGCTGTCAACCCATACAAATATGACGTTATCGACGGATAAAGCCTTCGATACTTTGGTACGTAGTTAATCTATTATTTATTTATTGAATTGCATACATGTTACAATTCTAGGAACTGCTTCTCCCCATCTGGACTACGGTAGTGTGTCAAGCTATCAGTAAATTACAATCTAGTAGATACCTAGGTATCTGGCAGACAAGTTACCTCCAAGGGTGGAATTGCCTACATTCTAATAAGTTTTTTTTATGCTAGAGGCGGACAAACGAGCAAGCGAGTCACCTGATGGAATGTTATCATCGCCGCCCATGAACATCCGCGAAATTAAAGAGATCGCTAATGTGTTGCCGGCCTTTTATTATATGGTTAGGTACCCTAAAACGACTCATTGAAATTACGATAACAATTGAACGAGATATAGATACAACTAATTTTTCGAGATTTTCGGCGATTTTACATTTGAAGCAACGATGCATAATTAGCTATTAGGTTTCTTTGCATGAATGATATTACTATACCTACTCGTAGCAACGCCGTGATGGAAGGGCTGCGTTGGTCTAAGATTGAACAAATAAACGCCATTTCGCTGACCAACCTGATTTTTTTACCTGCACGATTCCACTGCTGGGAAAAGGTCTTCCCTTTCATCCACTGGTGCCTGTTCGTCCCCAATGGTTCCCAGTGCCGGTAGATTGGTCCAAACATCGCGCCACTTTTCTTAGTCCTGCCTTTTAGTCGCTGACATTGCGTGACGATATTGGTCCATCTCGAGTTTGATGAAAATCAGAGCACCGAACGTTACAATACAATAGGTAAATTTCAGATATCAACTAGCTTTCGTTGGAGAGAGGGGAGCATTCCATTCATTTACCTATATTTTCAAAGACCTAGTCTCATCCGCTCGAAGTCGAAGATTAAGTCGAATAAGCACTCGACATTGAACTTTGACAGGGAAGTAGATTTCATACATTTGAACAGATTTGATCAAACAAATCTCTAATTTGACTTCAATGTCCACTGCACGAGTATTTTATTGCCCCTCTGCAATCCACTTCTCGTGCGATCGACATTGATCTCGAAGTGTACATTTATATGGATAAACTTATTGAAATCTCAATTCGATTTCATCGATAAAAAAGGAAATAAACAGCAAGCAAAATAAAAATGCAGATTACATCCATATTTTTTTATTTAAGTACTAAGTTTATTTGAAAATAGTTATTAGATATCTAGTTACAAAAATAGGTGTACTTGCCTATTACTTACGTAATCATCCTGGGAGTAAAGAAACTGATGTATCGCTCGCTACACCGTACCCAAAGCAGCAGTTTACTGCTAAATCAACTCTTATATAAATTCGTCATATAGGCTTACAAGTTAAGTAGGTGTACAATAATAAAATAAACGAAAACAAACGGGTATAAAATGTATAGTAACATCATATTGATTTATTTTAAAATAATTTGCTACGAAATTCGAATGAATACAAAAAGATTTGAATCTTTGGTTAGCTACTTACCCCTTAGTTGATATATTTAGGTATTAGTCAGTTTTGCGTTGACTATAAGTGCTTATTATAATAAAATAATAGCAGTTAACCATCCACTAATAATATAGGTACTCTTATGTGTCGACAAAGGTCAGTATGAACATGAACTTGGAGTATACGATCTCCATGATCCAAAAAAAAAAACTGTCTTCTACATTTTTCTTTTTGTATCGTGGAGGTCGTATACTCCAAGTGTACTATTTTACACGAAAATTCATTAAAAATAATAATTATACATTTGTGTGCATTAAAGTCGACCCACTCCCTCCTATGAAAAAATAGCCTTGTACTTGATTTGAGACATATCAAATATTTTTTAAGTAATCGTAGATACTTTTTTCCGTATGAAGACTTTTTCAATGAAATTCGAAAAGTATTGATTCGATTTATCTAATACATTTTAATGGTAACTAGATATAAGCATAATTATGATTTTCATTACGCGTAACAAAATAATAATTCTGTTTGGTTCTTCTCAAGTGCTCATCTAAAATTAAATAGACAAAGCAATGTATAGGATTACATATAAAATTCGAGAAAGGGGTATTACTTACTTAAACTAAATTTACATGTTAAAATAAAAAAAATGCAAATATTGTACTATTAGATTCAATTTCTATTCATCTTAAATAGCTACGGAATAAATGATATCAAACAGAGATATAAAATTTCAAAATTCAACAGAATTAAGTAATAATTAAACAATGGCAAATTGGGCTAACACTTAACACCTAGGGAAGAATTTGTTCTTGACTTATATAAGCAGCGTCAGCTCTACTCCTAATATTTATCACAATAACTAGAAATTAATAATATATTTTTTTACAAAAATACATATCTCCGTATAAATATTAGTTATACAATTAGTCAAAAAATAAATTAATAATTAAATAGAATTTATACATACGCATAAAAACAACAAATGGCTAAAGGAATGTTAAAATGTTGCAACTGAATTTGTTAAATACATCTTCGAATCAGCACATCAGTTGGAACATTATCCTGCGAGTTGCTGGAACATAATTGTGTAGCCTTTTGAGCATTCAGAGGAACACCATCAACGGAAACTTGAGCTTACTGTTTCTTTAAATAATAAAATGCCAGTGTCAAATTAAATAAATTATCTTACGGGAACGCGAACAAGCTAAGCTATTTAATAGATATCTTTTTAGTGGCAATGAAACACAAAATGTTTTAGTTCACTGCTATGTACCTATATAGTTACTTCATAATTTTAGTCCGGACGTTCTTCAAAACATCCTTTACGTAAGCATTGGGTGTACGAATGTAGTATAGTTTGGATAAAAGTCAGCTGTAAAGTCAGCTTATTTACCTCGAATTAGTTAGGAGAATCCTGTCAGAAGTGCTGAGCACTTTTACAAAAAGTTTAGTTAGACTATTTTAAAAACACTCAAGTTATAATATGCATAATTTAAGCTTCTTATCTACACAAATATAATAAAGGATCGACATGAATACTGATACACTTAGGTATACACATAAGTTTTAAATACTTAAGAGATTCACATTTAATAAATATTCCTAATGATTTAAGTTTCTACTTAACCTATACTCAACATTATATTGTATGAGAATAAAATCATGGTAATGAAATATTTCCTTGTATTAGTGTAATAATAATTTTGTCTTTCATGTAAACAGTAGGTAATAGAAAATGTTCAATATCTTTATTCTAATCAATGCATCTCCATTTTATATAGAGAACAATATTAGCCAATATTTGAGTTTACTAGATTCTAATATTTATGTATAACTGTATGTGGGGTAAACTAGTATGTATTATAAAAGTATATGCAGCTGGACAGTGACAGGGAAAATGTATAAATATTTTATTATCATAAGCATTAATTTTAATTTATTAAATCATTGAAGCAGTCCAACGATGATTAACAAACATACTTATAAAGAAGAAGCGGAGAAAGGTTAAACCATGTTAATAATGGTAGACCATGTCATGATCCAGCCCTTGTCAGGTAACCTGTATTGTCTAGATTTGGCATCCGTATTTATTAATTTATTAATTAATCGATGTTTTAGGATCGATCCTTACATAAGAAACTATAAATACTTATAATTATTTCATTTTAAAAATTTATAACAACAATAAAAAAAGTATTTTGAGAAAATTGCAAATGAGCAGATCATTGCCAGATGCATGATAATTTTGGTAAAAGTGTAAGTCGACATTACGTTTAAAATGTTCATCAGAGAAGCTTTAATTATATTATATGCAAACCTATCTATATAACTGTCTCAGCCTAATCGAATCACATACAGACAGATAAATAAACAACCACATAAGGACTGATGTGGTAAAACTACGCGGGAGGGGAAGGGAGATGTGAGAATGATAACTTCTTATTATAGCGGGCATATTCCGAAACTAAGTAGCAATTTAATTGGATCGTTTTTAACTAAAATAACGCAACTATTGGAACGCTTGTGAAAATTGGTGGTTTCGTGTAATTCGTGTCAAGCGAGTTGTGTGTGCAGATGACCCTGCTGCTACACTATGCTCCTTTTTACTTTTTTCACGATCCTCACTCAACTCCAATTATTTATTTATTTATTTAAACTATTCGTATTAACTAATGTGCCGAAAATTCACACATAATGTTTGGGAATTAACATTTTTGATAATTTTACTAAAAATATTATATAACTTTTTAGCACGTCAGTCGTTGGTTATAAATTAAATTTTTCATTAGTACATAACATTAAGATGTCCAAGAATGACTTAATAATGCAACATGAGTGGAAATTGTATTTTTTTCTAACTACACTAATATTATACATAATTGTACTTTTACATTAAACAAATGCATTCGAAAACTATCGACACAATTTAAATATATGTTTTTGGAAAATATTGAATATTATTTATCAAAAGTTCCTATAGTCCATAATATGATAAATTGTATCTAGTAAAACTTTAGATAATATCGAAATACCATTTATAATGGCAGCTACAACTTGACAAAAATAAGTAATGCTTGATTGGACTGTTATTGGACATTCAGGCTGAAAGTAGATACCTTGGCAGAATGTTAGTAGGCGACATATAGGAGTGGAGCAAGTTACTCGCTTTTGTCCGGCTTGGCGGGCGAAGGTCTGGCGGCTACGCCCCTGGCGGGCTCCGGCTTGTCGCTGCTCTTCACCATTTGCATCTTTGAGTGCATGCGGAAGTGTAACCGAGACTCAAGAGAGTAACCCGAATATTTTTTCCTGAAATTTTTTTAAAAATGAATGTTTGGGTGCGGAAATATCCACAAGATGACATACCATTAGACTGAGGTCCAACTTCAATATCATTGGTTGTAGTCACCTTGTAGATGTATAGGGACTTTTAGTCTAATAGGCAACGTGAGCATCGACTGTGGTGCAAACTGGTGGCATTCATATGAACTAAGTAGTCAATACAAAGTGGTGCCATCTATAAATACTGCATTTCTACACTATGGAAGCTAATACAACGCAGGTATCTAAAAAGATTCGGTTACATCAACGGCCTGCCTGTTAATATCAGGCTAGGCGTATACTGAGACGCAGGCAATGCAGTACAGTACAGCACAGTACAGGGCAGGGTAGTTGAGGCCGACATGTGCCCCTCCGCATGCTGCGACGCAACTGACATTCGTACATTACGACAAAGGTGTACCTATATTATTGTTAAAAATCACGTCACGTAGACCTCTGTGCCGGCACTATAACGAGACTCAGAGCAGGACAGACACATGTCTGCGTCGCACGTGTCTGCGCTGTAGCGTACGTAGTTCAACAACGTTTCATACTTTACAAAAACTGCTCTGCTTTGCGCTGTGTGGACCTGCGTCTCAGCAACAAGTCTAGCCTTAAAAAGGGTAATTTATGCAATGGGTTTTATAATAATTACCTAGCCTCTTGCAGTAGTTGCACAGCCCGGTCCTTGTTGCCCAGCTGGTAGTGGCACATGGCCATCTCAGTTACAGAGTATGGCAACAGGAATGTGTCCTCTTTTATGTCATTCTTGAGCCTGTGTCACAGTAAAACATGTTTAGCTTAGACTACAATCGTGAATTGCATGTTACACATTCGTTTCATAACGTTTGTTTCGTGACTTGAAGGAAGCCACTTTAAGCTGTTGGTTCTGCATTCAATCACTCAAGCCAAGTCACAATGAGGTCCCACCATCTTCCCTGCTAGACTCCCCAAATTCAAATTGTGATTGTCACTCGTAAATTACAGCCGATACGTCAATTGCAAAAATATTAGGAAGGACCCCCATTGGGAAACGTTTTTGATCACATTTTTTTTATACATATGCTACTCCAACAAAATAGATTAAATACACTCGAGCAAAACCGACAACCCTAAATTTAGTTCCTGAAATGTACTGCGATGGAACCTTAGAATCCGAATTAATGACTGAATAACACTGCTTCGATGACTTGTGCTTGGAAGAGCACGATGGAAACTTTTTTCTGTCTTAAATTCAACACAAATAATAAAAAAATGTTAGGCGTTGCGGCGTTACTGGACGTAAAGTCAAAGAATAAATAGGTTCGTCACTTTAAGGTGGATTTACGCTTGCACGGCAAGAATCAGCTACACTAACATACCGTTTTAAAAAGATCTGCCAACGTTTTATAAATGTCAATACATTTTGTCTTCCAATATGGTATAGACAGAGAGATTTTGACCTTTTAAACTACTCCCGAATGACACAAGAGACAGCCAAATAAGTAAACATCTAATATTTCGTATGGAAACCTCTGTTATTTTACAGATATGAGATGTGGAAGGTCACCGTCGGTGACTCACCAAGAAAAAGAATAATCCCCCCCCCCACCCCCCCCCCCCCTCCCTCCCCCAAATGACGAAACTCAGATTACGCTGTTTGTTTTTTTTTTCTGATATAGGTGGCAGACGAGCCGACGGATCACCTGATGGTAAGCGATTTCCGCCGCCCATGGACACCTGCAACACCAGTGGTGTCACAAGTGCGCTGCTTATCTTTTGACCCCCCTTCCCCTGGATTGGGCCTCCGGTATCCTCACTCACGCAGCGAAATACATCGCAAGCACTGCTTCACGCCGCGTGAGATGAAAAGAGGTAAATTATAAATAAATACATAAATAAATACATATTTCACTACATCACATACATTGATCTGACTCCGAGATAGGTAGCTCAAGCACCTGTGTTACGGATATCAGAATCAACAGTGGGATTAGAAATATATAGGTACATATAATGGACAACATTTCAAAATTGCTAAGCTCTGAAACAAAAAATACCATTTCTTTATTTACTTTTCCGCTGCGCGAATATATATTTATTAATTTTTTATATAGCTTATTTACTGAGAAAAAAATTAAAAACTAAAAAACATAAGATGACGTCATCGGACGGCAGAATGTAAAATATTTCTTTGCTTAGCACATTATAGTTTTAAATTTACGAAATGCCAAACCCATGACATGCAACTGTCAAAAAAAAGACAACTTGTCAACGTTGAATGTATGAATGACGTTGACAATGTTGACACTAGTATTATTTACCTTTGACAGTAGTACCTTTTTTTTATTAAAACAATGATAAGCAAAGGAATATCGCTGATTCAGCCGTCCGATGACGTCATTTGGCGCTTGCGTCTATTTAGAATATAAAGAATTTTAATAATTATTTTATGCATGAAAATGGACAAATTTTGAAAAAAGAAAAAATATGGGTCCGTTCATTTTATGTCTATTTTCATATAAAAAAACAATATGGACATGTTAAAAATATTAAATGTTGTCCATTGTGGATTGATAGTTTTTCGCTGTGTTTTGCTTGTGTTTTTGCTCCTACGCTATTGACGGAGGGCGGGGACTCACGGGAGCACGGTCTCGAGCGTCTCGAGCGCGAGGCGCGGCAGGCCCATGGCGGCGAGGCAGCAGCCGTGCAGGTAGCGCAGCAGCGCGCGGTTGTCGGCCTCGTAGCCCGCCATCCACTCCTGCGGCCCAGTCTCCAGCCGCTCGCGGCTCGTCTCGATCAGCTGGCAAAAACATCTTTATTTTACACTCATGTCATGATGGATGGCGGTCTAATACTGTGCGTTTTTCGCGGAACTTTCTAGCACGTACCTTAGTTCTGTGGAACGGTTTGCCTGCAGGAGTATTTCCCAACTTAGGGATCTTAAAGAGAAGAGCGTACTCCTTTTTTAAAAAGGCCGACAACACGTTAGTGATTTCTCTGATTTCACGGATGTTCATAAGCGGAGAAGATTACTTTCCAACAGGCGACTCACTTGCTCGTTTGTCGCCTATTACATAAACAATGTAATAATCTTCGCATTGAAAAATCTAAAATAAACCCATTTTGACATGCCATATAATATTGATAGCTTTGAAGAAAATTAAAAAGTTAGGGTGTTGTGTTATGGTATACTACAACCGCCACTTTATGCAACAGGCTAATTTCTTAAATTAGAATAGTAGGACAAAGTTATCAACTTGAATTTTTTGGGTATAGCAATCTTTTACAATTTATTCTGAAGTAGCTAATGCACTTAAAAGTTTTGTTACACTCAAATAAATTAAGCAGTTTCATCTTAACTTTTTAAGTGCATTATTTTATAAATTTATCAACATTTAAATAGCAGACATAAAAGATAGAAATCGACACCCCAAAAACACCTACAATGCGCGCACAACAGTATACTTATTCGTAGTTATCTGTCACACGATTGTCGATATCGCGCCATTTTGTTTTGTCTTTTATTTATTAGAAAAGATTTTATGAAGGATATGTGAGAAAACAGTAGAAAAGTATTTTTAGGATTTTACTACACCATTTATTCTGGTAAAAGCATCAAGAATTACAAATAGACTTCTGCCAGGAAAATCTACTAGATTATCAGGTTTGTGTATAAACCTTCAAGCAACGAAACACAGCAGAAGCGCTACTTCACGCCGGTTTTCTGTGACCGTGGTTAACACCCCTGTTTAGCCGGCACCTTCATGCGGAAGCGTGGCTTTCCCACCGTAGAAAATATGGATGAAAAAGCATGCTATTTCCAAAGGATTATTAACTCACCTTGAGTATGTTCTGCGCCCCGCGTTCGTTCTTGGAGAGGATATGGAACATGTTCCACAGGCAGAGCAGCTCGATGGCCGGCAGCAGCAGCTGCCCGCCCTGCGCCAGGTACCGCGCGCAGCGCTTGATCATGAACTTCTCCAGCGGCAGCGATTTGCCGGCGATGCGTTGCTTGTAGAACGACGCGTTCCTGTTACGGAGACGGGAACAATACGGTATTTGACTATTTTTTTTTCATTTGTGTAATCAAAAGACCTCTCAATGATAGAAACATCGTTGAAAGAATTACTTGATTCTCATTTAAACTACCTGAGATATCACAACTTTAAAATCACATTATTTTGGGCAAACCCAAAACGCTCTATACAAATGGCTACAGAGATGTGACGTCACACGACAGTATTTTGTATGCATTTCATTTGAATTTTGTATGGTAGCTATATCAAATGTTTCGTTTATGTCAATGGTTCCATTATAATAGTTGGCGTAAATTATATGAGTTTTTCAATAGTATAATTATTTTTTTAAAATTTCATACTTTTAAAATGGACTTGCCCATGAATCTTTGAATGACCATAAAACCGGCTAGACGTTATATTTTTAATTGAGAATTTTTGCTATTCACACATATTTACCTATATTTTGATAAAATATTTATATTTTGTAAAATATCGAGCTTAGTCAAATACCCTATTGTGTAGTTACTTGTTAAGGCGACGGGTAGCACTAACTAGTGACACCAATCGATTTGAATTGTTAGCTACTAAACCGGATCTATTTGAAACGATTTCGGAGCGGGTGTCTCTAGGCAAACATTTATGTTAGAACGCTCTAATCAGTCAGGATCCATAAATAATAACGACAGAGTGATTTGCAGGAGGTGTTTATTCGATCAGAGTTCGAACACGACCCAAACGCCAGACAGGGAGAGCTTTTATACGGCGATCAAAACAAGTTACCGGAAGGGGTAGGGTAGGGAGTGCGCATGGTGTATTTTTTGATCGTTTTATATTACAATCAAATAATTTATTTTAGCGTTCTAATTAGAAAATAAATTAATTGTTTATAAAATTGATTTTAGTAAACAACTGTTATTATTTTTATTACAATAAATTAGTCTAAATAATTCATTTCATAGAAAATAATATGTTTTATCCAAATATTTAACTTTAATTAATATGAAACTATTATTAATAAAGTTGATATATAAATAAATTACTTTTAGGTATTATTTTGATCACGATAATTAATTGAGATAAATTATACAAGTAAGCATTCAATCTCACTAATTAAATAATTTTCAATATATTTTTTTTACTTAATTTATTTCTAAGTATTATATGTATATATTTACAAAAGAAAAGTATCATATGTATATATTTGTAATCCCACTGTTGATTCTGATATTCGTAACACAGGTGCTTGAGCTACCTATCTCGGAGTCAGATCAATGTATGTGATGTTGTGAAATATTTATTATTTATTTATTTCTTATTTAATAGGACGCTATCATTTATACTATTTATTTAATAATTGTGCACTACTTTTTGTTCTGTTTTTGCACTCGAATTTTGTAACGCGGGAAAACACTACTTTTAGAAATAATGTCATAAACTTACATATTTTGTTCGGAGTGTCGACGAACTGGTAGAAGAAAGGTAGAAAGTTGTCAAACCTGAGCAGCTCGTTGCAGAGCTGGCGCTCGTGCGGCGCCAGACGGTCCGCCTGCAGCAGCATCGCGGCCTTGGTGTACGAGTACACGGTGCGCGACCACGAGCTCTCGTCGATCAGCTTGCCGGCGTACTGCGCCGCCGTGCGCCACTCCATCATCAGGCTGCGACCAACATTTACAACACCGTAAAGGTGGATTTATATTTGACGACCCGTTTGGAACAGTGGTAGTGAACGCTGCCTTTGGTCCAAGGGTTGCGGGTTCGATCCCCGCACAGTACAAACATCTGTGTGTATGAACATGTCTGTTTGTATTGGTCTGGGTGTTTGTATGTATTATAAGTATGTATTTACAAAAAAAAAAGTATTTAATGTATATATTTGTAATTCCGCTGTTGATTCTGATATCCGTAACACAGGTGCTTGAGCTACCTATCTCGGAGTCTGATCAATGTACGTGATGTTGTGAAATATTTATATTTATATTTATTTATTTATATTTGTCTGATGTGTCGTGACGTGACGGCTAGTTTTCACATTTATATGTTATGTTCTGACGCCTCCTGAAGATTTTTTGAATCATAACAGCCGTAGTTCTAGGAAAGACGACAATATGTTTTACATGTTTTTCCACGAGTCGTCCGGTTCTGATTCAGATAATGAAGAAGATATTCAATTTATGATACTGGCAACTCCTATCTCCTCCCAAACAGCTGTCCTAATAGAATGATCTTTATATTGTTTACACTTTGTATCATTTTTTTTTTTGACTTTGACATTACTAGTATGAACGTTACTATACTAAATGTATGAAACCGATACCGTTCTAACGCGTCACGTCACGACACATCAGACAAATATAAATCCACCTTAAGGTGACGGGTAAGGCACACCAGCTACGCCAATAGGGTTTTTAGCTACTAAACCGGATCTATTTTAAACAATTTCGGGGTTACAATCTCTCGGCAAACACCTGTACTATTTAATTAATATTTATTGTTAACTGTTCAGTCTGCTTTTGCACTCGAATTTTGGATTACCGCCAAAAGTGGCCGGTTTTGGCGTAAATCAATTTTTCGCCTACAAAAACGGACTCAACATTTGTGCACAGTTATTGAATGAATAGTATGTTTGCCGAGAGAAATAAAATAGATCCGGTTTAGTAGCTAAGAATTAAAATCGATTGGTGTCGCTAGTGTGCCCTACCCGTCACCTTAACAGACACACGACACACGGTTAACCCGCTGAAAACTAGCGTCGTGGCGTAACATTTTTTATGTCACGTCTCACGGCATAATGCTGAGCGGGTCCTGTTTTATATGTGTGTCGAAACAAATGCAGTATTCATTCATTCATTTAGAATCACACTGGCGAAATATTCAATGTGACTATTGTGAAAATATCAATTCAATTGTTATTAACCTAAAAGTAAATATTGAGCAAAGTAATATAACCCAAACATTACATTAAAATACACTGCAATCTAATTAAAATCTCATTAGTAAAATTATTAAATCTCCATGTCTGACCACGTGACTAAAAACACAAGAAAAATAAAATGTCGTCACCAGCCATGTCCAAATTATAGAAAAATCATGTACAAATATAAAAAACGTGAATGTTAACAAATCTATTTATTAAGTTGTTTCGCTTATAGTTAAATACAGAAGCATTATTAACTCCGAAAAAATCTGCATAGTTGCATTTTGATGATTTTAATTAATTTTACCTTCATTGCATGGTTATGGTAAATAAGTTATATTTTTTTTTAATTTGCCAAGCTTCACTGAATTTGACGGAGCATTTTTGAGAGCTGGCTTGTGACGTCGAGATCGCGTGACTGCGCGTAATTTTGAGTCATTTTCTTACGAGTTAAATACCCTTATTTGTAATGCAAAAAGAAGCTGACATCATGGACTATACAGGATGGCCCTGACAGATGCCTCACAACTTGACACAATTTGATAGTTTTCAAGAAAAAATAAAATTATGTAGTGTGAAAAGAACCATGAGTAAATTAAAACGTACCCAAGCAGTTGCAATTAGAAATATTAATGAGGCGGCATTTTCGGAATTACTATTGACAGCGTTGTTGGCATAACTTTTTCAAACGCTTTCAGAATGGACATAGAGATTATTATATCGATGCAAAAATCTTAAAATACTTAAACTTAAATGTTTCTCCAAGGCAACCCTGTATGTATCGCCTACAGCACCGCAGGGTGCTGATGAGTGATGATTAGCTATCCAATAATAATTAGGATTAATTGATGCTCCGGACCAACGCGGTAAAAACCAGTCTAATACCGTCCTGTCTGCAACACATGGAATAGGTTTGATTTTTACATTTTGAATTTAGTTACAATCGAAATGTTTGGTGTGTTACACTTACCCGTTGACCCACATGATCTCCCAGTAGCACACGTGGCGGAACTGCTTCCAGGTGTCCTGGTTGACCACTACGCGGTTGTACGTGGCGATGGCCGGCTGGAACAGCCCGCGCAGCAG
This sequence comes from Marasmia exigua, assembly GCA_019059595.1. Taxonomy (NCBI): domain Eukaryota; kingdom Metazoa; phylum Arthropoda; class Insecta; order Lepidoptera; family Crambidae; genus Marasmia; species Marasmia exigua. Next base: position 1,358,563 of record CM032494.1, on the reverse strand, counting down.
TTCCAGGCGCCCCTTGAACACTAGGAACCATACACTACTCGGGTATATCTGGAAAAATTTGAAAGCTTTGTTTGTTATGTCGTTTTATTGTAACTAATAGCCGGAAATAATATCTATTGTTTGTTGTGTCACTACACACACACAATAGGGCTAATTTCAATATTTACTTAAGGTGACGGGTAGGTGTGCACTACCCGTCACCTTAAGTAAATAGCGACGCCAATCGATTTTAATTTTTAGCTACTAAACCGGATCAATTTTAAACAATTTCAGGGTTACAACCTCTGGGCAAACACTTATTCTATTTATTAAATAACCATGCACAAATGTTGGGTCCGTTTTTGTACGCAAAAAAATGATTCATGCTAAAATCAATTTTTCGCGTACGCGTTGGACCGAACATTTGTGCATGGTTATTTAATAAATAGCATACGTGTTTTCCGAGAGGTTGTAACCCCGGAATTGTTTAAAATAGATCCGGCTTAGTAGCTAAATTAAAATCAATAGCCTTCGCTAGTGTGCCCTACCCGTCACCTTAACACAAAATGCATTCCAGAATATGAACGGCTGTGATGTGTGTAACGTTGGCAATTATTGTAAATTTTTGACAGCATTTTTTATTAATAGCATGGTATTTTTCGTACAATAGCATGCTACGTGCTATTGCTATGTTATTATGATTATTGTGCTAAAAGGAATTATCTTGATTTTAATAATTATAGTGCAATCATGAAAATTAGCCACTTACATTATTTAAGTAGCGGGCTGTGATATCGGGGACCTAGGTTTGATTCCCGCGTCGAGCTTAAAGTATGATTCGGTTTTTTTAAACATTGCTCGGGTTCGTGATCACCAATCCGCATTAGGCAATCGTGGTGTATTAAGCCTAATCCCATCATAGTAGCGTTTATATGATTTCTACGATGAAGGCCTTTGACTTGCAGTGGGACAGTATATAGACTTTATTCATGAAATAACATGCCAATAATTAGCAGTTTGCTATTGCTAATTATTACAGTACTACTGTGAAGTTGTTGTTAAGGCGAAACAATAAGTTTATAATTGAATGAGATCGTATACTTATTAGTGCACGTGACTGCAGACTGACCTTGAGCTGTTTCTTCAAAATTTTCTCGCATATCTCTAGATCGCCAACAGAGCCAATGAAATGGCAGATCACGAGGTGGTACCCGAGCAGGGTGAGGTCGCAGAGCACGGAGCGCATACCCGGCGCACGCGACCCCGCCTCCAGTTCGCTCAGCCCCAGGGCCTGGAAACCACACTTTGTTTACCTAATCATAACAACTCCCTCATCCAATAGGCTATGTGACTTGTTTTGAAAAACCTTCTCATATTAATTATTAGTGTATAGGAACCCTAAAAATAATATTAATTTTTATTTATTATGAATATATCGTTAAGAAAATCATTATAAAATATAATGATTATTTAATCTGTCAAAAACGCTTCATTCAGCATTAAGGTGAATCATTCGAGTGACGTCAACCTTTTGTAAACAAGTAGGAAATTCGATGGCACACGATAAATTTGATAGATGATTAGCGTCCCACATAGTTAGAACACAATGGCGTCGATTCTGTCACTTGTTTTGCTTACAAAAGGCTGACGTCACAGTAAAGAAAGCCAATCAAACCGTTTATGATCACGTGGTTCCAAGCACATAACAAATTAATTTTATTTTGGTGTTTTGGTGAAAATATTCAATATTTTTATGTGTTTTATTGATAATTAATTTTTAAAGCTATACACTATATTATAGCTTGGAATTCATGAAGGAAAACGCAACGTTAGTTTAGACGTATAATTAAGTGTCCAGCAAACAACGTGACAAAACAACTCTGGTTACCCTGGAGACCAATACCATAGGCGCCGATGTTGTCTATGCAAGTACTGTAGCATTCGCCCCCATCCAACCTAAACGGCCCTACATGTCCCCTATGAGCCGACGCGAGGGGTGTATAGCTCGTCCACTTCGTCTAGGTCCCACTACTGGTACCAACGGCGTTTCTGAGATGGCCGGTGTTGGTGAACGTTCGACAGAAGCCGGTGAGCAGGTCAGAGGGGCGGGTACGGCCGCCGTTGATGCAACTATAGGTGCGACAATAGGCTCTGGATCAGTGCTGACATCATTTGCAGTAGCGACATATGCAGAATCCCTGGCACTGGGTGTCGTTATCGCAGCTGGTGGGGACTCTGGTACAATTCACGGCCGCAGGTGATCCGCGTGACGACTTTTCACCACACCATTCTCTGTGCGTACTTCATACGAAAACACGTTAGTTCTACGTGTGATCACTGCCGGTTCCCAGCGATCGACATTCTGCGTTCGGGTGTATACGTTTTGGTCTATAGGTGTGATAATGCCTTCCGTGGTCAAACGTTCTAGTTCTAGCTCAATATTTTTCCTCATGCTAAACTTGACGGGGCGTGTGACCTTCACTGTGTTTTTGATGGAGTATACTGCGGCAGGGAAAGGCATATCGAATGCTTCGCTCCATAGTAAGCCGAAAAGCATAGGTTCCGCTGCATCCATGACCACGGCCGTCAGTGTCTTTAGTTCGCCATTTACCTGAGCGTGAACCTCAGTGAGGCCGTCACATTTCAAATCAAGGTCACAGTAAGCTTTGAGTTTCGGGCCTCTTCGCAAGGGTGGTCTGCCAATTCGTTCCCAAAACTGTGAGCTGATGATGGTGTATAGAGAGCCCGGATCCCAATCCATGGTGCATCCATGGCCATTGATAACGACGTCAATTTTTTTGCAGCGCGTTGTGCCGCTAATTTTGAAAATAGGGTTCCTATTGTCGGATTCATCATCGTCTGGCTCGGAGTATGTTGAACTCGAAGAAGAACGTGAAGCGATGTCGTCCTTAACTCTGTTGACCTTGTTGGTGCGTTTCCGCTGGTCGCGAGGTGGTTTGTTGTCCTGCGCGAGATACGCCCGTCCAGTTTTAATGCAACAAGTTTCAAAATGTCCTTCCTGGTCACACGAATTGCAAGAGCGGCCTTTAGCTGGGCACTCGGGGTACCGGTGCCTGACATGGCTGCCACACCGTTTGCACTGGCTTTTTTTCAGTTTACGTGGCGTTATGTTGGCTGATGCCGCAGTTGCCTTGATCCTTTTGACGTTTTGCAATGTTGACGCTGTCGTGTTGGTATCCAGCTCGGCCAGTTCACGAGCGGTACAGAATTCAAACAGCTTATTGAAGGTTACTTCTTTACCATCTTCTTGCAACAGGTCTGGCCACTTCTGTCTTAAGTCTACCTCGAGGGCGGGGTAGTTTAGGCCTGTAGCGAACCGGTCTCTTAGTTGGAACTCTAGGTTTTCGCCTTTATAGCCGCAGCCTCTACCGATTTCTTTGAGTCTGTTGGCAAACTGTTCCATTGACTCCCCCGCCTCCCTGGTGCAATTCCAGAACTCAATCAGGGCTTTGTATCTTGTCTTTTTTGTTCTGTGCAGGTCTAGTAGTTTGGTTTTGATTTGTTCATATGTCTTTGTTTCGAAATCCGGTGTCAGAGCTACATTGACGTCGTGGTACGTCTCCGGCGTCAGACAGGCTATTAGTAGGTCTTTCTTAAACGGCTCTGAGTCGCTCCAGATGCGACATTTTGCCTCAAAGTAATCTATAAATTTATCGACTGTAGTGGTAGTGGGGTCAAATTTGTCCCCTTTAAACTGGTTCGCTACATTGTGCTTACGTGCTGTTGCAGCGGCGTCGTTTGGTTCCTTTGGCTTTCCAACGTCGCTACGTGACTGTTGTTGTTCCACCAGTAGTTGCAGTAGTTGTGTGATTTGTACCTGGATGTTTTGTTGTGTCTCCAGGAACTGTGCGAGCTGTTCTTTGTTCATTTTTTGTCCTCGTCGCCAGATATTATAGCTTGGAATTCATGAAGGAAAACGCAACGTTAGTTTAGACGTATAATTAAGTGTCCAGCAAACAACGTGACAAAACAACTCTGGTTACCCTGGAGACCAATACCATAGGCGCCGATGTTGTCTATGCAAGTACTGTAGCACACTACGCGGATGACTATATGATATAAATAAATGATGATAATAATCTATGATGTAAATAAATCTTTATTTTTCATACTGTCAAATAGCCTACTCCGTTTTAGTAGTAGGTATGGTCGGCTGCAAAGAAATCTATACATTTTAGTATCATGTCATAAAAGTTAGGTATCGACTGACTTCTATTTTCCACAATATTATCGTGGTAGATATCAAACTACATCTACAAGTTTTTGCAGCTGACTGTACTTACTAGCACAACGACACCCCTAGGCTGGCATAAATATTTTAGTGTAACGAGGGCCTCCTGTTCCAAGACTGAGGCTGACGACGGTTGCTCTAAGCATGAATAAGTTGATGTAACTGTAGGTATTGTAATTTGCTTTAAAATACATTTTGAAACCTTCGTCAAATCCTTTTCATTAATTATATTACATTAAATCGTTATCTGTTATGTCACCATCTCACATTATAAAAACATTAAAATGTGATGACAAAGATGTGCGTTTGCTTCACTTCACTATTAGACTCATGAGTCCACATTTCAATTACGCGACGCGACGCCATGAAAACAAAAAGCATTGAGTCGATTGATAGGGAACTTTATTTGTGGGAATCTTTAACCACATATACTAGTGGTGGGCGTTAAAAGTTATAACCATTAAATTAACATGTATATGTCGCAGGGATATGATAAAAACGGGAGTTTGATCAATTCCTAAGAGATTTGATAAAATCACGGCGGATGTTAACAACACGATTTTATATTTTCCCTAAACAAATCTAGTGAATTGATCAAATCCCTAAATTGGTTCAATGAAATGACAAGAATAATTTTGCTGTGTATTTTAAAGGTTTATTTGGTAAGATATACCCCACATAATTATGATAATCAGATGAGTGTAATTCAAGGAAATATTGACAAAAAAAAACCCCATTAATTTTATTACAACATTTTTTTTTCTTTAAAATAATTAACAAAACTCGAAAAGAACTTTGGTCTGCTTCCTACTCTAAATAAGAATTGCCGCCAAAAACGGCCACTTATGACGTTAATCCAAATTTTGAGTGCAAAAACAGATCAAAAAGTTAATTATAAGTATTAAATGAATAGTATATATTCTTTCCGAGAGGCTCGAATTTCGATATTGTTAAAAAGGAAATCGAGTGGCGTCGCTAGTTAGGGCCACCCGTCGCCTTAAACAGGAACTTGCATGTTTTCTGGCATTTCACTGAACCAATTTAGGGATTTGTTCAATTCACTAGATTTGTTTACGGAAAGGATAAAATCGTGTTGTTATTTTAACATCCTCCGTGATTTGATTAAATCCCTTAGGGAATTGATTCAATCCCTGGTTTTATCATATCCCTGCGACACATATATACTATTAAAACACAGTTATAAAAAAGTAAGAAAATTAAAAGTTATTTTTAACACAGTCGTTATTTTTATCATATTATTTTCAACGAATTGGATATTTTTAACACAGTCGTTATTTTTATCATATTATTTTCAACGAATTGGTTATTTTCAACGCATTTGTTATTATTAGCGATTTTTTTTTATGCTAGAGGCGGACAAACGAGCAAGCGTGTCACCTGATGGAAAGTAATCAGCGCCGCCCATGAACATCCGCGAAATCAGAGAGATCGCAAATATGTCGCCGACCTTTTTTTTAACAAATTTGTTATTTTAAGCACATTTGTTATTTTTAACCAATTTGTTACTTTCAACGAACTGGTTTTTATCAAAGTATTTGTTATTTTGAACAAATTTATAATTTTCAACGAAATTGCTATTTTAACGTATTATTTACTTTCGAAGAATTGGTTATTGTCAAGTTTGGTAACCCCAACTATTCCCTTATATTAAACTCTTTCCCTGCCAACGCCAAGTGGTTAAAGATTCACAGATACATCCTAATTATTTACTAATGACTCCAGTCGAAACAAAATAGATTCACCTTAGCAAATCTAACGATGTAATGTGACGAATGATAATCATAACGATGTGGTAACGAGGTCAACCTCAACTTAAAAAGTATCATAAAGATAATAAACACATTGCTTATCTAACACTACGATTTACTCATCTTCATTTTCTGTCGGTCGTAAGATGTATTTACATGCATCATTTAAACACACTGCCCGTTTACTTGACGGGCATGATAAGATTAGGTATAGGCATAGAAATCCTAACCAAAATTCTAACCATATCGCGTCCTTTTCCAAAAACAAGAGTAAATTGCAAATAAGATAACAACCTTGTTTCCAGAGAAGCCCACGAACTCCAACAAGCTGATTATTTTTGGGGGCAGGAGAGAGATCATCAGGTTGAAGGTGGCAGTGCCCAGGCGCACGCCACTGTGGAAGTGTATCTTGGATTCTTCGCCATCCCAACGTTTTTTCTCTAGAATTTTTGCGCAATCCCTGTAAATTGGTAAAAGAGTAATATCAAGATATAGTACCTGCAGCGACATAATATACAGCCGACTGCTAGCTAAAAAGTCGCTAAGCCATAGGGAGTCTCTATGGCTTAAAGACCTTTTAATTAGCGGACGGCAGTATAACTACCTATTTATCCAACTTTTAAATGTAATAGCGGGTATATTTGAGAAATGAATCTAAAACTATCCTTGCGGACTTTTTTACGGTTGGCGACGGGGTAGCCTAACTAGCGACACCTCGATTTTAAAAAAAAATAATTAAGTGTGCCTTACCCGTCACCTTAAAGTATTTCATTTAAAAAGCTACGTAATGAATGGTGGGTTTTCCATATAATTGTATAAGTATTTTATTTACGTACTCGTATGTATAAGAAATCGTTTTACATTGACGATCATCCACATGTCGTGTCAGCTTACTAATTTATGTGAAAAGGTGTCTTTGTTCAATTGCGTCATTATGTATCATTAGCAAAACCTGTACCTACTTGTAACTGTTGTAGCAGTTTTTAACTTTAATTGTTCCTTTTATGAGGCCGGTCAAGTCTTCGCCTTCCATGATGGTCATAGCAGCTTGTAACAACAGAGCTTCGGCATAGCACAGCTCTGCGTGAGCTTCCATATCCGTATAGGTACTGTAATTTGGCTGAAAGTACACTATCTCGGTTTAGTATTCATATCGACCCCATAACAAATGAAAGATAGAGATCGCTTTCATAGTAGGTGAATGCTACTTTCATTGGCGGATTTTTTTAAATGATTACCCACCTACGTACACACATAGACACATTGTCGTAATTGTTGTGTCTTTCAAGAAAAACCTCCGTTTACATAATATTTTAAAAATCTTTTAGGATATTTTTACGCGGAAATTACGTATTTTTCATTGCAATGATGTCTTGCACTCGACAGAGATGAGACGGATATCTTGTGACAGTTAAACTGGTTATACAGATCAATCACACGGTAACAGCCTATTTATGAGATAACATAAAACATTGAGCACAACACACACACACACACGCGCGCGCGGGCAGACACATAGACAGACACACAGGCAGACACACACACACCCACACACACACACACCTGCACGCACGCACACGCACACACTTGAGCACTTAAAATGTATCCTGCGTACGTGGCAGATCGTTAAAATTGGCCGCCGGAGCCGTAATCGGTTGAATTCATTACAAAAAACATTGTACCTTTTTAATGATGGTGCCAATGCTCTCGACAAGCGTGTAGTTCCTGCGGTGCTGGTTGCAAAGGTTGATGCACAGCTTGAGTGCGTTCAGCGCGCGGTTGATCTGTCCGTGGTCGAACGTCAGCATGGCCGGGATGAACTCGAATATGGAAGCGCCCAGGCTGTGATACAGCGACGTCCGGCACCTGACATCGTACATCCATACTTTAATAATATGTAGTATACTCGTAATATTGAGTACTGCCATGGACTAATGCATACAATATGGTCCCTCCCTGCCCCCCACAGAATAAGGCCCCACCGTTGCTCGGTTACCCCAAAATCTCTTCCCTCTCTCTCACACTCACATAGGCAAGGTAAGCGTTCACCTGCATGAGTTTATGTGTCCGTGTGATTAGCGCGTTTGTATCTTCATACATTTTGTCGCGATTGTGATGTGCTACATGTAAAAGATGATTAATGTTGTACGTTTTGTGGATCATGGTAGGCATATCGAATTTATACATCGTATTTTTTATCGTTTATTTGTATTGTGAACAAAGTCCATTTAGCGTGTAAGATCAACAAAATAAAATATCCACCCGGCAATAATGTATGGAACAGATGTTTTTTTTCCGAATATTTTGTTGATCTAACACGCTAAATGGACTTTAATTTACGGTGTATGTATATGTAGGTAGTAATCAAGCAATGGTTTCACACCTACCAGTGCCGGATTAGGCCAGCACGGGGCCTGTAGCAGAATCGGTGATAAAGCTTGTGTTTCGCCGGAGGCCAAATCCGGGGGAAGGGGAGTTTAAGGGTTAGCAGTGCACTTGTGACTCTACTGGTGTCCATGGACAGTTCACATGTCTACAGTGCACATAAAAAAGCTCGTCATTACGAAGTAGGTACTTCAAAAAAAATATTTTTTTTGTCGAAGGCTAACGCTGGACCACAATCGCACCTGATGGAAAACGACGATGTGTAGGATGATACCCGTTTGCCTAAAAGATGCCTGTTCACACTTGCCTCAAAGATGTCCAGATTATAAGTAGTGGTTTGATTTAATTTTAGGGGTTTAAGTATGAATTTGCCTTTTTGTATGGCGATTTTCTTAGAAGTTGTGTTTTCCATGGTAATCCTTTTTTTTTGCAAACTAATTATGAACTAAAAATGCTACTACTTCATAAGTTTAGGATAGTTTTTTTTAAACTCTTTTTTTTGCAATAAGAGTACAATAATATCTGATTTCTATTTAATATAAACCTTACAATGTGACTTTTAGCTTAATAAAGAAGATAACTTCTTTATTTAGCTGCATAAGCATCTTTTTGTGTCTCGAAAACGAAACGGCAATTTCATAATTGAACCCCTATTATATAAAATGAAACAATTGTTTACCATGGTGACATTATGTTCATAGCCCCCACTAAATCATTGTTGAAAAATTTTCTTATGGCCACCTCACAATCTTCGAATGCCAATTGCAAATCCATGTCACATCTGTAAGGAAATAAATAAATACATGTAAACTGGTTCCTTTTTGTTACAAACCTTCAAAGCAACTTCAAAATAAATAAAATCCCATACATTTGATCAACTTTTTGTGGAAAATGATTTCCGTCAATGTAACATTGAGATCTTCAAGAAACGAGCCTATACCTATCTAAAAGGCCGGCAACGCATCTCCACTCCTTCTGGTGTGGCTGATGTCCATGGGCGGCGGTGATCACTTACCATCAGGTGACTGCTCGTCTGCCTCCTTATCTCATAAAAAAAAAAGCTTTTGAGCAGAGCAGTTCATTTATTCATGCCGATAATAATGGAGAACTTTCGTTATTTCATTGGAAATAATAGGACAATCTTTCAAAGGCGTGTGCGTATTATTTTATTACAGTGGAGAATATCGCCGAAGGGTATAGACAAAGCGTTTCACGCACGACACGTGTGACGTCTTCTGCCACGGGTCATTCGTGGGCGGCACATTATGGTAGGCGTTAGCTAAGTACTTTCTGACGATGTAATGCGAAGCCGATGCTATACAGTGTTATTCTCAAACCTCTACCTAACTATCAAAACTATCTACTACTAATTGTTGATTGCAATAGAGAAAGGATAATGGGCAAATGTGAATAGAACTGGTGCAAGAGGTTCCACGTTCGAGACATATGCCAATATAAAGACTCATATCCTTACTTTAAAGTGACAGAGGGGCATCAAAATGCTGTCTTTTTCCCGAGTAGTAACTGTTTTTACCTATCCCACAAGAAGGTAACATTTTTAGGGCTAAAAAGTATCCTATGTCTGTCTCCTGGTTCTATGCTACCTCTCCACCAATTTTTAGTCAAATCGGTCTAGCCGTTATTAATAGGATAACCAACACGGCTATCATTTACTTAGATAAAACGAGTATAAAAGAAGTCATTTTAAAAAAGCCTTGGATAGATTTTGATTGAGTATATATTTTTTAATAGAGAAATAATATACGAGTATCTAATGATTGGAATTACTCTAATCCGTGGCAGCTCTTGAACCACTTTCGCTGATCGTCTTTTCTCAAAGAAATAGTAGCCGATATAAAAAAAAATCAAACAAATCCGCTCAGGCAGTCTCCCAATGTCAAAATGGCCAATGTCAATTTTTACGTTGTTTTGTTTCTAAAATGTTGTTTACTTAACACAATAAATCCCATCGCTAGCTCTAGCAGGCTACTTCTTAGAGCTATGGTTTTGACAAAGGCTTCTTCCAGCTTTTATTGTAGTTTTTTTTTTACCTTACAGCAGTAATGGGTCACCCTGTATAAGTGTTCAGAATAACAAAGTCAAAGCGTATACAAATACGTAAATCGATCGACTTGTTTCGACTTTCTGTCAGTCTCGGATAATTCGAGTCACCGTTACCTTGGTCTAATACTGTAACAATGTGGACGTACTCACTTTGAATGTTCCTCGGCAGCATCTTCGAATTCATCCTGAAATAAGATGTTTTGATCAATCTTGTATGTATAGCAAATGGTAATCGTCTTGCCACCGTGTGATTGTGGTCAAAATACAATTTTAATGAAACAAAAAAATATATGATGAATGTTTTGAACTAAATATCATTATTACTAACAAATGTTGAAGGTGTTGGCGTTTAGATATAATGATTTGACATTACTCTTAATAAAACCTGGCATAATGAAATAATGATAATATAGTTTATAATTATATTGAATAATTTTGACAGATAGTATAACCAGACTTGTAGCTGCCCCTGTGCATACACGAGCTTGTATGGAATGTAGGGCGTAGGCATTCCAAAAACAACTCAGAAGACATCATACAGAAAAATTCTAGAAAAGAACTAACTACTTTTTAAAAAGGCCGGCAGCGCACTTCAGACCCCTTTGACGTTGCAGGTGTCCATGGACGGAGGTAATCACTTACTAGAAGGTGATACGTCTGCTCGTCTGCCCTCTATATAAAAAAATATATGTGTATACAAAGGTGCATTTACCACATCATCGAAGTTTTCCGAAGCTAGTGGAGGGATGGCGTCTTCGCGGTACGCTGCAAGGCAGCCGGGTGGGTGTCAGCGCTTGTAGCACTTCCTTGTTTTAGAGCCATTTTAGCTGTAATAATTAAAATTACAATAGGTAGTTGCTTTCGGATTCGTAAGGTACCTAGTTAAATGCTTTTGTGAAACAATAATATAAAACGAATTGCTTTATCTGGTAACGTGAAACATAAATTAAGAAAATGGCTGTCGTCGCTAGTTGCCCTGTGCGATGAGGTCCTTCGAATTTGATCAGAAAAGTCTTGAGTCGTATCTTAGGGTACGCGAAAAATTTATTCAATTTTTACGAAACAAAAACGGACCCAACATTTGTGCATAGTTATTTAATAAATAGTATAAGTGTTTGCCGAGATATTGTAACCCCGAAATTGTTTAAAATAGTCGCCAATCGATTTTAATTTTTAGCTACTAAACCGGATTAGTAGCTAAAAATTAAAATCGATTGGCGTCGCTAGTGTTAAGCAGCCTTGTACACCTATAAAACTCGTATGAAATAAGTACCCACCTAAATTATTTAATTAAGCATTTTTATTTCATTAAGTAATATTAATGATGATATTAAATCGGCTTAGTCAACGTCTAAGTCGGGACCAAAAAGATTTCTTTAGCAGTGGATGGAACAAAGTTCTGATTGTATATTGGCTTAAACGGAAAATGTGCAGACTTTTAATAAACAAATAGATATCCTAAATAAAGCTTCAAATATGCTCGTAGAATACCAAATATTTACACTAGTGTAATTAATAAAGGATCATCAAAATCTATGATCAAAATGCACATTAATTTAATTACGAAAACCAGAAATCACTTTCAATTCAATCATGATGTTAAAGATAAATTTTGATTACCAAAGTATAGGAAGAGTTATATTGTCGGTGCCATATTAACGTATTTTAGAAGTTTGCTTATTGAATACATAATACTACAAATACCGATACTAAAAATAACTACCATGTTAAGTTGTATTTACCAAAAATTACATCGAATAAAAATATTGTGGTAAAAAGAAAATTATCAGCCTATACTACTGTTCCACTGCAGGGCCAAAACTTCCATTAAAGAAATCAAGTCATCGCTACTATGCCATCATGGCTTAGTCACTATGCTTGCCTAATGCGGATTGGTGATCATCACAATCCCGAGCTATTAGAAAAATTCGAAAAGTACCTTTGCTTGACCTGGGAATCGAACCCAGGACCCCGAGATCACGGCCTGGTACTTAAACCACAAAACCAACGAGGCGTTGGCAAGGTGGGGCATCTTATTGCTAGTCTTATTGAGATAACTACGTACTAATTTTATTTATCATATTAATTTAGACCAACTTCGTTGTACATACAATAACCAGGCCTTCAGTAAATAAATTATATTGACGAAGTTGTATAAATAAACAAGATGGTTATAATGACCAATGCTCTTTATAGTCATCACAATAATATCCAACTATCTTACATTATGTAGCACGACATCCGCAATGAGTACCGTATGGCTGATAAAATTTAATACATTATCACCGCTACATAGCTCGTATTAAATGGGAATTTCTCTACGTCAAGTACCTACATTATGTCGGCAAATTACAAAGAATGTAAAAAAAAATGTTTTGTTCTTTATCTTATTATTTAAAGGAGTTGTCCCATAACCGGCCAGGACACTGTACAGTATTCCAAAAATCGAGCAACATCTACAACCTTTGCGGATAAAGAATGGGATCAGAAATTGCGGCGCATCTATTCACTTCTCGCTCGCACACTAACTTTGAGCAAAAACTCCTAGATAGTTGAAACTTCCACAAATGTCTTTCTGTTTATTTATTTATAACAAAAAATACTAAAAACAAAACAAAATAAATATTTGAAAGGGGCGTCCATTAAATAAACGCGGCTTTTTATCCTTTCAATTTCGATATTGATAAGGGCAACAGATAGGCACTTAAAATCTTCACAAAATACAGTTTTAACTTTAATATGAAATAATACAATTAAAATAAAATAAATATTTAAGGAGGGTTCTCATGCAACAAAAGCCATATTTTGTCTATTTTTGCTCGATACGAGGGCGACACTGAGAGTTCTTAGAAAATAAAAAACTGAACAATTTAGCAAGTTGTTACTTTTATTCTATCTTTTCAAAATAGTGTCCCTTCACATCAATACATCGCTGCATTCGATGAAACCACTGAGAAAAGCACTTGGCCCACTCTTCTTTAGGGGTCCCTTCGACTGCCTTTTGATACGCAGCCACTGCTTCTTCGGCGTCCGTGAAACGTTTACCTTTTAGTTTTTCTTTCATTTTTGGAAATAAATAAAATATGCTATGCTATATGCTATATGGCGGGTGACCCAGTAATTCTACATCTGACGTCGCCAAATACTCGAGTGTTTGCTTGGCGGTGTGCGACGAAGCGTTGTCGTGGTGAAGGAGGATCCTACTGCGAGGGCGTTTTTCCTGAACTTTTTCCAAGACAAGTGGCAAACAGTTGTTAGTGTACAACTCTGCGGTAACTGTTTTTCGATCCTCTAAACACACTGTTGCGATATGACCTGTCCTTCCGAAGAAGGCGACCATCTTATTTCCTACGCTGCGACCTCTCTTCATTTTAGTTGGCAACTCCTCGAATGAAAACACCCGTTTAGCAGATTATCTTTTAGTTTCAGGATCATAACAATAAATCCAGCTTTGGTCACCTGTTAGTATGTCAAACACAGCATTTGAGTCACCTCTGTTAAATCTTTGAACCATTTCGCGGCACCAATCAACACGACGTAGTTTTTGGGCCTCTGTCAAATTATGAGGTATCCACCGGGCACAAAGCTTCCTGGCCCCTAAATGTTCATGAATGATTTTGTGTACTTGACTCATACCAATGCCTAAACTTGTCCGAATCTGCAGATAGGTCACTCTTTTGTCGGCCTCTATCATACGTCGCACAACACTGATGTTATCTTCGGTAGTCCCTCACGCAAATCATTGGTGAGATTAGTGCGACCACGTTTAAACTCATTAAACCAGTTGTAAACAGTGGCACGAGATGGAGCTTCATCGTGAAAGGCCAATCGAAGTCTGTCATAACTTTCTTGTGGACTTATTTGACATCGAAAGTCATAGAAAATCATTGCAAATTTTCTCGCGTTAAATTCATGCTCACTTGTTAAAGATTATTTTTAATTTGCCGCCAAATCGGAAAAAAAAGAGAATCGAATTAAATGCATAGACAAAGAATGCCATTTTCAAAATTTATACTTATTTTTTTAATCATCGTCTTATAAGTGTATAAAGTTTCAGTGTCGCCCTCGTATCAATAAGTCGTAACGAGCAGGCACTTGAAGTATTCACAAGATAATATTTTTTTGTTTACTTTAACAATAAATAATAAAATTAATAGTACGTAACCCTTCATGCCTGACCTTCGAAGACCTGATAGCCGAGCCGAACATCATCGGGGAAATAACATCATCCCGACTGCGCTGGCTCGGACCCGTGGAGAGGATGGGAGAGGATGGTGCAGCCAAAAGAGCCTATCTGGGACGACCAATGGGGCGACGTCCAGTGGGTCGTCCGAGTTACCGCTGGAGGGAACAAGTCGCCAAGGACCTCAAAGCACTCAACGGGCACGATTGGGCGGCATTGGCACAGGACCGCAAAAAATGGCGAACTTTGACGTCGGAGGCCAAGACTTTGGATCGCTGAGCCAGCGTAGTAAGTAAGTAAGTAACCCTTCATGCGTGAGTCCGACTCGCGGTCGGTTTTTATTTAAAATTATAATTTAGTTAATCGTTGTTAATCAAAGGTTACCAGGATGATAACTCAAGAAGAGTCGTACCTACTTAAGAGGCTCTAAATTTACCTATACATACAGAATTTTGGTGTTCTTGAGGAAATCTTATAAAAAAATATAACTTACATTAATCGACTTCGTAATTAGCTACCATAGTTAGAACAGATCGCATTAATTACGAGAACAACCTATCACTGATAATTGCGCAAGAGGTCCTGTCTAGTGCCTCAGATAGCAAATGCAACATTGGGATAGTACAGTGGCGGTCTCTGGAGTTCTTCAGAGTACAAAAAACTTATTCGCAAACACACAAAAATGTTTTACTGATGAGGCAGAATTGTTTTTGACGTTCGGTTCCATTTAAGTGAGGTGGAGTAGAGGTTGATGTTTCCAGTTATAATGTATGTTTTAGTATTTTTCTTCTTTTTTATAGTTCACAAACGTTGTTATATACTTAGAATAAGGCATGTTACAGGCTATGTTTTTAGTAATAGTGTACTAATTAAATTATTACTGCAGGACACTTGGCTGTAAACTGTAAGAACTCAGTAAAGCTTTAAGTATTTAGTCAGCCCGACACATTACTTTGTGTCCCCAGTGGCAAAGAGCTTGAGACGGTCCGCAGAGAATTTCCTGTGCCCCGCTAAAATACAAGAATATTGATGTGACGTTGCGTGCGAGGCAAGACCAAATATGCGTAGTTTGTTTAAAATTTTCAATTGAGGATGATACTCGTACTGTAGGTTTCGGAAGCTTAGACCAAAAAAGTAACATAGAACATCATGATTGAAGTACTGAGTAAACAAGAATATAAGTTTCAAAATTATTTTGACGACTAATAAAAAGTATTATCGTCCATCACGGTTCTTAAAAACATCATATTAAAAACTACATAATAATATACAGAGAGGTAACATATGCAGAGTCAGATGTATGTGATGTTGTTAAATATTTATTTATTTATATTATTGATCAGTCACACTCAATCAATAAAACTCAAGAACGGCTGCACCAATTCTGATTTGTTGAAATGCAAAATGGGTGGGTATAAAATCCAAATTAGTGGAAACTCCATGCTTTGATGCATAGCAATAAATCATTTTGAAATCTGTTTTTGCATGGTTTACTTTATGATTTTGTAAGCAAAATCTAAAATTAATTACTATTGCACTCCACTTGACATTGAATTTTAAACATTCATAACATAACAATACCGTGCATTGCCGTTTTAAAAACGTTTGTTCTACAAAAGCACTTTTTGACTTTGGCATTCAACCTTGCATAATATCATGTTAATTATACCAGTCATCTCAGAGGTCACATGAATTGCGCGAATATTATTCAATGTGTAGTTATAATAGTTAATAATAATACCTTCGTCTTCTTTAATTAACCTAATTATTCCAAATGTTCGGCAAAGGTCTCTTACCACTGGGGATATCTGCAGGTATAATATGTAGGTAAAACAAACAGAGATAGCCACGCTTTAGTATCACATTTGGAATATGAGTCTATACGAGTTGACTTCGGGTTTACGGTGAGAGCCTCTTCGAAATAAGAATCCAGGTGTAAAGGTCTGATGATGATATTTTATCATACCCAATTTTTTTATGATTAAAATAATAGATCGGTTATTTTAAAGTACATGCCAACATAAAATTGAAAAATCGTCAGTTTAAAATTCTAGCGTGGTTACAAATTTACGAAAAAGAGAAATAGATAACGAATGACTTATGTAGTAACTACGATTTTTATACTATTTAATAAATGGATATGGTACATAAATCACAATGTCGTACTAGTACATATCACTTTTTTAACAAATATTTATTTATATTTAATAAAAACAAAAACATTCTTTTTTAGAAATCCATAGGTCCGCAATACAAGTCTAGCTCATATAAATAAGGTATATATTTGCTTATCGTAGCGAGTCTTCCAGTGAAAGTGGTCGCAAGAGCAGACCCACTACTACGCTTTCACTCAGCACATGGGTATCTTATACATAATACTTTATATTGTGAATTTATTTTTATGTTATATGTAGATAGTAACGGATGGTACATCGTTCTTGTTTAGTTATAAGTAATAACTAAGTCTCGGTTTCAACAAATGTTTAATTAAAAATGCGTAATACCTAACGGATTTCTAAAACGTAAAATGTTTACTTATGTTTATGCTATGGGTGAATAACATTCAAATATTTTCTATCACAAAAACTAAAACGGATAGATATCAATTCCCTATAAATAGTGCAGTTTCCAAGTATGAGAGATAGAAGGTTAATACATACATGTAAACAAAATTTGTGTTTATCTCGCGCAGTCTGATATCTCAAAAATGTTCTTAGGATAAATTTTATATAACCCAGATCATAAAGATAATATTGACGACTCAACTTCAGAATAAAGTACGTATGTGTCGAGTGCAGAACCACGTACACACGTCGTCGTATCGTATGACATCATAAATTCCGTTAAGTTTTGCATTTTAGCATTATTAAGTCGGTCACGCATTTACCTAATTTTAGGTAAATTTCACATTAAAGTAAGGTATACTAAACGAGTAATATATTGTATATGATTTTTCGAGAATCGCGCTAACACACGGTAATTATTTACGATGAGATTGCATTGGTAATAGTGAACAGCAGAAAGAGTTTAAATGTAAAACTCGTCTTTAGAATCTTACATTTTACATTTCATTCTACAAAAATATGGCATCGTACAGGAATGGAAAGAGTGTTTCGTCTCAATATTACGCTTCAATTGTGCACGCAGTCTCCTTCGGCCCTTTGCCCCCGCAGCCTCGCAGAATTTGCCAACGCACACTGTCGGGCTGCGGGCAGCCACACATTGCTGCATAGCCGTGCTAGCGCCGCGGGGGACTGCGAAACCTGTGGGTTCTCCTTCCTCTTTCTGCCCCGCAAACAGCAGGGTGCGGGTCTGCGACGGGTCCCGCAGGAACCCATTCCAGCGACCGCACCGGCGCACGACCCGAATCCATTTTGCTGCAAGAAGCGGATGCAGCACCTGGTGGGTGGCGGTTGAGGATAGGGAAGCGGCCGGGAGAACAGTAATTTACAATCTCGTTCAGCTGCAACATGAGCCTGTGGCGGGTCTCCTCGCCATACTGCTAGCTCAAGGTGAAGGATATGGCGTGCTAGCGACGCCAATCGTTTTTTAGCTACTAAACAGGATCTTTTTTAAACAATTTCGGGGTTACAATCTCTCGGCAAACACCTATACTATTTATTTAATACTTATAGTTAACTGTTTGGTCTGCTTTTGCACTCGAATTTTGGATTACCGCCAAAATTTGCCGCTTTTAGCGTGTATCAATTTTTCGCGTACAAAACCCACCCAACCAACATTTGTGCATGGTTATTTAATAAATAGTACAAGTGTTTGCCGAGAGGTTGTAACCCCGAAATTGTTTAAAATAGATCCGGTTTAGTAGCTAAAAATTAAAATCGATTGGCGTCGCTAGTGTGCCCTACCCGTTACCTTAACCCGAAGCACCTGATGAAGTAAGTGAGACGGCGGGATTAACCATCCATCTCTTTCTCATTGGCCACATGTGCCAGAAGGCTTCAACTAAGGGGGGCCAGTGATCTAGAAACGGCATGAGACACGGACCCTGGGCTGATAAAATCGACGGAAAAGTCTAAAAGCCTCATAGACGGTCATACGTGGGTAACATGGGTCACCAGGCCACAGCTGGATAATCGCTAAATCAGCAACAATCCGGCCTACACGATCGGCTCCAAGCTACAGGGCTCCTGGCTTGCGTACACAATAAGATTTTTGAGGATTTCGTTATAATGAAGAGGTAGCGAGGTGTTTTAGATTTTTATAGATTTTTACAGATAAATAGGATGATAATGTGGAAATAATATTTATGAGGAGGAGGATGTGAATGAGGATGAGAAAGGGATAGGAAAAAGAGAAATTGTGATGACTAAGGAAAATTTTCAAATATATTTCCTCACACTTTTTTCGCATTCTCATCTTCGAATTGAGGATCTGCCTAGTAAGAGCAGGGTCATGTTGGCCACTCCCTCAAGTGCGACTATTTGCTGTCGGCTTAAGGTAAAAACACATTAGTCACCATTGACTGGTGATCATTGGATCCCAGGTAATTAAATAAAATTACATTAACTTAACAATCACAATCTTTTGATGTTTATTTATGCCTAATATGATGGAATTTTAGATATACATATTGCTAAAATATCAGCCTATAGGTATGCTGTTCCACTCCAAGGTAAAGGCATCATCAAATTCAATTCATCTCTACGAGAATCAAATCAAAGAAATATGCACAAGGTGAAGGTAGCATAACATGCTATAGTCTGCTAAGATTGTCAAATCAGTAAACTACCTAACTGACAAAAACATCCATAGAAGAGAATTGTGCATTTTGGAATATAAATAGTAAAAGTAGACATGGGCAGGACACCTGGTTAGACCTTAGCAATTTGCAGATATAAAGAATAGAGTAAGCATATCTATGCTTACTCTATTCTTTATATCTAACTAATTTGGTCCATCTGGACCAAATTAGTGTACTGTGGGTGAATAATTTACGTAGAAAATTTCAATGAAACCTTTCAGTTTCATTAACTGATGCTATTATTACTTCCGACTAATTAATATCTTAATATCCAAATAATAACACCTCTATTGCCGGTGGTCCACCTGCTTAGTCAACCTATGTATCAACTAACCTGTGTATCTGTTTAACCAACTTGAATTGCACATGTGAGCAAGAGGTTTTTCTTGGATTGGGACAAAAAATAAATATTATTTTATTTTTTGTTTATATTACAATGCTTAAGAAAACCTATATTTGGTCTTTATAGAGATAAACAGGTAAGGGAATCCTAACTACCTACAATGGTATCAATCAAGCAAGAACTAATATTTATAGAAATGAAAATGAAATAAATGTAGGTAACTGATATATGTATACAACCATCCAAATATTTTTTCCCGTATTTTGGCTAAATACCTCACATGAAATTTTGTCCAATAATCGACATATATTAGGCTTCAAATTATCATTGTCATGTCAGAAAACATCAACTTAATTAATAATAAATTTACCTAAGTATAACAAGCTTTTAATGAATTCAAACGAAGGCTCAATGAATACTGCCGGATCAATAATTTATACAAACTGCGTATTATTTTAAAACAGAAAAAGTAGTCTAATTATTTAATTACAATGCTATACTAATTAGGATGGCTGTTACGAGATAAAAATTATTAAGAATTATATCAATAGAAAAATCAAGCTTCGAACATGTAATTCCAAAAAAAGAAGAAATAGAGTAGACAACAACTTCATGTAAATTAAATAATTTTATTTAATATCGTCCTACTTACTCAGTGGAAGAAAACTTTAATGAAGAACTTCGTGTGTCTCGGTACCACTCACTAAATATAAATTTTTACTCAAACAAAACACAATCCGCCCGAGTGCATCAAATTTATGTTGGGAATAGACGTATGTACTTTCGTCCGCCAACCGATTTATATTTTTTATACTTTCAGTCAGAAATCTGCCAGCAGTAGGTACCTGAACCTGACAGACATCGATCACCATTCACCGCTCGCCACAGACTAAGTAAAGAAATAGAGATAACTTATAAGAGACAGAACAAGTTTCGCTCGCTGTGACTTATTCACAAACTTAGTAGAAGATAATGACTTACTTGAGTAAGTTGTGTGCTTTGTGCATGGAATTACGTGATTTTCGGAAAAAACGTCACGAGTGTGGAAGAGATCCAATTGGCCCTGACGCAGCTTTAATGCATCTCTATTCGGGTGCGGTAGAGAAAGGACGTCGCCCAGCACGTCATCCCAGTACTAACAACTTTGCGCGGTTTTTCAAGTATGGCATTCTATCAAAAGGCTCTGTCTGGTTAGGGTGCACGTCTATGATATAGTGATCTGTGCTCTATGCTGTGATCTCAAAAACACTCGAGCGAGAACGAAACGAAAATCACCATTGGCAAGGCAAAGATTATCTGCACGCCCTAGTGGCGATAATGGACAACATTTCAAAATTTCTAAGCTCTGAAACAAAAAATACCAATTCTTTGTTTACTTTTCCGCTGCTCGAATATATATTTATTCATTTTTTATATTGCTTATTTCCTGAGAAAAAAAATAAAAACTAAAAAACATAAGATGACGTCATCGGACGGCAGAATGTAAAATATTTCTTTGCTTAGCACATTATAGTTTTAAATTTACGTAATGCCAAACTCATGACGTGTAACTGTCAAAAAAAAAGACAACTTGTCAACGTTGAATGTATGAATGACGTTGACATGTTGACACTAGTATTATTTACCTTTGACAGTAGTACCTTTTTTTTATTAAAACAATGATAAGCAAAGGAATATCGTTGTATTCAGCCGTCCGATGACGTCATTTGGCGCTTACGTCTATTTAGAATAAAAAGAATTTCAATAATTATTTTATGCATGAAAATGGACAAATTTTGAAAAAAGAAAAAATATGGGTCTGTTCATTTTATGTCTACTTTCATATAAAAAAACAATATGGACATGTTAAAAATATGAAATGTTGTCCATTGGAAGCTCTCTGACAATTTTCTATATTTTGAAGCAAGTTTTGGTAAATAGTTTTGGTTTATTCATGGTTCATGATTAAATTATATAAACCGGCTGCTAATAAAGCAGAAACAATGTATGTACGCAGATTCGGAATAAGTTCCCAAAAGACAAAATTATGAAGTATGTAAAACATTTATATGGATGACTTTTTTTATGCTAGAGGCGACAAACGAGCAAGCGAGTCACCTGATGGAAAGCAATCTTTGCCGCCCATGAACATCCGCGTAATCAGAGTGATCGCTAATGTGCTGCCGGCCTTTTTAAAAAGGAGTACGCTCTTCTCTTGCAGGTCCCTAAGTCGTAGCCGTCGGGAAATACTCCCGCAGGCAAACCGTTTCACAGAACTGAGGTAGGCCTCCTGAGATGCCGTTTCACGCCGCGCCTAAAAGACCCCGTATTGTATGAAGGAAGAAACACATGAGCTGGGAGGGCATTCCATGTCTTGATGGCTCGGGGCATGAACGAGGAGCCAAACCTCTTGGTGCGCGCCACCATTGTCTGGATGGTATGCGGATGGCAACGCTGACCAGCACGTCTTGTTCGGAAGTGAAAAGGGGAGGATGGGATAAGTTGAAATAACTCATCAGAGCATTCCCCATATTAGAGGCAGTTGAGACACTTAGACTGGCAATGTCTCTACGTAGCTGAAGAGGTTCTAGGGACTTAATCACCTCATAATCTCCAAATACGGTTAGCACGTCGCTGCAACTTATCGAGAGCCTCCAGCAAGTACTTAGCAGAACCAACCCAGAGATGGGAGCAATATTCCACACACGGGCGAATCTTTGCCTTGTACAAGAGACAAAGCTGCGCCGGAGTAAAATACCGTTTCACTCTGTTCAGAATCCCGAGTTTACGGGAAGCAGTTCTTATTACGCTCTCGATATAGTCCCGTTGATTTAGGTTGCTACGAACATCGATGCCAAGGATGCTGGGGCTATCCTGTATTGGTAAGGGCGTGCTCTGAAGAGTGGGATAGGATAGGAAAGGTGACACCTTAGCAGAGAATACACACACCTGTGTTTTCTTAGCGTTAATGTGCGAAGATTCACAGTCCATCCCCAGCAGACGACGCCGTGCTCCGCCAGTCCGCTCGTGACCACGGCTGCTGTAACGTAGCCGAAACGTCGAGCCACATATACACAATGTTACAAAATGTACACAATGTTGCATCACATAATAAATATCGTGTTAATTCCCGTCTTGATAAATTATAGTTATAATGCAACGCGAAAATTTAAAAAACCAATTAACGGAAGTGATGTCAGGCATCACCTCCGCTGGGAGTGTCATAGTAGAAGCGTGAAGAAGCATCTCGCAGGCCAGTATTTCAGCCATACTGGCCCACGAGATGCTTCTTCACGCTTCTATTATATCTTATTATTGATAACATTATTATAACAGAACCACATAAATCAAATTTATCTCGTAAAGTTGTACGGAAAACAATCCATTTGTCGTTCTTAAACAGCTTCAGAAATTTGACACCAGATGTGCTAGTTAGAATTTTTGCTTCACCAATAGACATACCCTAACCAGAGTGAGCCTTTTCATAGAAAGCCATACTTGTAAAACCACGAGAAGCCGTTAATACTAGGGTGACGTTCTTTCTCTACCACACTTGTATAGAGTTGCATTAAAACTGCATGGGTTGGCTGGATCTCTTTCATACTCTGAGGCATTTTTTCCGAAAATGGCACATTCTATTTAAAGCTTGCCTTTTCTAGTTCCATCGTAATCACAAGCAAAATTGTTATCCGTTCATAAACCAACTAATATTGATAACATATGCTGAGATAGAGGCACCAGACGGCAAGCCAATGCTAGCGCTATTTAGAAGAAATCGACCAATACTCAACGGCTATGTAGAACGGCCTTTTCGAGAATAAGTCAGGCAGACGATTAAATAAAATATCAGAAATCATTTTATTTGCTATAAATTAAAATTCTCAATACTTCCTGGAGCCCAATTCTCGTGCTTGTGATATTTTAAAACATGGCGGTTATCACCAGAAAACCATGAGCCCAATTCTCGGGCTCGTGACATTTCTTTTCATACGATATATATCACTAAAACATAGTTTTTTTGTTTGATTTTCAAGTGATATCCGCCATGTTTTTGAAATTTGAAACCCGAGAATTGGGCTCCATACAAAAAAACTATGTTTTAGTGATATATGTCGTATGAAAAGAAATGTCACGAGCCCGAGAATTGGGCCCCTGGAGCCCAATTCTCGTGCTCGTGATATTTATTTTCGTACGACATATATCACTAAAACATAGATTTTTTTGTATGGTTTTTAAGTGATATCCGCCATGTTTTCAAAATATCACGAGCACGAGAATTGGGCTCCTGGACCTTTGGAACCCAATGGACAACATTTCATATTTTTAACATGTCCATATTGTTTTTTTATATGAAAGTAGACATAAAATGAACAGACCCATATTTTTTTCTTTTTTCAAAATTTGTCCATTTTCATGCATAAAATAATTATTGAAATTCTTTTTATTCTAAATAGACGTAAGCGCCAAATGACGTCATCGGACGGCTGAATACAGCGATATTCCTTTGCTTATCATTGTTTTAATAAAAAAAAGGTACTACTGTCAAAGGTAAATAATACTAGTGTCAACATTGTCAACGTCATTCATACATTCAACGTTGACAAGTTGTCTTTTTTTTTGACAGTTACATGTCATGGGTTTGGCATTACGTAAATTTAAAACTATAATGTGCTAAGCAAATAAATATTTTACATTCTGCCGTCCGATGACGTCATCTTACGTTTTTCAGTTTTTAATTTTTTTCTCAGTAAATAAGCTATATAAAAAATGAATAAATATATATTCGAGCAGCGGAAAAGTAAACAAAGAATTGGTATTTTTTGTTTCAGAGCTTAGCAATTTTGAAATGTTGTCCATTCTCGTGCTTGTGATAATTTGAGAACATGGCGGATATCACTCGAAAACCATACAAAAAAACTATGTTTTAGTGATATATGTCGTATGAAAATAAATGTCACGAGCCCGAGAATTGGGCTCCTGGTTTATTTCTCGTACTTTTTAAAATTGCTAATGTGGACCTGCCGGACAACTACTTTTTACAAGCCCCATCTAACGAAAACTGCTGACCTATTTTTACATACTAAGGGAAACAGCCCCGATTCCAATTGTTAAAAATGATAACTAAGTGATCATGTGCCATTCTAAAATTCGGAAAGTCTTGTAGCTGCAGTATTTATTTATAAAAAGGAATTTAAAAGTGCATCCTTTTTAGTGCATCGCATTCTTTATCTTATTGAAATAGTATACTCTGTGGTGACGACTAGTTGTCAAGCACTATTATCGATTTTGTTTTGACATTTTGTGTCTTATTTGTGTACCTATACTGTGTGTGTATCGATTATTTTTTGCAATTTGATTAGAATTAAGCGCAACACTTATTATTTTAGAAAAAAATGGCTTCTTCCCAAGTAATAAAAATTAAAATTGAAGATATATGCCGGACATGTCTCTCTAAGGAAAATGAATTGCATTCAGTTTTTGATATTTCCATTGGCACCGTGACTCTAGACAGTGTAATTGCTGAAATAACTGGAATAAAGGTAGGTTCCACTTCTAGTTCATATTAAATTATTTTATTAATTTAACTTAGAAAGTGTGCCTTTATATTTATCAATGCAATTAAGCGAGTCCTAAGGCTAAGCTTAGATTTTGCGTGGCGATTGTTTTGCGATGGTTTCATTGTACAAAATGGTGTAAAATAAAACCAAAACAAGTTGCGATTGTTATTTACTATGAATGTACAGACAGACACACCCACACTACAATCTGTCAAAGTTCCACGGTTGAACCAAATGTGTTTGACATAAAGGTGAAAGTTGATTGAAGAAAATAGACAGATTTGTATTCATTGACCTCTGGTGCTCAATACAATACGTATTTATTAGTAATTTCAGTAGAATATTTGCTAGCTGTCAAATTTCTTAGTAATTTGTATACTTTGATGTGGGGCTATCCTATGTAGAGCGGTGGTAGCTCTGTGGTTCTTAATGCACCTTCCATACGCGTGTGGGACTGGGTTTGAATATGAGCATGCACCTCTGGAGTTTTCAAATCTATGTGCGTATTTCAGCCATTAGCTCGGTGGCGAGGGTAATAATCGTGAAGAAAACTATTTCTGATAATTTCTGAAACATGTAACCATAATTTAGTTGGTGGCTCCCCTGTTAAAGGGTTGCGGAGGTCCGACATCTCTTTATTGCGATTACCAGACTCCGTGAGTCCTCGTAACCCAGGCTCCAGAGTGACAGCTTTGGATGCAATGGAATTGTATGCTTAGATGTTATGGAGGGAAGATGTGTGGTTATCCGTAAACCTATTTATATAATTATACCTATTCATGATGATACTTTGGGTGTCCATCTAATTTTGCTGGTATTACCTACCATTACTATTATAAATTATCTATTTTTTTTATTTACTGCTATTATTGACCTTATCTTATACTATGTTTTGATTGTCTCAATTGATTGACCTGATTGATTGATATATCGGAGGTGGGACTTGGTGACCTATAGTACAGGTATTCAGTTACCCATATCAGGCACCAGTCTCACACAAGATGGATAAAGTGAAATCTGTTGTTTGCTATTATATTTAAGTCCTAGATGTAATTAATGATCCATTACTAATTAAGCTAACTTTTTGTATTCTATTTTTACGTTCCTTACGATGAGAAAATAAATAATATTCTATTATATTCCATTGTTTAAAAAACGAGCGAGTGTGAGCGACAGAAATATAAGCGCTTAGCGAAAGGATCAGCGTGTGTCCACTCTACTAGCCATATTGATAAAGAAAAGTTTGTTATTTGACAGTTGCCTACCTCATTAAAGTAATGCGGAACCAGAACAAAAATGTATCTACAAACTGTTTTTGTTTTGAATTCTCAAATGCTTACACTTACAAATCGTCAACTTTAAAATATTTCAAAACTATTTATAAGAATAAACATAATATGAATGTAAAATATTAGTGCATCTTGTCAAGCTTAACTTTTGCCAAACTAATATTTTTTGTTATTTTTGAACTGAATTGAACTGTATTTGTTGTCACATATATTATGTATATATTTTATGTAGATAATGTTTACAAATTAGTAATTTATTACTATCCATAATTTTGTTTTGTTTTCCATAGATTGAAAATTGTGATGGATTACCATCTACAGTTTGCCTTCACTGTAAAGACAAGGCTAGCAAAGCTTACGAATTTCGAAAACAGTCTCAAGAAGCAAATGCTACTCTTCAAAGTGTTTTCAAAAAAGAAAAAACTGAACTCTTACAGGACAATGCTACTTCTCAGGTAATAATATTTTCGGTCATTTTTATTTTATTTTATTAGAGACAACAAACAGTTATACATTAAAAGCTTAGGACAAGATACATTACAATTACATGATAATTAAATGTATAACCAACAACGTTATCCACAAGTTAATTATAAACAACAAGTGTTAGGTTACCTTTTAAAAGTCGCTAAACAAGGTTTAAAAATATTATGTGAAAAAAAAAGATAGAATATTTATGTTTTAAGAGCATCTATGGCTAGTTTCCTGAAAACACCAGGGCTCATAGAAAAATCCAGTTCATTAAAATGAGTGTTAAATATACTTGACAAACGAATAAGAGGGGCCCGTTCGCCGGCGCACGTTCTGCACTTTTCGGTGAAGAACGTGCGGCAAACTCGTCTGTTAGAATAATTTCTAGGCACTGTGAATTGGATCTGATCAAAAATATCGATATAGTCAATCTTTCCTCTGAGTATATTATATAGAAACATAATCGAGAGAAGAAGACGCCGAGACTCAAGATTCAATAGGTTGTATTTTACCAGTAAATGATCGTAGGGCAGACGCGAGCGGCGGCAACAATAATTGATTTTTTTTAGAAATTTGCGCTGAACTCTTTCGATAATACCGTTGTATTTTTTGAAGTATGGATTCCAAACTGGGACCGCGTACTCTATCTCTACTATATCTCATGTGTATACATTACTTTGTAATTTGGTTTCCATAAAGATTTATAATTTAATGTACATAGAAAGAGCTATGAATCTGAGCCACTACATAAATCATTGTTCCAGTCGAGATTTTTGTTTAGTTAATTTTTTTGATGCTTTTTCATGAGCAAGAAATAACACAAAAAGTAAATAGAAAATAAATAATTACACAATTTTTTTGTCTGATCGTAAATATTCGTACTACATAAATTATCTTTTTCTCGTAAACTACAATATATCGCGGACGTATCTGAGGGTGGTTTAGATGAGCATTGTTGTGAGACATCTAAAAAAGTATTGTAACTCTGTAAATTGCCACCCTGTATGTCTACTTTATTTTTTATATTCCAGACAAAAACTAGGCTTACAATAATATTTTCTTCCACCTATGCTTTGATTTCATCATATTTACTCGAAAAGCTCAGTACAATGTGAGTCTTTATTGCTCCTAGAGCAATAAAAATGTATGGAAGGAGGTCCTCACACTTTTATATGTATATTTTTGGTCCAGACATGAAATAGCCAGCCGAAACAAAACATTTTGCTGTATTATGTTAAGACTTGTCCCCTGATGTTCAAATGTCAAGACTAGGCACAGCAAAAAAATGTATTTTTTTGTTAATTCACTGAAAATGTAAGGCGATGGTGAATTGAACACCATGGAGTGGTGTATGGTTCGTATAGCTTTAGTGTTATCCTGAGTATTTATAACTATGACACTAATAGACAAGTCTAGAAATGTTTCTGGCCAGACCAAAAAAGAGGATGTCCTTTCATTATTGCATTTTTTTTATCGTATCTAAAAGTTACCAATCTCTATGGAATAGCTCTGTACTCAGCCAGCCAATATTGATCTAAACTCCTTTTATTTTTTGTATGTATTATCCTCTTAGACAATTTAACACGGGACGTGGTAAAGCGCAGTTTTAGTTTTGAAAAATTCTGCCAAATCCGCGGGGGGAAGGGAAGTTTAGTGATGGTCTAGATATGAATAAGTAATGTATTGAAATGATGATGTTTGTTTACGAACATTGATGAATCACTTGCTCACAGCAGCGTAAATGCAGATAAGTACTAGAAAAATTATAATTTAATACCGCAGTAGCCTAGTGGTCTGGGCAGTCACCAAGATGGTGAAAGGGTTGGAATGTTGAAACAGTCATACAGCCATTTAAGTCCAATTAAGTTTCTGTAATGCCTATTTTTTAAGTTGTCTGTTTTGTGCAATAAAGCTGTTTTGTGTAAAAAAAGTATATCTATACAGTGTTAGCTGTTTATTGTATTAAAAATATAATATGCATCTAAAGCTGTGTGTAGTAAATTTGCTAAATATTTTTTGGTTTGAAAGAATGTACTCCAGCCTGTCACCATGTCAGGATCTGATGATGAAATCTTAGGGAAACCGAAGTGACTCTTTAATAACCAATAGCAAATGAGCCGGGATAACTTTTGTTGTTGTTTCTTGTATTTATTCTTCAATACTTCTCACAACGACCGGTATGTTTTCAATGCATTAGTCATTCTGTCTCTTTTCTTTCAATTTCTATTTTACCTCCTTCTAATACAGTTGAGTAAATAGAAAAGCCCATCTTCCCTGGTAGTAACATAAAAACAGACATATAAATAGTGAGACATTAATATTTATTCTTTCTATCATTGTCACAACACTAATCAAGATCGTGAAAGATGGTGTCAACGTACCACGATATCGCCTATTGTCTTTTGGGTTATTTCTGTCACAAAATATGTAGACGAAAAATATTATTATTCTGTGAAAAATCTTTTAATTTATTAATAAAATACTTATGCGTGATAAGAAAGATAAATTCGATTTTTCTGGTCGTCGTTCGCAAGTAAAAACTGCATAGCAACCATTTTGACGAGTTCCGCTCAGCGACAGATACGAATTCGAAATGGCGTACACGACCAACGTGGAATCACGTTGGTCGTGTACTTTGGCAGAGGGGAAATCGTCCACATGCCACGTCCCGTGTTAAATTGTCTAAGAATATTCCACTTCTTCCAAAAAAAAAAAATATTGCTGCCAACTCTAGTTAAAAATTGAGTACGAAAACATCTATTTTTATTGTTTTACACAAGTTTTATAATTATTACTATTCCTATAGGTATAGTAGATAGAAAAGCAGATTATGCACCTCACCTGAAGTATTTTATATTGACCTTATGCCTGTTAGTGTCCTATTCAGGCAATTAGTACGATAATAATTTACCTTGTGCTTGATGAAATTACATAGTTTATTTATTCCATTAAATTATACAACTCTTTTCATGATAGAACTGCTGATGTAGATTTATTATGTAGTATTTTTTTAGGCTACTGGAGCAAATATTAAGACGGAAGAGCCTGGTGCTGAAGATGGTGATTATGTTGATTGGATGGGGTTAGATGATTTCAATGACATAGGTATATAATTCATAACTATTTAAATTACATAGGAATTGTATTATAAAGCAATATATTTTATAATGAGTTTTACTTAAATACATTAATCAACTGTTATTTAGATGCTGTTAAGGACGAGAATGATGAAAAAGCAGTAATTTATCAATGTAAAAATTGTAGTGTGGTATTTCAAACCCATAGTAAGTTACAGGAGCATATGACAAAAAAATGTTTGAAAGGTAAATCCAGTTTATCCTGGAACTAAGAATACTTATTATTTATTTAGTTCTTTGGCAATATTTTGTATATATATTTTTCAGTGGAATTTGAGGATGCTGCGAGCAACCATTGCCCATTGTGTGGCACCAGTTATTATGATGCCGTAAATTTAACAACTCATATGTGGGAGAATCATGCTGATTTAATGGGTCCGAAGAAAAGAGGAAGGCCTAAAAAAATATTGACTACCGTAAGTGTGAAGTTTTTAGTTACAAAAAATATGTTTGATTTTAATGAATGGTATTAATATTTGTATTTATTTCCATTCAGCGAATATCGCTGAATGGAAATAAATACAAATATTAATATTATAACAAAAACAATGGTTGCTCATATAGTAACATCTATTTCAGACAATATTAACTAAGTTATCCGAAAATGGTTTCCGATTGAAAGCTATAACTGTTGAGAAGTATGACTGCATGTTGTGCAAAGAACAATTTAAAACTAAAGAAGAATTAGGCATCCATCTGCTTAAACATAAGGGTATGATGAATTACTAAACTATTACCTATGTTGTCAATAGGTTTACCATATTGTGATTTATTATATTATATCAAATTGTTTTTAAAGTTAATGAATATTGATTGCAGATACAAAAGTACTATGCTGTCTTTTATGTAAGAAAATGTTTTTAAAAAGTAAACACTTCAATCGCCATGTTTGTTCTGAAGATAAAGCAAATTTGAAAAAAGATGTATGTATTTATTATAATAACTCATGTTTTATTGGTTTATAGCAGATATATTATGTGGGATATTATTATTATTTATTTTGTAGACTGAGTCACTTGAATCCTCTGACAAATCATCGGAGAAAAATAAATCAAGTTTTGTTTCCGAATTGGTTCTGGAAGACCTACTGGAGGTAAATGGAATTACGGTATGTTACTGTTTTTGGGCTTTACTGTTATAAGTTAAAGAGTTGCAAATAAATAATATGAGATGAATTTTCAGGAGAATGTTACTCCTCTACAAGTATGTGAAATATGTACTGGGGTGTTTACTTCAGAAGGCGAGCTCATGAATCATAATGAT
Organism: Marasmia exigua; assembly: GCA_019059595.1. NCBI lineage: Eukaryota > Metazoa > Arthropoda > Insecta > Lepidoptera > Crambidae > Marasmia > Marasmia exigua. The sequence continues at coordinate 1,327,129 of CM032494.1, read as the reverse complement.
ACAGAGCATCCTGAACGATCTCTTCGGTGTAATTTGTGTCTAAAGGTACATTTTTCTCCTATACATGTGATGTGACATAAAGTTGGTTGGAAATCATCAACTATTGTGTTTGTGTTTTAAAGGTATTTGCTTCGGTGAAATCAGCAGCTCGTCATAGAAGTATTTGTAAGCAGATTGAAAGAAAACATAAATGCAGTACATGTGGACTAAAGTTTGCGTATGAAATATCATTAAACAAACATATTTTACGGTACCATGAGGGTCAAAGTGTTTCCGTTAAATTTATGGACACTAAATCTAAGGATGAGGAGAAGCAATACCAATGTGATACATGCAGTAAACAATTTTCTAGGTTAGTATTTACTTCCTTGACTTGAAATTCTGCTTGTTTCTCCGCTATAATGAAAAAAAAAATGTTTTTTTTATCATTTTTTATCATCATTTTTGAGTGCAACAGCAGCCCAAAAAGTTCAGTACGAGGGCGACACTGAAAGTTCTTAGAAAATCAAAAACTGAACCATTTAGCAAGTTGTTACTTTTATTATATCTTTTTAAAATAGTGTCCCTTCACATCAATACATCGCTGCATTCGATGAAACCACTGAGAAAAGCACTTGGCCCACTCTTCTTTAGGGGTCTCTTCGACGGCCTTTTGATACGCAGCCACTGCTTCTTCGGCGTCAGTGAAACGTTTTCCTTTTAGTTTTTCTTTTATTTTTAGAAATAAATCGCAGGGTGCGAGGTCTGGGCTGTATGGCGGGTGACCCATCATACGTCGCGCAACAGTTGTAAACAGTGGCACGAGATGGAGCTTCATCGTGAAAGGCCAATCGAAGTCTATCATAACTTTCTTGTTGACTTATTGGACATCGAAAGTCATAGAAAATCATTGCACGGAAATTTTCTCGCGTTAAATTCAGGCTCGTTAAAGAAGATTATTTTTAATTTGCCGCTTAATCGGAAAAAAAGAGAATCGAATTAAATGCATAGACAATAATATTGGCAAAGAGTTCCATTTTCAAAATTTAAACTTATTTTTTTAATCATCGTCTTATAAGTGGCCAGTTCTAAAAACTTTCAGTGTCGCCCTCGTATACGTATTTAATAAATAGTTATACTAAACTTTTTGGGTTTGCATAGGGAATGGAGCTGAGCGGAAATTGTTAAAATTAGATCCTGTTTAGTGTTCATTTACGTAGATGAGAGAGTTCTCAAAGATACAGTAGCATTACTGAGGGTTTTATTTTCTTCATACTTAATATTCCAAAAGATTCCTGATGTTTTTGACGCAACAAAGCCACGATAAATTTAAAACTCATTCTCCTATATAGTTTTTATTTAAGTTGTTGTTTATAATTTCCAGAAAAGAATTGCTTGCTAAACATACTAGGACACATTCTGATAAATTATATGAATGCGAAATATGTAAGAAGAAATTCAACAGGAGTGATAACTTAAGGTTAGTATGCATGCGATATTATGGAAAGTAGAGACTTTAGTAGAGTCAAAATATACTTTATCTACACCCATTTCATAATCTTCTAATTTAGAAATCAAAAGAAAACACATTTTGACAGGCTTTATAATATTAATATTTTTAAAGTAAGTAGTAAATTTTTAATATCAATCTTTAGCTTTAAAGTATTAAAAAGTTAGGGTGTTGGATAATGATCTTTTTTTGCACTTTATTTTTTTTGCGTGGCAGCTGTTGCACTGCCACGCAACAGGCGAATTGCTTAAATGACAATATTAAGACAAATATCATCATTTATACTGCCAATAAAGTTCCGGATTGACACATTAAAAATATCAGCTGTGGTAAAAAAACCGCCTTCAAAAACCACGAACTAAAAAGTGTAAAATAATATTTTTATCACTTTATACACTTCAAATAACATTTTATAACAGTACACTCGAGAAAAGGTGTTACCGAAGTCGGCGCCTAATACCTACCTATTATCTTGTACTTTAATACAACATTCAAATATTCAAAAGAGATTAGGTAGCCCCCTCCCCCCTCCCCCTTCCACCCCCGCCAAATAACTAAAAAACGAATTGTGAGTACAGTATTGAAATAGATATCCTTCAACTCCTTACCGTTGAGGAGTTGATCATCAGCAGAGCCACAAAATTAATACACTCAGTCGTAAATACTGGTGCAGTTTTGAAAAAACATACAAAAACATTACGTGTGCCTTTAAAATTTTAGATTCCCCCTTAGTTTTTCCAGGATCCCATCATGAGATCCTGATATCCTTATCATGGTACCTTAACATGGTATGGTATGTTAAAAAATAATTATCTAAATCGGTTCATAAATAGTGAAGCAATCGACGAACAAACATTAAAAAGAATTAAAGAGAACACATTAAAGAGAATATATACATAACGGAGACTGGTCGAGCTCTTTGTTATCAGATAGGTTGTGCAAGATGGCATTATTGGAATTAGAGTCCACAATTCATAAATCGAAGTCACTTCCGAAGTCTCAAGAGTTTATTGAACAAACTATCAATATTCAATGCGAAAGAACACAAAGATCAAGAATATTATTAATATGATATTTTCATCAGGATGTATACCTTATCAATGACGTAGTATTCGTATAGTTCCAATACCTAAAGGAAGCGCGAACCGTGAAACAAAGCTCAGAGCAATATCACTTATTACTTGTATTTGTAAACTGTTTCACTCAATGATCGATAGGCGCATTGAATGGTTCGTAAAATTCTGTCTATAATGTATCAATACGGGGATTAACACGATCTTTATTATGTGAAACAACATTGTGTACTCACATATTTGGCTCGATGTTTCGGCTACGTTACAGCAACCGTGGTCACGAGCGGACGGATACATTATAGTTATAATGCAACGCAAAAACGAAAAAAAATAATTCTGTCTTCCAAAACGACTGGGTTTAGACGGGGACAATCTACTCTAGATCAGATTCAGATAGGCTTTTCACAAGGAGCTTCAATAATGACGTGCTTTTTGGATATCCAAAAAGCATCAGCTAAGCATAAGGTATATCCATATGGATATCGCATACAATAATGTACTAATTAAAAGAGTTGTTACCGTATTGGATAATATTGGGATTAGATATCAAATCTGCAATTTTTTATGGAGCTTTCTTAGTGAAAGATATAAACATTTGTTTAGACTTAGAACAGAAAATAGGACCAACAAGAGCTTGGCCCAGGGAGACCCATTAGCCCCAGTCCTGTTCGATATAGTAACTTTAGATATTTGCCAACAAATGAAAACGGTATCTATTTCACAATATGCTGATGATTTTCTTTTCTATACTACGAGTGTCTACAAAAATATCCAAGAAAGCGTGCGAAAACTACAGCTCGCCTTGGACTCTCTAACAATCATTCTAGAAGAACTGGGACTACAACTTCAGCCCAAGAAGTCAAGCTTATGTATGTGGGATTGGTGATCGGTAGATGTATGCCAAGAAACGTGTATGAGTTCGATGTTTGAATATAGAATGACGTGCGAGAGTGAGAGAGACGACGTATGGCCAACGACTGGGAAAGGCGTAAAGACGTAGGGCGATTATAATTATAGAAGCCTTATCCCGAAACTTGGGTGTATTATTTATTCTGGCCCACATTTATTTTCAGTAGAGCATATAGGCGGCAATATGTAACGCTAATAGTTTACAATCCCCAGCTGGAAGTTGTAGAAAATGTAAAATATTTAGGCTTGTGGCTCGACAGATCCTTACGAATAGTCAAAGCATATAAATGTGACTTCTGGTAAAATATGGCGATACAAAGATATATTAAAAAGTTCTCTCAGGCCCTTCATGGGGAGTTTTCCCTAAACACTTGCGGCGTCTGTACATATCTTTAATAAGGAGTAGCATCGATTAAGGCTGTTTTTTGTATGACGTCAGTGCTAAACCACATCTAGCCAAATTGGATAAAATCCAGAACCAAGCCTTAAGGGCAATCGGTGGATTTATAAAGTCATCACCAATCCACGTCATGGAGAGCGAGATGTGCATTCCACCTCTAGCAGTTAGGCGGAAATATCTCGCATACAAGTATATGCTCAAAGCCAAATCTTAGAAAAATAATGCAGTAATTAACCTACTATCAGACTTCTCAAGTCTCCGCCATGTCATATAACAGTGTTCGAAGAAGTTAAGGAACAAAATGTACATGCACTGACGTCCTAGAATGTTCTCTTTAGATTTATGGTTGACGAAAATTGACATCATTGATATTTTAGAAAGCAGTCTTGAATGTGTTACCTCCTCAAAGAGAGTATTAAATCCCAATATTCTTATGCTAAATACTATTGAGGAAATCTATCCATGGCTGGTACAAAATGTTCACGGACGGGTCTAAAAGTAAGGTAACTAAGTGCTGCATTTTATGATCCAAACAGGAAATCTGGCAATGGTTATAGAGTCGACGGTTCTGTATGTATAATGTCCATTGAGCTGTTGGCTGTATTGGAAGCCCAAAAATATGTACGTTCTGCCTCGTTAAATAATTTATTTATTTATTTAATATTACCCCCCTTTCAACCCCTTACAACCCCCTTTTCGCAATAAAAAGTAGCCTATGTGCTTTCTCAGGGTCTAGATTATCTGTATACCAAATTTCATTTAAATCCGTTGAGTAGTTTTGGCGTGAAAGAGTAGCAGACAGACAGACAGACAGACAGACAGACAGAGTTACTTTCGCATTTATAATATTAGTATGGATAATTGTACGGGATAAACCCAATTCCATAATTATACATAATTAGCTCTTATTGTATTTATGAACACATATCAATTTTATTTACTAAGGACTTAACATTATCTGTACATAAATATGTCTAGTTCTGGATGCAATGTCAAGAGTGCGTTAAGCGTGGGATGCATGCGACAGAGCGGCGACTGCGCACGCGCCATAATGTAGTCATATTTACTGATAGTAAGAGCGCCATTCATCATAATGCTACATGTGTCTCTGGTCACAGAGGCATTTCTTTAGCATATTCTATTTTAAGGGAGATGCATGACTGCACGCTCAATAATATCAAAATAAAAATCCAGTGGATACCCTCACGTATTGCATTGTCTGATAGAGGCCAAACGCTTGGCAAGTTTAGCAGCCATCGAGGGTGGGAGGCAGGGAAAATGTCGCTGTAATCCCATATCATGCTGAAACATTACCAAAATATAAAGTCAAAGTCTATGGCATCTGGAAGGAGTACTTTGACGAACGTTTTCGAGAGATAGGTGTGTGGTATAAGACCATACAATGTCGACCTCCTCAGACACCATGGTTTATAGAAACCAGTATGACACGTAAATATATTGTGATTGCGCTGAAGCTAAGATCTGGACACATACCACTTAATAAATTTGGACATTTAATGCGAAAAGTTGATACGCCTAACTGCGAAACATGTGGACGTGTTGAAGATATCCTTCATTTATTGATAGAATGTTCTCGGTACCAGTAAATAGGATTGAACTTCTCTGATATTGGCATGTTCCACCAGATCTTGGCCGACCCAACGTCATAACGTGCAAGGTTTCTGCTGGATTTTGCAATAGACTGCATCAAAACAAGAGGCTGAGAAGCCACTTGTCTCATTTATATTAGTTAATTAATGTTATTTAATACTAAGTGTAAACTAATGTATTGTCCTATAGGACTGACATGTACTTTTGTATAAAAGTCCTTAAAATGAAAAAAATCAAGATCAAGCGGAAACGTGGCAGGTTCGACATATGGTACATATTCGATGATTATTATAGATTCGTCTGCATTTGTTCACTGCGCGATCCCACAGTCCATCGAATCCCATCACAAAAGCAAACACCAACATTCACTAAGAAAACACACCGAACCATCTGGCGATTCCCGCGTGTCTCTGTCTCTGTCAAAACGTCAAACTGACAGCTCGCTAAAATCAAAGTAAATGGCAATAGAATGACCAAAAAGTATCAAACCATTGCTAAATCGACTCCACGTGGCCAAAGAAAGTTCCGTGACGTTTCCAAACATAATAAAGGGCGCCACTGTGCTGATGTTCCGACATACATGTCGAATTGAGAACCTCCTTTTTTGAAGTCGGTTAAAATACCTGCGAAACCATAAAGCAAATTACAACACGCGCGCGCAATGTTCAATTAAAATTTGTTTACCTATCGTCGATTCAACGAGATTTATTTTAGTTAATTATTTTTTTCTGTTAAAAGTGTCTGAATGTGATAATGAATTTTAAGGATTTAGCTCTACCAAATAAGATATTCGCATCAGAAAGAGCATCGTTAGTTACAGTTCATTAAAGAGATTACGATAAATGATCCGCTACGCGAATTACGTTATTCAGGTATGCTTGTCGAAAGTGTTTCCATATGGTTTCTTACTTTTAAGGTGACGGGTAGGGCACTAGCGACGCCAATCGATTGTAATTTTTAACTACTAAACCGGATCTATTTTAAACAATTTCGGGGTTACAACCTCTCGGCAAACACTTATACTATTTATTAAATAACCATGCACAAATGTTGGGTCGAAATTCGAGTGCAAAAGCAGACCAAAAAGTTAACTATAAATATTAAATTAATAGTATAGGTGTTTGCAGAGAGATTGTAACCCCGAAGTTGTTTGAAATAGATCCGGTTTAGTAGCTAAAAATTAAAATCTATTGGCGTCGTTAGTTTGCCCTACCCGTCACCTTAAGATTCTTAACATGAGTGTAGATAAAGTAGTGTATGAGACTGCACATAACTTGGTATTATACACTCGCGAATTCTATTAAAAAACCCAAGCCTCGCCGAGGCTCGTTTTTAAAATCACGCTCGTGTTTTAATAACCTTTATTAATAATAATAATAATTCTCACAACATCTTATACATTGACCTGATTCCGTACTAAGTAGCGTAAGCACTTGTGTTACAGATATCAGACAACAGAGGAACACAAATATATACTTAAATACATATATTACACCCAGACACTGAACAAACACAAGTGTTCATCGCACGAATGTTTTTCCAGGGTGGGGATCGAACCCACGACCTTTGGCGTAAGAGGCAGGGTCACTACCAATTGCGCCATCCGGTCAGTCAGTCAGTTATTAAGTGATAGTCACATGATTTACTATTATGGAGTGCAGCGAAATTCCTTTGTGGTATTTTATTGGTTACTTAAAAGCTTTCATCAGCGATTCGTTTGTGTAGAAATGTAAAATGTTTCTCAGTGGATTTTTATTGGTTTTAACAAAACTATGGAATGAACTATCGCCTGCGGTGTTTCCGGATAGATACGACCTGCAAACCTTCAAGAAAAGAGCGTATTCCTTTTTAAAAGGTCGGCAGCGCACTTGTGACTCCTCTGGTGTTGCAGGTGTTCATGGGCGGCGGTAATCGCTAACCATCAGGCGATCCGTCTGCTCGTCTTCCCCCTATCCCAAAAAAAAAAAATATTTAAAAAAAGTGCTCAGATTTTCAGATAAATATGTCGTCTTTTATTTGTAACATTTTGATGACTAATTCATCCATTGATTCAGTTTTGAATGAGACGGTATTATCCACAGGTCGCATAAGCGGACCCATGACCCTCGCGAGAAGACCAAAGCCAACACATGTTTGTGTTTATATTGTGGCCGCAGCTTCAACAACTCCTCCAATCTGATTGTCCACATGCGCCGTCACACTGGCGAGAAACCGTACAAGTGTGATTTTTGTGGAAAAGGTTCGTAGTTGTACAGTCACGAGCATTAATTTGGGACCCATTTCAGTTAAAAGTCGTTAGAAAATTAATGTTGAATGTCAAGTTAAGACATAAAATGTCTTATCTAATCGACCCTTGAAACGAAAACCTTTTTGCAAAAAGCTTTCATTACGGTTTTCTAATTACGAACATATGTTGTGTCACTCGTGTCAGTGTCAGTCCAAAATAGTTTATTGTTTCATTTTCACAAGTACGTAACAATTACTCGGAAAACATCGGTAATGATCATATGCCCTCGCTTAAGTTGACGTTTTTCCACGGTTGCCCCTAGAAATGTAAAGTTTTCGAGGGTAAATATCATAACTTTGACACGTTAAAATATTATAGTACGAGAGCCCACGACCAAAATTTTTGTCTCATAGCAATACGGCCAAAACCGCATCAAATCGATAGATACGATTATCTTGAACTCGAAAATACCAATATCAGACATTTTCCGCGTAGCGTTTGATCTGACCGAATTTTCAAAATTGTCAAAGAATTTTGCCGAACTGCATCATAGCAATATGTCTGATTTGCAGACTGTAGTTGAATGGTAGTTTTGAGATACCGGAAACATATTTTTCAGACGTTAGTGGTGTAGCGCAAACCCGTAAAATCACTAACAAAAATAAAAAATGAGACAAAAAAAATGTCTCATAGCAATACGTCTGAAAATCTTTTTTATTAGTAAATTTTGGTTATTTGATGCGAACAAAACAATTTTCAGACGGAAATGTGAACGCATTAAATTTTGAGACCGTTTTGAAAATGTTAACAAATTTGACCGATCGGTATCATAGCAATATGTCTGAAAATTGTTGGACATGATAAAATAAGTTGTCCACATGTGCAAAAAATGTATATCAGACAAATTAAGTGTAGTACCTTCTCTATCAGACAACTTTTCGATACCCAGATATCATTTAAAAATCGTATTGAGGCATCTTGAATTTTCTGTTACAAATCAATGAATACGTCGCGACCCTGAATTTATCAGATGATAATTAACAAAGAATTTACCCGAAACCGTAACATTGAAGTTGAAGGACTGAAATAAATCGCACAAAAGGAAACTAGGATGAAGTTGAAAAAAAAAACGGTTTATTTAAAGTTACAAAATATTATCGTATTCAATCGCTGTCGGATTCGGAATCGTCGTCCAGAAAATTTGGCCGAGAATAATCAAATAGAGATTTTTTTCATTGAGATCAGATCCCGTGATTACCAGCAAGCAGAAATCTAAGAAAAGAAATCCTCAGACTCTTCCAAAAGAAATCTTAAATTTATTAAAAGATCCATCTTCAAACATAAATTCCGATAAAGTAACGCATATCGATGACGAAGATGATGATGATGAAGATAATGTTGATGAAGATGATGATGATGCGCTAGCATATCTTTAGAATAGTAGGTTCAGAATAATTTTAATAAAATATAAGCGATTGTTTACGTCTTTTTGTTTCATTATTTGTGTTAAATTACCTAAAAAACATACATTTATGTATTTAAAGTCATATAAATGATTCTAAATCATCGAAAACATTATTTTATTTCAATTTAGTGACTACAAAAGCCATTTAGCCAGTAAACCGATTTAATGCCAGAAATAAGGGTATCTTGCCCCAGTGTGCGTCGGTCAGGCGACTCCGAAACGTTATTTTCGTTTTTGGGAGTATATGCTACACTGAAAGTGTCTGAAAACAGGTTTTTGGTAATCCTGGCAGCAATACAAAAAGTTGAAAAAAAAAATTATCCGTATTGCTATGATACAGGTCGGCTAAATTTTTTGACATTTTCAAAAATGCGCTCAGGCTATATGCTACGCGCAAAATGTCTGAAAACAAACTTTTTCGTAATACAATTATAAAATCTATGTACATTTTCACTATCAGACGTATTGCTATAATACCGACTGTCTTTTTTTATTGACACAGCAGAAATGGCCTCCCACGCAGTTGCTACACTTTCGACCGTTACTACACGCCTAGTCGGGTTCAGAATCATACAATCTAACGATTTTATAGGGTTTTTGCCGTATTGCTATGAGACATGGTTTTGGTCGTGGGCTCTCGTACTATTAGCTCTTAATAGCGAAAGTTTGCTACACGACATTCCACCTTAGGTGGGCTCCAAATTAAAGCTCGTAACTGTACTGTATAAAATCTGTAGATTTCAATTTCGTTTGAACGTTATTCTTGCTCGTTTTTTGATGAGCCCCAATTCGTAATAAATTGGGGTTATATGTGACATTATAATACTTTTGTTTTCGTTCTCAGGCTTCCCTCGTTCTTCGGATCTTCAGTGCCACAGGAGGTCTCACACTGGTGAAAAACCATGTGTTTGTCGTATCTGTGGAAAAGGTAATTTTATTTAAGTTTCAACTCCCAGTCTCTCTTTATGATTAAACATATCAGTGAAACTAGAAAAAAAGATAACAGTTATTATAAGGCTCCTTGTGTCACTGATTTTTATTTATGCATTGAATTTATCTTATTACTTACTTTTTCAGGGTTTTCACGTAGCAACAAATTGTCTCGACATATGCGTGTGCACACTGGTTTAAAACCATATAAGTGCACATATTGTGAAAAGGCGTTTTCTCAAAGCAACGACCTAACACTGCATATACGTCGACACACTGGTGATAAACCGTACATTTGCGAGGTGTGTGGCGACAGGTTTATTCAGGTGAGCATATGAGTAACAACTGCAGAATAAGCAGCTAGGACATGAGAACGTTAGCCCAAAAGTTAGTTAAACTAATTAAGAGCTGTTCTGTGACTTCGGCGGTCACAGTCCGATACTTGCAACACATACCGGACTGTCCTATGTTCCAACTTTCGGTGCCTTGGGGCTCTTGTACTTAGTGACTGTGAAATTGACAACAACTTAGGGTCGATTTTTTGATCCGTAGTTACCTTTTGGTTAATATGACTATAGTTAACTGCCTAACCAATAGTCAAAGTGACATAATTCGTTGTAATATATGGCTACACTCTCATAGTGTATACAGGGATAGTCGCCGGATGGTGCCACATCACTTTTAGAGAAATTTGTCAATAGAAAGGGCCTCTACGTGTTGGCTTCGGCCCCATGCGCGCCTTCCAAAAATCCGGGACGTATATGCCCGAGGTTATGGTTCTTTTCAAAAAACACATTTTGGCGATATTTGACCATTGGTTACTTTTTTAAACCATTAGTTCAGTTTAACTACGGATCAAAAAATTGGCCCTAAGGGCCGATTTATTGTTAACATTTCTCATAAAACACATTTTAGCGATATTTTACCATTGGTCACTTTGTTAAACCATTAGTTTACTTTAACTACGGATCAAAAAATCGGCCCTATAATGTGAGCGATTGTTTCCAGGGTACAGCGTTGCATAACCACAGGCGTACCCACGGCCACTTCCCGCCCTCGGCGCCGGACGCTCAGGCCCAACCGCATTCCATCACATACACTGTTCAAAACATTACCCATCCTACACCCAACCAGTAATATACTGATTCTTTAATAGATTCTAGAATTAAAATTATATGTGTATTAAATAAATCAATATTAAACTCTTAGCTCTAGTTATAAAAAGCTAAAGAAAGATATGTTTTATTTTAAATAGTATTACTGCACTTAGTAGTTCTATAAAATAGGGTAATATATTTTTACAATTGTAGTGTTCTGTTTTTATTTTTCCAGTTCCTCTAGAGAACAAACTGTAGATGTTAGCTTTGTTCTTATATGAATCCATTTGATTTCGTTGATCAGTATTGAATGTATGTACTTTAATAAATTATCATACACACAAAACACAGTAACATGAGCATAACTTCTAAATTACATACCTAATATACTTAAATTATATTTTTTTATTGTATAGAATTTGTAGATGGTATCCTAACATGATGTGTACACAACATGTTTGGAAATGACAATCGGTGAGTTTTACAGGAAAATAAACAAGAATTTAATAATAAATACAATTTGATTAAAACAAATTTAGACAATTAATTTACAAATTAATTGTTTAAATTCTTAGAAAAAGTCCCTAGAGTTAAGCGTTTTTTTTAATCTATACATATATAGCTAGTTTGCTCGTACATAGCAACTTTTAGAATTGCGTAGGTGAACTTTCTGAGTTTCCTGGTTTTGTGCTGTGTTGGCTTCACTACCTATTGCCATATTGGTCCCATTGGTCGCCATATTATTGAATATTTACGGTCAATCTGAAACAAATTGTAGCGCATGTAGAATATATTTATTTTTCTTCTCTAAGATTATGAGTGCCGCTTTGCATTTGCTGCATTCTTTTTGCTGAAAGAGGTATGAACAAAAAATATTTTTCACACACATCAGATTTGGAAATCACTCCGTCTATAAAAAGAATAATGATCGTTTTACACAATTCCTTTGTTACCATGGTCGATAAGCTCCTAACCTACCAAAACAATTTTATTATACTTATTGTTATTCTGTGTTTGTTTAGACTCCAATTTGGTTGCGTTAGAATTGTTCGTCTTAGTTTAAACGATTTAAGTGAGAAGAATATTTTCAGCTTTGTTTTCTGAGTTGCAAATGTAGGTAATAAAATTCACAACGATTTTTGGGACCGAAAATGACACGGGACGTTAAATATCTGTCTAATCAAAAAAAAATATCAGCGAATGATTCCCGCCGAACTTGTGTCCACACCAAGTTTGTCACACTGGTGTCAGTAATTTCTGTTACTCGTCACATCGCTTCGCCCTTTGCCATTTTACACAAATTAAGGACATTTCGAAGTCTTTATCCGCTGATGGATCAGTTATTGAAGTCATGCTATTGGAAAAGTTTGAAAACCTTTAGAAGTATTAAATGTCTCTCACCTGAACAAAGTATCAGTGGAATCTTCCGCATGTTTGTTTTTAAAACTGTTTGCTTGGAAATCGATCAATTCCATCTGAATAGTAGCTTAGTGATTCTGGAAAACAATTGCGCCTTTCTTGTTCCATTCACCATCCGGATGTAGGTAGAGAGTAAATGCTACGGTGGATTTCTACAAAATGAATTTTTGTTTAAATCTACGTTTAGATTCGAAATTAACGTTTTGTATTTTTTGCCCGACGTCAATCTCCTTGTCACTTGTTTTATTTCAATTGGGGAAGTTTAATTATTCATTATGAAGATTATCAATAAAGAGTTCGAGTTTCCGCGAAATTATTTTCACTTCTGACTTGAACTCCCATACAGCGTTTCTCTTGCCAGGTCATTGATTAAATATCCGCCAGAAAGCTATGGCAGCTACTTATATTTTATAAAAAACTGTTTTTGGGTTAAACTGCATTTTTCTTCACCAAAAATCGAATAAATGGGATGACGACAAATGGCACTCGAAAAGGTGAATAATATTACTGTCGCGACTGTTTAAAGTGATGAGTGTATTTAAAAAAAAATGTAATTATTGGTATCTCGGGAATGTTTGTTATCGTTGAAGCTAGGGCAGTGGCTGAAATAGCTTGTCCATGGCTTGACTCTGTCCAGAAATCGGGCCTTTGACACATAGTATGTCGCATGATTTAAATTGTTGATGGCCACTTATTTCAAATCAAGCTAGAGATGATTGTTACATGAATGGCGTTTGTAAAATAACATTTGAAAATCACAAATCCTTTATTATTTTAAATGCCTTGATCATTTTTTCATTTATTGTCTTACTTTCATTACAATCAGGAAAAATCTGTTGCTGGTGCCACTGAACCGTAAAAGGGTTCTTAATAAACGATACCTTGAAACGTACACTTTCGCATGTTTAACCTTTACTACAATGTACCGAATTTTCATTGATACTTTGATTTGTCATATACACAGCTTTTATTTTACCTTGCCAATTGCCAATCATATTGCTACAAAAACATATAAGTTTATATTTCATATTTTTATTACTATGCCAATGTAAAAAAAAAAAACGTTTAAATAAAATTATTTATTTCATTATACAGATATATGTACCAGACGGCTATTCAAATATCTTTTAATTAAATCGTTTATTGTTACTTTTTATATGCAAAAAATGCATTTAAATGCACTTATTAGGAAATTTGTTCCGAACTTTCACAAAGACGACCGGTACACTGAAATAAGTAAACAAAAAATAATTACGTGTTAATCAATTATGCTCAATGCAGCTATCTAAGAAGGGCATTCTATGTATTCTCGGTAAAAACATGAAATCTTAAGCATCCATTTGTAAAATGAACATATTTTATCAAGTAGATCCCCATCACCTACATAACCTCCTTATCTTCCTTGCCTGTTAATAAAGGTGGACAACAGGTGAAGCATTCAGGGGCTCGTGCAACTGACAAATTCAATCCGCTGATAGTATTATAAATAAAGGGTGTAAATAATTATAATTTAAACTACACGAGGGTGGGTCAAAAAGTTCGCGGAATGGGGGGTAAAAAATAAGAAATGAATTGCAATATTATTTTTTCTATATATACTTTTTTTTTTGATATGGCTCGACCCGAAGATAATTTTCCAATGTCAAGTAACTTATTCAGAATAAGTAGATAGTCAACAGTCGAAGTCAGTCAAAGTAACAGTCACTCAATAAAACGCCGGTGCTTTTACGTTTTATCGACCTACGGATTCAGCAGATATCACTCTAATAGCAATCGCGGGTTTTAAGACTATTAGGTCCAAGCACAGGTCCAAGCAAGTTGTCACTAGACAACTCACTCGACACACAATAGCAGTGTTAAAAACTATACAATTCAGCGATTCTTATTATTAGGATCACTGTTTTAGCCCTATCCCGCCGAATCCCAATATAAACTTCATTAACTCTAATACATTTATTGGATCTGTCAATGTGTTTATACCATCGAAAATGTAAATGTAATGTAAAAATAATTTCTTTTACCTTTGTCGTCAAAATAAGCCGAAATTGCTCTGTTCACATCTTCATCGCTGGAAAATATATTTTTGTGGCGCATTGTCGTGCAAAGGATCACCCCTTTGGACAACTTTCCCCACCTTTTCTTCTTCACAGCATCTCGTAGACGTTCCAGTAAGGCAGCATAGTACTACTCTTCAGTTATGGTGATAACCTTTTCCTTGTGTCCACGAGAAGGATTACCTTTGTATCCCTGAAAACTGTGGCTATGAGTGTTCCAGCCGATAGTGACACTTTGAAATTCTTCGGTGGTGGTGTGCCTTTATGCCACTGAATCGAGTCCTCTATAGACTCTTGGTACGCATCTTGCGCACACCTTGGACATGCCAAGATGATCGCGTAGGATATTCGAAATATTTGTAGGAGATACTCCAATTATTTTTGCAAGCTGCTCAATGGGGCGCCTTCCAATTTATAATTTTTTCAAGTTTTTCGACGTTTTCATCCAAGGTCTCCTCGGTAGGCCGCCCTGGCCTGGGTTCAATCGAATTTCTTTGCTTGAAGAGGTTGTGCCACTTGTAAATCATGGTTTTATTAGGGCAAGAGTCCCCATAAACGGAAAAAAAGCCTTTCCCGAAATAGACTGAGGGGGTTTTCCTTGCTGTACCTATAAGGAACTTGATGACTGGGCGAAATTCAAATTTCTCCATGTTTCAATTTTTTCTCCGGATTGGCTTGTTTATTCATCTATATAGCAGTAAATAATGATTTGATTTTGATAAAATTTCATATTTATACCTTTAATGAGTGTCACAACTAGAGTAGGTAAAAAGATAGTAGGACATATGGTGCGGGAAAGAAGTAACTTTCCCGCACCATATGTCCCTTTTTTGACCCACCCTCGTAGACTTTCCCTAAAGATTTCCATCACAACGTCACCAATCACTATATTATTAGGAAAACTCCTATAATGAATATGGATGTTATAGGTACATCTAACGTTTACAAACATCGTATTTTTTTACTGAAAATAAAAAATAACTACTGTAGTAATTTTTATGGTTTTTAAGGCTTTTTGAAGTTAATGATAAATTTGTTAATGTCCAGTTATTGACTGCTTTTTAAGATATTAAACACATTTACTTTTATGTTTGTAAGTCCTCTACATCAGAAGATATTGCCAAATAAATGAACCAATTTGGACTCGGTAGCAACAACAATTTTAATGGGTGACATTATTTTTAACTAAAAAAAATGGTTTGAACATGGCTTTGTCGATAAAATTAATTATATTTACTCGCCCTCACGAGTCAGACACCCATCTCCGGACACACTGTACTTATACCTACTTTATTTATTCTACTATCAGCATTGAATTTGTCAGTGGCAGATCTCATATGATGCTTCACCCGTTGTTCACAAAAAAGGGTTTGTGTAAAAAAGTGTATCAATTTGAATTGATACCCTACAGTAGGTCAATGGGGTGTGCTTAGCACAAATCTGTTTCTTTCACTTGGTTTTTCCTTTTTTTCTTTTCTCTTAGTTTTTTAAGCACGTCAGGTTTGCAGGAAGTGTGTTTGAATATTTTATAGAAACTCATAAAATACTGAGAAAATATTGATTATAAATATTTATATATAAAAAATATTTATTTATTAATATACTAGAAAAATTCACTAGCCACTGCTAGATTTACTTGTTCATAATGCAGTAATTAATCTACGTTAGCCTATTATCGGTTTTATTGCCTTTTTTCCCGGAAAACTGCGTTATATAATTTTTTGTTAGAGAGTTCCTAATCAACTAATCAATTGTCGTAGTAATATCCCATCGTCCTTGTTAATGTTTCTCCATCTCATTTTGGAACCTCTCTCCATCCTGAGAAAATCCTGGAGCTGCCAGCGAGGAACATCTCGCTGCTCCGGAATTTTTGGGAAAAGAGTTAACACTGGAATCCAGATGATGAATCAAGAATAAGCAGGTACTGTCGAGTTTTCAAATATTTCGAAGAAATATTTTAATGAATATAGGTAATATCATTAAGATATTAGGTATAGTAGTTTAGTTCTATGCTATTTGTACAAAATATCTTACCTTACACAAGGTTTTTGAATTTTGTAAAACGTTTTGACGTGATGAGCTCAAATCAAATTCGCATTTAGAATCGTACTCGTCTTGTCAAATTTAAAACACCAAAAGCCATAAAGGTCTGTGTTTTGTACACAATACATCGGTATTTATCTAGGTAGATATACCTACGTTCGTTCTCAAGGAACTTTTACAATATTGTAATCTTCATCACTTTCGACGAATAGGTCAAATCTAATTGTCTGAATGCAAGAGCATTGCACTACTATTGGAATCCAAATCATAATCAAATTTCAAAACATCCTGATGTAAAATGGAGTAAGTCAGAAAAGTTTGGTTTTTGGGACGTGGTTCCTCTCGTATTTTACCCGACTACGGCAAAGCCAAAAAGGAAGGGTTATAAATTATTAGCAGTCTATGTATGTATGTCAGTCAAGAAACATCTCTTCCAAATTGACCGAGGGCTCCAAGTTAGCTAAAAGGAAATAAAGTATATTATGTAATAATGATCTCTTCCTCTGTTGCCACCTTTCTAGCTGGCAATGATATTTTTATCATCATTGTTGCATTAGTCATCGTATTGCCTTTGCTGAATGATATCTTGAAAGTTATGGAAATAATTACATAAGTATTATTTACTTATACCCTGAAAGAGTGTGTTTAAATAATAAGGTATTTTAATTACCCTTATCATTTACTAATGACAATCATAATTATAAATAAATTAAAAAGTGTTTTTTTCGGACCTTACAATCCATAGTGTTGTTAGTAACAATGATTGTATTAGAAATCTATGTTAGTACTTTAATCATTTTATTATATTTATCAAATTCAAATTTTATTATTTAATAATACTTTCTTATCTACCTGATACCGAGAATACATTAATGCCCCTCGTAATTGTAAATACGTACTATTGCTATGCAAGTAGGTCCCGTACACTGAAAATGTGTTACACTAGTTTAATACACACCATGTTTGACATTTTTTGGGGCATGGGGCCGGTAGACTATGAAGTGAAAAAAACGTCCCTTTGAAGTGCCAATCAGTTTTCAGTGCACTCCACTAGATATCAAGCCTTCTATCGGGATCCTTGGAGTCGACATTTCGTCCAGTTTCGCGGTCAAAAGACAAAGCTAAAATAGCTTCCAAGTAACTTGGTGAATCTAATAGAGCGGGGCGGTATTTCATGGTGTGGCTCATCGGTTACAACTCTATAAAGCACAAGTTCGGCCCCATATGCACCTCAGTACCAACCTTCCATTTGACCGCGTACAACGTAGGGCTGCTCGAATTGTCGGTGACTTGACTCTCTCTAATCGACTTGATCCTCTAGCACTGCTACGGGATATAGCTTCCCTCAGCATTCTATACCGCATCTATCATGGGGAGTGCTCTGAGGAACTGTTTGATCTATTCCCTGCAGCTGAATTCTTACCTCTAACCACACGCAAGCGATTGATATTCCATGCCCATCATTTCGATGGATGGCGTTCTAATACTGTGCGTTTCTCGCGGAATTTTGTACCACGTACCTTAGTTTTTTATTCTTGAACTATCATGTCTATTTAATGTATTCTTTTATTAAATTGTTTTTTGCTAGAGCAGAAATTCGAAAGGATGATATTTTGAAGTATTCATTCTAACTTACATGTGCTTTGCATTGTCTGGAGTGACACTGCAAATAGGAAAAAATTGTTTTAGTAACAGGTACCTACTTGATATATTTTAAAAAGATTGCACAATATAGTAAAATACAAACCACTATTTGACTGGTTATATGAGATGATCAAAGCAATAATTTAAACCTGACGTGCAATTAGGTATATATATTTACTACCTAACAGAAATACTTGCACGTCAGGTTAAAATATCGACAGATTTTTTTAAGTACTATTTAGTGGCGCCACTAACAGATTTTTACATATTGTAATGAAATTTAGAGAGTATATGACAAATTGAACAAGACAACAATTTAAAATTTATTCTAAATGTCCTGATGATTTTTCATTTACTGCCTTATTTTCATCACAATTAGTAAAAATGTGTTGGTGGCGCCACTTAACCTTAAACGGGCTCTTAATAATTTTACTTTTTAAACAACTTTAAAAAAAGAGAAGGTTCTAGGTTCGGCTGTTGTTTAATGTGTGTTCACCGATTTCTGCGTTAATTATTAACCGATTTGCAGAATTCTTTTTTATTTGACAGAACTCCCTCCCTATTGGGCCCATTATCACCATGTCAGGATCTGATGATGGGAACCCAGAGAAATCGAGGGCAACCCTCAAATTTTGTAGGCTGTAATGTTTTTGTATCTTTTTCACAGCTGCACCAGTTTTTACGCCTAATTGTATTAATTTTGAAGTTCAGCTCAGCATGGAAGGTCAACTCCTTAACGCTTAGGAGTTTCAATACTGTACTCAAAATTAGTCTTTTCGTTATTTGGTGAGATATCAAAAAATGAGACAAAAAAATTTAAGAAAAAAAAACCGACTTCAAAAACCACTAACTAATAAGTGTAAAATAATATTTTTAACACTTCATAGTTCAAACACTTCAGTAAACATTTTATAACAGTACACTCGAGAAAAGATGTTACCGAAGTCGGCACCCAATACTATATTGATACTAATCTTGTAATATTAGGTTGGGGAAAAAGTTTTTTCGCATTTTTTAAGAAAATTCAAAACATATTTAATATAGTTTATTTACATTTAAATGTAAATAAACTAAATGTATTTTAAAGTATGTATGTCCATTTTGTTCGATAACCTTTCGTTTTTTCGTTTAGGGACATGATCTAATTGCTATAAAAATTCTGGGACCTTCCATCAAAATACCGCGACAAGTGTATTTGGCAGTCCTCTCGTGATGTAAACCTAACACTGCCTAAAGAATTCTGAAGAGACCGAAACAGGTGGAAATCCGAAGGTGCAAGGTCAGGACTATACGGCGGATACATTAACACCTGCCAGCCAAACTCTCTTAATTTTTGCTGGGTGGCTATAGATGTGTAAGGTCTAGCGTTATCATGATGAAACACCACACCCCTTCTGTTGATCAATTCCGGCCGTTTTCTCTCAATTTCTTTTTTTAATCTCATAAGTTGTTCGCAGTAGAGATCAGAATCGGTAGTCCTGCCTGGTTGTAACAGCTCATAATGAATAAAGCCCTTCCAATCCCACCACACACACAACATCACCTTATTGCGAGTTAACCCGGGTTTCGCCACAGTCTGTGAAGCCTGACCGGCCTTTGACCACGACCTTTTTCGCACGTTCTTATCGTACGTGATCCACTTTTCATCAACAGTTATCAGCTTCTTCAAAAATGATTCGGTTTCGTTACTTCGTAATAAAGAAGCGCAAATTAGTACACGGTTCATTAGGGTTTTTTTGTGAGCTCGTGAGGTACCCAAATATCGAGCTTTTTTGTGTACCTAGTTTTTTTTTAAATGCGCCAAAACTGTTTTGTGGTCAATTCCTAGTTCTTTAGCTACGTCGTAACTACCGATATGTCGATCTTGCTCCACTTTTACAAAAATGGCATCCATTTTATCCGTAATAGGGCGACCAGAGCGAGGTGCATCTTACGTCCAAATTTCCGGATTGAAAACGCTTAAACCAAATTTGTGCTACTCTCACAGACACTGCACTAGGTCCATAAACATCGCAAATTTTTTTCGCGGCTTGCGTTGCATTTTTACCTTTTTTGTAGTAAAATTTTAAAATGTATCGAATTTCTTCATTAGATTCGCTTGATTCATCTTGACAGTACGAAAAACAAATGAAAATCACACATTTTCCTAATTTGAATTTGGAATTATGTTCTTTAAAATTTTAACTTTCAATGATACCAAAACCAACTAGATACAAATACTATAGCCAAAGAGATTTTATTACAAGTTCATACATACTATAATGCGAAAACACTTTTTCCCCAACCTATTAGATTCAATTGTTCAACGGGATTAGGCGCCGACTTCAGTAACACATTTTTATTGTTTCTTTTTCCCGTAAATAACTATTCTAACACATTTTTAGTTCGTGGTTGTTTAATGCGGTTTGTTTCGTACATTTTTTTACAGTTATCGTTTTGTTTTTTGTTATGTCTTCTAGTTTATGGTTATTTTCGAGTACTAATTACTGAACTGCTAATAAAATATACCTGAATATTATAAACCATACTATTACACGTATGAATTGGTATCCATCGGTCGAATCGACAGATTTTTGATTTTGGGCAACGGTATTATCGATTCACTTCACTATGGAGACCAACTATACTACTGCTGAAAAGTACTGCTAAATCTAAGCTAACCTTTGAATAACCTGCCTGATAGGTTAGAGTATTTTGAACGGGATTGTATACTGTCAAGTAAACAGGGTTTTCCCCTGTCCTCCGATCGGAAGTCCGATTGGTGGGAGGAGCGGGATTTTTTTTTCCCATTCCTACGATTGAATGGGTTTTCGGGTTCTTTCATGTCCTGCGATCGGAAGTCCGATTGGTGAAAATGACCACTAAGGTAGTATCGTCCGTCACAAAAACATACCTCCGCCACGCAATTGGTTCCAAAGCACTGAAATAAATCGTATTTTTATTTTTTATAGCGGCCAGCAATCGCTTCGCTTTGGTAACTTTAATTAAAAAAAAAAACTTAAAATTGTACTTAAATTGTATTTTTCTATACGAACTTGATTTAGAGTTAACCAATTCTGAGATTATATATAGGTACTAAACTGGGGCAGTACTGGAGGCCTTATCCGGCGGGAAAGGGGAGTTGTTGTGTTGTGGGTGTCAATGGGCGGCGGCAATCGCTTACCATCGGGTGATCCGTCTGCTCGTCTGCCACCTATGACATAAAAAAATACTTGAGTTTTACACACACTACAGTTTTTTGAAAAACAAATCAAGATGATTAAATAAAAATAAAATAAAAATAAATAAAATATATTTCGAACAACTAAGGCTCATACAAATTTTGTTAGTATTATCATTATTTTGATATTTTATAACAAGAGTTAGTTCATACAAAGACATTATTCAATACAGTATTCAAATTTATTACAATTTATAAATTATTCGCTTTTCAAAATTATTATTATTATTGGAAATTAATAATTATAATTTTTTCACTATTCAAATTATTAGAATTATTGGAAATTATCAATTATTCGAATTTTTAGGAAATGAAAGTATGGGCTCTTGGATCAGTCAAGATCTAAATTACCCTAGATTAGTTTAGTTCAAAACATCTAGATTAGTTTAAAGCAATTATTTTTATCGCAATGACCCATGTTGATAAAGTAATATGCTCCGAAAATATACCATTTTTACGCCGAACAAATATAATAAATATAAATGGAAATAATAAAAGCGGAGCGATGTTAGCACAGTGGTTCAGAACGCGCCTTCCATACGGCAGTCATGTGGTTTGAATCCGAGCATCGGGACCTACTGTAGCAAAACAGATTCATTATAATAATAAAATAAAATCAATGTGGCATACGACCACGGCGATACGGCATAATCATTTCAGCAGAGACAATTTTCTTGTTTTGTACTTTTTAGATCGTGATGTTTTGGTAGTCGGGTTTTAGTTTTTTTGGTCATGAATTCCATTTTCGGGTATAGTGGTTGCTATATGATGTTGCACTATATGACAAGTCTTAGTTATCGGAGAAACACTGGTTTTCAATTTCAGCTGTTGTATGTTATTGGCAATTTCAGCACGCATTCGAATACCTTCGTGATTATGTTCGCCACTGCACAATAGAATTGACAACATTTCAATATCCGAAATACATTAGAAATAATGTTTGCAGGGCATTTGGTCATTTCAGATTTCCAATAGATTTTATCAATCAATTGTCTATTTTTAACATACGTGAATCCATTTCGGTATACTTTCACTCCCCCTTCTTTCAACAATTTCACAATATTTTCGGCCATAATAGGGTATTTGACTAAGCTCGAGATTTTACAAATATTTTATCATAATGTTGGTAAATATGTGCCAATAGCAAAATTTCAATTAAAATTATAACGTCTAGCCGGTTTTATGGTCATTAAAAGATTCATGGGCAAGTCCATTTTAAAAGTATGAAATTATTAAAAAATAATTATACCATTGAATAACCCATACAATGCACCAACTATAATAATAGACCATTGACATAAACGAAACATTTGATATAGCTACCATTCATACAACATTCAAATGAAATGCATACATAATACGTCGTGTAACGTACACATATTTTGCTAAAATAATGTATTTTTAAAGTTGTGATATCTCAGGTAGTTTAAATGAGAATCAAGTAATTCTTTCAACGGTGTTTCTATCATTAAGACGTTTTTTGATTACAAAAATAAAAAAAAATAGTCAAATGCCATATTACAATATTAATAACAATTTTCCCTCCGCTCAAAATAAAATGTGCATAGTATGCATATTACGCCAATTGTACACAAATGTTGTAACTCCCATCACTATACAAATTAATCTTATGCGCAGTAACATTCATTATGTTAAAAAAACAATAGATTAAAAAACCATTAGATTAACTGATCTATAGTGCAATCAATTTTAGTTTAAACAAAATTATATGTGTTAAGCATTAGGCGAGTCGAGCATTAGGCGTAAATGAATTTAGGTGAGTCGAGCGTAGTTGAATCGGCAGTAGTTGAAACAACTTTAGTTATTTTGATACCTTAGTGTTGGGACTTGAGTATTTTTTTTTGCACTTAAATGATGTATCGAGTTATTAAAAAAAACATTCTTATAAAACATTGTGTAGAATTTGACATCACTAAACTGACTTCTCTTGACTGAGCCGTTGACCGTAGCTATGGCAACTGTCTCGCTGATGTTCTCTAATTGGAATTTGTTGTTGAAGGGGCGCTTTCCTGGGTATGCACATATGCGCAGAAACGCCTTCAGGGCTTTACAGTATATTCGCGCTTCCGGCTGCTGAATAGGCGCCTAATAACTACCTATTTCATTTAATTTTTGGTATTGGAGCGTGACAGTTCATGTCATACATATTTATCTGTGCAGATTTTTGACCATGTGTTCCTTTCCATCATACGTGCCCAGTATGCGGCTATGAATGCGTGCTACGGATGCGTGCTCCAGATTGCATGGATACATCGCATATTCGCATAGCTCTATTGCTACATTGCTTACTATTGGTGAAAACTGTCTCATAGTTTCGCAGCATAGCTTTCACATCTTCGCAGCATCAGCTGTATAGCACATCTTTTTCGGAAAGGCATACCCTAACAGTCCTGTATTTGCCGAACTGGAACGAAATATATTCGATCAAATGATTACTGCTCAATAGTATTCAGAACATTTTTCTTAATATTTCGACACAGCATTCGTATGAAAATGTGGATAACTTTCCTGAAATTTAGATACCGCAGCGCGATGAATTTGGGAATGCCTTTGGGTATAGTTTTTGTCATCTTTGATCTGCTTCTTCTAGTGACGCTGGAAAACCTGGCGCGGCGTTTCCTTGACTGTTGAGTGCTAGATTCATATTTCTCAAATTCTGCAGTAGTTTCCAAAGAACTATTTGATTTCGTAAAAGTGGGGGAACACAAAACATGTTTTGTAGCATCATTTGAGAGCATCGTTATATACATCAGTATAATTGGGAGTGAATGTTGGTGAAGTAAGAAGTAATGGAGGGGTCCGAGTTAGTGAAAGTTGGGGAACTAACTAAATTAGACGAAATGTAAAGTCGAACAGTTCGCTTGAAAGATCATTTGTAAAACGCAGCCTATGGATTATATACCCACTTCCATGTTTGCCGAAAGTAGCGTTAATGACAACATTACGAAATACCTCGAATACATGACTAAATACTTGGGCAGCTGCAAAAAGCTCACAAAAACCGACGTATGTACGAGGCAGAGACATTTTAATGATATAGGCATTGCTATTTACGTAATTGTCTCCGTTTGCATTGCAGGCCATTATTCCAATTTCTCACAACGCGATCTACTATTTGTTCCAGGAAACCGCCCTTGTTTTGATTGTGTCATATAATAGGTAAGAGATACCTCGAAATAGGCAAGCTCCATCTCCTACAATGTGAACAACCGTATGTGGTATCATATTACCACACACGTGTTGTACTTCTCGTGCCATCTTAAACGGAACGAAACAAACAAAAACCTTTTCCAAAAGCATTACAACACAATTTGAAACTCGTTAATAGACTTAAAGCAAAATATCTTCTCTAAATAGTGCAGTTATGTTGCTCTAAATCTGAAACCTGAAAGAAAATAAGAATTTAAGGTGATATTACAACACAAAAATGTGCAGTAAAACAACTTGAAACTCGTTTATAGACTGCAAGCAAAATATATCAACACTAAAAAGTGCAGATATGTTGCTAGAAACTTATGGGATACCTAGAAAAACGAGATGTTAAGCTTTGTTACGGTACTAATAAGTACAGCAACAAAACGCTTACCCCCTTATTATAAAACGCGATCTAACAATAATTCTTGAACTAAACTCGTGCCAGCTCTTTTTAATATTACGTGATAGAATGAGATGGCATAAGCTTAGTATGGTAATAACTTTAGATCGCATTTTGTAATAAGGTGGATTAAATCCAAGATCAACTCTTTAGTTACAGTCAGTCAGTCACCCGCCGAGGCGTTACCTCTTGATTGGTAGTATAGCTGTAAATGCCTAATTATTTAGGTGGACGAAGCCAATATAAATAATATTTAAGACGAGGTGCAAAATCGGCTTTTCTTTCAACTATTACCTATAGGAATAGTAGACACAAAAACTAACAATTAAAATATACAATTTCTTACATACATTTTTGCAAAAAGATTTGGCAGCCATTGGCAGCAATCATTTTTAAAGGAACAAGTAGGATAGAAACGAATAATACACACATAAAATAAAAAGTATCGATATCGGCTGATTGAAAAGACAGCTATTCCATCGGTCCTTGGTAGTTTTCAGGTGCGATTTAAAAAATACTTGCTTTGTACCTACTGAGTTTTTAGAGTGATCATGATATTAAAGCATGTTTGGAATAAAAAATATTTTAATTATTACCGATGATGAGCACCGGTCACCTGTGCACTGTAAATAAGAACAAATTAGTACTACATTATGTTGGAAAGTTTGGGCTGATGTTACCTAACCAAGTTAATGGATAATATCATTTAATACGTAAAGTAGACCTAAAATAAGTTTGGAAAAAATAAGTCTGCCAAGCTTTGGATGATTGGTCAATCGGAAACTTTGACTAGTTCTTGAACTACTCCTGTTCAACATGAATTTACCGTGTTTAAATATATCATCATCATCATCAGCCTATCGCAGTCCACTGCTGGACGTAGGCTCTCCAATTGTTCGCCACCGTGATCTATCCATGACTTCTCGCATCTAGCTCTTGCCAGCTATCCTGCGCAGATCGTCCCTCCACTTAGCCAGAGGGCGCCCTACACAACGTTTGCCTAGACGCGGTCTCCACTCTAAAACTCGTTTACCCCATCGGTTTTCGGTTTAAATATATACAAAGACAAAACTTTAGTATTTCGTGCATACGTATTAAATTATTAACTTTTAACTTAGGTAGCTACATTTTAGAAGCACAGGTTCAAGCAAAACGCCTTCCTTCCGATTAGACTTTTGTGGTCCTGATAATTTAATGTTCATAACAATACAAAAATGTGTCCATGGCATTATTTACGAGCACATCGGACTCGGCAATATTACGCCATCACATATTTATAGGAAGGAATAAGATTGTCTGATATATTGTTTTAAACGTCCATGGTCACTAACATTAGAATAGTTATTTACGGGATTTCTACTAATATTTTTTCTTCGTCTTCTTTCTTCATGTACCTTATTTTTGCGTTTCCGATATTTCGGCACTGTTGCAAGCGCCATGGTCACGGAGTAACTGAAGTTTTTGCGGGTAAGTATTTTACTACGTGCACCTGCGGTACTACTGTTCACTAACTCACTATTTTCTCGCACCTGTTCTCGACACACAACTGTGCCGAAATATCGGAAACTTAAAAATAAGGTATGTACCTTATATACCATGTGGTAGAAATCCCGTACATAACTATTCTAAGATTGTCTGATGTCTCTTTACCATTGTTTGTTGTTTACTTACGTTGGCGTTGCATTTATGACCCGAACACTGAAATGACAATATAGTAGTACCTATGTGTTCAACACTAAAATCGTCTTAAAGTCAGTCTCGCAAGTTGAGCTACTCGTGGTGGCCATTGTTGTGTTAATATTTTGTATAGTCGCATCGGGCCACGACTATCGTCTTTGGTTGTGAATCTTAGTTGCCAATGTGGCCGGAGGGGATCGAGCCACTTGTGGGAGTCTTTTTATCATATTCGTGAAATTTTGCCAGTTCAGTAGGCGAAATTATTGTTGTTACATAAATTAGAATTTTCTACAGATAAAACAATTTCCATTCCCACTTTGTCCAAAGAACAAATTCTACGGTGAGATTCCCAGTGGCTATTTTTAGAACTGCCAGACCGCTTAACTAGCCGCTATGGTATGATCTATTCTGATCCAATACAGCAAAGATGGTATTGGGTTTTTTATTGTGATGAATGATCTTTCCTAACGATTCCCAAAATGTATTTTTGGCACGAGAATCCCAACTGTTAACTTAAGAGTCTTAACTATTATCATGGACTAATTATACTCATATAAAGGACTGACCTTTGTGCTCGTAACATATTCTTTTGATTGCTTCTTCTTATATATTTACGATATCAACCTTACATATGTAAGGTTATGCATTTCCAAGTTTTTTTTGAAACCTTCTACTAATATCTCTGACTCCATCCCAGTCCCTCAAATAAAAAAAAAATATGATGGAGAACATTTGCTCACAAAACAGACATGAACCCGCGCTCAAAATAATTTAGTTCTCAGGTTGTCATTCATGTAGAAGCGCGAGGCGTTGAGGTATTGGAAATAAAAACCTTAACATTCAACTCCATTTAATTTTAAGACAGAGTTTTTGCGTTATATTCGTTTAAAAAACGATGGATATAATTAGTCCATGGTATTACAGATGTGTAAGAAAATATACCTTTAATATAAAAATGTTTCTATTTTGACTTAAGTAGTGTAATTATTTAATTTTTGGTAACAATCATATTTTTAAATTTTTTCATGCCGTTTTCCAATAAAGGTCGTGACTTTCTTTTGATTTAAAAAGCAACCTATATGTGTAACTATATGTGAGTCTGCGTCTTCTTTCTGCGCTATCAAAAACTGATATAAATTAGATTTTTTGGGCACGGTTTGGTTGGAATGCTAAAATTCTCACTCACTGCTCTTGTTAAGGACTCGCATTGGTAATGATGATGACGAAAAAGACGTGTATCCGATTAAATTTAAAGTTATATTTGTAGTTTCCGAATTCGTACTAATTTTTTCCGCTCTGACAGTTGTGACATATTTAGATCGTTCTTATTTTTAAAACGCAAAAAATATCGAGTTTGTTTGAACAAATCCTCCACAGCTCTTAAGTAAAAATCCGGATTGAAGTACATAGACATATTATGATTTAGGAATGCGTTACGATCATATTAAATTATTAAAAGTAAAAAAAATGTTTTTTCGTCTGTACCGAATGTTGTTTTGATATTCGTCGGCACATGTCTACTTCGTTTGAATATTTCAATTCATAATAGAATTCCATTAAGATAATAAAATAATACCACTGGTATTAAACGTTTTTTGGCATTAGAAAGCAATTGATCGATAGTATGAGTAAGTGATGATGCGTGGTGTGTTTGTTATAAAAATCTATTATTTCGTTTAAAGGGCGTTCCACGTTATTTCATGACACTAAATTCTATCCATCTCTTTGTACTTGCACAATTCGCACATTCTAAGACCATCCAAGATTTGTAAAGGTGGAAGGAAAGTTTTAATTTATTAATTTTAATAAGATTATTGTCTTCATAACTTACCAACGACGTCGAGGATATTCCTTCGGTCTAAAAGTAAAAAAAAGCAAACATACATTCATATTGAAGTAGCGTAGATTTATTTTTAAATTATGTATGTAATTAAATATATTTGTCAACATCAACGCATTGCTTTAGCATATCCCATCCAAACGCGTAAAATATTTCAAACGTTCGTCTAGGGGGAAAATTTCTAGAAAAAAAAACGGTTCAGGACTTTTTTTCGTAAATAATTGTTTGATTTTATTGATAACATGTGAAACTTTATTTTTATATTTTCTGCTAAAATGTCCTGATAGAATATGGATGTTTGTCTTCATGATTCGATTCACACTTTAACTTGTATTACTTTATTTCGTTACCACCACCAGCACACCAATTTATTATCCATTATTACTCACATAAACGACTTAATAATGTCAACATTAAAAATAAAATAAGAAAATTTGACTTAACACAATAACACTTAAGAATAAAATACTTTACTTACGTATGTTAAACAACCACCAGATTCGCACTGTAAATTCGTTTATATTATTATTTGAAATAACAATTAAGCACTCACTATATAGGCTATTTCATTTTAAAAAGGACAGGTATTCCCAGAAGCCTTTGCAAGTGTCGTTAATTGCTTAGTAGTTAAATGCTTTTCAAAACAATGCTTTTCTATTTTTTGAAAATAAAATCTAATACTTAAGTATAAATCTGTATACTATATTTTTATTCATCGTCAATGTTTGTCTGTATTCTGTAGTAGTCCAAGTGGCTAGACTGTCGGTTCAGTAATTCCATATTATTGTGGGATGGGGTTTCAAATAAATCCAAGGTTTTGGGAATAATTAATACTGTATTTATACGCGCCGTCTTCACACCGTCTTTACTCGTCGTCGGCCATTAGTCGTCTCTCTCTCTCTCTCGCACGTCATTCTAATTCAAACATCGAACTCTTACACGTTCCTTTCCATGCATCTACCGACCACCAATCCTACATTATCTACTGCTATCAAATGTATCTAAATATGGTAATGAATGAGTTCCTCTTGTGGTAATTTGAATATTTTCTAAGAGAAAGGAGCAGTTATTAAAATATAAAAATCGGGTAAAAAGGTAAAAGAATAAGCATATTAAATGTATTTTCTTTCTTTCATATTGTGTCAAGAAAAAAATTAAGGTCCATACAGAACACAGAATGTCAAAATAGGTACCTACACATATTATCATCTAGCGCTGGTTCGGAATGTCGGTTTCGAATGTTTCTGACATAAACTCAGGATGCCACTCGTTCATTCAAATTTTATGGTTTCTACGGAGTATCTTAAAATAAAGTTGTCGTTGTGAACGCAGCGTGTTTGATGGGCGAGTGGGGGTTATGCCAGTAAGTAACCTGGCTCGGGAGTTTAGTTGATAAGCAGGACTTGGGAACAATTCACGCACTGTCTATACAAGGGTTTTACAAAAACAGTAAAACGACTAGATTTGCAGTATTTGAGGTTTTAAACACTTAAATGACACGCTGTGCAGTGTGCATCCCTTATCATTCAAAAATGTTTGATTATACTTATGTCTTAAGTAGTGTTCGAAAGTATAACCTTAATTCAGTTGGTCTGTCCTTCTATCTGTGGGTCATACGGTGATCAGACAGCAGTTGCTTCATTGTAATTATGTCTCCTCAAAGCCCGGATCATGGTTTTTTTTTGGGATAGATGGCAGACGAGCAGACTGATCACCTGATGGTAAGCGATTGCCGCCCCGCCACAGACACCCGCGACACCAGTGGAGTCACAAGTGCCCTGCCAACTTTTTATACCCCCCGATTGGGCCTCCGGTACCCTCACTCACTCAGCGAAACAGCACAATGCTGCTTCACGCCGGCTTTCTGTGCGGCCGTGGTATCTGTCGAGCCGGCCCATTCATGCCGAAGGGTGGCTTTCGCACGGTTATGGTCCAAGCGTAACTCATACCTGTGATTTGCATCCTCTTCCGGCACACTGAAAAAGACATTTTTATTTTTGTATTTCTCATCATCATCATCATCAGCCCATTTAAGTCCCCACTGCTGGGGCACGGGCCTCCCTCAATCACATGAGGGGTAATTGCCATACTCACCACGCTTGGCAGACGGGTTGGCGAGGGTTATGATATAAATGCAGAGTTTTCCTTCTCTGGGTGCTGATGATCATGCCAGCAGCTTTACCTTAGTCGCCTTTTACGACACCTCGGTAAGAGTGAGGGTGGCCTATTCTACTCTGCAGGGACCACACGGCTATTTCTAAAACATTTTTGTATTTCTAAAACATACCATATTATGTGGACACCCGAGACGCCATGGGCGTTATTGAAGTACGTTGTAAATGAATGATTCAATTAAGGATTAAGATAGATTTACTTTATTGCACAAAAACAGAAGTTAGAGCCATTACAAAAAATATCAACAATATCGGGGGTCTTACCACTGAAAGCGATTTCTACCAGATAACCTTCAGGCAAAGGACATTTGATATAGAGGCGGGGTAGGTAGTTCAATATTGAAAAGGCAAATAAAAGTAAACTGCAAGCCTCTACCCAGTCTACTCATAGTTCTATGCCCCTAATTATCTGCACGACCGTAGCGACTAATATGCCGTCGGTTTATTGCTCGGTATAATGGAGTGGTCTCCAACAGACTCCAACATATTCCGCAGCATTCCGCCGCTTAAGGTTTTCAGAATCTTTAATTCGGTTTATGGGCCTTTTCAACAATCCTATATTTCCAACACTTAATTATGAATTTTACTCAACATCTTTGTTGTGTGCCTGACATACCTGAGAAACTAACTAATTTATGAGCCGCCGAACGAATGAAAAGAGGCCTCAACTTAAGATTGAAAACCAGAACTTTTTTCAAATCTAGTACTCTTAATGTATTTTGTAAACTTATATCATACAGAGATACAGTTTTACCAATTATATAAGTCACACCAATGTACCTGCGCAGAAGTCATATTTTTGAAAACTGCGGCACAATCACGCGCCATCCATTTACGCGCGCCATAAATTATAATTTCTTATTGGTTGATGCGTCAGCGCCATATTCGGTGTGAGTGCGGTTAAGAGAGAGATAGCATTCCTCTCTGGATTTATTGTATTAAATCTTAACGTAACGCAATAAAGTCTGTATTTCAATTGCTTTCGGAATCGTAGTCAATCGGATTTAACTTGCTCTTCTGCGTAGACGAATTTTGCCGATGTCACTTTGTCACGTAACGGAGGGTTACGGAGCTAAAAGGTAGGGGGAAGAAGAAAAGATAAGAATAGAGGGAAGAGGGCTATAATTATAAGTGGTATGTACAATGGTGGCTCGTCCAAAAAAAACTTAAATCTAACTTAAAACTAACTTAAAACTAGCTATTTACACCGGTACACTACACTAAATAAATATAAAGGGTAAAAGTTCAAAATGGGCAACCGTGGTAGGGCGGTAGCACAGGGTGAGCGCAGGCAGCGCGCCGGTAGGATCCAGCGTCGCAAGAGGCGGGCGGTAGGGCTCCGCCGAGCGCAGGAGGCAGCAAATGGGGCGCGCGACGCAGATACGCGCACGCCGCAAGCCGGCCGCGGGTAGGCGCGACGCGGATACGCGCACGAAGGAAGGTAGACGCGCGTAGGTGCAGGGAGGCAACACCCTTCGTGCCCCGGCACCGTTACTCTACGGGTAAACGTATACTGGCACTGTTATAGCTTGAGGTTCTGAGCTTCTTCAGAGCTGGTGGTAGACTGGTGGTCCCGCCCATGTGCGTCCTTTTATATTGCCCATGCGCATTCTATTCTACAACATTTAAATTTTAAAATTCATACAATATAGAATATTCTCGAAACATAGCTAAACTCCATAGTTAAATTTGAATAGACAATTCGATAGAAAAATAAAAACAGTTAGACAACGTCAGCTGTCGGACAATATCAGATAGACAATCTAAATATTTACAACAATAACTTTAAATTTATTTACAGATAAAAATGTACAAGGAACATTAAAATAACACATATAAGAGTAATGCTAATACAAGACATAAACATAAAATGATATACAAGCTCTATAGCAAACGGAAAACGAAGCTCTATAGTTAACACCAAAGGTAACTTTCTTTATGAGTAGTTATGTAGTATAACGAAGCCCCTGCAGGCTGCGTTACATTTCTCCCACGACCCCAGAAAAATTTTCGACTCAGAGAAAATTTTGATTATAAGGTTAAGAGAATACTATCCTTACTATCAGTCTAACCAGTCAACCTTCACTTAAACATACCATTCCACAATCCAAAAACAATTCAAATCCAGTCACTCTAACAATCACTCTAACATACGAACCAATCACAAAGAGGAGTAGGGTTCACTATCAATGACGCAAACTCCATAGGAAGTACCCTATAAGAATGACTTTAGGCTTATTTAGGGAGTTGTCAGCCGCTCCGTTTCTTAAAACCCATTAGTGTCGATGACCATAGCCGACAATCTAGTCTCTCTCAGGTATTCCCTATCAAAGGACACAAATTTTAAAGGTTGAATTTACCTTTAAAAGAAACGCCTCTGTAGTCAAAGAAGCGCTAAGTAGTAAGTAGATAAGGCAAAAGAGAGCCCTAAAGTTTAGAATTAAAAGGTCAAGAAGCGCCTTTTAAAAGAAAACGTTAAGCAAGTAAGTAGGTACTATAAGAGAGAATCCTATAAGTAAAGAGAGACGAGATTAGTCGCTAAGTATATATAAAAAATATCAGACTGAAGTAGCCAAAAATCAGTCCAATGTGTGTGCAAATAAATACATATAATACTAGTAAAGTCAAACAGTAAGGTAGTCATTTCTTAAAGTCTTTTACATGCCATTTACCGCGGCAACCGTTGCAGTCCTCAAGAATGTATACAAGAGGTGACAATTTCTCAACGACTTTGCATTTAACATATTTAGGTGCTAATTTTGCGCTAAAATATGCACCAGCATTGCTTAAAGAGTAGTCTTTACGCCACACTATATCACCAACATTGAATTCTTTAAAAGAGTGCCTTAAATTGTAACGGTTAGAATTCTTTACATGAGATATGTGCAGTGCAACCTGAACTCTATCAAAAATTGACGATAGAAGGCCAATATTTCTAGCATATAAATCACGAGGTAAAAAGGTAATTTCTTCTAAGTCGTAACCCTGAGAATAAATAGAACCACAAGTAATGAGTTCACGACCAAATACTAAAAATGCAGGAGTAAATCCAGTTACTTCATTTACAGAGTTATTCATTGCAAACTGAATCTTAGATAGGTGAAGGTCCCAAGACCTATGGTCTTCACCGACCAGTGAAGCTAGTGCGGTAATAATTGTTTTATTGTAGCGTTCTGTAGTATTGACCTGAGGACAATAGTGAGGAGTGTAAGATATATGCCGAATTCTATAACGTCCAAGGAAATTATGGAATTCATGCGATTGAAATTGTGGACCGTTATCCATAATAATTGTTTGAGGTACTCCATGAACTAAGAACACGGAATTCTCTAAGTAATGTATAATACTAGTAGTTATAGCTCGTTTCAAAGGAAAAATAAGTGTATATTTGGTGAATAGACAATTTACAACGAGAATGTACTGGTTACGTCGCCTAGTCATTGGCAATGGACCTATTAAGTCCAAAGAAATGCATTGAAAAGGTCTAGAACAAATTTTGGGTTTTCCCATAGGACCGTAAGGCGAGTGGTTAGAGTGTTTATAAGCCAAACAAGTTTCGCAATTGGAAATAAATTTAGCTATATCTTTAAACATGCCAGACCAGTAATATAACAATGATATTTTTTTGTATGTTTTAAATACGCCCAAATGCGGATCTGTAGCGGAACCATGAGCATTTCTTATCAAAGATTCTCTTTCAGAAGGGATAGGGACTTCTTTCCAGATGAAATCGTCTGTTAAAGAATAAGGAGTATTAGTGCAACGAAATAGTTTATTATCCTTAATCGTATAGTTAGGATAACTTTGAGGATCAGTTAAACAATTACGAAAGATTTTATTATAGCGCTCTAAGTCTAAAGACGTGGCTTCATTCGAAGATAAAGGAGCGATAATATGACTGTCCTCGCTTTTAGAACGAGAAAGTAGATCAGGGACAATATTATCCTTTCCTCTTTTATGTTTCAGCGTGAAATTAAAGCAAGAAAGGCGAAGTGACCAACGAGCGAGTCTACCAGAAGGGTTTGTTAAATTCAAAAACCACTTTAATGCGGCATGATCAGTGTATACAGTAAACGGTTTGCCATTGTCAAGATAGCACCGCCAATGTTCTAAGGCAATGATAACAGCTAGAGTTTCTCTTTCAGTAGTAGAGTAGTTTCTTTCATTTTTGTTAAGTGATTTGCTCATGTAGGCTATAACAACTTCTTTGTCGTTAACCGTTTGAGTAAGCATGGCTCCAATGCCAGTGTTAGATGCATCACAATGCACAGAAAACGGTTGATCAAAATCAGGGCAAGCAAGAATTGGGGTAGTTACAAGATATTCTTTTAGTTTCAGAAAGGAAGAGTTAGCCTCAGAACTCCAAGAAAATTTCGGAGAAGTTTTAGCAGATGATGTTAATTTATTAAGAGGTGCAGCTATAGTACTGAAATTAGGAATGAACCTACGAAACCAACTACACGTACCCAGAAATTTACGCACTTCTTTGCGTGAAGTAGGTACAGGAAAGTCCATAATAGCTTGAATTTTGCTAGGATCAGCTCGTAAACCATTATCGTCAACAACATATCCAAGGTACTTTAATTCTTTCTTAAAAAAATGACTTTTTTCAAAGTTAATGGTAAGTTTAGCGTAAGTTAATTTTTCAAGCACTTTAATTAGAAGTCCTATGTGTTCTTGGAACGAGGAGCCTATGATAATAATGTCATCAAGATAACAGAACACTTTGTTGTCAAATTCAGGAGTGAATAAGATATCCATTAACCTCTGCTGTGTAGCAGGTGCATTAGTTAAACCAAAGGGCATAACAGTGAATCTGTACATTCCTCTACCGGGGACATAAAAGGCGGTCTTATCCCGATCGTCTACATGTAAAGGAATCTCCCAGAAAGCTTTAGCGATATCGATACTCGATAAAAATTTAGCGTTTTTGAGATGGTCAAGTATTTCATTGAGAAAAGGAAGACTATAGGCATCCCTACGAGTAACTGAGTTGAGTTTTCTACTATCGACACAAAATCGCCATTCGCCATTCTTTTTAGGCGTAATAAGAACCGGAGACAACCAAGGGCTTTCACACTTCTCAATAACCTTCCACTCAATCATTTTATCCACCTCAGCAATTAGAGCCTTTTGTTTCTCGGGAGAGAGTCTATAACAACGTTGTTTAATAGGCAGCGTATCTCCAGTATCGATACGATGGCTAACCAGATCAGTACGACCAAGTTCACCCTTAGCTTCAAAGGAAATTTGCTTAAAACGCGAAATAATATCATCAGCGATAACCTTTTCTTCAGAAGTAAGATTTTCGTAAGGTAGGATTTGTTTCTCCACAGAGTTGTTAAAGTGGGATGGTTTATTAAGAGAAAAGGCACACGATAAAAGTTTGGGAACCAAATTAAATTCCCTCCAAAAGTCAACACCAAGTATCAAAGACGGGTATATTTCAGGAATAACATATGTTTTAATAAGTCTAGTTTGGTCGTTAAAGGTAAAAGGAAGAATAAAAAATCCTAAAGATTTAACACGATGCTTACTAGCAGTGCTAACCGTAATATAATCAGACTTGGATAACGAAAAGCCCAGTTCCAAAATTTTAAAGTGCGAGTTATTACCTAAAATAGTCATTGAACTACCGCTATCAAGTAACGCCGTAAACTCAACATTTGAAATAGAAACGTTAATAAAAGGACGGTTAAAATCTCTTTCGTTGTCGTAGTAAACTGAAGAAGTTCCATAACTTGCGAAAAAGTTCTTAATTATTTTTAACCAATTATGCCAGTCATCAACATCAAAATTTTCTTTTCGTTTAACCAAGTCATATGTTAGTTTTTTGAGTTAGAGGATGAAGAAGGTTGAGGCTTGTCAGCTTTACATTTCGGGCAATCCGGAGCTCTAAAGTCTTTCAAACCACATTTAAAACAGACTAAGAATCTTGGTTTAGTGCAAGAATTCAAAGAATGACCATTTATTCGACATCGAACGCAAAACAAATGCGCCTGAAACTTGGGAGCATTTTCAGATATCGCATGTGCAGAATTTTTATTCTGCAAAGAAAAGTTCGTACGAAAAGGCTTAAAGTTATTAGATTTATGAGAATCATAATTAGGAGTGAAAGAATGTTTAGAGTGAAAAGTATGTGTAACATTAGGTTTAGTGTTCGGTAAAAGTGTAGAATCGTGTTTAGGTTTATAGGATAATTCAGGAATAAGAGTATTCATTTCAGGTTCTTTAAAATTATTGTCGCGGTCAATACAGCGCTCAAATTGTTGACATACAGAAATTAAAGAGTCAATAGAATCAACTTTATTAAGAGCAACAAAAGAAGTATAACAAGGACGGATGTTACGTAGAAGTATTTGCAGTTTCTCCTGCTCAGGTAATTTCTCGCTCAGTCTCGAAAACATTTCAAACATTTTCGGAATATAAACCATAATAGACTCAGATTTACCCTGAGTACGAGATTTTATTGCCTGCAGTAGTTTATGGTCATAATCAGAATGGCCAAAGTCCTTAATTAACAACTCGGAAACGCGATCCCAAGTTAACGAAGGGTCACGACTTAGTTGGAATTTAAACCAATAAGAAGCATCGTCCTCAAAAATGTTGAAGGCCGAGCTTATAAGTATTTGCTTATCAAGTTTGTTCGTAAGTAAAAATTCATCAATTTTCGATAGAAAAGCTCTAGGACAAGTTGTCCCATCAAAAGTAATTTTTTTTAGCTCATTTAGATAATTTGGTAAGAGAAAATTATGAAAAGGTGGCATACAGTTAGGTTGAGAAATCGGCAAGGGTGAGTCCAAAGAGGTTTGTACCTGTGAAGTCTCGGCTGGTTTTGAAAAAGCGTCAAAACGTTCAGTCAAAAGAGTAAACTTCTTTTTTAAGTCGTCATAGAGTTCTATAAGGTTTGAGTCGCTGTCACTTACACCAGTGTCAATTCTGTCAAGTCGATAAAATAAGTGGTTTATATAAGTTTCAATTTTCTTAAATAATTTCAGATTACCCGATTCGTATCGGTCCAACATCGAAGATAAATATAAGATTGTAGAAGAAGCTTGTGACAAATCGTCACTCAGAGGAACGGGAGAATCAATAATGTCCTCCGTAGGAAAATTACGAAGCAATAAAACAATTTGTTTTCTAAGCGATACAAGATTATCCGCAGGAGTTTCGTTCCTAATTATAAGTTCGTATTCAAGTTCCGCCTTATTAAGTAAATTAAAGTTTATAAGACGAGCCATTTCTAAGATATTTGTAATTTTAAAGCAATAAAATATTTACAATAGTTTTTATTTTATTTACTTTATTTTAGTGAGAAAAATAGAGGAAGAATAGGGAAAGAAATATCTAAGAAGTAAGAGACGTCTAATAGGGAGCCAAAAGGTATGTTATATACAGAAACTTGTGCAAGTTTATTTTAGAATTTTGAGAACAGGGAGGGATTCTATAGAGTTGGGCGCCAAACTGTCACGTAACGGAGGGTTACGGAGCTAAAAGGTAGGGGGAAGAAGAAAAGATAAGAATAGAGGGAAGAGGGCTATAATTATAAGTGGTATGTACAATGGTGGCTCGTCCAAAAAAAACTTAAATCTAACTTAAAACTAACTTAAAACTAGCTATTTACACCGGTACACTACACTAAATAAATATAAAGGGTAAAAGTTCAAAATGGGCAACCGTGGTAGGGCGGTAGCACAGGGTGAGCGCAGGCAGCGCGCCGGTAGGATCCAGCGTCGCAAGAGGCGGGCGGTAGGGCTCCGCCGAGCGCAGGAGGCAGCAAATGGGGCGCGCGACGCAGATACGCGCACGCCGCAAGCCGGCCGCGGGTAGGCGCGACGCGGATACGCGCACGAAGGAAGGTAGACGCGCGTAGGTGCAGGGAGGCAACACCCTTCGTGCCCCGGCACCGTTACTCTACGGGTAAACGTATACTGGCACTGTTATAGCTTGAGGTTCTGAGCTTCTTCAGAGCTGGTGGTAGACTGGTGGTCCCGCCCATGTGCGTCCTTTTATATTGCCCATGCGCATTCTATTCTACAACATTTAAATTTTAAAATTCATACAATATAGAATATTCTCGAAACATAGCTAAACTCCATAGTTAAATTTGAATAGACAATTCGATAGAAAAATAAAAACAGTTAGACAACGTCAGCTGTCGGACAATATCAGATAGACAATCTAAATATTTACAACAATAACTTTAAATTTATTTACAGATAAAAATGTACAAGGAACATTAAAATAACACATATAAGAGTAATGCTAATACAAGACATAAACATAAAATGATATACAAGCTCTATAGCAAACGGAAAACGAAGCTCTATAGTTAACACCAAAGGTAACTTTCTTTATGAGTAGTTATGTAGTATAACGAAGCCCCTGCAGGCTGCGTTACAACTTATAAAAGTGGTACAGCTGTACCTTTATGTTCGAACCTCCCCTTTCTTACCTTCGCTAAACAGACGTTCAGGACTCCATCGCACTGAAATAGTGAGTCATTTTATTTATTAACACACGGGCTTGTGTTAGAAAAATATTATTTTTTAGACACACGCCCAGACACACTACAAGATAAATACCTAACTTATTTTTTCTTTATATATTTTTTTGGTATGGCGTCTATCGGATTTCGATTTAACTTTGCTAATGTCGAGTGATTAAAGAGACACTATGGTCGAAATCGAAACTGTCTGGTGTTTAGAGTTGGTTGGCTTCAAATATATACATAATAGTGTCATAAAAAAATTAATAATTACATAACTAAACTTAAAAAAATATATTTAAAAAAATGTTGCTAATTATAATAAAAAAAATGTTTATTTAGAGTAATTAATCGTCACCAAAACTCGAATTCATTTCGCCTAAACTACGCCACAAGAGCGTTGAAAATGTTCATGTGAACTCTTTTTTTGGTCAAACTTATAACATATAAGCAAAAGCGGCATATAATGCGCATGTAAAATAACTTTCTCATGCCTAAAGACTTGGTTCAGAAATGGTGATGGTGAATAAAATTTTCATTACAGTGGCGTCAATGTTGCATGCACACACTTCCTTAAGCAAATAATGTATTAAGAAACGCATCCATTATTTCTACAAAAATGCTCACGTTGACTCACTCAACCGACTTTTGAATAACTACTACAAATCGAAAAATGCACTGCATTCTCTGACTTCTATGGACGAATGTTACAATCGTAAAAAGTATCGTAGAATACGTAAGAACTTGCACACTTTTCCAAAAAAGTCCGATAGTCATAGTCTTAACACAAGAAATAAACATAGGCTTGCCGTTCCGGTCCTCAGACTTCACAAAATCGCAGTGTATACCGTGAGCTCGTAGGTTTTAATCCAAGCTCTCCGAGTAGGTATCTCTGGATTTTTCAAATCTATGTATCTAATATCTGCGTTTCGGAAATTATTCTGACCCCAAGATCCAGTTGATCCGGTTAAAGGGTTGCAAAGGTCAGAAGGCAGTCGCTTCATTGCAATTGCGGTAATTCATTTGTTGGCTTAAGTATTAAGATATTTAATAAGCTACCACAAAATGTCATTAACCTATCACTGGAGAAGTTTGTGTCATATTAAAACGTGCCAAATGAAGAAAGGTTACTATAGTGTAAAAGACTATTTAAATGATAAGGATTCTTGGTCATGTTAATTGATTAATCTTTTGAGTTGT
This sequence comes from Marasmia exigua, assembly GCA_019059595.1. Lineage (NCBI taxonomy): Eukaryota > Metazoa > Arthropoda > Insecta > Lepidoptera > Crambidae > Marasmia > Marasmia exigua. The sequence continues at coordinate 1,286,553 of CM032494.1, read as the reverse complement.
TATTGATAGTAGTCTATTAAGTTTCATAATTGTATTTTTTTCTCTTCTCAATTGAAACTCTGTAACATCATCAATATTTGAAAAGAGTAACTACTGAGTTTCTTACTGGTGTCTTCTCAGTAGAAATCGACATTCCGAACCAGCGGTAGATATTATGTACCTATTTTGATATTCATAAGTGTTCTGTGTGGACCCAAATTGAATTAAGAATTTTTAAATCTTTTTTTTATATTTTTTAATCGTCACGTTGAGCTCGCAATTATTTCAGACCGCCTAGTACTTACCCAGCTGTTACAAAATGGCCCAAAACACTGTAACAACACCACAATTTTTTCAGATAATGCTCATGTTGAATCAAACACATATTAATTAACTTTATTTCACTTTTATACATAACCCATAGTAGAGTAAAGCTAGTTTATAGATGTTCTTAAGAAAAATAACTTACGGTACGGTAACATACAAGATGTATTTTTAACCGTATTAAAAACTTTTTACTGCTAAAATTAAACATTTTCCCCTACCAATATAGAGACCAATCTAAAAAAAAACACTTTCACATACATTTATTTCAACCAACTGGTAAATACCAAAGCTGAATAATAAAATCGCTATTTATAACTTAATAGTGATAGCTGATTTTATGAAACGTGATAAACTCATACACGACTTTTCACATGAATTTACGTGTATTTTGCTTGTGCTTCCCTTCGGAGCATTGAATATGGGTGTCAATAACCAGGGTCACTGGGGGTACAGGATTAACCTTATTTACACAATTTTTATAAAGTCGGCACGTAGACAAAAAAGGTGTTTAATTCACTTGATGTTTTGTTATTTGAAATAATACAGTTCACCTAAAACTACTTACTAAATCAATATTTATCTCACCTTGTTTCTCTCGGATAATTTGCACTTGTAGGTGAAGGTGTTATTGTTCAACAGAATAACGCTTAGTTTTTAAGGCAGTTAAAAATTACAGGGTGCAGTATACTGCACCCTGTAATTAATTAATTGCGGATGCAACACTTTTGTTTAATAAATTTTACCTCGCATTTGGAGAGATCACCATACACCTAAAAATACGGGATTAAACTGATGTAATGTATTATTTATACATTGTCATATTCAAATTAGCCAATGTGATACGTACAATTGCATTAGAAGCGAATCCAATAGCCTGTAATTTGAAGGTATGTATATCAATGAGATTTTACGCATAGAAAGGTTGACGCACTACTGTTCATCACTTCTAACAAATGGATGAACTTGAATATGTGAACTTCACTGAACTGCTAAACTTAAATAACTTATACTTAACTTGAACTTAACTTTAAAAAAATATATTGAGTTAAATAAACTATATGGGATGAAGTGAACTATACATAGGCAAAAAATAAATAGTTTCATTGCCATTGCATAGGTAATACATGATAACATATTACCTCAGCATCTGACATGGCACCGGTACACTGTAAAAATATTTGTTAAACTTTGAAATTGCACGGTAATACCTATGTGGTTAAAGTGTAACTTAAATTTTGTGTCGATAACCTTTACATTTGCATGGTTAAGTTCTAACTTTCCCACTTTCAAAGTTTTTCGCTAATATTATTCAAGGAATTTCTGAGAAGGAGATAACGTACTCGTACTTAAAAAGTAACAAAAAAACAATCTTACGTTTGCATAACAATGGTCTCCTTTGCACTAGAATGAATGAACCACAAAATTATAAATTTTATTTACAAAAGCAATAATGATAGATGTTAGTTGGAATATTAAAGGGGTTCAATATCTCAATGCCCCAGTGATCCCGAGTTGACCTTTTACTGGTCGGTTCCAAGCGAAGTCCAAAAACTAATTACACAAAACAATCAATCAATCAAATATCAAATAATTCTTTATTTGCATAGGCTTGTATACAGCAGCTTACAAATCGTCATACATTTTAATGACTTAAGACTATTTATAAGTACTGTTTTTCTTTCTCTGACCGATGATATCTCAGTGGATACCGTGAGCTCGTAGGTTTTAATCCAAGCTCTCCGAGTATCTCTGGATTTTTCAAATCTATGTATCTAATCTATGCATGTTTCGGAAATTATTCTGACCCCAAGATCCAGTTGATCCGGTTTAAGGGTTGCAAAGGTCAGAAGGCAGTCGCTTCATTGCAATTGCCAGACTGGTTTATGGGCCAAGCGTAACACAGGCTTCGATGTGGCAGCTTACGCTAGGTTTATGCTTTCCTTCTTTCTCTTCTTTCTCTTCTTTAAGTCGTCCACTCGAAGAGTACATACTAAAAGCCCTCGCCATTAGGAAGTGCGCCGGAGTTACCACTTTTCCTACGGGAATCTTTAGAGATTAATGCAGAGGATGGAGTTAACAGATACCAAATTTCATTGCTTATTCTTAATTAAATTAATTTATAAAAAAAAAACCCTCTTTATCTCTGCATTGGAGTGTGTAGATGTTTATTTGTGTCATAAATATCATTGTATTTAGTTATGATCAAGGGATGTTGCTATTTTAAGATATTTTCTGAACTTACTACTAGCTAAAAGTAGCTAAGTTGGCAACACTGCTCACATCGCGTCTAAGTTGCTGTGGCGGTCTAAGTATATAGGGCAATATTGCCGACAGCGGCAGGAATGTAAATCAGGCATCAGTGAGCTACACTTTCTACAGGGACAGCTCTTCACACTCAACATTCATTTTCACGATTTCGGATCTTGATGATCGACAGGTGATGAGGATTTTGGAATAGTGAATAGTCCTAAAAGATGAAGAAAAGTTTATTTGCTTTCATATCGTAGAAGATATATTTTCTGTAAGTGAAACTGAAACTTGGGAACTTTAACTCTTTCCCTTCACTCTGGCGCACCTCCTCGAGGCGGTGACTTTCAGGATTTAAGAAGTTAAGAACCCTGAAGAAATTCAACAACAGATTGCTTAGTTCCCCGCTTACGGACTCTACAACTCCTTAGCTCAGTTAACTCACAATTATTTAAGTAATCCGTTATGGTTGGTGCAATTTACCTTTGCAGTACAGTTCCTGGATGCTCCTGCCTAAAATAATATTTCTTTTTGTAATAGTATTATTATTGGCATCTATCATGGGGAGTGCTCTGAGGAACTCCAAACGCCAAACGCTTGATTGATGGAATTTGTGATGTCTGTATGTAAATTTATGTATTGTTAAAAATTACAAAATAGTATGGTGATATAAAAGTTTTTTTTAAAGAGTTCACTTTTTGATATTTTGTTTGGTTATAGTAATTATATTTTTCTTTCTGAATCTCATATTTTTTCAAACTGAACCTGAACCAGAGTGATACCACGGCCTCACAGAAAACCGGCGTGAAGCGGCATTGTGCTGTTTCGCTGCGTGAGTGAGGGTACCGGACTCCCAATCCGGGGGAAAGGGGGCAGTTTAAAGGTCGGCAGTCGCACTTGTGACTCCACTGGTGTCGCGGGTGTCCATGGGCGGCTGCAATCACTTACCATCAGGTGATCCGTCTGCTCGTCTGCCACCTATCACATCCAAAAAAAGAAAAATTTAAGCTCATACATCAATCTCTACGTTAAATCCATGATCGGACCTTGTTATTAATGCCGATGTTCATGGGCGGCGTTGATTACTTTTTATCAGATGTCTCGCTTGCTCGTTTTTCACCTCTATACAGGGTGTATCCCATACAAAATGACCAAGTTACGTGACGTTACTTGGTCATTTTGTATGGGGAGTCGAAAAAATTTTCTACTAATTTCGAAAAGTCGTAGAACAAATGTTGTTCAAAATGATTGATAGAACACGTGGTTAAAAGGGATGTAAATGTCCACAGATACATCCTATATCTAATATATAAAATTCTCGTGTCACAGTTTTCGTTGCCATACTCCTCCGAAACGGCTTGACCGATTTTGATGAAATTTTTTGTGCTTATCCGGTATCTATGAGAATCGGCCAACATCTATTTTTCATCCCCCTAAATGTTAGGGGTAGTCCACCCCTAAATTTTTATTTTTATTTTTTAGACAAAATTTTTAATTTCTCTTTTTTTATGATACAACATACAAAAATACATACAATCCTCAATTTTCACCCTTCTACGATCAACCCTTTTATTTATATGGCAAAACAACGTTTGCCGGGTCAGCTAGTATATTATAAAAATACAAATCATAAAAGAAGCGGAATTCAAAACTTACATAGTGTGGTTCTGCTTTATGTTCATCACTATAAATAACTGCTATTAGTATCTGAAACGAAGGGTTTCACTTATTGTTTGCACAACAGTTTAATATATGTATCAAGATATTGACCAATAAATATAATTTATTTTAATTACAAGAATGAATATGATTAGGTTGATTATTATTTTATTCCACATTTTTTGACCAAGAACCAGTCTTTAATGTTAGGTTTGAATGACACACATCTACATGTATTTTCCTTTTTAATTCTGAAATAATGAATTTATATGGCGTCTCAAGCAAATAAAACGTGTCTAATTGATTAAAGAGCTGAAGAGACTATACATTTTTCAATTTCGCGAGTGAGATCATTGCTTATGGCCTGTACACACTCGTCATTATAAGATGTCATTATTTGAATAAATCAAGAAAACTTTCCGAATTCCCCAAAAAATAGAAATGACTCCTATACAAAGTGAAACAGAGCTTAAAAACGGATTTATTTAAATTTTTTTTAGATAAAGCGGAAAGTTTCAATGCTTAATTGAAAGACTAGCATAAGAGTCTTGCTACGTAACAAATATTGCAACAAAATGTGTCACTTTGTAATTTACAAAACTGTGAAGTGTGCACGTTTCTACGAAAAAAAATCGCTATGTTCCGCTAAATATGCCAGTGAGTTTATTTTATTACTATAAGAATGGTGACCTTCTTGTCATATACCCTCTTCTTATATAAATTACTGTTGCGGCAGGCAATTCAAGCATTGATGAACGACACGTGGGGATGGTCACACACACGTGAATCCATCAATGCTTAATTGCAGTCTAGGTTTGAATGAATTTCTCAAATAATGCAAGGGCATTCAAACAAATTGTTTGATTATAAAAACAAATGTCATTGTATTTAAAAATACAATTTATTGTTAAAAGTGCAACTTTCGGAAATAAAGGTGGTCCTTCCGGAAATTATGTTTGTTTGGGATAATTTTAATGTCGTAGAAGGTTGATGCTGAAGCTGTTCATCGTGGTAAATATAGTTAGAATAGTGATTACACTATTCTTACTACACTATTCTTACTCGCCAAAGGTTTATTAAAAACTTACTTTTATATTTTTAGGTTAGAACAAACTAATCACTGGTTTTCAGTGACGGTTGAGACACACAACTTATAGCTGTTCAAAGCGAAATAATAACTTACTTATGTACCGTTTCAAAAAGTGATTCGGAAATAAATAGAGTTAGTAGGTATCTAAAAATGTTAATCAATTGGCGTCGCTAATTCGGGGCCCTTCACCTTAGTGCATATTTTAGGGGAAAAAAAGATTGATTCGCTAATTTCAGTCTAATGACTATGTTATTCACATGACAATAAGTATGATTATTTCATTTTGATTTTTACTAGTTGGGTGACTATTAGCCAGGAATGACGCATTTGCTGTCAAAGTTTTGACACGAAACATAGTAAAATACTTCATTGTCAATAAAGAGGAAAATTTACCCTAGCCAGTGTTTTGTGGAATACGTAAGCATTAGCCGCAAAAATGGGCTTGTGTCCTATATTTTTCTCTTGTTGGTAATATAAAAACCCCTCAAAAGTGAAAACATCGGTAAAAGAATGGATTTGTTAGCTTGGAAACTCTTCGAGATAGGACAATTTGAAAGTCACATAAGTAGACTGGCCCAAAACGCTCCACACAAACAGCGACGCGAGGCGTGACGTCAGCCCTCACTAATTTGTGCGCATCGCGAGATAGCTTTGTTCGATAGCTATATGAAATAGTGCGTTTAAGAAAATGTTTTCTTAACAAAAGTTGATATAAGTTGAATAAGATATCGATTGTTTTATAAATATTTCGTAAATATAAGACTTTAAATTTACTTGTTTATCTTTGTCTTTGAGGACACATAACAAAAATAATACATAAGGTTTCAAGCTGAATTTTTGTACATTGCTATTTTTGACCGTTCTTTCTCGGAAATTATAATCTCTGTGACCGATCTATGGTAGCTCAGTGGTTAGAAAAGTGTGCCTTGCTTACGGGAGGTCGTAGGCTATGTCGTAGGCCCCCTTGTCTAAGAGTTCTGCAGGTCAGGCAGTCGCTTTATTGTATTTTTAATATAGGTCATTCCGAACTGGCACAAACTCCAGACAATCTACTATCTATTTGAATAATACCTTTTTCCGCTAACGTAATCTCCTCTCCAAAATGCATCGACACTATAACTTTGCCATACTTGTAATTGAGTTAACTCCAGTACAGTTTCATAAGATTTTAGTGTATTACAATGCCTTACGTTATGCATCAGAGGTGTCAGGTCTAAACATGTTGCAGGCCATCTTAAACGTAGGCTCGTTCGTATAATTAATTTTGAAATATAACGAGGCATTGTGTGATTTAAATGGTAGCTGATAAAACTACTTGTAGCGTCGCTGTTGCTGTTTTGTCTGGGGTTTATTAATAAAAACACGGTTTAGATTAATGTACTTTATTATTTTACCTGGATTCGACACTATGTGAATAAATATATGAATTTGTCAACAAATCTAATGATAATACGTACGTATTTTATTAGAAGAACGGAATCTATTTGAAGTCAAGTTGATATATCCGTTTGGTCAATAAATTATAGAAAAGTGGTATACTAACGATTGATCGGTATATAATCTTCTATTATATACATTTTGTAAATTTAGTTAAGACTTCCCATTATTTACAATTCAACGCGTTAAAGGAAATAAAGCTTCGATATATACATCCAGCTATTTGCTGATATAAGATTCCCCTTTAAGTAGAAACTAGTTGATCCCGCTTACATTACACAGCTCCTTTACCACCAGTCTACACCACTAAATCCTCTTTTACATTAAATTTTAGGAAAATTTACATACATTTTACACTACTAGTAAAGTAGAGACGAGAGCTGATATAAGTTCCTAAGAATAATGGACAGTTACTATAGCCGGTACGGAGGAGGTTTCGAGTGTTGCAATTAAAATGTTTCATCTTTATACTTATACAATAGTTACTTTGAATCCGGGTTTATATTTATGTCCATTTGTTTCTTATTACGGAACTTAGTCGACGTCCCCACATTAGGTGGTATCATACAATAGTCCCTTGAAGATGCTGCGGATCGGGGGTCGGCGGTGGCGGCAGGGTGGGGCCCATGGACGTGGAGGGCAGCGCGGCGGCCACCTCCTGGTAGCCGACGAGCGGGATGCTCGGGCCCGGCAGGCGTTCCGGAGGGCTCTCTTCTGGCGGCGTCACTTCCAATCCGATGCTCCCATTCAGCGCAATTTTAATCGCATTTGCATTCTGCTGCTGCTGTTGCTGCTGATGTTGAAGAAGGGAATTAAAATGCGATATTCCTATTTCTTCTAAACTGCTCTTTCTACGTCTCGAACCTGCCCCGCTCAGGCCTTGCCTCAACGAATTGGAGCGCCTCAATAGTATATCATCAACGACACGGAGGGAATTCGAGCGTCCTCGAAAGTCGGTGATGATGGTTGGACTGTCGGGGAGAGACAATGAGTTTGCCTTAGTGGTCGATAGCGGTGGAGCACGGGGCTGTGCGAAACCGGCGCCGATACCAGAACCTCTTCTGCTTGCAACCCCCTGTGCTTGAATAAGAGCTTGAGAACAAAAGCTGATATTCGATTTTCGTCTACTGTTGTGGCGTTCGAAAGTTTTTTGAGCCGAAAATGGTGACGGGCGGACTAGATATCTGAAAAGTATGGGCATGTGTTATTTGTATTGAATAAATTTCTAGTTTGAGATTAGTTTGTAGATGACGTGTGTGATTTTACTGGTGCATTAATTTAATAATAACTAAGATTTTTTTTGTGCATACTTACATAATATCACCTTCTTGTAAGTTCAAATCGCAGCTGGGATTTATTATAACGTATGATAGGCTATTGCGCTTCTCGCTTACATCATCATAATCGATACCAGTTAGATTCAGAGACTCCATTCTGGATCGCACTAGGTTAGCAATTTCTGCTCTTTCTATCTGTTGCGCATGATTATCTCGAGCTTCGTCCGCAAGGCTTGTAGAATACTGTGGAATAAATCTTTATTCAGTGATCTGACTTTAAACATCTTATAAAACCGTATAAGCAGAAACAATAATAAATATTACTTTTAAGTATGTTTTTGAAATAATTTACATTATTTATAATTTTATTGTTGATGCCTATACAAAACATGCATGAATTGCTTGGTATTTATTTGGCTATGCCTATGAGTGAGAGTATTAATGACAAATTTATGTGTATCAATCAATACGACTCTGAATTGTATGTTCGTAAACTGTGTTCGTGCGAAGAACACGGACTAATACACATTGAGCTGTCTCTAAATACTAATTCTACAGCTATAATAATAAAATTAGGCTCATGTGCTATCTAAAGGAATGATTATATAGACAAATGAATTTGAGGTAATGTATATTTATTGTTCTGATGCAATGGGGATTTCGCATATTATATCATGATTACGACTCTTTTTATGTTACGATCTAAACTACTCTCGGTTCAAAATAATAATTTGGTACTACCAGTATTAAACTAGATGCAATAAAAAAATACAAGGTACTAAATGTATCGCTCTCCTTGCCCGGTGCTGAATATTGGAGCTACTTAACTTTGTTCCATCTCCCTCTGTTGTTTCCACACAATCTAAGCATATTGGAGAGCAACTCTTATATTGTTTATAAGTAAACTTCTTTAAAGCTTCAGCACTCCTAGTAAAATAATAGTTAAGTTCGTTGAATTTAGATTTGGGGAACTTACTACCTATATTTCAAACTGGAGTCCAATAATGATTAATTGTCATACCATGAGAACGTCTACTACGATATTTTCTTTTTGGTTTAAAATTGTCTATAATACAGTCACCAATCGAACATTTTCAGTCACATGGACCATTTAATATCATTTTATTGTATAGTGATTACAAAAACACAGCTAATAATTAAATGATCCATGCGAAAGGTGTTTAACCAATGTTAGTATTAAACACAGCCTTTAATAACTAAATAGCGTAAAAATAATTTTGTCCATTGAATAGGCTCCACAACTGTAATTACCGCTTAGTTTACCTTGTCTCCTGATGCACGCAATAATTGGAAGATGTTCATTCTCATTAATATTGTGAGGTATTTCTGATATTTTGATTTCCTTTTTTAGTTAATTGTATAAACCAAAATTATGCAATTGTTGTGAAAGAAACAGTTCTATAAGTAAATTTTCTAACACATTAAAAAAACAAATAGAATAGTACTTTATGTCTCATAATAAGGGTTATCAAAACACGAGCGAAATTAATGGACAACATTTCAAAATTGCTAAGCTCTGAAACAAAAAATACCAATTCTTTATTTACTTCTCCGTTGCTCGAATATATATTTATTCATTTTTTATTTTGCTTATTTACTGAGAAAAAAATTAAAAACTAAAAGACGTAAGATGACGTCATCGGACGGCAGAATGTAAAATATTTCTTTGCTTAGCACATTATAGTTTTAAATTTACGAAATGCCAAACCCATGACATGCAACTGTCAAAAAAAAAGACAACTTGTCAACGTTTAATGAATGAATGACGTTGACAATGTTGACACTAGTATTGTTTACTTTTGACAGTAGTACCTTTTTTTTTATTAAAACAATGATAAGCAAAGGAATATCGCTGTATTCAGCCGTCCGATGACGTCATTTGGCGCTTACGTCTATTTAGAATATAAAGAATTTCAATAATTATTTTATGCATGAAAATGGACAAATTTTGAAAAAAGAAAAAATATGGGTCTGTTAATTTTATGTCTACTTTCATATAAAAAAACAATATGGACATGTTAAAAATATGAAATGTTGTCCATTGCATTCGCGAGTGCTTTATTACCAGGTTACATAGTCTCATACACTACGACTTATCTACACTCATGTTTTGATCTTCAGTGAAAGAAATGGTTGGTAAACACTTTTGACAAGCTTTAGGTATACCATACACACCTTGATGCTACCTAGATTGGTAGCATTTATCTTATTTTTTTATTTTTCTGATAGAAGACTATTTGCAACTCTTGACGCTTTTTCTAAAATATCTGGTGGCGACGTATCCTAAAAATCACTTTTTTCACTCTCAGGCTCAGTTTTTTTTGTAAGTCCATATTGTCCCACTGCTGGACAGATGCCTCATCATTGTAATCTAATGATCCGTATTCACCGCCACAGTTTTCCAATTGCGCGAGAGTTGGTCCAAATCGTAACTCCATCTCTTTTTGGGCCTGCTTCTAAAACGACGACTATTTCCTGACTGCCATTTGGTGACGATCTGGGTCCGGATGCATTCTGATAACATGGCCCGGCCCAGTTCCATTACAAGTTGGCGGTATTTTCTCCAACATCTGTAATCCCTGTTTTTCAGCAGATTGTGGTATTCCTGACCAGATCGATGAGTTTAATACCCAATACGCTACTCTCAATAGTTCTTTGGCAAAATAGTTCTTGAGCTTGGACTTTTTGACTATAGGTTAGTGACCATTTCTAAGCACCATAATAGGTGAGAATGGGCAGAATACAAACGTCAATGAGCTTACGCTTGTGTGATAGAGGAAGGTCACCTTTCATATATGCCTTCATGGACCAGTAGCTTTTCCAAGTGTTATCGATACAGCTCTCGATTTCTCATTCCCGCTTATTTTTGAAGGATATCTGGCAGACTCAGATACTTTTTCATAAACCAAAGTGACAAAACAAAATCTCGCGAAATCGACGAAAGTTAATCACATTCAATCTTCTGGCGCGCATCAGGTACTTTTTGGTAGCACAGGTATTTTATAGTGCAAGGCAAAATACAAGAGAAAAAAATTGTTTAATTTTCTTTGTATAGCTTCAAACCTGTCAAAAAGTGTTTCCCTTTGATTTCTTAATTTGATGATAATGGCATGTGTATAGATAAAACAATTTAATTGAAAAGTTCCCTTCAATATACCTAACATTATGTATGTTAGGTATATTGACTGGAACCACTGAAGTGATATGCTAGACCAACCCCCACTTCTCAGTTGTCACGGAGATTTACAGATTTTTGGATAGGATAATAGTAAGTTACGAAAATTTAAAGATGTAGGTGATCTTTATATTTTCGTAACTTACTACTTGAATTGATAGCATACCTATACTCGGAAATTATGGTATCGTTTTTTGCAATGAAAATATTACAAATCATAGAAGCGTTTAGCGGTATCTTCAGAGCGAATCCGTTATTCTTTGCGATTAAAGAAGGAGTTGCCAAACTTGAGTGCATCAGAGCCAGGAGACTAAGCATGGCCGCATGGGAGGAGGACCGCGTGGCCTTACCGCCGGCGTGCGTTCCCCGTAGCAGCCGCCGAGGCAGCTCGTGGCCTCGCGCCGCCCGCACGCCGGGAACCCTCCGCCCTCGCCTTCCTCCTGCTGCAACTATTGTGTCACAGATTTTCCATTTCTCCTATATAGTGCTCATTACCAATATCACCGAGATTCCATTATTTAAAATATTTGTGGTTAGTGAACTTTGAGCTGGTCCTAATGTTAATTAAATTTAGTAGAATAGGAGTGTAGAATTTCCTGTGTTTATTGAATAAAGGTACTCGTACTAGTAAATTGACTCTAGGCGAGTTTGAATCTTTAATACTTTTTGTAATAATGGAAGATGAAGTAAGTTTGTGGGTACAGCTGCATTATAGTAAGCATGCAATAAGCGTAAGCATTGCGGATTTCTATTGTTATTTAGTAGTTACGTCACTTAACTATAATTGAAACATATTCCAGGTCTGTGTAACGTTGAATTAAATTATCTTGAGATTTTGATTGGTGGTGTCTTAATTTATTCATGCAGTGATCGGTCAGAACTATAATGCATATTATTAGTTATGTATTTATCTATGCCTTTTCTAAACTAACGATACATGTTAGTAAAATTATATTTTAGATCATATACTCCAGCTGTGTGACATTTAATTTAGTTTCTAGTCTAGGAGTCGTTGCTATAACCAAACATGCAGAACACACACTACGAGTACAACATAGAGGCGGGACTGCGATCATCGAGTTGGAATACCGACGGAGCTGAGCGCGCGATATTCACTCAATCACTACCTCATTTTACGCCAATTTTCCCAGCCGTAGAGTAATCACGTAATATTGGTAGGTATTGTTGTGATTAGTATTTTCTTGTGTCCGCGCTAAAGCAGGAGTTTGTAAGATCTCGTTGGCTATAGCAGTTTGCGATAAATCATAAATTAAAGCACGTGTACTTATTAAGACAAAAACAAAGTTTCGCGTGAGAGAGAGAAAGTCTTTAAATACTAAACTAAATTACAGACACGCCACAAGTGTTAGGCTCGAGTTGTATATTATGTAAATAGATCATAAATGGAAGAAGTGACGCTGGCGCGGTAAAAAGATAAAAATATTAAAACTTTAACCCGAAATACAGTCCAAAGACTCGGACTACTAAGTACATTTAGTATTGTGTTTTAGTACGAAGATTGAAATTAGTGTATATTGTTGAATAGCGTCAGAGATAGATGGCAGTAGGTAAGGACTGTATTTAAGGAGAGAAGTATCTGAGAGTAGGAGTGAACCGACTCACCGATGCACGCGATGGTCGCATTCTCGCGAGGCGTGACCAAAGCCAGTTGGACGGGGTCCGCGGCGACATACTCACGTGGTGTGAGGGGTCGGCCAGGCTTGTGTCCTGAGTGCGATATATCCCTATTGGAATTTCGCAGGTTGTCGAACACAATTTTTGGTACAGCCGACCGTATGTACGGATCCACATGTCTTCTTTTGTTATTTTCATCTGTTAGAATTTCAATTTCATAAATTTACACACAGCAATCTTTTCGTAAATGTAAATGAGACATTACAAGGGTTTCGCACAATTTTACACACCAATTCGCATGTTGGCAATATGAATGATAATGAACATGATGGTGAAACTGATATCGCACAGTCCGCTAGCATTATTTCTAATTCCATAGATAACCTTGGCGCAACAGCTTTCAGATATCGTTCACTCTAGCACTTACCGAGGTTAGAAAACCTGACCCTGGGGCCTGATCCACTCCCAACAGTAGACGAACGAATGTTATCACGTAATCTTTGACAAATGCTTGATAAAGCAACGTGTCCAACATGGAGGCTGAAAACACCGAACCAGCTGCAAATGGTAGCCTAAACATGTAAGATATATGCGAACCTCGTTCCTTTTCGCGCTGTAACATATAAATCTGTAATTATTACAGTATACAAGAAAATTAGTCACGTTAAATAAAAAAAATACAAATTGTATGCGATGGCAAAAATTGTAAGCACCTTTTCCATTTTAGAGAGATGCAATGCATATTTATCATGAGCTCTAAATTGCATGAACCGCATATTTGAAGATTGTGATAATTCTGTTATAGACTTGATAGACGGGAAAAATCTGAAAGAGAAAAGAACATATTTTAATAAAGTATCAGTAAATATTAAATTAGTCGCAGTTGTTTTTTTGAAATATCACACTCGCTCAGGTTCACTAAATTCGCCTTAGCAACACATTTCGTTAAGTGACATATAAGTTAAAAACATAAAAAGTTTTTACTTGAACATAGTTTGAACGGCAACGATCGTGTTGCAATCAGCGAGACTGTCCTCTTCTGCAGAATTTGACAACTCTTTATTAACAACCACAACACTCTCAGCCAAAGTGATCCCAGCTCGCAATAAGTCATCCAAGCTGAAAATATGAACAAACCATCAACCGACATAGGTACACTGTGTGTAAACATATTTGTTTACTACTTTTTTGAACCTAAGTTTTAGTTAATTTACTTACCAATCGATTGAACCCTGCATCCAGTACACCAAGGGAAAATATGATATAGAATCCAAAAAGGCAATATCTGGTCTCCGTTCCAAGAGAAGGATGATTGGATTCAGCGATGTCTTTGATCTGAAGTGAGCTCGCAACGGTATGATAAAATTGTAGATTCCGTTGGATGCATAGTCGGCTGCAAGGATTATGGTTTTGTTTTGCCATTGATACTCCTTCGCATTTCTGTAGGCGCAATGCTCGCACACTTGGGCCAATTGTAAACAGCACAGGGGCTTCTTCTCTTTGAGTAAATAACATAACGTTGGGCTGACTCCAATGAATGGAGATACTGGGGGAAATCCTTTCACGATCCTGAAAAAAGCTTGAAAATGTAACTATTTTAAAACAGAAATGTTTTTTTACTATCTCTCTGATATCTTATTTTAAAGGCATTAAAGCAAAGCAAGAAAATAATACATAGAAGGAAAAAATTTTAAAAGAAAAATCTGATATCCTCAATAAATATGTACATACTTACTGAGGTGGTCTTAAAACACTAGCATACAACTAATATCCTTACAAAAGATTAAATAAATTTATTAGGTACATTCGACATTCAGGTGATGGGGGTTGTGTTTAATTTCTACGTTTAAGTAGTGCTGTTAAATTAATATTCTACCATTCAACATCAAGTTTACGAACTCCACATGCTTACAACGCCTAAAGGCATGTGCAAAGACAAACTCAGTTTATCACTGGGAATAATTAAGTTTTGATTGTCTTAAAATGTTGACCTAGTTAGTATAAGGTTATATGGATTTACATTACCTTAAATTATTGGTTACTTAATGTTTGGATTGTGAATCGAAATGTATTGATTAGGTACTGTGAAGATATTTTGGAATGGTACTTTAGTTCTTTTACGTAGGTTTGACCATAATATTGAAAAGTTAGGTCGATAACGATGCAGTTGTGTGTATTGAATCTTCTGACGCTTACCTGGTGAAGTCATTTCGCCACGCGCTGTGCACGACGTCACTGCAGGCCAGGGACGAGAAGCTGCTGGTGGTGACGTCATCACTGAAGGCAGGGTACGGGCCGTGCAGTTGGGATTTACACTCAAGGGTTTATACAGATACACAATGCATACATTGCTTATAAAATTTAACAAGTATCTGTATTAGATGATAGCGGGGTCATTGGAATGTCACCAAATGTGATTTAGTGCGAGGTAAAAATGCAAAAACAATACAAAATCTAACGATAGGAAAGTTAGGAATCCTAGCTAAATTAATAATTAGCAAAGGTGTATCTTTTATATTATACTGGTCAATATTTCCAGGGGTAATATTACAAATATATTGAAAGGATATTTTGAAATGGATATCCACTCTCTATTATATATTGATAAAAAAAAAATGGTTGGCATAGTTACCTACTTCTGAGTTTTTTAAAAATGATATTGACCCGTTTATTAAAAAGTTACACCAAATCCATGGAATATTTTACAGAATAGATGAATAGCTTAGAAACGATGCCAAGAACTTACATATTGAGTAGTGAATAAAATTGTATCTTGTTTTAGAGTACATAAGTAGTGTTTTCCTTTATTTTTTTTTATTTAGCACACATGAGGATGAAAGTTGATTTTTTATCGAAACTTTTTTCCAAACCTTCATAGATCAACATTACATGGTATGTAAGCATGTCGGCACCGCCTACGCTCTCTGTCAATTAAGCCGTAGATTCTTGAACATGGTTCTGCCGTTAAACAGTTCAGTGCACTAATTACAAATACAAATTGAAAAATTAAAACCTAGAGATCTTCGTAACAAGTCGTTATTGACAGATATATATTTGTCAACGATTATGTTTTGGCGCGCTCAGTGAGGCTGACTGAACAAGACACGCCTGGTATTACTTCTACCCGATAAGAAAGGTACGGCTTCATCAACAAATTTGTAGCTATAAGGAAACGTAAAAGCATTGCAAATAAAAATAGGGCAAAGCAAACACTTACATGGAACAATGATGTGTGTGCGGTTTTCATGCAGCTTGCGTGACCCTGGTCGGCTATCTATAGGAGTGAATACACAGGCTAAAAAAAGGTGATAAATAATAACAAAATTGCATCGTAAGACAGACATACATATTTTGGTGTTCAATATTTTATTACTATGAAATTCTCTGCTTACAATGAAATTATAAAAGAAGTAACATTTTATCTACAAAAATACAAAGAATGAAGTACTTAAAAATTAAACTAACGCTGGTGTTAAAAATTAAAATTGAAAAACTTGGAATCATAATTTAATAAAATACTAATGCTACATAATTGAGATATTTCTGGACGAAAAATGTTGTTCTCTATCACAATAAGAAAAAAATGTAAAATGTAAGAAAAGGTTTGGCGTGCACATGGGATGCATGTAAGCGCAGGCGGACGTAATGCTTACGCGATCTTCTCGGAGGGCGAGCGCCAGGGCACATCGTCTTCCAGCTCGTCATCGCTTTCATCAACCTCGGGGTCGTCGTCAGGGCCGGGCGGCAGGCTCACGCTGCTCGTGACCATGTCAGGCACAGGCAAAATGGACGGCCTCCTGCTTCCTGCACCGGGTACCAACATTTTATGTTTATGAATTACTCGAATGCGCCCGCGGCGTTAGTCACGCAGTTTTAGTCTTTATTACAAAAGTCTTCATTCAAACTTCAAACCCGCGCAACTACCCCTTAGGCGTTGAAAAGTCAAAAGTCACTTTTTTATTCAAACCGGTGCCCAAACATTAATTTTAAAATTG
This sequence comes from Marasmia exigua, assembly GCA_019059595.1. Lineage (NCBI taxonomy): Eukaryota > Metazoa > Arthropoda > Insecta > Lepidoptera > Crambidae > Marasmia > Marasmia exigua. The sequence goes on along the minus strand of CM032494.1, from coordinate 1,269,711 downwards.
TATCTTTTAAACTGTCTAATCCCCCATAGTGCTTTTCATCCCCTAATTTACCCCCTCCAAGGGTGATTTTCCAAAAACGTTTAAGTGAATCACTTTTTATATTATACGTATATATACAATTTTTCACTTTCCTTACATCAAAGATGACGGACTTCTATACTTTCAAACTTCAAACCCCCTTTTCACCCTCTTAAGGGGTGAGATTATAAAAATGTTAAAACAACTTGTTCTTGGCTTAAAATAAGGAGAACGTATAGCGACTTTCAAGATCCTTACTTTAAAATGGCTAAACCCTCATACTGGCATTTCATCCGCTATTTTGTGGTGATTTTCAAAAAACTTTAAATGGGTTACTTTTTGTTTTAAATTATTAGTCTGAATACAAATTTTCACGTTTCTAATATCAGAGATGAAAGTCCGCCTTTCATACAAACTTAACCCCCCCCTTGAGGTTTGAATTTCCAAAAACCCCTTCTTAGTGCTCACTTTCACCATTAAAGAAACCCCATTCTCAAATTTCATGTTTCTAGGGTCAGTAGTTTGGGCTGTGGGTGCATTTCTAGACACTTAATATTTTAGTCACTCAGGTTCTCCTTTTATAATATAGATATTTTTTTTTCTCGAACAGTTACCACAATATCTGATGATGTGGCTGAGGGTGGGACCTGTCTATCTATAGTATCAGCATATAAACTGTCCCACTGTAGGGCAAGGCCCTCCATCATAGAAATCAAGTCATCGCTACTATAATGGGATTAGGCTGAATCACTACGCTTGCCTAATGTGGATTGGTGATCACAAACCCGAGCTATGATCGAAATTCGAAACATACTTTCTGCTCGACCCGGGAATCGAACCCAGGAACCGAGATCACGGCCCGGTACTTAAACCAACAGGGCGTGATGTGGGTAATATCTAAGATTTCCTTGTAAGTTGTTTGAAGGATATGAAATCAAAGTGGATGAAATTTTGTTTAAATACTCTTAACTATACTTCGCAGTATAATTAATTTCTCTGACACCCTGTCTGTCTACTAACATCTATTATTACTTGCAGTATTATATTATTACTTACAATATTCATGACTTGATTTTATAGCATTAAACATTTTACTTACAAACTAGACTACATACTCGTGGCTCATCATTTCGATTCCAAAACATGGATTTCAAATATTAAACAGCCCCTTTCACTCTATTCATTTGTGGTACTGAAGTTAGTATAAAGTTTACTGTTTTGTCGTTCAAATTCATGATTGTGTAGTTACGTCGGCTGATTTGTGTACCGACGTGCTCTCTTAAATTACAAGAACGACCAGTACAATAATTTATGTAGGTATGTAAAATAAATGTCAAAATAAGTACCTCTTCTGTAGTTCAATGCATCTGGACTTAGAAAATTAGGGTTATCGGGTTTGGGCAGCAATAAATGGCTGTCTGTAGCGCTGTCGGTCCCCGGCGAGTCCTTCAGACAAGTGCGCGAGTCCGAGGTAGACGTGCCTTCCCCGTGTTTAGCTGCACACATTAAAACAAAGTGAACAAATTGAAACGTGAAACTATAAACATATAATTTATAAGTATCAAAGAAATTTCATTTCACACATTATCTTCGAGGTATATCTGTTTGATGATCGAATCGTCTCTAATAATAATGTAAATGCTTTTTTGTGATATTAGCGAGAATAACAAATGAGGTTTTACTGCATCTACGATAAGTTTTGCAAAACATGTACAATCTAATTTTAAAACCAGCACATAATAAAACAGGTTTAACAAATAATGGATACAATAACAACATTCATAAATATGTGTGTCCCAGACGCAAAGTTATGGATACTTGAATCCTAGCAATGCTAATCATTTCTATATCTCGTAACCCGGTGATTCTTAGCCGAATTGGGTTATAAATACTGTTAAGGTGTGAAGGGTTTACTACTAAACCAGATGTAATTTAAACAACTTCGAGACTACAGTCTCTCTTCAAACACCTTTACTATTTATTTAATTCTTATAGTTAATAATTTGGTTTGCTTTTGCACTCAAATTTTGGATTAGCGCCAAAATCGGTCACTTTTGGCGTGATTCAATTTTTCGGGTACAAAAACAGATCCAACATTTGTAGATGGTTATTCAATAAATTGTATAAGTGTTTGCCAAGAGACTGGAGTCCTGAAATAGTTTAAAATAGATTTAGATTAGAAGCTAAAAGATAAAATAATTTGGCGTCGCTAGTGTGCCCTAACCGTCGTCTTACTACTACTTAACTACTAGACTATCTCGCAGGTGTCATAGAGACAAATAGCCCAATTTACTTAACCGACTTAAAAACGGAGGAGGTTCTATGTTCGGCTATATGTATGCTTTTATTTATTTATGTTTACCGATTTCTCCGCCAATTATTAACCGATTTTTATTTATTGATAATGAATTTGCTCTTTTTTTATTTGAAGTTCTGGGGAGCGTTCGTTGCCGAGTGGTTACTGCGACCAAATTTGATCTATTGTGACCTCCGCTCCCACTCTTGTGTTTGCTCTTGGCTTCACACTGATTGAACTCTAGAGTTGTGAAGAAAAACGATGGAGATCTTTGGACAGAGCCTACTTAACAGTTAAGTAATTAGTGAATTAGAGAGGAACTTAAGTCTTCCTGGGCCCAGTCATACTTATCATATGTTGGGCAGCGATTTGGGGGACTTATTTGTAATACACTCTTTAGCAAAAAAATATTCAGCCATTTCATATTCGGTTACTTTTTCATTATTTCATGTTGAAATATAAAACTATTTAACCTTTTAAATGAAGTGATATCCTGCTTTTAAGTCGAGCAATTCGTTAGCTCATCTAGTCTAGTAGCTAATCGATGCAAAAGAGTTCGTCTATCATTGAGTTAAATATTGTTTTCCTTTTTTAACTGTTTTCTTAACTTTCTTAATTACTTTATCCAAATTAACTTCACATAATTTCAAAATTATCTTATTTGTAATGCTAGTACTACACAAAATTTTAGGAAATAATGTTATTTCTTAATATTTTGTAGCTCTAAGTTTTTTAACAATGTGATGATTCATTGAATAGCAATTTCTGTCAATTTTATATAAAATATGCTTTTTATTAAAGGATTTAGAATTATGCTTTCAAGCATAGAGTAACTTATATCTTCCAAGTTGAACACTTATGAGTATTTCCTGTCTATACTTACACCTTGAGGAACTAGTGGAGATATAGATATGATTAATTTAACGGTAAATAAATATTCTGATATTAGTTTTGTTTTTCGTAACCTCTGTTTAATAAAATATTTATGGCTCCTATCTTTAAGAACCATGGAACTTTGCGTCAGGTGGGTGATAATAAATCGTATCATCTAGCCACTTAGCTTTTTGTGTTGGATATACGGACAAACAGGAGAAAAGGTTTTAGCTGGTAGTTATGTGCAGAATCAATAAGTTGTGTAAGTGTAGTTTTAAATAGAAATTAGATAAAAAAACTTTTGTAATAAATGTACAGTGACACTTTCATATTAAATATTTACATTGATATCAGACTATAAGTAGATTGTGTAATTATATTAAATATAATTTTCTATTGTTGCAAGGTGATTCGTTAACTTTCTATTGTGTAAATTTTAGCGAAGTGCTCATTTGCTCAGAGATTATCCGTATTAAATTTTGAATGAGTTAAAGATAGTAATAGGTTCAGTATTTGAGGAACGATGCAAACGATGCGTCACTCTGCACTATGTAATTAACCGTTTGTGATGATGACGGTTCCATATGTAAATATTTTTTTAATCCCTAGATGATTGTAACAATTACCCCGTATAAAACGGGATCAAGGGCTTTGAGGAAGATGTGATTAAACCTTTGGATTTGTCTAATTCCTTCGATTAACGAATACTCTTTCCACAGATTTTACTAAGTGGCTTGATGTTAATTTTTTTTCATGATGATATTGAAAGACCTTTTGCCTTTCATTGATGCTAATTCAAAATCTAAAATGCATGGTTTATCAACAACAAAACATGCATAACTCAAATCGATAATTTTGGATTGTACTTCAAACGAGAAATGTTGAAAATAATATTTTTGTTTATTTTCTTATTTTTTATCAAAACACGTGCACTCACCGCGCGAACAGGTTTGTGAATGCAGGCACAGGTGGCACCTGTACTATATTCTTTATTGAAATACTTGCATACTTTCCAGATTTTAGAGTAGAAGGTTTTACCGATATTACGTAGGTAAGAAGATTGATACTATTGTTATCTCCTATTAAGCTACATGCCAAATAATCTCCATTAAAATCCAGTGGTAAACTGGCCAGCGCTAGCGGCTAGTTTTGGTTTTAGTAATGTCTCTTAATTTGAATATGTCATTTCAAAATACGGAGCGAGTTAAGCAAACAAATACAATACAAAGTAGATCGAATGCATATCGGTTTACATCTGAACAATATGTATTCGAACTACTTAAGGCATATAACCAACTGTGACACTCACAGCTAGCGACAGTAAAATTAGCGGATGATACAGTATTAGCTTGCTTGATGCGTGATGGCGATGCGTTTGGTGTGGAACTCGCGGGAGCTTGGAGAATCACTTGTGGGAGGTCGTACTGAGCGACGCTACTACCGTCTGGTTTGGTCTGCTGGCCCGAGCCCTCCTCCGCGTCGCCCGGTTTCTTCTCGTTCGAGAGCAGACTACATGCCGTCTGGTCTTTAGGTATGGTAGGCCTGTTTTCCGTTTGTTTCTCAGCGACAACAAAAGCTGAATTCTCTTCCTTTGTAATGCTCATGTAGTAGCAGGTGTCGCTGCTTTTCATGATGTGACGCGGGCCAGGATTGAGTAAAATCGTATCTTCATAAAACTCTGGCAGCTCGGCCGGGCGTACTCCAACCAAAGCGACGCCATACCTACGAAAAACATGTAAGAATTTTATTAAGAGACTTTCTTATTTACATGTCATTGAATAACTCTCTTTAATGCGAGTGAGTAAGTTACTAACTTCCTATGAGAATGGAAACTGGCGTATGTAAAGCTCTTTCCTTCGTATTCTCCAAAAAATCTACTATCTCCTAGCACGATGTGGTAGATCTCGTTTCCAGAACATTTTCCGTAAAGTCGATGCCATTCCTCTGGAGATTGTTGGCCTTCCCTGGAAAGTTTGTTAAATAATATTTAAGGACACTTAAATATCGTATTAATTATCCAAAAATTGCTGAGTGATGGACCAAAAGCTACTTCTAAGAAGTAGTTTTTATACTTACTGTCCACGGCTTGTGTGTAGTAGTAGTGTGACGAGTGTCGATGCGCCTGGGCAGGTGCAGTTGTTGGCTAACAGTGCGTATTTGAACTCGTCTTCGCACACGACGAATTCAGCGAATTTCACGTGCAACTTATTCTCGGGACGAAATATTTGCACGTACTGCGGGACATCGGGCGCGAAGTCCTTCACAGCCCAGGACCTGTGGAAATTGACTTCAAACTTTACCCTTTGCCTATGACTGCATGTTTGCAGACTGTCTCGTGGGAAAAAGGCATTTAACAACACAACATTTAACTCAATGGGAGTTGATGTTGCGATAACTGATAGTTACTCAAGAGTCATTCTGTGAAACATATCCGTAAGTTTAAAGACATCAGGACTAATTTGAAGCTTAAACGCTTATTAAAGTAAAGTGAAGTACGTGTTCGTATTTTTTCTAGGTCGTTAACAGGTAGACCTGTTAGCATCTCCTACGTCCTCAGACCGGTGAATGGTCCGTCGTCCTCTTATTCAAATGTTTCAATCAATCAGCCTATCGCCGTCCACTGCTGAACGTAGACCTCCCACAAATAGCGCCAACCAACCTGGTCCTGATCGAGCAGTCTGTAACCAACTTACACCAGTCACCTTTCTCAAATTGTTATTCCATTGTGCCGAGTAACTGCATCACTACAGTCTTATTTCTGAATACTGTGTTAGAGGTGAATACGACCTACATAGATGAAATAAATCCAGTGGTTCTCTTTCGGACCGTCGACCTGTTCAGACCACGAATGTTCGTTGAATCTAACACCACTCATTTTTTGCATTTGTGTCACCATCATATTCTTAGCGTTTTTTCCCGGTGGCATGGCCATACATTTGTTTCCCACGCTGTCCGGTTTTCGCAAGACATGAGTTACCAACGTAGGCGACTCTCCAGCAGTTTGTCTGCTATGTCACGGACATGAAAGCTTCCACGCATGCGTGATGAGTTTCTCTCGCGGTCTTTCTGCGTGACTCCACACGTCCACCGTAGCATATTCATCTCCGTGACATGCAACTTTTACTTATGTCGCTCAACTAGAGGCCAAGATTCGCTGCCATACAAAATGATCTTTTGCATTTTTGTATTCCTTACAATTTTTGACTCGATTTTTTCACAATTTATCTTCATAATTGACTACCTCGGTGGCGTATTGGTTAGTAGGTTGCTCTATATAACGACGGCTGCGTAAGAGGTCCCGGGCTTGATCCCGGGTTGGGCCAAAAATTTGTATCTAAGTTTTCGGCAAGAAATTCTTAGTGTCTACCCGGAGCCTGGAAGTCGGCGGTGCCTTAGAAAGCAAGTTAAGCCGTTGGTCCTGCGCCTAACCCCTCTCCAGTTGAGTCACGCTGGTGAACCATCGGAATATGCCGGTAAGGGAATAGGGAGTGCACTTGTGTTTGCACACACTTGAGCACTAATATATCCCGCGTATGTAACTAATCGTTGAGATTGGCCGCTGTAGCCGTAATCGGTTGGAGGATTATATTATTCTTCACAATAAATTGTTTACCTCAAAATGGTGTGTTCATCTGCAGCAGTCTTGTCGGCGTAGTTCCTCGCGGCCAGCACGAAGCACGCCTCGGCCTCGTTCATTCGAGCTCGGATCAGATCCGTGTCCTTTAAGCAAGAGCCCTGTATGTAGATGACACGTTGCGCCCATATTGGAACCTGAAAAATGCGTAAAATACTCATTAGCTAATAATTCGTTTGAGATCTGTTTGCACTCGGAATTTATGGAATACGGAATTATAAATTATTATTTATCATCTTATTGAATGAATAACTATTGGTTTTCAGCTTGGATCTTTTATCAGTCTCATCTTAAAGTCACTATTTAACAAAAACTTCAAAAAGCTAAATCACGCTTCAAATATTTCTTTTGAATATTGCACTTCTTATTACAATTTCTAAGAAAAGACATAAGTATAGGTAACCACCGTGATCTTTTTTATTTTGCCTAAGTAGTCCACATGAACAGCACAACACACAATATACCTAAATAGAAATTGACCTAAAGCAATAAAAAGTTATTTAAGGACGGACACACGTCAAAGAATCCATTTTTTTTTCTGGCTAACCGAATGAGTTTGTCATTAAGGTGAGAGTTCACTTTAATGTCAAACACATTTAGTTCGATTAACAACAATCGACAATACGGTACATGACTATTTTTTTTTTATTTTTGCAATCAAAAGACCTCTCAATGATAGAAACATCGTTGAAAAAATCACTTGATTCTCATTTGAACCACCTGAGATATCACAACTTTAAAATCACATTATTTTGGGCAAACCCAAAACGCTCCCTACAAATGGCTACTAAGATGTGACGTCACACCTAAGTATTTTGTATGCATTTCATTTGAATTTTGTATGGTAGCTATATCAAATGTTTCGTTTATGTCAATGGTTCTATTATAATAGTTGGTGCAAATTGTATGGGTTATTTAATGGTATAATTATTTTTTAATAATTTCATAGTTTTAAAATGGACTTGCCCATGAATCTTTGAATGACCATAAAACCGGCTAGACGTAATATTTTTAATTGAGAATTTTTGCTATTGGCACATATTGACCTATATTGTGATAAAATATTTATATTTTGTAAAACCTTGAGCTTAGTCATATACCCTATTATAGGAATGTGACTTTGTAAGGTAATGTGTGGCTAACTGTTCCATGAATAATACAATTTACACAAAGTGATAAAGCTACATATAGGAATATTCAGTTTGACCGCACACAGTTTTACATTGTGTGAAAACGACCACATACCTACCACAAAACAATTAAGTTGGAATTACTAAAATTAGCAGGAGTCATTCCTGCTAATTTTAGTAATTCCAAATTAATTGAAAATTACTAAAGTATATATTATTAGTTCTGTTGTTCCAAGTTCTATACGATTACATAATATGTAATTATAATGCCAACTAAAAGGTCGCTAAGCCACGGTGACTCCTTTTTTTATGTGATAGGTGGCACACGAGCACACGGATCACCTGATGGTAAGCAATTGCCGCCGCCCATGGACACCCGCGACACCAGTGGAGACACAAGGGCGCTGCCAACCTTTTAACCCCCCATTTCCCCCGGTTTGGGCCTCCGGTACCCTCACTCACGCAACGAAACACAGCACAGTGCTAATTCACGCTGGTTTTCTGTGAGGCCGTGGTATCACTCCAATCGAGCCGGCCTATTCATGCCGAAGCGTGGCTCTGGTGGCGTTAAACTCCCTGTGGCTTAGCGACCTATTAGTTAGCGGATGGCAGTATAATATGACATGCGTGCGAATAACCACTTAAGTATATTTCCAATTATGTAAAAATTTTGGCATATCTCTTTCTAAGTATTTTTTCTCAAAAATGTAGTGTATCTTTGGTACCGAAACGGTACAAATACGATCATACATACATTTTGCCAGTGGGTTCGCTCGCGTTAGAAAGAGATAAAAATAGCCTTTGTTACTTTCCATCCCTTCAACTATCTCCATTAAAAAAACACAAATGAAATACTTTCACATTAATAATATTAGTACGGATGTAATTATGTAGATGTGACAGTAATGAGTACCTTCAGGAAGTCGTATTTTCAGGAAAATAAAATTGTAACAACAAATTGCGATGTTTTTTATTTAATATTTATGAAATTACATTACTTTGCTTTGATGTAATATTTGACATTCTTCTAACGCATAAATTTATCAAAAATTACATTATATTTGTAGACCTCCTTTCTGAATAAAATCAATTAGCTGGTGGCACGGTTTATCTGCCCGCCGTACGCCGTGTGGTCCCCGGCAGAGTAGAATAGGCCAACCTCGCTCTTACCGAGGTGTCGTAAAAGGCGACTAAGGTAAAGCTGCTGGCATGATCATCAGCACCCGGAGAAGGAAAACTCTGCATTTATATCAAACCCTCGCCAACTTGTCTGCCAAGCGTGGTGAGTATGGCAATTACCCCTCATGTGATTGAGGGAGGCCCGTGCCCCAGCAGTGGGGACTTAAATGGGCTGACGATGATGATGATGATGACGGTTTATCTGCGGCTTAATTTTTATTCTGGTAGTTCTTAGTAGTTTGTAATAATAAATAATAATAATAAATATTTCACAACACCCCATATACATTGATCTGTCTCTGAGATAGGTAGCTCAAGCACCTGTGTTACGGATATCAGAATCAACAGTGGGATTACAAATATAATACTTTTCTTTTGTAAATATATATCTAATTATAATACATAGAAAACACCCAGACCAATACAAACAGACTTGTTCATGCACACAAATGTTTGTAGGTACTGTGCGGGGATCGAACCCGCAACCTTTGGACCAAAGGTACCACTGTTCCAAACGGGTCGTCGTATCGTTTTAAATAAGTATTATATAAAACGATAATCAAATCTTGTAACATACAGTGTAAATATACACCGTGACATTTTGAAAAGCTACACGAGAAACATTTCAAGGGCGTTATACTGAAGCAAACAAACATTCACCCCCGAAGAACATAGGGTCTAATCTCATAAAACCGTGGGAGAACCACGCTTCGGCATGAATGGGCCGGCTCACAGAAAACCGGCGTGAAGCAGGTGCTGTGTTTCGCTGCGTGAACGAGGGTACGGAGGCCTAATCCGAGGGGGTTTAGAAGTAAGCAGCACACTTATGGGCGGCGGCAATCGCTTACCACTAGGCGATCCGTCTGCTCGTCTGCTACCTATAACATATAAAACCCTATACTAGTGTTACCAGTTGATTTAAACTATTTCTAAAGAAAGGCGCATTTCTTTTTTTGTGAAGTCTCTATGTTTCATTCCCCGGGTCGGGCCAAAATTTGTAGCTGAGTATATCTGTTAAGAAATTCTCAGTGTCAGCTCGGAGGCTAGAAGTTGGCGGTCTTGTACCCCCGTGCCTGGGAAAGCACGTTTCTGCACCCAATATCTCTCTGGTCGTTGTCACTATGGTGTCCCATCGTAGATAGATAGATAGATAGATACACTTTATTGCACAAAATTTACAGATCTTAGCCTAAGTTATAATATCGTAATATGAGGGCAAAAGAATAGAGAGTGCACTTGTGTTTGCGCACACACTTGAGCACTTTAATATATCCGGCGTTGAGATTGGCCGCGTTAGTCGAAATCGATTGGAGGATATTATTTACCTGTAATATCATCCTCATGGTAGTGTCGAGTTCCATCGGTGACAAGAGAACTACATAGTAGTCCTGGAGTAACGGGTGCGCGTAGAACTCATTCAGGAAGTCCATGATTGTGTCGGCATGCAGCGTGGTGGAGCACACCACCACGTGCTTCTCGGACTGAGCCCTGTGCGACGAGTACGAGCCCCCTAGCTTCTGTCTCTCCATCCACGTAAACGCCAGTTGCTCAAACTGTAAATATTATTAAACTGCTTCAGTAAAACAATGAAAGATGACCGTGGGACAGCCACGCTTCGGCATGAATGGGCCGGCTCGACCGGAAGGAAAAAGAGGTCCCTTTTTAATATTCTGTTTGGTTATAGTTATTGTATTTTTCTTTCTAAATCTCCTATTATTTAACACTGAACCGGAGTGATACCACGGCCTCACAGAGAACCGGTGTGAAGCAGCACTGTGCTATGTTTCTCTGCGAGAGTCAGGGTACTGGTGGCCCAGTCTGGGGGAAATGGGGGTTTAAAGGTTGGGAGTCACAGTTGTGACTCCATTGGTGTCGCGGGTGTCCTTGAGCGGCGGCAATTGCTTACCATCAGGTGATCCGTTTGCTCGTCTGCTACCTATCACATAAAAAAACTAGTAGTACCTACGTTTATAATACAGGGTGTCTGGTAGCAGATCTATTTTCCAAAAAAAAAATTTATATATAGTTTTGTACACAAATAGAAAGAAAGAAAGAAAAAACATTTATTGACCATCACAGCACAGAGAGCAACATGATAGAACATAAGTAGAACATGTTTACAGTATTATAAGTACGATACAATAGGCATATATGATTGAATAATGCGGATTACATCTTTAAATATTGTATTCCGACTAAATGTTTTCTATCTTGCTACAACACTGTTCAAAACCGCGACACACCCTGAAAACGAGGAACTCGGTTCAGCTGCGTTTTCACCGTATGTGGTCTTTTAAGTCCTTCTTATTAGTGTAATGTTAAACCAACCTCAAAGAGAGAATCTACACTAAAAATCTGCGAACTGTTGTGGGCTTAAGGTGAAGGTTTAAATTGTTGGCTCCGGTATAGTAACTGGATCTATTTTAAACAATTTCGGAGTGGCAGTCGCTAAACAAACATTTTTACTATTTATTTAATAATTGTACACTACTTTTTGATCTGTTTTTGCACTCGAATATTGGATAAACGCCAAAAGTGGCCGTTATTGGCGGTAATTCAAATTTCGAGTACAAAAGCAGCCCAAAAGTTAAGTATAAGTATTAAATAAATAGTATAAGTGTTTTCCGAGAGATTGCAGCTTTGGAATTGTTAAAAAGATACCCGGTTTAGTTTCTAACAATTTAAATCAATGTGCGTCGCTAGTGTGCCCTACCCGTCACCTTAAAAGACCACGCGAGAACGCTAAGGAATTGAGTTTACTGTTCATCGTTTTTTAAGTCTGGCGTCGAAAACGGGGCTCCGTTTTGAACTGTGTGTGCAACAAGATGGTAAACACTTTGATGACGCAACATTCACAAAATGAAATTCGCATTTCCCATCTATATTTTTACACTTTCAGTGAAACTGTATGCCATTCAGTATTTTTAATATTTAATTTTGAAGGCATAATTCTCCCACCAAACACCCTGTATAATAATTAATCTGTAGGGAACATCTGTAAATCCGAAGTGTTGCATTTTTTATTCGCTACATACACACCTGAGTATGTGTCGCCAAACATTTGGCAACTACTATCGCATTAGTATCTATCACAATGAAAGTTAATTACGTCTAGTGGGGTAATGTTGCCGTGTCCTTGAGCCAGGTGTGACATTAATAACATAATTGATTAATAACTTAGTGACTGGTGGGTATGACGTACCTGTGTTGGTAAAACAACTAACGCGACCCCTATCATGATCACCATGTACAGTTGCGAGGGCCAGATATCAGGCACAAAGTCACCGTAGCCCACCGTCGAAAAAGTGACCACAACGAAATACGTGGCCTGGAAAAGATTAAGGTGTCGGTGTCCAGCCCTCTGGAAGTGTTGGATACCGCAAACACTGCAAATCAGATAATGTATGATGTAGTAAATAATGGCGAACGTTGAACAGTTGGCGAAATACGTGAAGATATCTCCCGTATCTTCACGTATTCCGCCATTTTGACCCCCGAAACAAATGCAATAGATGGTATTACATGAGGGTATTTTGTTATGATGATACAGCAGCAATGAGTTAATGAGTTTACACGATTAAAGGTGGTGATGTGTGGTGGCAGTTGAGTAGGGTGCGAGTTTTGAACGTGACAGGTAATTTAAACAGAGATCAATCAGATGATAAAAAACACAAATTGAATTAGTAAAGTACTATTCCTAGGGGAATCATAGTACAATATGGATACTAGGATTAGTTGGTATTCGCCGCGGTACAGACTAAAAGGGTACTTATTTGGTATCCTAGAGGAAACCATCGTGGTCACCTTGTCACTGAAACTTATTTTCTAACTGCAGAGTCGAATTCGCGGTGCTCATCTCAGATAACGTCAGTAGAATGCATCTGGGACTCCTTTGTACACTGAGTTCTCACCTAATGATCATATGCAGAAAACAGTAAGATGTTCTGCAGTTCTAAAAAAAGGAAGGTTCCATGCCGACCCTTAGCGCAGAATCAGAGTAATTATTACCGGAGCAGAATATATTGCCCCTAAGATAGCACACTCCTGTCGGATATTGAGGGCCTAACACCAAATCGTCTCCTATTTTTTCCGTATAAATAAAAACCGATTATTTAATAAGTATTAGATGTATTCTGGTCCTTATAAGTATTAGGTGCCAGCCTTTTAAACTCTGACTGTCTAATTTAAAACGTGGTTTAAAATAAGTAGCGGGATTAATACTGGGAATAACTGAAGAACTAGAATAAATATTATTATAAAACTAAATATTCGGGGATGTTCGCCGAGTCGCGGGTGGATTGTTTCTACACAACTATGCGGAAGCGGCGCACATCCCTGGTGCGCAGAGTTTGGTTCAGCCGCAACACCATCCATGTTTGCGAATAGGTTTGATTGTCAGTACTTAAACCATTGTTCTATGGTTTATGTACTGACAAACAAGCAGTTAAGTTCAAAATAATAATATAATTTAATAATGTGTCTTAATTTTGATTTTATTTCATTTTATTTATGAAACTCTGAATGTAATGTAATGTTATTAATAATATTATTATGATTACTAACATAGAATTAAGTAAACATTGTTACTAACCATCGTGGATCTATGTTATCTGAGAATAAATTAATTGAAAATGAAACTGAATCCCAAAAATATTAGCAATTCCTATTCATATTACTTGGAAATCTTACTTAAAATATTATAAATTCTTGTTGCTTAAAAATAATCTAAAATACACTCCTTTGCAAAAAAGGGCACCTAATCAAATAATCAATTAGGTAGTTATCATTACGTTGTTTGGTGATTTTAGGTAGTGTTATGGTTTCGTAAATTAATCACCAAGGAATTTTAATTGTAAAAAAAGTGTTACTTCAAAACACTGAATAGGTTTATATGGTGTGTCTTGCTGAAATCACAGCTTGCATTCGCCTGGGCATGCTGGCCAGTATACGCCTTATGGTTTCATTCGCATTCTTTAGCTCTGTTATAGTTTGCGCAGCCGGTTGCACTGATCTCACTCGTCACTTGAGAAGGTCCCAAACATGCTCAAAAGCTAGCGTTATCATCCATAAAAATTGAATTTGCGCCAAGAATGGTTAATGTGGGTTGTACATAAGGTAAAGAATTTCCGTCACGAAGCGATGTGCATTTAATGTGCCGTTTTCGATAAAGACTAACTTTGTACGATCTAAAGAGTTTATTCAAGCCCAAAACATAACAGAGCCCCCACCGTCAGGCGTTATTTCTTCAAAGCAGACCTCTGCATAACGCTCTCTGGTCTTCGCAGCACTCGCTGACGTCGATCTTCACCATACAGTGATATCCTGGCTTCATCAGAGAACAATACCCTATCCCAATTCTCTTGAGTCCATGATACACAATTTTGAGCAAAATGAAGTCTGGCAACACGGTGCTCACGGAGTAATTTGGGACCGCGCGCGGGGCGTCGACTGAGTTGGCAGCGAGATGCCTCCTCCCGACCGTCCATAGACTAACTTGCACATTTCTTACGTCTTCGAGGTTGTTCTTGAAGTCCACATACGAAGATTTGCGATTTCTCAAAGCTGGACTCACCAGAAAACGATCATTTCTTGGTTCAGTGGATGTCTTTCTTCCAAATACAAGACTTCTTTTCATGGAACCCGTCTCTTGATAGCGCTGCTAGGTTTTTTGGACTGCTGAACGACTTACATTAGCCTTTGAGCCACCAAACATTGGCTACAGCGCTCTTCTTGCAGCGCAATAATTTTGCTGGCTCTTACAATTCCAGAACACTAAGCATTAAAAACAATAATTTTAAATGTCTATAAAAGCAGCTAACTCAACGAAACCAATAAAAATAGCCTAAAACTTATTCAAAGCCAACCTGCAACTTTCGTTGATTCCCGCTAGAAATTGTACAAAAAGTTGGTATTCTTTTAAAACTAAGATCAGTAAAAAGTTTTAATTTCGAATGTTCATTTTTGGCATCACGACACTTTACGACCGGCCAGTAATATATTAAGAAGACTTAAATACTTTTTTGTACCATATTGTTTTCAGGAAAGAATATAATCAAAACCGCTCGTTTTTTTTGCAAAAGAGTGTATTTTTACCCGACTGCCAAAGAAGGAGGGTAATGTTTTTACTTCAGACAACGAAAAAAGGTTATGAAATGTGAAAAATGAAATGTCCCTGAACGAATGATTCGATCAATTTTGACACTATCCTGCGCTGCGATACGAAGTGGTTTAGTGGTTAGTCGAGGATTTGTAATAGAATTTTAAGAATTAACATTATTCTGTAATAATCATGAACTTGCTAGTTTAGGATTAAAACTGTTATCAGAGTAGTTTTTTGTAATAATAGGGTGATTGATGAAAGTAACCCCAGTTAACGGTATAAGATATTAATTGATTCAGACATAACTCATAGTTTCTGTATATACACATCATAAATATTATATCGCGTAGCCCGCAGTACAGCGTAGTTACATTAAAACGATACTGTTAATTAAAACGGCTTTGAACTTTGTGTCGCAGATAGAATAATTATTACTATACTAAGCTGGCAAACGCATGAATATTTTAAATTCACTGTTTTATCGCCCCAATAATAAAGTAAAATGTTCGTCGTGTTTCAGTTACATACTCACTCTTAAAGAAAAACCATAAATAGGCAATTGCTTGAAAGGTTACGGAAATTGAATAAAATGTCGATATTCAAGTGATTCACTTATAAATGAAGCGTATTTTCTCTTGAGCGTTTTTTCATCCGGGGATAATAATATTCATTCACGTAATGTGAAGTCTTTTAAAATAAATCAATTGGGAGCATCTGATCTGACTTAGAATACCTTCACCATGTCTTGTGACGTCTTTTTTACTATTTTTTTGATTTTTAATTTATTTAGGGCAGCAAGCAGTCATATACAAAAAAAATGGTAAATATTATTTAGGTAGGTATACATTACTTTTAAAGTTGAGTAAAGTTCATTCATCTATACCAATTACCAGACACTGAATTGTCTATATTTTCTACTAGGCGATCATTGGTTGGTGACGTAAAATTTCCAAATATCAAACATCCCATCACATAAATAGGTGATAGAAACACTCTCAATACGGTGATAGAAACACTCTAAAAAAGAAGAGTTCAATTTATCTCAGAAACTTAAAAATAGACCATTAGTTACTTTAAGGTTTTTGCTTAGAATGTCTTGCTTAATAAGGTTAGCCAATTAAGAAAAACGTCCACTTCCAAGAGTTTTTAAAAGACTGAGCAATTGTTTACTACAACAAATACTTTTAATATTTTGATTGCACATATTTTGGAATCTTATTTTAGTACCATTAGGGATCGGCATTAGTTGATTCACCCATATTATATTTAAATGAATATGTTTCCGTAGGTATCATCTATTCGCGGATTATAAACTCACGATCATGTTTATACTAGTATATTACTATATTCGTTATTCACGTATTATTTTAGCCAGGTCACAACACAATTTGTATATTAAAAGTAGAGAAAATTATAATTGTATAGTTCCGGTTCATACATGGAAAAGTGTTTTTACTTGTTTCATGTATCGTGCACGTTTCCGTGTTGTAAGTACACACGTGAAATACTTTCAACGATAAGCGGTAATTTATTCGGTGTTTATGATTTCGTGGAAAAGTGCCAGTTTGTTTTATCTTTGTCTAATGCAATTAGTTCCTATAAACGTCGTTAAACATATTTAAGGCCTGTAGTACACTGCAGGTCGATGTCAGACTTCCTCACAATATCGCATTGGCTCTGGAGGCATTTTCATCGATAGGAAGAAGTAGTAACAAGAAAAAAAAATTGGTACTACTTTTTATAGCAATGTAAGAGGACCTTTAAGAATATTAAATTTTGTCGTCGTCGCCAGTCGCAGTTTTATCGACTTACAATGTCAATGATATATTTTCTATACTTACAGTATTATAAATAAGTTTCTGTTTAACTATAAGCTCTTTAAAAAAAGGCAGAATCTAAAAGGAAAAAAATGATAATAAAAATGAAATTGGATAACGAAAACTAATCCACTGGCTTAAAACATATTAAAAATCCAAAAATTAAGAAATCATATTTGGGCACGAGGTAGGGAAATTTAAGTTATTTTAGGTAGGTATAGGGAAATAATATCAGACTCAGGGTAGAGATATTTTAATGACAATTGTAGTGAGAAAATTATATCATTAAAAGAATTGTCTTTTCATTTCCTGGATATATTACTGAATTACCTGGAGCCCAATTCTCGTGCTGGTGATATTTTAAAACATGGCGGATATCCCCTGAAAACCACACAAAAAACTGTGTTTTGGT
The DNA here is from genome assembly GCA_019059595.1 of Marasmia exigua. Taxonomy (NCBI): domain Eukaryota; kingdom Metazoa; phylum Arthropoda; class Insecta; order Lepidoptera; family Crambidae; genus Marasmia; species Marasmia exigua. The sequence continues at coordinate 1,252,252 of CM032494.1, read as the reverse complement.
GATATACCTATGTCGTATGAAAATACATATCGCGAGCTCGAGAAATGGGCTACTGATATTATGTGAATATTAAAAGAAAATTATGTTCAAAAGTGCCGTGTGGTCCCCGGCAGAGTAGAATAGGCCACACTAACTCTTACCGAGGTGTCGTAAAATGCGACTAAGGTAAAGCTGCTGGCATGATCATCAGCACCCAGAGAAGGAAAACTCTGCATTTATATCAAAACCCTCGCCAACCCGTCTGCCAAGCGTGGTGAGTATGGCAATTACCCCTCATGTGATTGAGGGAGGCCCGTGCCCCAGCAGAGGGGACTTAAATGGGCTGATGATGATGATGATGATGTTCAAAAGTAGTTTAGTAAACACGTTTAGATTTTTTAATTCTAGCCCTCTAGCTATCTTATCTCTAGAATCATAAATTGGCCACATATTGAAGATACTCTTATCTTCAATATGTGGCCAATTTATGATTCTATATAAGGTACAAGTGTTCAAACTGCAACGGCTGTGCAATATTGTAGTTATAAGCAGACACGCTTGTACTGATCAAATAACAACCGTCACAGGAACCTTCGAGGATTGTTTAAAAATATATATATTTGATAAGGGCAACGCTTTGGCATGAATGGGCCAACTCGACTGTAGTGTTACCACGGCCTCACAGATCCGGCGTGAATCAGCACCTGCGTTGTGTTTAGTAGGTATAATGTTAGAACTTGGGATCACTGGATCTTGATAATTTTATGTAAATCTAAATAGTTATGTTTACTTAGGAAGAGCGAGGCATTCCCTACACAAGTGTCTTTGACTACTTTTTGGGAAGCCCCGGCAACTTAATTGTAAAAGATTTACCTGAAATAAATACATTTTATTTTATTATTATTATTAATGTTGTGACCTCATCAATCAACATTTTTTTGAGTCATTAACAGCAACATAGTTCGTATCGTTATTATCTAAATCACTACCTAATTTGTGAATACCCAATGTGTCTTTGTCACATTGTGTCGCCATTAATACAAAATCTAAAACCCTACTTAGTCACCATCATTTAATTTTATTGGGTGATAAATGATGTTATGTTAATATTGATGAATGTTCATTACTGAAATATATTTATTGATTGAGCCATAAAAAGAAAGGTGGTTTAGTAAAGGTTCTGTCAAGAATTGATCTGGTGAAATATCCAATGTGTCTTTGTCACATTGTGTCGCCATTAATACAAAATCTAAAACCCTACTTATATATATAATGCTTCGAATACATGCTTCATCCAAGGTGTATCGGTACATTGACATGCTTTCTAAGGACTTTCTCGTACAAATATTTTGTTACGACTTTATTATAAAGCCGCACTAAATTTTTTGCACTCTATACAAAAATGACCGAACGGATGTGAAAAACTGCAGGCTTTGTATTTAACTTTTTTGTACAAATTAAAAAAAAAATAACTGCTACAGTTGTTGCAGTATCGGAAAGAATAGCCGGCATAGTATGAAAAGTCGCAATAATTTTACCATCGTAGCATTCCATCAAGAGCAATGGCGGACTTAAGTCTGACAAAAAAAATATGTTTGAAGGATAAAAAATCCTAGGGGATACAATTTTGTTTAATGATGTATATACTTCGCAGTAAGTATAATTAATTTCTCTGACATCCTTTGAATTCAATTTTTAAACTCGAACGCATGTGTTGCCATCATTAATTTAATTATTGATTGTTTTTGAATGAAGGTGCCATAGTGAAGAGTGAAGTCAACAAATAGACATGTGAGTGACATGGGTTTTGCGACGGGAGTGTGTCATCACACACCCGTGGTCCACGGCCTCTACTTATTATTGTGAGGTTCAGTCAAAATGTTACTCTACGATATGAAATTGTGGTGGTATTCTCTATTTGTTAATTTCGTAAATCTACTAGAATTTCACAATTGCTAGTCCTTTACTTCTTAGTCACTTTACTAAAAAAATATTAGTAGATTATTTTGTAATAAAGAACAGTAATATGTAATAAAAAAATTTCACTTCAACACGAATTTGAGTTGGTCTTTGAAATAGTAGGGATATTTCAGACATTTTGATGTGATTGATGACAGACGATTTATTATTTATTATTAAAAAAAATATATAATAGAACTGGCCCACAGTGAGTTCCTTACGTAAAGTCTACATATTTAAATAGTTCAAGACTCTAATCTAAGTTTTTCAAATAGGTACTCTGCAGATTTTTTTTTGTATTTTGCAATAAAGGGTCTTCTTGACACACAGAGAGACAGTGGTCCTATTTGGATTTCGTTTTTTCCTTACCCTAAAAATCCCTAAAAATGCTTGAATAAAGCAAACAATGTAATACAAACAATCGATGTGTTCTAAGGCAGTTCAAATATCATAGTCTTTATTGAAAGTGACAAAAACATGGAAAGGTTTTTCAAAAATATACTAATAGAAATAAAATGAAGTTCAACGGGTTTAATAAAGTAAATAAACGCCTCTAGTTGGTTGGTTTGACATTAAAGAAGTGGAATTTATGCAAAGTAACCATGAGTCTAATTGCTGCTCTTAATGACCGACCCGTTGCTCATTAATTGAGCAAGAATGTAATCAAATCGTCCTCCTTCTTGCGTTTCATAATTACACGTATCATAACTATAGATAAAGAGAGCATTACTGGCGAATGTAAAAAAATAGTCGATTGTATGATAAAAGGGAGCAAAATAATATTTTTACGGCGTACGGCGCCCGAGCCAAAAATATATTTTGCGCCCGTGACGCGATGAAAAGTAGAGTCGCCTGGACTGTACATCGCCATCACCTCATGAGAAAATAAAATATGGCTCATATTTTATTGTAATATTATTTAATAAAACGTAGAGTAAGTTCAAATAAATTGAATTTAAAAAGTACGCCTTTTGACAAATTCATGGCTTAGATTTTGAAAATTTCTTGGCGCCTCTTGCATTTATCCTGGGATTATGCAAGTAATTAGATTGTCCATCACATTTCTTGCGTCAATTTTAATACTTTCAGGAGTTAGTTTATACACTTTCACTGTGACTTGAAACTGGTGATGCAGGGGTTGGGACCATTTGCTGTCGTACCTTACTAGCCAGCCAGTCTTTATTCAAACAATATTTTCGTTATATTTCTTCGGCGCGGTGCACTAAGATGTTTCAAAATTGATAAAGTGCGCGGGAAAGATCTTTTTGGCCGGTATAAGATTTTTAACGAAAACACCACTTTAAAGGTGCACATAAAAGCGGACCAAATCGTACTTTTCAAATAGATGTGATGAAAAATTGTTTTCATTATACTTAAGCTCGATTCGACCAAACTGTTACCGAAAATTTATCTACGGTATAACGCTTTCATACATGTAACTCGTAACGTTTATCATAGATAATACCGTGGATAATGATCGGTCGAATCGGGCCTTATTAAATTAATCCTCCGCCCGTTTCCTCAGCGACCTGAACCGAGTATTGGCCCCTAAAATTAGTGCGGAATCGACGAAAGTGGCGATCTCATGCTTCATATTGATAAAATTAAATTTTCTTTGGTGCAGTTTTCTAGTAGTACCATTACTCTGGTATTGGGTACTAGAGAGCTACGTGAAAGAAAATAACCATATTGAAGATACATATTAATTAAGTAATAAGAAATCCTTCCCTTAGGTTAGTACCTAAAAGTACCTACTCTACTAATACGAGTATAATGAGCAGTTTTCCAGTAGGTATTTATTAACTTTGAAGTTACTCGCTAGATGGTGTAAGCAGATTCTATATATTTCAGGCGCTGGATGATTTTTCAATGCTCCCTAACTTATGGGAAAATTTCACAGTGCTAGGTTTTTAGTAAAGTAACCATATGGTTGGTTACATGTAAAATAATCAAGTAGACCTAAAATAAGTTGTAAAAAATGTCTGCCATGGCGTATGCAGATATTTTTGATAGCTGCCCGTTTGAAACTGGGCAGTTTTCATTGAATGTTTCTATCGAATCATATTTTTGTCAAGGTGTTATAATAATTTTCACGTGTGTGCGTGTGCGTGTGCGTGTGCGTGTGCGTGTGCGTGTGCGTGTGCGTGGGCGTGTGCGTGTGCGTGTGCGTATGCGTGTGCGTGTGACTGTGTGTCTGTCTGTCCGTCGCATCGTAATTCCCGAACGGATGCACCGATTTAGATTTTGTTTTTTTGTTGTAGATGGAAATTGATTCAAGATGGCTGCCGCCACAAAATTTCGCTTAAATATTGTCGCGTTGGGGGGCCGCTCTACATATAACTCGTACATAATTAGCATAACGTTTATAGGTAGGTAAGGAGCGGCCTTTTTAAATTTTTAATTATATGTCTATTTTCTCCTGTCATTCTGCAAATAAATTTCATCGATGCTACACGCGAGTTCATTTTAGTGGTGTAATTTTCGGCGATCTTCAACAATAGTAGTGTTAGTAAGACTACATATATTCCAACGGCATACTTTACTAAATGTTGTGACAAATTTTAGTAAAATAACTATCTTGGTTCTTATGGTGTAAAATATTACCAGCATGTTTTGTTGGTTATAATTAGCTGGCTGAGTAGAGAAAATGTTAAGTAGAAAAATGTCCTAAAATTTTATGCATATGGACATATTGTAATCGAACCACCGCTTTTTATATTTAACTAGGCCCTCAATTAAATATCAATGGCCTAAAATAAGACTATAGGCCAAACTAGAGAGATCGGTGCTTCATTCGTACAAAAACTCTTGGTAAAACTCTTGCAATCTACTAAACAACTATATCTAATATTTTAAGATTGCAATGAAAATAATTAATACATAATTATTAAAATGTATGCAACCAAAATAATGAGATAGGTGTTGTCATAATAATAATAGCTTTAGTTGCTGTCTTTGAAGAAAATAAATCATTTTGAAATTGATTACAATATTTGAGTAGACGAACTTTTTTGCCTCGGGGCTCTTAAAAATAATGATAATTAATTTTAATTTAAATTGAGAATGAATGTATGAATGTTAAAAATTGTATTGCTTATTATTATTTTGTATATGAACTTTAATGTGGTTGAAATAAATTAAATTAACTATAAATAAAGATATTAAAGTAATATTGACTGACCTTGTAAAAACTAGACAGAGTAATGTGACGCACAATATCATCAGTTGTTGCGATAGCGCCGACTGAGACTTCTGCATTGCTCGATGGAGATCATTCTGCAAGGGAATTTCGACTTTAAGAATGCATACAAAATCACAATACCTATGGATCGCTCCAGTTCATACCTGTTTATTGCTAAGATAAGACATAAACACAAATGGTACGCCTTATTAATTGGCAAAATAACAGACGCTGACATTAAACAACAATATGTATACCTATCACAATTTTACAACTTCACAACAAGTAAATTTTGAGTGTGTCACCTTATTAGATCTGGTAAACGTATTTTTCAAAAGTTTGTTGCATCTGGATCAGTGCAAATATGCGGAACAGTGAAACGCTTCATTTGAATCATTTGGAACATCAACTCTCAGATAGATCCGTGATAAAGTAATTAATTTTGTTCCGAATGAATAATCGATCCACTCCTGCTGTGCCAAGTCATATACCTATCTCTCTCCCCCGCGTCATATATGGAAAGACGGTTATCGATTCTATACTTATTGGTTATGAGTTTTTCGCTCATTCCGATCATTCATCTCACATGGAACATTCGGATCATTCGGCTCATCCGTATCAGTGAGCGAGATGATCCATTTGGCTGATACGGATCACTAAGTCGTTTCAGTAAAGAGTTACACACGTCTACACCTTATCACATAAATAAATAATAATTATTATATAACACTACTTACAAACATATTTTCGAGAGATCTTTTAGCCAACCAGCAATTCAGGAATACCGGTATAAATAGATTCCGAAGAGGAGGAAACGGTAGCTGTAATGCATAAATTAATATTAATTACTTTTTTAATCTAAAGACGATAAGGCTTAGCCTTCAAACAAAATATTTTGTAAGGTTAAAATAGCTGAATAAGGAATAAGTAAAAAAATTGTGATTTAGCAATTGCTTGTGTATTTAAAAAAATGTATACGTATGTAGTTGGTTTTAACGGTTTCTTATATTACTAAGGGCCAATACGAAACAATCTTAATCTGATACTAAATTTATAGTAAAGCGCTGTCATTCTATAGAAATCTGACGTTATACACGTTATGCCGTTACAACGTAATACACATAGACTTATCCTCGGATAAGGATTGGTCCTACCTAAACTCAATTTATAAAAATGCGATCAATTTCATATTTTGCTTATTTCAAAGCATATAGGTTGAAATAACCCTGTATGTTGCAAAGCTGCTTAAATTCAAAACGAAATTAATTTATGCGTGCGTCGAAAGCTAGCCATTAGTAAATTAGTAGGTATTTACATGGTTCTCTTGATTTGTTTTTAATTCAGAAATGCTATAGGGACTAAAAATAATGTCGCATTAACAGAGTAAAGTTGGAAATATGTCGGATAAGTTTGTACGTAACTTAAATAGGTAATCGTTGATGTCGAATGAAAATGAAAGGTTGAGAAGAAAATTTTTGGTCATAAAAGGAGAATGCCAAGGTACCGTATAAAAATACCCAGTTGCAGGCACAATGAGAGGTACCTCATCATATTTTTTTTATTGCTAGATGACAAACAAGCAAGCGGTTCACCTTTTGGTAAGTATTCAGCGCCGAGCCCATGAATACCCGCGAAATCAGAGAGATCTGAGAGAGCGATTCTATTTTTGCTTTATAGAGGGCACTTTTTTATTATTTCCTAAATATAGTGTTAATTTGGGTTTATGGTGGTTTTCTTTCTTAGAAAAATGTTTTTTCCACCCATTATATAAATAATTATACTGAGTTTTTATGGCAGTCTCCTTTTAACATCATTTATGTTCTATTGCAAATAAACAGGACGAATTTATTTTCTAAATACGTGCGTACTCACAGTTAATGCGAATGGAATTGTATTCACCATTTCTAAGATGAAATGGAAAGATAACACCTGTTGCCATATGTTTCCCTTTAGGATGAAAGAAAAAAAAAGAACGATTAGCAATAATAAACAAGTGGTCAGTTTTTCAGTGTGTTAGGGCAGGTTACCTTGTAGCCCAAGTAGGCAAGGAGAATCGCTTCCGTGAACGATATCATAGCTAATATGACCTGAACTATCCACAAATACAATGGCCTGTTGACCCATATTATTCCATCCCAGTTTATTATAGGGTGCTCTTGAAACTCCTCTTCCGTTAAGTTGGCCGAATATTCGAATTCAGTCTTATTCCCAGGCTTGCATCCATAACTAAAATTGACACGAAGGTTATTAAATAATCTGTTTAGAACAATACTACCTATATTATTGAATTTACACATTTTGTTACTTAATTTCAACTCTTAGCAATTGAATACGTAGGTAATATTAAATACCTATAAGAAGTGCACGACATAACTAATTAGTTTTTGGATATAAGTATGCTCTACTGAGTAATCTTGTTTATCTAAAATATATTGCACTATACAGTACTTCTTAAATGTATAACGTATTATTCATAGTATTGATGTAATCGAGTAAGAAAGACATTTATCCACTCTCACCATAATATAAAATTGTATACATAATGTGAATCAAAATAACACAAAAACATTAATTAACAATTATTTACATTTAGGCATCGCCTGATATTTAAGTTACAATGTATTATGGCTTTGAGTTTCTTGATTCCACTTCAAACAAGTATGCACATGATAAACAAGTAGGTATGGATATTCTTCAGGTAGGTAAAGGAGTTCACATCATTCCTAGATATTGTCAAAATTTGAATAATATTTTGATAAGTTCCCCAAAACATCCTTGGGGATGTGCCTGGTGTAGCATACATTAGAAGTACGTCGTTAACTTGGCTACTGCGGAATGCTTGGGAGGAATATCACAATTTGTGAAGCATTGTGAACCAGGTTCTTGTAAACAGAAGTGGCGCCTGTTACTTACTAGGGGGTACTTACTGAACGAGAGAGCACGGTATCTATGTTCCTATTTTACATGCAAAAGGCAGACTTACCATGATGCTGAAATGGGATCTCCATCGGCACAAACACGGCATATGTACAACACGCAGGCCAAAAGTTTGAAAAATAAGTTCGCTATTCTAATGCGTAAACCTGAAACAAATAATTTAATTTAAAAACATAATATTTTGTCAAATACAAAAAGATATTCGAGTAGGTTGTTCGTACTAACTAATAGTTGAATCTAAAGTCGATTTCATAGAGTTTTATTTTAAAATTATTTTACGACAACTAGTAAAAGCACGTAAATTCGGGGCCAAACCTACATACATGTAAAATAATGTTCGTATAAAAAGTCGAATATGAACATCAATGTTATATCTATCTATATGATTTACAAAAGAAGGAAGTAAAATTGTCGAAGTTATTTCGAACTTCTGAACGTGTTTAGAGATAGAGTCTAGCTATACTCAACCGCTGTCAGGCCGAGCGAGTTGCAAGCCGACTTTCTAGGCTTGTATACTGAGCATGCTATTTTCGACCTGTCCTTTACAATTGAATTTACAAAGTTGGCCCCAATTGGTTGAAATATTTATATCTATTGACAAGGGTATAAAAATGTTTACAAATACATTATTTTTTGCAGAAAACAAAATAGTCTTCGCTGTCTGCCCCTGCTTAGATCTTCTAAACTACGCAGTTTATTTTGATGAGATTTTTTTAATACCTACTTATTTACATATAGAATACTGCAAAAGGAATTTTTGCATGTGTATTTTTTATGAACTGTAAGCTAACGCTTGACCACAATCTCACCTGATGGAAAGTAACGATGAGGTCTAGGATAATATAATACATGCATAATATGGCACCCGTGCGGTGCCGGGGCAGATCGTTAGTGTTAGATATAAAATAACATACTTTGAACGACCCCAAATTAAGTACTGGTGTTATGGGTACCAAAATTAAAGGAACTACAAATAAAAACTTAAAGATTTTTTGTACCCAGACTAAACAAACTCATGTATTCTTCTAATACGAATGTGTGGCCCAGAGTGATAATGAAAATCACGACATTGGGCGTATGGCTCATAAGGCAGGGTCGCTACTAAATGCATCATCGGGTCAGTCAATAATAACGGATAGAATCACTAAAACCGAAACCGAGGTGTCGTAAAAGGCGACTAAGGTAAAGCTGCTGGCATGATCATCAGCACCCAGAGAAGGAAAACTCTGCATTTATATCAAAACCCTCGCCAACCCGTCTGTCAAGCGTGGTGAGTATGGCAATTACCCCTCATGTGATTGAGGGAGGCCCGTGCCCCAGCAGTGGGGACTTATATGGGCTGATGATGATGATGATGATGAGAATCACTAATAAAAATATACTCTCAATATTCCTTATTAATTTGATTTTTATAAACTAAACATAATATTGGTTTCCGTGCCCTACGAGCTCATTAAGCAAATTAAAGTTATTAGGAGAGGCCACGAATCTGACGAAAATATTTATGTTTGAGTTTCCAGTTTGAAGAAAGCTCGACTACAAAAAAAACCGGCCAAGTGCGAGTCGGACTCGCCCATGAAGGGTTCCGTAGCAGCAAGTAAGCCATATGGGTGGTAAATTGCGGTTTACGGTTTATAACGTATTAAAAAAAACGACTTACTGGGTCTTGTTTGTTGTAAACCAATTTTCGTTGTTAGTTATGTGTATAATATATTTTATTTAGGGATAATGTTGTCCTACTTTTCGTTTATGATTTATGTATAGGTGATGTTTCTAATTAAGTTTCCATGTTTTGTATTGTGCCAAATAAAACCATTCATTCATTCCGTAATTTCTAAACACAGTTAGACATCAGAGTTTGGCGGATTTTTCGAATAAAATAGAGAAATAACGGTTAAAAAAAACTCTGTACAACATTTCTTCAAAGTAAGCTGGGTAAGTATTAAAGTTATGAAATAATTATATGTGTACCATTCAATATCTTACGAAATATAAAGCAACTTTTCTTATCGGACCTTTGCCTTTGCCATAAACGCATTATTTGATATAGTATCGAACAGAGCTATCCCGCGGTGCGTATCCCGCGACATGTCGTGACGTTATATCTACCCCCTTATTATATATTGCGAACTAAGAATAGTAACGAAACAAAATTCGAGCCATCCCCTTTTAACATTGCCTGTTAGAACGAGATGACATGAGCTTTAGTACGATTATGCCTAACTTTAGATCACGATTTATAATAAAGTGGCTAGTGTATAGCGTTTTGGTCCATATTACGTGATTTTCCAATTGTAATATCACTGAGAGTTTTTAAGCTAACACGACTGTGTTAGCTTAAAGCTTTCACCGACCCATTATTACGTGATTTTCCAATTGTAATATCACTGAGAGTTTTTAAGCTAACACGACTGTGTTAGCTTAAAAGCATTCTTTCACCGACGTTACTACTGTTGAGAGGTCCTACACTACAGGAAAAATATACACAAGTCAATTAACGGTTAAATGTTTAATTGTAAGTCCAGTATTCCAAAAGAAATTAATTAAATTAAATGTAAGTGAAAATTGTGTGATTTAAGAACCTCGCGGTGCTTCCTCAGTAAGAGTCTCTGGCTTTCGACAGTTACAGTTTTCTGAACGACAACCTGGCCGGTAGTAGGATGGCCCTTGTAACTTTAACTTTTTGCCGGTACGTTTTGGCGGTATTTGACCATTGGTTACTTTTTTTAAACCATTAGTTCAGATTAACTACGATTTATAAAATCGGCCTTTAGTAGTTAATTGTGGCCTTTTAATGTATATCTACAAAGTTTAAACGATTCAGGCGTTAATCCAGCCAATTCATAGCTGGATTAACGTTGGCGGCTTTATTTCGGAGAAACGTGTCGGCATTTACAGCCCTCCTAACTGTAAAATGCCAACTGACGCACCAACAGTTCGATGAAGCCGATGTAGGTAGACGATTTTACACCTATTTGCCTTTATGTAAATATAAAAAGAGGTATAGGTACAATGGGATACCTCATCGCAGCAATTATTATTTTCACACGTCATGTCACTGATTTGTGCTTTTTGGAAATGCTTACGGTAAATTTATTAATCGACACACAATGGGTGTATCGGTAAACATCTCTTTGGATACTTTACTACAGTAGATGTCAGACGACCACGCGTGTCCAATGTGGCCAACTTTCGAGGCCAGATATGCTTATTCAGCCCTTAAAATAATGGCCCCTAGTCTAATTAAAATGATTTGTATAATTTGTATCGAGCAAGGCTGTCCCTGATGAAAAGACAGGGCATAGTCACAATCATCAACATCGTCCGCACAAAGAAAGAGTAAATAATAGTTGAAGTAAAATCTTGTGTGGCAAAGAATCTTCTGATGAGGACTTAGATATTTGAGGACTTTTTTTTATTAAGTGTGTCTGATTCTTCAATTTTCTTTAAAAAAAACCGAGTCTGGTATCGTACTTTTTAGAGCGTGGATTTTTGTTGCACGGTTCTAGTTTTTTAACTTACGTTTTTGGCTTGCAAAAATAAATAACTTAAAAAAATCCTTTTAGATGTTGTATACAAAATGTTCTTTGTAATTGATTCGACTAATCTATACGTCACTCAAAACGAAATGAGTGATGGCATTCTTAAATCGATCTGCAAATGATTTTAAAAAATATATGGAAGTAAAGTAAAGATTGATGGAACCTTACACATAAAGGGAAGGGTCAGTACAGCCCCAATGGTATCCCAAAGTTCTTAGTCCTTCCTACCTGAAAACATTGTTATTAAAGGTATTTATGACTGAAAGATATATTTTATTTAAATGTAGAATTACGCGATAGATTTGAATATGACAGAAATATGTGGGTCATTCTCTCAGGGCGGTACTCGCTCTGTCGTTTTTGTGGGTCAAATATATTTCCAACCATAACATTTAAGGGTGATATTTATAATGTGTTTGCGTCAATCTTTACCAATCAAACTATGTATAATCCTTGAATTTAATACAAAATTGACAGATCGGGAAGCTACCGCCTGAGAGAATGACCCATTTGGAGACGGGACTCGATCTGACACTTGGCATCGCGGTTTCGACCGCAAACCCTTCTCAAAAGTATAGACAGCCACACTAAGAATTACTTCAATCTGTCAAATTATTTCATCCGATTCTTACCTTTGTGTCAAACATATTTTGAACAATATCAATAGAGGAAATTTGACAGATTGATGTAACCCAACATCTGGTTGCCTGTACATTAAATACATGACCGTGATTCCGTGAGCTTCCGCGAGCTGTTCTCGCAGTCTCAATCGTCGTCAGTGATAATCCTTTCGGTTGTAAAACCCTACAGGCACCCATTTCTGATACGATCACGCAAAGAGACTCCGAGCAATAGCCCGCTCCATTGCTCTCTGGGTGACTTTGAGCCTCCTTAATCGGCACATTGTAAGCGGCTACGTTTCGATTCCGTATGTCATCACTGGCAACACACTCGCATTATAGACTTTTGACTTGAGACACTACGGTATCTTTTTGCAAGGTGCATTAATACATCATAGTTATTAAGGCCAGGTTGTCCTTCAGAAACTGTATCTATTGAAAGCCAGAGAGTCTTACTGACGAAGCACCGCGAGGTTCATAAATTACACACTTTTCACTTACATTTAATTAATACACTCTTATGGTAACTACGGACAAGAAAAATCGGACTTAAGTGTAAAATAAGTTATTCTTTAGGTTTCATAGGCGAAACTGATTATGATGGCACAACGACATGGGAATCTTGGCCTGGTTTATTATAAGCGCCTCCTGCTAGGCCTGTGTCGCGCCTTCGCCAGTCATGCGAGAGCTCAAGCCAGTCTATCCCAGTGCTTCCATATTGAGCAAGTAAAATACGCTATTGTCAGCTGAAACAACAATGGGTGAGCTGAACTAAATATATTCAAAATAACTAAAGCCTAATTATTTTGAATTAGTTATTGTGTTCATATAACATATTTGGAAATCATGAACCTGTACCCGACAGTACCTGTAAAATGTGTGTATTTCAGTAGTCAGTTCTATTGTGATAGAACAGTATCAAGCAGAACAGATCTACTATACCTACGGGGAATCTGGAAGCACAATCTAGAGCGGCCACAACTGATTATTTGAGGGGAAATTCTCGTGCACCTGACATTGAAGTCGAATTTAGAGAGTTCATCCAATGGTCAAATGTCCATACAAATCTCAAACTCAATGTCGACTGCTCGAGAATAGGTCCTCAGGCCTTCGCCGTATGTCAGAAAATGATTTAGCCCAGCTGTCGTACTCTAGTCGTCCACCGGATATTGGAGGCCGAGCTTCGGCGACAAACGAACTACAACCGAATGAACATAAGAAATGTTGATATTCTAAAGTACTAGGTAGAATAAAGGCTGCCTGTGATCTCATTTCATTTCATTATGAAAATTCAATTTCTAAGTTTATATTGTTCCATATTTTTTTCAGATCAAATCCGATATTTAATTTGAACTGAAGGAAAACTTTGCAAAGCGTTCAGAGCTCATGCGTTTTTATGAATTCCCAGTTTTATAATTTACCTTTAACCTTTTCTCATAAAATCTAGGTCTTAAGTACTATTTTAAGCGTTATTATTGTTAAGAGCCCTTTACTGATCAGTGGCACCGCCACCTGTTTTTTGATTGTAATGAAATTAAGACAATACATAACAAATTGATCAAGACATTTAAAATAAATAAGGATTTGTGATGCTTCAAGCTTATTTTGAAAACGCCATTCATGTCACAATCATTACTAGCAAAATTTTAAAAAAGTGGCCATTAAAAACTTAATTTTGCAAGAGATAATTGGGACAAGAATGGCGTGTGCAAGATAAGCTTGAAAAATCTCTGATATTTGAAATGCCTTGATCAAATTTTCATTTATTGCTTTAATTTCATTGTAATCAATTAAAAAACCGGTGGAGGCGTCAGTTAATCCGTAAAAGGGCTCTTCAGCTTTTTCAAACGTCATAATGAATCAATTGGATCAATTAACTAAACATGATTATTCGTAGAATGTACTTCTTACTATAGTCGGAAGCCATGTGCAGGTGTTCAGTCCCATAGTACATTAAACATGATAAATGTGATTCGTGGATTTGACGGTTTTTGCTTAGTGGTAATAGATGGTATAGTCGGTCGCTAAATTGTATATATCAAATCGACATAATGCGCTTGGGGGGTCCCTAGCTCGATTTCTAGGTCGGGAAAAAATGTGTCGAGTTTTACTGATCATCAATAAAATTCTGTGTCTGCCCAAAGTCTGTGGATTGGCGGTTTTGTAACCCCGTGCTATAGAATATCATCAAGCCAGCGCCAGATTGTATTCCATCGGAACGAAGGAAATAGAAAGTGCACATGCGTTTGCGATGTATGCGCAAACGCATACAGCTCTATAAAATCGTTAAGATTTGCTGCACTAGCCGAAATATCGGCCGAAGTACATTAATAGTGATATCTGTAGTACTTACTCGATCGTTGATTCTTTATAAAATATAGTTGCAGTCTTTCTTTGAAAGTATTCTCGTTTACGTAGTATTCCACTCGGACTCTGTAACAAAAGGGAAACTACTTTAGTCAGCTAATATTTTTGTTTATGTAAAAAATGCATAAATAGATGTTAACATTAGGTTTTTGCAAAAAAATCACTACTTCTGGGACATTTGTAAGTTGTTGATTTTAGGATTGGAGGTATTGTGGAGGTTACATAAAATTTAACATGAAAAAGGACACGTGGATAAGTTTTACTAAGAATGAAACGTGCACTCCATAACCTTATCATATACCTATATGAATCATGGTACAAAAATGAATCAGGGTCGTAGTATAAAATTATATTCGAGGTTATTTTAACGTATGTGTGTATATCGATTTGGACTTATTTATTGCTTCAAGGGTAAGACTGGTTCGTCGTCATCGCTTTTCCAGGTAATGCAGCAGTGGAGAAACCGTCATGACCTAGTTATTTAATTTTGCGGTGCTTTTATTATCTATTAGTTGACCCAGCGCACTTTATTTAGTTTGATTTTCATTTTTCAAAACTCAATAGCCAAATCAGTTCAGTCGCTCTCGAATGAGACTAGCAAACGTTATTTAATTTACATACATAGATTTTGTGAATGTCGCGGAACAGGTAGTAGTTAAAAGGGACTGAATTAGTAGTAGGTAACCTGATTTCGGGAAGTTACAAAGACACTTTCTCAGTCGCTGTGCCTAATAGTCAAGTGTCGCTTGTCTTGGATTCGGCTATAATGAACAACCAGTCTGGCATGAAATGTACTAGAATATTTACAAACAACTAAGCTCTTCAAAGGTGTTTCTTGGCTTTAAAACAGTCATGATATGCATGTACTTTCGTGTTCATTTTGATCTTACCCTGCTATTTAATTTTAAATAAATAAAGGGAAAATTCTGCTCTTAAGATTGCACGTACTCAAATAGAAAGCGATTCTAACAAACAGACCTTTTAATATTAAAAGCGGACCTTAAAGGAAACATTCATTTTGAAATATTGAATTAGGAATCAAATCCAAACAAACGTGAATAATTCATGATACATTTTGTGAATCTAATCTAGGGAAGAAACCAAATATCCGTAAAGATCGTCGTAATACTAGTTTTAGTACAAGTAAGTTAAAAGTTTTAAGGTACGGAATCTAAAAAGTATCAGACACTTCCACATACGTATCAGTTTTCATGGATGATATTTCGAGTTTTGTAAGTTTTGAATTATATAAAAATATTAAATATTTATTTTTAATGCATGTTTATAATGGAACACTCAAAGATCAGGAAGATACGAAGCTACCTATTAAAACGAGTGTCACAGTTGGTTGTAAACATTGATATGTTGTGATGGATTACGATACAATATTCAGTTCAATAGTTATTCAGAAAGCATTTATATGAAGCAATACCGAAATATGCTTTTGCGTTGTTCATCGAAAAGAACTAGAGCGCATGGTTATTATTTACATTCGGATTGCGGTGTATAATTTAAAACGAACAGTATGATCTGGTTGAAGTCATTGTACAGACAGCTGAACCGTATAAAGACCTGAATGAACGCAAAATTGTCAGGTCACTGGTTTAAATTGTATGGGTATGTTTGTTTTTTGTTTGTAGCAGGTTATCTATCCATTTATTTACACCATGAATAAAAAGAAAAGCCAGCTGATTCATGCACTGACTGACTGGGAGGGTCATCACGCAGCACTGGTTGGCACCAATTTAGGCTCCTAAAGGTGAATGCATATACTAATTTTAATATAAAAAAAAGGCCTACCTATATCAATAGAGGAAAGAATGTTAAGTTGAAAAAGTCGCTAAATTTTAAGATTAAGCACTAAAATTGTGTTTACGGGGAGATTGAAATTTGAGGAGGTAAAACCGAGAGTGAGTCGTGATAGTTTACATTCATCAATTTAGAACAATCCAGCATTTCTCCTCTTCTTTTGACATTCATTTTTTTAAGTTTCACTTTTATATCATCAAGACCTCCGGCGAAGGCTCTCTAGGCCTCCAAACAAGCGCGTTTGTAGGAAATTCGGCTGGCGTCCCGATTTCATTGTTCTCCATTTTTGTTTTAATTAATAGTAACTAGCATTGCTTTAGTAAAATTTAAATTCGGTATAGCAATTAAAATCATATTTAGTGTGTACCTACTTTGTATTCCTTATTTACATCATGATATCTTGCATATGTGAAATATTTAGCTTCACGCAAGTATTTTACACACGTCAGGGTGATTTCCTACGTTTTGCATTTCGATTTAGTTTAACGACGCTTTTACTTAGAGTTCCATTTAAGTGTGTGAAGGTTATAAAATGTAAGTTATATAACATTTCCTGCATTTTGTGACTTCAGAGAAAAGGGTTAGTATTAAATACAAGTACCGTGTACATACTCGTACATACTACTTGATACTTGTATCTGCTATTGCAATCGTATACACATATTATGTAATTCGATATTTAAGTAAAATGGTATAAGAATTAGGTAGAAAAAACTATGCTTTAGAATTTTTTTGTTTAGTATTATATTTCTATTGGTATAGTTCTGATAAAAGTAATATCAAACATTTTGAAGAAAGACATTAATTTCATTACCTATCATTAATGATGTTGAGATTAGAATTAAATTAAGCCCAGGGTACGCTTGGACCATCATCCAGGATTCGGGAGGTCTGATAATTACAATAACGCGACTGCCGTCTGACCTTTGCAACCCTTAGACAGGGAACCATACCAATCTGGATCTCGGTTACACGTTTATTATCATTATCCAAAAGATTGTAGGTATCCACAATTTTGCGAAACTATCCGAGAGGTGCAGGTTTTTTACGATATTTCCCCTTACGGCCCGATAATGGTAGAAATATGCACATGCATGCTCAGATTTAGATATAGAGGGCGCGTTCTTCTCCACTGACCTACCATCGCTCTTTGTTACTTATAGAGTATTACTACAATTTTAACTAGTTATAAAATACAGTTTCCGCTAGTAAGTAAAAGTGGAAGTTTAGTGGAAAGCAAATCGTCGTCCTTATCTTTATAGAAGAGCAACGATAAAAATTGAAACATTTATTTTATAGCACTGTACAGTAGGGATGTTATGGATATGGAATTTCGGTTACGGATTGGATACGGATATAGGAATGATTATTATACCGGATACGGTTACGGATACGGATAATAAATTATTTCGGATTATCCGTTAGTTTCGGTTACGGATATTATATTTTTAAGGAATTTTAAAAGTAAAATACTAATAGGTAATAAAGTAGTTTTATTTCGTTTTTGGCAGGAATTACAATCAGTCTGTGAGTAATTATTACAGCTATTTAAAATAAAAATAAATATAAATAATTATATTATATTGAGTATTATCTAAATTTTAGATGTTTTAGATCAAAAACACCTATCCGATACTATCCGAAACTTTCATTTCTGATTCGGTTACGGTTACGGATGATTTTTTATATCGGATATCCGATAGTTTCGGTTACGGTTACGGAGCTCCCTAACACCCCTGCTGTACAGGGTAAGTGTCGGCATTAGAGTGGCCTTAACGATCCTCGCGTGCTTCGGCAAAAGTGTACTCGGTACCCATGGGGAAACTGTTTTAATTATGACGATAGAAATGCAGGAGAATGTTTTTAATTAGCGTTACCAACCATATATATATGGATAGTATGTTCTTTCAGATGTTCGCATAAGCACTAGTAATATGTACTTAAACTTTAGATATTACTAGTACAAGTATTTAATTTCTTTTTATTTTAATGTACCTTACTTAAACCTTACTTAATACTGTAAATAGTAGTCAAACGCTAGCCAATTTTCCATGGAAGATTTTGTTGATATGTAGTCTTAGCATTTGGTTTTTGATATCTTTCCAGCTTATCTTGATTATTATAATGTATGTCATTTGTTCCATAACCACGGGCAATTACGTCCCGGACTTTTTGAAGGTGTGCGTGGAGCCGAAACTAATACGTAGTAGCCCGTTTAATAGACAATTTATTATAAGTGATGTGATACCAGCCGGCGACTATCTCTGTACACAATATGGGCGTGTAGTCAAGGACAGTCCCCGCTTGGTGCAGACCTATTGAAAGGAATGGAAAAGAAAGAAATCGGACTATTTGGTTGTGTGCCATACCGGGACTACAGAGGGACTATGGCACCTGCCCGATCAATGATTAGATCACGAATAATAAAATGGGCAGATGGTGACTCGCCACTCACTAGATGGGGCCCCTTATTAAAAGCTACCATGGAGCGTAGCTAAAACTAGCTACCAGATATGGGAAGGTTTGAAACATTGGCATGAGCAGCTCAGGTTCCGAGAGGCTGTAAGGCTGCATTAGTAATAGATGAGATGTGTATTCATGGACTCTTCCGCTCGTTCGGCTCACTCGGATCATTTCGCTCATTCCGATCATTCGGTTCACTCGGATCATTCAGCTCATTCGGCCCTCTCGAATCATTCAGCTCATCCGTATCAGTGAGCGAGATTACTAACGCGCACTGATTGACCAAGAGATCCATTTAAGTCAAAGGATACATTCGGAGCGAACATTAGAGATTCGGAACAGTGTATCATTTGCCTGAGTCGGAGCACTGAGTAAGTTTCAGAAAACAGTTACACACGTCTAGCTACGTCCAGGCCACTAGCCACATCTAGGTCGACTCTCGGAAACAGGGACCCAATCATTGAAACTTGCTCTTTGGATATTTGATATCTAGCCTTTCTGATCTCATGACGAGGTAACTTTTACTGGTTAGAGAGATAGAAGAAATGTATTTACTTAGTTTTAGATAAAAGAATCGTATAATAAATTCATACAACATCCATACATTGACCTGTTTCCGTATTAAGTCGCTTAAGCACTTTCTTACTTATATTCGAAAATTGTAATATTTAAAAAGACAGCTCTTAATAATTTTGTTAATAAAATGTAGAAAGCGCAAAAACGTTTCAGTACATAACCAACGAGTTTTAGGTGTTTACATGGAGGTCGCCTTCATATTTAATTTATGTTAAGTTAGCTCTGTGATCCGCGGTGCAATCCGTGCTGTAATATTTAACGAGACGGAAAACAAAGGCGTTTCGTCCGCAAGGGTTACCAACTTAGAGGACCCGCCTTTAGGGACCAAATGAGTAGGACGGGATTCTTTAGTAACTTTTTATTATTGACAAACACTTTTTGTAAAACAATAGTATATCAAGCTAAAAAATACAACACGAAACATAAAAAAAATATGAAACCTTCCTTCGGTATCCTTTTTCTTGTCGCTGGGGAATGCGCCTTATGCATACCCTCCTGCTTGGGAGCAGAAGGGTTATGTCGGGCTCTCCTCTGGGGGAGGTTTCTCCTAACTAGAAGCCGGCCAGAGGTATACCCCAGCGGTTTTCCATGACCGTCCCCAGGCGGTGCCAGCCTGCACGGCGGGCCCGCCGGTTCCTCCCCCGGCTTGGCTTGGCCGAGAGAGGGGGTAGAGACAGCCGGGAAAACTGGGAGGGAGCCTGTGCGATGTGGCGCTGGTGTCCCCACACCACGTGCCATAGGGCTCCCTCTGCGGAGAGGAGGGAGATATCTTTGACGTCTTCTTCCCCCCTCCTTGCCCTTTGGAGCACGCTAGCCCCTTCGTATCTTTGTATCGATAAACATTAGAATTCAAGTCATTACGCGTATTGTTTAATAATATAGGGTACATTTCCACTTAAAGTCAGCTATTCAGATATAATTATTTCTGGGATCTATCTTCGTCGATTTGTGGGTTTTTTTTAAATTGTCTTAGTGGTAAACATTACAAGGAGTTGGTAACTCTGTTGCCCGCTGTGGCTCCGCCGGCTTTCTAATTCACTTCTGTATTATCTTGTACACGTTCCTAATTGACAGGCTATCTAAATTAAGCGGTAGAAAATGCAATTAGGTATGTAGGTCTCACGGGGATACATAAGAATGATGTTTATTTATTTACACGTTTTGATGAGGCTATATTTTTTATGCGATAGGTGGCAGACGAGCAGACGGATCACTTGATGGTAAGCGATTGTGGCCGCCGCCCATGGACACTCGCGACACCAGTGGAGGTGTTATGTGAAAATTATTTTTACTTAATTTTATTATGGTAACAACAGCAGTGGTAGTCTCAAAGTTTGGTATACGATTTACGTGTGTGTAGTATTTAGTCAAACTTATTTTCACGTGGGAGAAGCTACGGGTAGCAACCGTCAACAATAAGGTGTGCATTCATACATGCAGGAAACTCATTTACTCAACAAAAAAATATTATTTAAAATTACCCTTGTAAAGCTTTTACTTTTTAAAGAAGATTGTAATTTGTAAAATAGTTTTGTTGAGCAAAACAGGCTAACTACGTATCTACTTAAAAAACTTTCCAATTGAATTTGTTTGGACGAATTGGGATTTTCTCGTTGAGCTTTCCTCGTTTCGTATCAAAGCAAATAGAATTTGAAGGCATTTCGTCTGCCATGAAAGGTTCAACATTGCGAATTAATACCTTATTCGCAAAACCCATGGTGTGGCAAAATTAACGATATTTTGACCTCCTTTTCATTAGCACAATTTCTTATAGATACACATTCATTACTGAAGACTAATTTCTAGTCATTCAGTTTGTCAAAGGGTGCCAGAACCTTGTCCTAATAGAATATGATAATCGGAGCCTCATAGTACCTATACGAAATCTGTATATAAACCGAGCTTGTAAATGTTAAATTATGTTAAATACTTTTTATAATTATTAGAAACTTCGTATGGTTTTACGATATATGCGACATACGAGTATTTTGCCCTGCAGCGGAGTGCAGCGCATGAACCAACTCCAGTTGGAATTGTAGCTCAAAGTTCAGCTGTTTTAATTAGCTTGGTAGCTTATTTAGTTCAAATTAAGTTCAAAATGTATGCCAGATTTTGGAGATTTTGTTTATTTACTGAATTAATAAATATTTTCGTATATACCAGTTTCGTACCTCAAATTTACTAAAGCGCCTTACACCTTTCAATGAATAATACAAAATATCCATCAAAATGCAGCTCGAAACAACAGTTATTTGCGAGCCAACATTTCGATAAATATATAGTAGGTATGTTGCACTTTATGCTGCCTGGCAATTCACTTTTTTTACTTTTCCAAATTTATTTTTACATTTTATTAAAACCCTTAAATGACGTCTTTTGAGCCCTCCTGCATGCTCGTGACCCTGAACCTCAGGGTATCATGGACGAGTCGCACTGTCAGCGAAAATACAATTCCCGTGGCTCGACACTGACTGGGCCAGTTTTTGTTTGATTTTCAAAATTACATGTAGGTAATAATTTTTTACTCTTAATTTACTGGTCAACGTTAAATGTTTATTACTCCATAATACTATAGTATTGGATGTGGTGTACCAGAACATAAACCCGTTGAAATCCGTTTAGTCTAAAATAAGCAGGATTTATAGCTAAGCACTGCATTACACCGCGACACTATTTCTAAATTTTATTTATTGCAGAATATAAAGTACTATAAAGTGCATTATTTATGTCGCAGCCATCTGGTTAAATTAGTGATCCAATTGGAACCCTAGGCCGGTCGTTAAGGCGACGGGAAGGGCACACTAGCAACGCCAATTGCTTTTATTTTTTAGCGACTAAACTCGATCTATTATAAAATAATTCAGGACTCCAGTCTCTCGGCAAACACCTATAAAATTTATATAATAACCAGGCACAAATTTTGCGTCTGTTGTTGTTCTCGAAAAATTCTCTCCGCTTTTGGCGGTAATCGAAAGTTCAACTGCAAAAGCAGACCAAATAGTTTACTATAAGTATTAAATAAATAGTATAAATATTAAATAAATTGTTAAAAATAAATCTGGTTTATTAAAAATGTCGGGCGTTCAACACCTGGGCCAATAGTTGTAAGAACTAAAATCACTCAACGCTTATTAGCTTGGCGTATAGAAAGTTCGTTCATTGGAAATGAATGATTAAGTTTCAGACAAGTGATTAAAATTTAGTTCAGTTCCACTGCAGCGCTAGTAATCATCAAAACAAATATGGCGTCAACAGCTGTGAATGTTATGGAACGATTATCTCGTTCTTGTGTGTAATAAAAATTATAAGTAAAATTTAACTGTGATGTTCTCAAGACCCCACGAACGAACTCTACGAACACCCTCCACAAAATGCCTTTTCGACGGCAAGGCGGTTCTTTCCCGGGACGTGGCTGATGAGGAAATAGGGACAGCCTTGTTAACTGAGATGTTCCTATCGGATAGCAAAGGGAAACTGTGCTGATATCCCCGTACCATGCACCAACATGCTCCCTCTGCGGAAATTGGGGATAATCGCACAGATGCTATTTTACCTGATTTAACATGAGTTCCCATAATGTCTGCGTGTTTTGCCGCAATACGGCCCATATAATCGGTTGCCATTTACAACACTCCATCATAACGACTGCTGCTGCGAACCAAGCTATAAAAAGCAAACCCGAACGAGCGTTGCCAACAAGATGATTAAGGTGGCATCGCGACGATACTAGCCCCGCCAAGTGATTTAGTTTGATTGTGGCGAATAGAAGATCTTTTTACCCGACTACTTCGAAGCAAAAAGGCGGATTATGATTTTGACCTGTATGTATGTATGTATGGTTGTTCATCTGTTCCCTCATAACTTCTAAACTAGTTATCATATTTGAACAAATGACATGTCGTTAGAAGTGTCTTTATTGTCTTCTGGTTATAGGAGACATGACGTCACGTTTAATTGACTACAGTGCCCTCTGGGGGACTTAGAGTAAGGAACTAAAAAACAATTTTGCTTGACAGTACAAATGAAAGGGAGATTTTAGCACATTTCAAATATGGAATTTTGTTTACATACATAATGTTAAATAAAAATTAAGTTAAAAACTTAAACCCGAATACCAAATAACACTCTCTAAAAAGTACGAAACAAGAAAATTGTCTTTGCTGAAATTATTACGACGTATTGCCGTGGTCGTATGCCACCTACTGTAGCAAAACAGATTCATTAAAATAATAAAATAAACTTAATGTGGCATACGACCACAGCGATACGGCATAAAAATTTCAGCAGAGACAATTTTCTTGATTGGTACTTTTTAGAGCTTGTTTTTTTGGTAGTCGGGTTTTAGTTTTAAACTTTATTTTTGTTTAACATATTTTTAGTTATGTAAATAAAATTACATATTTGAAATTTGCCTAAAAATCTCTTTCATTTGATACCCCACACGCTACTGTCAAGCAAAATTGTTTTTAGTTCCTTACTCTAAGTCCCCCAGAGGGTGCTGTAGTCAATTTAACGTGATATCATGTCTCATAGTAAGCAATGAATACTTAAGGAAAGTATTACAATTTTTTGAGACGGACTTATGTTATATTTTCTTCCTACAAGTACAATAATCCATAATTGCTCAAAGTGGCCATTTTTAGGTAAGTCGCAAATTTGTGTTAATACTTTTCTTTAAGTATTCATAGCTTACTTTTAAAAAAAATTACAACTATTTGCCACAATCAGTCTAAATCACTTGCGGCGCTAGTATCATTGCAGGGTCGCCTTAAGTTTCGCTTACATAGCGAGCTTGACAATGTTTTGCTTTATCTAGAAAAGTCAAGTGTACAAAAAACATCATGTTTGTCACTATTAATAATTTCAAATCCCCTCAATTTAAATTGAACTTTTTTGACACTTATGTATTTTGAAAAATGCGAAGTTTTGAGAGGGCTTTTACGGCCCAGTGGCGCCATTGACATATTTTTAACGATTGTAATAATAATAATATTAAGGTAAATGAAAAATTGTTCAAGATATTAAAGTAAAAAAGGATATGTGATTTTTCAATTTTGTTTTGCACACGGCATTCATATCACAATCATCACTAGCATGATTTACAAAAAAAGTGGCCACAAGTACGTAAACCATGAAAGTGATTGTGACATGAATGGCATGTGCAAAATAAGCTTAAAAAATCACATATCCTTTTTTCTTTTTTTGTTTTTGTATATTTTGAACAATTTTCATTCAGTGTCTTAATTTCATTACAGTCAATAAAATTCTGTTAGCGGCGAAGCTGGACCGTAAAAGGGCCTTTAACCTACATTCAATTTGGTGAGCTGATCGTTAATGAACATCTTATAACTACTGAAAACGATTCATTCGAATACTATTGTTGATGACAGCCAAGGACAACCAACCTTTTTACCTATTTGGTTTAAAACGTTGACTTTTTTATATTATTCTATTTTGTTATGTCTTTTTGACGTTTGTTGTAAAAACAAGGAATAAAATGGGTTTGACGAAATATATGTTTACTCTCCGACGAATCCGGCCGTCCGTTTTAATGGTGTCCATGTTGGCGACGTCCACAACCAACCTTTTTACCTATTTTCTTGGAAATGTTTACATTTTTATATTCTTCTATTTTGTTTTGTCTTTATGACGTTATTAGTAAAAACCAAGGAATAAAATGGGTGTGATTTTACTCGGACGAATCCGGTCGTCCGTTTTAACTTATATATATAGTTACATATACATTGTATAGAAACAGACGTGTGTAACTCTTTACTTAAACGACTCAGTGATCCGACTCAACCAAATGATACACTGTTCCGAATCTCTAATGTTCGCTCGGAATGTATCATTCGACTCAAATGGATCTCGAGTCCGAGTGAGCCGAATGATCCGAACGAGCTGAAACGAGACAGACAGGACGTGTGAAAGGGAGAAAAAATCCGATTTGTAGTTCAGTAATTAATTGAAGTACTTGTGTGTAAAAATGCTTTAATTCATTTATATTACACCCAAACACTGAATAAACACTAGTGTTCGTCAGACGAATGTTTGTTCTGGGAAGGGTCACTATCAGATGCGCCATCGGGCCAGCCATAATCATAAATAATAAAACTTTGGTTGGATGCAGTTTTATTTCTTCTGAAGAATAAAGGAATGTTTTCTTCAAATATATAGTTTTCTTTGAGGGATTTTTTCCATCCTGTATTATGGTTTTTTAGGTTCGTGCCTGTATACCTAATATTACACGCACATAAGAAAATTAAAGTGTCTTAAAAATATGGTAATCCTTATCTCTACTTGTTTTAAACTATGGTTTAGTACAAATAGGACGTGATAAGATGATTTAAAATTTACCAAGTAATTAAAAACATATTTACCTCGGTATTTTATCATAGCTGTCCCATCCAGTAAGGCAATTATATGAGCTGTATCGACTAACTGCAGCCATGGCGGAGCGTCTTCAGAGCATCTTTATATAGCTGCAATTATTGAAGCGAGCCTTCGACTTGCTTAGCGGGGCTTTGTGCCAAACTTGACTTATTTACGTGTAACTAGTGTTAATGAAACTTCCAATGAACTCTGTCGCGCTCCCGAAAGACTGCCTTAATGGCTTCAACTCGTACCTACTTCTCACAAAAGTAGCTCGTCCTGCGACCTATTACGAATCTCATTCGTGTGTTGTCAAGCGTGAATTTGAAATGAGAACTGTCGAGTTTATACGTTATTTAAGGTACTGGTATAATTAGTGTAAATGTAATAATTGAGTTTAACTTCGGTTTTATCTCGCGGGATAATCATAACGATCAAATGAATACATATTGAGCTGCTCGTGATGTTGAATTGACGGATTAAAATAAATATATAAACTTTCAAAGTATTGTTACAAATAGGTAATATAATAACTGTGAAACTGTTTGGCCCTGGGAATGTTATTAACCTACACTTTAATTTACGTGGCTACATTCACATAGCATATTAATTTACTTAAAAGCATGGTCGCGCAACATACTTAAACTCTATAATTGGTCTTGTCTTTAGATGATATTATTATCAAAGGTATATTATTCGCAGGACTTGTTGTATAGCAAGAAGTTGATACCCTGCATTTTATGAGTGCACGCCTCAACTTTGTGTAAGGATATTGCAAAAATGATCGTTTTAACATTTTGAATATAAACATCAATCAAACAAAATAAAAAAGCTAATTATTGTTGTTTCGCAAGCAAAATGATTTAATGTTTTAACTGAGTTTATATGCCAAATCAAGCAAAAATAACAAATTTCAAAACGTGGAGCAAGAAACGGTCGCAAAAGTGGGTTTCATACAAATTTCTGAAAACTATATGTATAGAACAAACGTCGTAGTTTCTTGCTCCGCGTTTTGAAATCGGTGATTATTTGCTGGATTTGGTCATAAACTCAGTTAAAAAATTATAATACCTCGCTAGCAAGATAACAATAACTACCATTTGTTTCTTTTTAAATTAATTTTTAGGGCCTTAAACGTAAGTTTAGTAAACGTAAGGGGTAACCCTTAACAGCGTGGCCTGCCTGGAATAATTGTAGTTTTCCTGTAGGAATAAGAAGATTTCCCCAAGTAACTACAAATTTTCTTCATAGAGGACATTCTATCATTGTAATCGTGAAAAAAGTTTGAAATCGGTTACCTAGTTTTTGTGTTATGTATAGGTACTTATATATACTCTAGAATATCAAAAAGGTAATTTTCGTAATATCCCTAGACAAAATTGAGATGTGTATCAGCAAACTCATTTTTTGATAAATATTTAAGACATTCACTATAAACTCAACGTAGTTTACTTTAATAATACAAACACCAGTGAACTGACACTGAAAATTACAAGTAAGTTTATTAGAAGCTTGTTAAACGTCGATCAATTAATAAAAGCAAGCGACGGCAAGTTAACTTCAAACACTTGTTTGTAAATATGTTGTAACAGGTGTTTCACACAATCTACCCGCCGAGTCTCTATGACGGTTTGGTAATCTTGAGATTCAGTTGTGATTGTTGGTAATCAGACGTTGAGGAATGTATAAGTGTGTAGTGTGGTGTGTGTAATACGCGAGGGCGCGGTGATCGCGGAGCGGCGAGCGCGCCGCGTGTCTCGGCACGACTGGCGCGAGGCCGGCGGTGGCGCCCGCGCCCGCCCGAGCGCCCGCCTCGCGCCCGCCCAAGCCAGCGCAGCGGTCGCCCACTGCATTTATCGCCCTACACAATTATCTACCTTAACATACCTATTTCGCAAACTTGACAACCAACAAATACGGATAGTCACACTGTCTTTCTTCAAACGACTCTTAACTTAGGTCAAACACATTTTGTTCAATATAATAGCGGATACTTACAAACAACCTTCACCCACCCATCTGTTAATTGGATGAAATTGTATTGTTCACCAAATTTAATATAATATCCTGGGCATTCCTGGGGGTGCGTTTGATAAATCCTGGCCAGACTATATTAAGCAATTTTTTTTTTTAAATCGAATGGTAATATTTTAGTCAGTAAATGTTTGGGCTACTGCAAAATATTATTTAATTAAGCACATAAAGTTTCATATACTTTTCATCCAATAAACAGACGGGTGAAGGTTTCCTCTAATTTGAATCTCAGACTAAAAGATTTTACCAAGTATTATGGAAGCAGAAATAACGAATATTAGCCAATAGAAACTTCAGTTAAGGTTGCGGTTACGCTTATAAAAATATTTCAGATCATTTGTTAGTTTCCTATAGTTTTATATATGCCGAGAGATGCCGCGTGCTGCAATATATGTAGGTTGCCCAAAAATTTTTCAGACAACCAACGCGCGATATTATTATTTAGCACTTTAAGTTTCATTTAAAACCATTTACATCAAATGAAGGTGATTGTTGCAACTAATTCGGATCTTAGATTATTCATTATATAATTTACAGATGTTAGTAACCCTACGTCTGTACGGTACGGTTTGTGACGCAGGTCGCGGGCTCCCCGTTTCACAGTTACCGTCGAAAGAACAGTTTTTTGAGGTTTGTCTGGGTATTTAAAGTAGCTTTGTTGTTTATGGTCTTGTTTTGGTACCGAGGTTATGTATGTCATTTATTTATTAACAATTCTAAATATTTTGTTGAACAATAATGAGATCTACTCTACATTTATAATTAATTGCTAACATTTTCATAAATACGGGGGGCAGGGTTTACAAAAGTAGATGATAATGATTAAAATGCTGTTTATTTCGTTACCAATTCGTGAGGATTTTATGGGGATTATATTGATTAAGTATACATACATATCTTAGGTACCTACTTATTTCTGTAAAGACGATAAAATGAACTATATTTTCTTAAAAACATGACGTTCGAATTTTTAAATACCAACTATGTTTTACCAATAAATTATTTGTATTCGTGATATATAATTTTTATTTTATCATAAGATTTAAGTAAGTCAGTAACCTTGGAGAAGACCTCAATATAGATCGAGCATTTGGCAAAATTACCGGTCAATTTTAAATTGACGTGTCTCTCTTACACACTTGACATTGGCGGAATCACACACGCGGGCGTAACCGTGCGCGGGATAACACCATAAAAAAAGAAAAAAAGTAAGTCAGTTATTTGGATTAAAGCTTACACTTGCTCGCTGTCAGCGCGCTGGGGGCTAATTCTCTTGCACTCGACATTGAATAGCGAATTTAGAGATTTTCATACATTGATCCATAGGTACTCGAGAATAGGCCCTCTGGTCGCTCGGACCCTTCAGCGCCTGGGCGGTGAAGTATTAGCACCTAGGTGCCGAGCACACGTGTCGTTGTGGCTAGCTGGTATGTATACGTACATATTTAAGCTCGGTAGGATGTCGATTCAGTGCCATTAGCGGACACCTTATTGGCCGTACAGCAGTCGCAAAAATTACTTAGCGTCGACTACAGGCCGGCTAGCCTTGTTGCCGTCGATATGCCGTTATCAGATAGAATTAGTAAATGTAAGCGTATTAAATAATATATCCTTTCGATTACTTTATTTCATTCTGAGTAAGACTGGTAAAATGTAGGTAACAGAGTACAAGGAATTGGTATATAGTTCGTTTGATGACTTACTACAAACTAGAACAGTTTTCTGAAAACCGAAAAAATATATTATATGACGAAGTGGTTGTTTCAACATTAATTAAGTTTTCTAAATTGGTATATTTACTCATCTGCAAAGTGATTACTAAATAATAGTCAGGGATAGCGTATAGGTTATGCCTTTTTTACTTTCAGGTAGGTAGCGCTACTATATTACAAACAATTGAAAGCTCATTTTTGTGTTATAAGCGCGAAGCTCGTCGCCATTTTAAATTACTCCTGAAGACAGAAATCCGGTTGTTTTAGACATGAAAATAGTTTTGAAATAACTTAAATTCCTACAGAGCCGAGGTCTAGCTTGGGTTCACCATCAGAAAGAAAACTTTAAACGTTCCCATAGATCCTATTCAATTTTGTAAGCCAATAATAATGTTTTTTTTTCATTTTGTCTTTATAAGCATTCATTTCGTAAAGATTTTAGAAGTATAATGGCGAGGACTTATGCCAAAACCTCACTTTAGCTCACATAGCTAGTATAATAATTCTGCTTTATAACAATAACGGTAAGTCGTAAACCTCGACTCATGATATATGTAAGTATATAGACAAACTTGTGTCCTCGTATCGCTGAATTGCTTACATCAATATTGCTGTATCATGTTGAAGTTGGTGGTGATGTTAGCCGGCCACTTCTGAAAAATAGCATCACTAACTATGGTTACACTAAGATCACAATGCAAGAGGCGCCGGTTACATGTAACAGGCGGCCCTTGCATTGTGACTTCTCTCACGATTGGTGGTAATACCTGGTGGATCTGCCCAGCGGTGGCTTAAGTTTTTTATTTTTTTTATGTGATGGGTGGCAAACGGTGAGCGATTGCCGCTGCCCATAGACACCCGCAACAGCAATGGAGTCACAAGTGCGCTGCCAATCTTTAAACCCCCTTTCCCCCGGATTGGGCCTCCGGTACCCTCACTGACGCAGCAAACCTCAGCACAGTGCTGCTTCGCGCCGGTTTTCTGTGAGGCCGTGGTATCACTCGGTCGAGCTGGCCCATTCACGCCGAAGCATGGCTCTCCCACGGTCAAATAAAGTTTAACCAAACGATGGTGATCGCCACCAATTAGTTTTGATTTCGACTCAGTTTTTTTTACTTGGGGTCTGTGCCTTTACCCCTGCGTACGACTAAGTGGGTGTGACGCTTCGGGACTATGTGATTTCGAAGGGAAGAAGATGATCGGCCGATGTCACTTAATTTTTTTCGCGTGTGATGAAATACCAGCTGCAGCTTCTGAATTACCACCGGCAAATTGATAACCTTCTATGTGTGGTCTAACTTCAGCGGGGATAATGTCTGGTGGTCCATGGGATGGGACCAAGCAAATTGGGAGCATTTTGCACAGCCTAATTTTCTTTCGCCTTTCTCCAAAGTTGGGTCCAAGTTATAACATTTTTTTTAAATGCAGCTACATATTAATGGTAGTTTTCTACCAAACCGTGCGAACCTTATCTATATCGTAATAACGTTCAGCCTGATCAGTGAATAATTGCAAATTACTAAGTATGTCTATTGCATTTTATTTTTATCTTATTTGAATCCAATATTGATAAATGTAAACAACGTGAGTTTATTCTTAATAATTCCGCGCCTTTGGATCGTACTTTCGATTCGGTAATGTCTTCGTAATCTGAAGACTACAAGTACTAAGAAAACCTACAAGAATACTAAAATAAATAAAAAAATATAGATGTCGTCTTATTCGCTATGGAATTTTTGGAGTAAAAAATGATATCTGCATTACATTAATATTTTTCACTAAATGTGTAAAATTGCGATTTTGTAGTTGTCCGTTTATTCTTTGCTACCATCGATTTAGCCTATGAATAGACAACTTGTTTGATGTTTTAATAAGCCGTTTACATAAAGGTTGGTTGCCTGTTAGGCTTGCCATTATTATTAATGGTAATAAATCCAACCTCTTGTTTGTTGCTTCATTCAGTGGTGCATTTTTAAAATCATAATCAGGGATTAATTGTAGTCCATTTTTTATTTCACGCGCTGTGTTTGTGTTTTTAATTGTCAAAATACATAAAAATAATAATTTTAGACTTATTGTCGAATATTATTTAAAATATTTGATTAATTTGCCACTGGAAGTAGTAGGTCATTATAACTGCAAATTATTTATAAAATCGAAATGAACTTTTGTGGGTTTATTATATTACTCTTGTGATTTTGGGATTTTGTAATGAGTATTTTTAGCACGGCTTTATGGTAACAATTCAATATAAATTACATTGAAATTTTCTATAGGGAGTTAGGATTAGGATAGGATTTTCAGTTAGGATAAAAAAAAGTTAGGCAACAATATTTTACTGCTAGATTTGTGACGGGTCTCAACTTATGTCACACATTTTGACAGGCTTTATAATATTGATAGCTTTAAAGAAAATTTAAAAGTTACGATGTTGCACAATGACCTTTATTGCTCTTTATGCAACTGCTGCCACTGTATGCAACAGGCAAATTTCTTAAATAACGGAATTAGGACAAACATGTTATCATTTATACAGCCAATAAAGTAACAAATCGACATTGTAAAATACCTGCAATACCATAAAGCACCTACAAGATGCGCGCGCAATGTCGCACAGATGATTAAATGTGTTTTCGTCAACGCTATTTCTTTACGTAAATCATTTTTGTTTGGCAAACATGTCTGAATCTGTTAGTGATTTTGAGGATACACATCCTCTGAATATTT
This sequence comes from Marasmia exigua, assembly GCA_019059595.1. Lineage (NCBI taxonomy): Eukaryota > Metazoa > Arthropoda > Insecta > Lepidoptera > Crambidae > Marasmia > Marasmia exigua. The sequence continues at coordinate 1,219,974 of CM032494.1, read as the reverse complement.
TAAAAAGGGCATCGTTAGTTACAATTCTTTAAAGAAATTATGATAAATGCTACGCTACGCGAATGAGATTTTTCAGGTAAGTATAGCTTGTCAAAAGTGTTTTCCTATTATTTCTTATTTTGAAGATTATTAACATGATTGTAGATAAAGTAGTGTATGCACATATCTCTTTATTAAAACTCTCGAGAATGCTACTTAAAAACACGCCAGAGCTCGTTTTATTTATTTTTTTATTTATTTCTTGCACCGTATATATACAAGTTACATATCATACATAACTATCGTAATACATGTAATGTAAGGGGATGGCAAGAATGAAGTATTTGTTACAAATATATTTTATGACAAATTACTACTACTACTTAATATTTAATATTAATACAATATTTCATTTATCCTAATAGGATTGAATCCGCAAACCTTGCACCAGAGGCAAATATCGCAATGTTATCTAGAAAATAAATAAAAACAATTAATATCAGGCAGACACACAGATCTGATCCCAGAATATCAGTACCTTATAAGCACTTTTGTTATAAATTTAGTTTGCTAATTTTACATCTAATAAATTAAATTCAAATATCTATTGTATTTACATAATATTAATATTTTGTCATTGAAAAATTCTTCGACACTGTAATTTTCTTAAAAGTAATTGTTTTTTCTTATAAAAATCTCGCTCGTGTTTTTTTACCAACCCTTATTATGTGACAGTCACATAAACTACTATTCATGTGTGCTCTAAAGTTTTTCCCTATCATCTCTCTCTCCCATTTTGATTATTCTTTCAAATGCTCTTTTAGTTAATATTTATTTAGTTGTTAGTAATATTATAATTATGACAATCTACTTATCTATCTTCCAGTACTTCCAATGTCCGACATTGTCTAGACCCAAACTCGCGTAAGCGTATAATTTTCGAACCGTTAAAAAATCAAAGTGTTTATTGAACGGAACGCTCCGAGATAGCGAATACTATCGATATTCTGGAGCTACGTTGCCGACAATTTGGAACGGATAATCGAATAGTAGCGTTTGCCACTGAGCTTGTGCACCTCGTGGATGGTATGAACTCGGTCCCAGCTTCCATTAAATTGTTAGTGAGTCTCGTTAGCCCATACCGGAGTGGAGTTGTCAGAGCACCGTCAAAGCAATTCGTAAAAGGTGCTCTCTGCTAGAATGTTGTCAGTGGTTTAAGCGTGCGCTCATATGACACATCAATATTTCAAGGGAACTGCTAAAATTTGCTAAAAAGGATGTTATATCATTTGTACCTTTACAGAAATGAAAGCTACTTTAGGTACAGATCCTATATACATAACTTTCTCTAATGCCTTATCATAAAGTCGTAAGTGTGTTCTCTGATTATGAAAGAAAAAAAATAAAAAAATCTATTCGTACTTCTCCGCCCTGCCTTACAGACGCCCTGTTGGTCTAGTAAACCACTAGTTTAAGTACCGTGATCTTGAAGTCCTGGGTTCGATTCCCGGGTCGAGCAAAAAGTATATTTCGAATTTTTCAAACATAGCTCGGGTTTGTGTTTACCAAGCATTTGGCAAGCGTGGTGATTATGCCTATTTCCATCATAGTAACGATGACTTGATTTTTATGATGGAGACCTTTGCCCTGCAGTGGGACAGTATATAGGCTGATACTTTTCTTTACTTTTTTTTATAAAACACTCAAATTTCAAGTTAGTGTCTATAAAATATTGCCAGTCTGTTTTAAGTAACTAATAAAATGACTTTATTCATGATACATATATGACTAAGAGGACTACAGCATCAAAACAATAAAAATTAAGATTAACGCATAACATATTATGCCGCTGGTTAAATTACCCATCCAATTGGATGTCTAGGGCATCCAATCAAATGGCTGAAAAACAACTTAGCCATGTCGTTGGCTGCAATGTTTAACCAGACGGCTGAACGTTTGTCACCACCATCATCCAATTGGTTTTCTAGGCCGATAGTTATTTGAACTAAAATCACTAAACTCAATTTTTTTTGTAAAAAGTTGCAGACGACGTACTATTTTTTATTTGGCACTTTTATGTTGATTGACTATTCTGACAATTACACTACAATTTTGCTTATAATTGTAAACAAAAAGGAGATAATCAAACCATAACATTTACAGCTGTTTAAGCTGCAGACGCCATATTTGTTTTGACTGCATTGGAGAAAAGCAGAAATAAATTTGAATCACTTGGCTGAGTTTTGATAAGTTATTTCAAATAGGCTAACTTTCATTACTCGAAGCTGTTAAACGTTGAGCGATTTTTGTTCTAACAACTATCGGCCTAGGCCTCCTATTGGATGCTGGCATTTAACAAACGCCCTAGGCATCTATTTGGATGGCTAATTTAACCAGATGGCTGCGAGATATATAATACTACACAGAAGGCTTTTGACGTGTCTAAGAGGCCCCAACACAACCAACGCCTAACGGAACAGTCCAAAAATAACATTGTCCTAATTAGGGAGTTGAATCGTTGGCCACATCTGCACAATTTAATGGTAACCGAATAATTACCAACTGCCTAAGTAGGCTAGGGAAGCGGGTTGTTCAATGCCGGTGTCAAGATTTAACAGACATTTTCTGTCTCAGCAAGTTGTACTAACGTGCCTAGGAAACCCCGTTTTAAGGTGACGGGTAGGGCACACTGGCGACGCCAATCGATTTTAATTGGGTTACAACCTCTCGGCAAACACTTACCTATACTATTTATTAAATAACCATGCACAAATGTTGGGTGCGTTTATGTACGCAAATAATTGATTCACGCCAAAAGCGGCCACTTATTTCGAGTGACGAAAAGACAAAATTCGAGTGCAAAAGCAGACTAAACAGTTAACTGTAAGTATTAAATAATAGTATAAGTGTTTGCCGAGAGGTTGTAATCCCGACATTGTTTAAAACAGATCCGCTTTAGTTGCTAAAAGTTAAAATCGATTGGCGTCGCTAGTGTGCCTTACCCGTCACCTTAAGTAAGTAAGAAAAATTTAAAACACGAATACACAGACTCATTTTTTTACTTACAGAATTTTACGCATAGTTTCAAGCATAGTTTGCTATCAAAGGTCATAACAAATTACTCAAGTTCATGAAGCTCCTCTCGGCTCATCTTCTGTTTACTAAATTTTTTCGATTTTCCAATAAGTAAGTACTCCAGCTGACACGGCATTTATCCACCAGATAAATACCTGCCAACATATTGTTATGAAATCCCGACTGCAAATCTTAAACACCTTTGATTGCCTGAGTCCAAATTTATGGAAATCCATTCTTCTGAATCTACTGCTGGTTCTTTTAACGAAACTATAGTATTCTTGTGGATGATGGGTGACGACGATGAGACGATGAAACACTGACACAGCACTACACCTAGATATAATTAGGAGCCAGTACAGTATCAGACACTTGTGCACAACTGAAATATAAAAACATTGACTTATCTTATATACACCGTAATTTTTTTATCATTTTATCATAAAGAACACTGAGAATTTGAACGATAGTCGAATAGCCAAAGAGGTGATGATATGGTTGTAGTCTGTGGCAGTAATCATAAGTAGCCGCAAACAAGGATTTAGAATAATATGTCAATATTCTGCGAGTACCTGTAGCAAATTCAGATAAATGGATTTCCATCAATTTTGAAGTCAGGTGACTTTTTTGAGGTTCCGGCATCGGTTAGTACCTAATATTAAGGTTTTTTTCTCTCCGTTGGTGATGAGATGCGAGGTGAGTCAATAAACGTCCGATATGAAATTGTCAGTTTACTAAGCTATAGATCACTACAGCGGTCAACTTTTGGTTTTCACTGGACCACACTACAAAAATATAATATTTTCTTTTGGTTATGTCGTTTTAGCCTTATACTTTTTATTATTTATTATCAAATTTATTGGTTACAAGCAAACTATTTACAGAATCGTAAAATATATAAAAAAAGAAAATATTATTTACAAAAGATAAGACATGTGATGAAATTATTTACAAAGGCATGTTGTCTGTCCCGTAACTCAGCTGGCGGCATTGCCTCTTTTAATAGCCAACCGACTCAATGCATTGGCCAATGTTGCTGCCAGCTTGAGTGTCATCTAAAATATCGAGTAGCTCTAGGCAGACAACTTTCAAAAGAGCTTGTGGACCTCAGATTCACACAGTCCCATGGTTTCCACACCTAACGGGGCGAAACGTAACAGCTGACTAAGGCGGAGAATTTATTCCGTTTTCTGTTCCGAAACAGCTGCTGCACCCTATGTTTCTGCGCAGGACGCATCCCAAACCATCGCCTTCCCCTTGTTCCAGGGGATGAGGATCTTCCCATGAGGTCTTTTGTCATCGCTTCGGCAAATGCCTAGAGGTTCCAGTACTGCCGGAGTACGGATTGAAATAAAGGCCCGACGGAGGATGTCACACAGGCAAGTGTGGCGTGGAATGTAACCGGCGCTTTGAACACACGTCAAGCCGTGGTAGCCTAGAGTCCATCCATAAAAGCCCTCCACAATATCAAATATACCGCTATGGATAGAGTGACGTTGTCCAGAACCGTTCCAATATTCGCCGAGGGAAGAGCGTGAAACCAAAAAGCTGATTCTCTTTCTACTACAGTCCTGTGTCGTTGGCCAAAGAACAGGTCTTCAAAAGTGGCCCGACACAGTGGCTCGTCCCATTGCTTCTACGCGGGTGGGTTATCGGAACAGGCAAGCGATCAGGCATTCCTGGCATCCGCAACACTGGAGTTTTTGGATGCCCAAATCATCGAACCGGATCATCGAGTGGGAAATTTAGAATTTCGCAAAGTGGGTTTTTAAATAATACCAAGAATCATTATTGTTAATATTTAGTATAGCATGTCCAATATTGTTTTTCTTTTTTTCTGCTTCTTTGACAGGCACTTTGAACGCAAATTAGCGGGTATTTTATCTCCACAATTGTCTAATTTTCAACCAAACCCTCAGAAGTTACTGCCAGAATGTTACTTCACGATCTATCAACATCTAAGTACATGGACTAATTTGTATTTTTTTCTTGTACTGCGAGTTGCGTAAATCCAATTTGACGACCCGATTGGAACAGTGGTAGTGAACGCTGCCTCTGATACAAGGGTTGCGGGTTCGATCCCCGCACAGTACAAACAATTGTGTGCATGAACATGTTTGTTTGTATTGGTCTGGGTGTTTGCTATGTATTATAAGTATGTATTTACAAAAGAAAAGTATTATATGTATATGTTTGTAATCCCACTGTTGATTCTGATATCCGTAACACAGGTGATTGAGCTACCTATCTCGGAGTCAGATCAATGTATGTGATGTTGTGAAATATTTATTTAAAAAAAAAAAAAAATTGTTTCGTTGCTAAGCCATGTTATATTGAAACGAACGTTCTATGTATCACTATTGAGCAGTAATGTAATGACAAAAAGTACAATGATGTCATCAAATACCCATACCATCAATAATCATTGCTCTTGCATGTACACGCGCCGCCACTTATTTGTTACTGGCGGCCACCCGAGACTTGTGGGGTTAGTTATTTACACATAAAAAAGATAAACATATCTAGATGAATTGACGAATTTCATTTTTTCACAATCTCTCTGTGAACTACATTTTTAGTTTTCTTTTCGGGTTGGAAGATAATCAAACTATCCGGCGAAATGACCCTGGACCACGCGACATACGAGTAACGTACATCTGGCCATGGGAGAAACAAATAATTTTTGAAATCTATCTATATAAACCAGCCAATTTCAAAGTTTGGCCTTAAGCTTTATGCCATTGCGTAGTAGGTATACCATAATCGGAAACTGTATTACATTTAAATTGAAAGAAGATAGGCAGAGAACCATGTTGTGGAGGTACCGCGTTATTAGGCAATGTGGGATAGTGAAAATATTACGCATTTATTGTGTATAGAATGGGGCATAACAAAGGTCTTAGAAAATGTGGATTATGCAGATGATCTCTGCCTGCTGAGTCACACGTACCGGGACATGCAATCCAAGCTGGACTTAAAATTAACTGCGGGAAAACCCAAGAGATGCGATCTGGAGTGGTAAACTCAACACTATTATGGATTGGGGCGGATGATGTGAAGCTGTGCACAGCTTCGCGTATTTGGGTAGTGTTGTATCCGAGGTGGAGGCACAGAAGAGGACATCACTGCGCGCATTGCCAAGGCTCGAGCAACCTTCGCAAAACTGCAGCCCGTATGGCAGTCACGGAAATTGACCCAGAGGATTAAACGCAAGATTTTCGGGTTCAACGTAAAATCCATACTGCTATATGGGTGCGACACATGGAAGGTCACCAAAACCATCTCGCACCGACTCCAGGTTTTTGTCAGCCGCTGTCTTCGCCGAATTCTTGGTGTGTACTGGCCGGAGAAAATCTCCAACGAGCATCTGTTGGAACGCTGCAACGAAACCCCGATCGACCAGCAGATCGAGCGCCGCAAGTGGAACTGGATTGGCCACACTCTCCGGAGGGACTCTGATCATATCCCTAAACAGGCCCTGGATTGGAATCCCCAAGGGAAACGCAAACGTGGCCGTCCCAAACAAACTTGGCGTCGCACTGTAGTAGACGAGGTGAAGAACATCGGCAGGACTTGGAGTGAGGTCAAACGCGAAGCTAAAGACTGAACGCGATGGAAGACCATTGTGGACGCCCTTTGCCCCAGCTCGGGGACATAGGACAATAAGTCAAGTAAGTCATGTATGTATACATCAGTATAGTTACAGAGAAATCACTTATAGGTCCACACAGATTATAAATTTAGAATATAAATGTGGACAATCAGCAAAACGAAACATTCCTTAACATCAATTCCGACTGATTGCTATATACATAAATATTTATATATATATTTCTATGTATTTTATATTATATTATGTGCCGTGTGGTCCCCGGCAGAGTAGAATAGGCCACCCTCACTCTTACCGAGGTGTCGTAAAAGGCGACTAAGGTAAAGCTGCTGGCATGATCATTAGGACCCAGAGAAGGAAAACTCTGCATTTATATCAGAACCCTCGCCAACCCGTCGGCCAAGCGTAGTGAGTATGGCAATTACCCCTCATATGATTGAGGGAGGCCCGTGCCCCAGCAGTGGGGACTTAAATGGGCTGACGACGACGACGATTATATATTATGCGGTTCGAAGAACCGTCCGCCCTGAAGCCGTCTCACCGTTGGTATTCTTCAAAAGGTCTAAGTCTAGTTCCTTACTAAAAAAGTTATTGATATTCAATGAAAATAAGACTCGCAATGCGCTATAAACGTCAATTATCATTTTGACGCATTTAAAAGCAAATGTCACTGTCAATTGAATTTTGTTTTGCTTCGACCATAGGCAATGACTTACATGGACACACATTAACATGACGTGTTTAACAGACGTTAAGTTGAAAAACAAAAAAAGTTATTGGTATTACAATCTACATAGAATAATAACAAGACTAGAAGGATAGTTTCCTTACTGCTGTCACCTCAAATTTGAAGCACAAATTTGGTTCTTCAAGTTGGTACTACGTACGTAGTATCAACATAAAAATGCTAATTAATGTTACCAGTCACAACATATTTCCCTAAAACATGGGAAATGGTTATTGCAGTAACTGTACTGTTTTTAATAGAACCTAGAACAACGCTTACAAGTATCTACCTAACTGTGATTATAAATTAGTTGGCAAGTTATGTTTTGATATTTATGATGCCTTGACCTTTTGACCATAATGAATAAGAAATAAATAAATAAAGAGCTTACCTACTTATTTTAATGGTAATCAGGGTGAGTTTTAATTCGTGTAAAATGTGGATCCGTGTATTGCACTGTCAGAAATACATCAATTTACATAAATCTTAAAATTATTATTAAATGAATAAACCAATTGCATAATATTCTTGCTTATTTATTTATTAACATATAAAAGTTCTCAGTTCTACTCAAGCTAATTTATGTTCATGGACAAGCAGATGACAATAGCAGTACTTTTAACACATATAAATAAAAAAAATTAAATAGCTAAAAATACCAAAAACTTAGAGATATTTACAATCAAAGTTTCAAGTAAAAATACAGATAAAAAAACCGATAGTTTTTCCCGCACTTTCAAGGATTGAACTTTGAAACTACTTTAACTTCGTCAATTCTTATCGTATAATAAAAAAATATGCCAAAATTCAAAGACCCTTTTACGGTCTCTTGGCGTCGCCAAGAGATTTATGTTGATTTTAATGAAATTATGGTAATAAATAAAGAAATGTTAAAGATATTAAAAATTAAAAAGGATTTATGATTTTTCAAGCTTATTTTGAACTCGCCATTTTATTCATGTCACAATTATCTTTAGCAAGAATTAAGTTTTGGATGGCCACTTTTTTAAATCATGGTAGAGATGATTGTGTGTGACATAAATGGCCAAAATATCGTTGATCTCCTTGAGGAACACCTTTGGTATTGATTGGATAATTCTAAATTACAGACGACAAAGCAATTTTTGATGATTCAATATATACTCTGCTTTGTTAATCGTTATTAGTACTTGTAACTATACTTATATATTTATACATTTACAATGTAATGATGCTGACGTTACATAATATCATAACTAAACTCCACGTCGGGCGAAACTTGAAACGGCTTCGAAACATTTTTAGTACGTGTAGCTACATAAAATATAATATATTATGTACATAAGTAAATACAATTACAGCTTTGAATTAATTTTTAGTACTTATAACTGTACGTACATTACGTATTTATTTTTAATATGTTATTTTTTACAGTTTTATAGCCTTGCATTTCCAATTTTAATGCCCTTGCCACTGTATCTGTTTCTTCAAATAGTTTCTCTTTGAGGCCAAAAAAAGCAAGATATTTTTTTTCTTTGCTTCATAAAAAAGCCTAGTTTTAATGTATCGCTCAACAATTATTCGTGCCAAATTAATGCCGTGATGCTGCGCATTTATGTGTTCTTCTGTGACTGCAAAAAGCATAATTTGGAGACTTAACTCTTTTTCTTCCATATGCACATTCGGATATCGTTTAATGTGATTCCTTAGATACGTTTTCGCTATATTACATATTGTAAAAACATCTAAAGATGCGTAAATTAACCCGCCTTGGTCTCTCATAACGACTAATTTATGGAACCAACATATTTCTTTTGACATCAAATTGTTTTTGCAAAAATCACATTTTATTTGCGTGTTGACGTGTCTTACAACATTCCCGGCAATGTAAGCTATAACATGTTTTCTGTAATCAGGATCATCATTAATTTGCGACGAAATATCGAATCCTATGTCAAGCGCGGTCGGAACCTTGGGCAACTCTTTTGATGGTTCTTCAACAGCATCATAGAATCTTTCGGCAACTGAAGTTGCATTGATACATGTTAAAGCCGATGAGCATGTTAAAATAGCAACATTTTCCAAAGGAACGCAATTTCCAGTTTCACCTACTTGTAGCTCCATGTGGCTAAGCAAGTTCTTGTAACTGCCTTTAAATTGTAGGGCATTGGGATTGTCGTTGTGCCCACCGTGCATCCGTATTGGCCCAAATAATAATTCAATATGGTCCTGGCTCAACCTGTACGTTGTGATGTATTTAAGCTCCTGTGTGTCTTCAACCAAGGAGGTAAATAAATGTTTTAAACTTTCAATGCAGATGAGCAAACCTTTAAAACCAGGGGAGCACTTAACATCGACAGCTGCTTCAAAGCTTTTTAATTTGAGCTTGACAGAATTTTCATTTTCGGTGAACTTTCGTTTTCGTGTTGTCTTTATATGGAGATTAAGTATATATTTTTTGGCTTTGTCTAAATATTCAAAAATACATTTTTTATTTACACTGGAAAGAGAGTGTTTATAATCAAACTGTGTCAAGCGTCTGCTGTTAAATATATCAAACAGATTATTAAAAGTCATTAAAAATTCTTCAGTCCCATTGCTGTCTTTGAATTCTTGTAATTTTAATACTTCACGACAAAATGTCAAAGCTACTGCCACACTTCTACTCAGAAGTTGAGATGCAAATTTGACTTTCATTATGGAATTTCGAAACTCAAGGTGTTTTTTGGTTAATTAGTTTGCTAAGTGTAAGCCTTCTTTTTCCTGGAGGTCAACTAATTTCTTTAAAAATTGCCAAGATATTTTATTTTCATTTTGGTCCAATAATTCACCCATGTCTTCAAAATGGTTCCGAATAAGTTTTATCATATGGTTGGAATCCAAAAACAGCGACGTCATGATTTGCGGTAGGATGTTTGAATGTGGTTTTTATATTTTTTAAATCTTTAATCCGGCAACCAAGTATTTCCATAGCTGAGATATTAGTAGAATGAGCATCAAATGTGAGGCTGACTACTTTAACTCCTGCTTCTTCACATTTAGAGAGGCACATTTTTATAAGATTTACTTTTTGTGTTGCTGAAATACCGTGGACTAAAAAATATCCCAATGGGATTTTCCAGTGTTCATTCAAACACACGAGCAGGAAAGTGTAAGCTTCTGTGGCTAAGGTTGTACAATCGGTAGTGCCAGTACCCAAATCCACTCTATCTTGCCCTCCCTTTAGGTTTTGTGGTCGTATTGCCATCTCATCGGCTATAAGTGCACACACTAGTTTTTTTTCAGAACACTCAACTTTGGATTTTAAAAGATGGAATGCTTCTTTAGTCAGCCCTGGAGAACCATTTATGGTGCTATACCAATTATAAATGGTCTTTGGGTGAGGAAGACAGGTATTGAATGTTTTTCGGACATACAGATAGGCTCGTGGCGAATAGAAATAAATGTAAGGTAAGACAAAATTTTCTAAATTCTGGTGTATATTTCGGCATGGGTCGCTTTTTATTCTTACTCAGTTTTTTTACCAGATTGTTGTACAAGTCCGCGGCAAATACATTTTCTGACAAAATATTTGCAATATCTTTGTCGATATACCTTTCTTTCCTCAATTGAAATATATTTTTTTAAAAGATACGGTTTTTTTAATTAATCTTCGATTTTTTTGTTTAAGAATTTTTATCTGCCAACAAAAAACATGAATGTTTTTGTTGGAGTAAAATCTTCTTATTTAATAATCCCCGTAATGCAGCTTTTCTAGGCGTGTCAAATATTGGACTCAAACCGTCATCTAATGTTGACTTCGCATTCTGCGGTGTCTCTGGTCTATCTCCAGCTGAGGTATCTTGAAATATTCAAGCGTGTTTATGCAAAAATATATTAAATAAACCAGCCAAACAATTATATCAATCAACTAGTCTCAAACTAGGGCAACCTTGCTAGGATATATGTTTCAGACGATATCAAACTTAACATCGATTTTTAATAAATACATTATTAAAAATCGATGTAAAAATAAACGCAAGTTGTGTTTTTCACCTATACTTACAGAATTCGAAGAACTTTCAGTTACTATATTAGTCTTCAAACTTTTATTTACACATTTTTTAGTATCTTGAACATAAAATAACTTCTGTAAAATACAATAAAATTAAATATTCTAAACTTATTCTAAAGTAAAGTCCCTCTACCGCGCCGCGTCTGTCTGTCTGACCGCGACAATTTCAAAAACTACCGAACGATTTTTTCGAATAACCGATGAGGGAAATCTATTAAGAATTTCAAAATACCTACGCATTAGTTTAAGTAATGCTTTAATAACTACCTTGACAGGGACAGCATTCCGACGCAATCTACACAATCCGCCCTTAGTTAACTATTTATCTTCATTATTAAAATGTTCTGAACATATTCGGGTATTTTTTGTTGGTTTCCAATATATCTCTCCACGATCAAGCCTTATGTTTTTTATCCACTTGTCTGCAGTGACAGTGTTCATAGGAAACCTTTGAACATTAACACGTAACGCTTTTTATGTAAATTACCAGACTCCCCAGGATAAGATAAGATAAGATAAGATAATCATTTATTGTCCAAATCCTGAATCATGGTCTAAGCGTACCCTGTGCTCCAAAACGACAGCTTTGGACGCAACCGAGAACTAAACGTTAAAAAAAGGAGGGTTGTTATGTCACATTGTGTGGAAATAACGTTTATTTTTATGTGATAGTTGGCAGACGAGCAGACAGAACACCTAATGGTAAGAAATTGCCGCCGTCCAGTGACACTCGGTGGAGTCACAAGTGCTACCAACCTTTAAACCTCCCATTCCCGGATTGGGCTTCCCGTACCCGCACTCACGCAGCGAAACACAGTAGAGACACTGCTTTACGCTGTAAACATCAGTAGCAACTGATTAAATTAATTAGTTGGAGCAATGAAATCTTACAAAAGTTGAAATGGGGAAAATATTTTTTTCATTATCAGGCAACACTGAGCATTTTAATAAATCGTTTGTATTTTTAGCTTATAAAACACAACATACTATGAAATATTGAAGGCTTACCTGTGAAAAGTGATGTTATTACACTTCTTATGCTTTTCCGAATCATTGTGACAAAATTTGAACGCACAAATCGTCATAGTTAATTAATTTTCGCGAGATGCGTTTGACAAGCAGTGACATTGACGACTGCGGAGCGATGCGGGCGTCTGGAGCCGTACGGCTCCGTTTGAGATGCTTCAAACAGTGGGTACAGACTAGGTTTCTAGTCTTGTTATAATTCTATAACAATATAAAAATGAATCGCAAAATGTGTTGGTAAGCGCATAACTCAACAACGGCTGGACCAATTTGGCCAATTATTTTTTTAAAGTGTTTGTTGAAGTCCAAGGATGGTTCTTACGGCGAGAAAAAATCGAATAATTGTCGGGAAAACCCTAAAAACAGCCCTTTTCTTTTTCACATACAAACGTTTTCTAACTAAAAAGTAGAATCAAGTTGAGTTTTATTTCTATTCTATAAAGTTCATATTTGTTGCCACATTACAAATTTTTTTGACAGGACGAAGTCTGTCGGGTCAGCTAGTATTCAATGAAAATAAGACTCATGAAGAAATCATTGAATATTGTAATACCAATAACTAAGGGCCCTCTACTTTCCACCTCTTTATTATGTCGAATTGAGAACCTCCTCCTTTTTTGAAGTCGGTTAAAAAAAGACCAATTTGTATTTTGGTCGGATAAGTTCTAGAAAATCTTTAATTTCTAGAAAATAAGTAACCACGTATCGAGTATAAAATACCAAAAAAATCATTATTACACCTGTCCTATTTGGATTTATTATAATGGGGTCCTCACTTGCCTTTCTTCTTTTATTGGTAGGTAATCGGATGATGTCATGGGAATACTTGGAATAAAGACAGCCTCACCGTGTGTGACGCCAGTGAAGATTGTGGATTTTATTAAGTTTTTGTGCAAAGCATTAACCTTTAATCTAGTAGGTACAATTGCATACTTTCAGAGGGCTTTGATTATTTATGTGAATGAAATGAATGAATTAATTGCGCAATCTTTAAGCGTCATCTTTAAGGTTTAATCAATCTGTTCATCAAATAATCATTTCTCTACTTTCATCAATAAAAAGATAATGAAATATTATTTAGACCAAATATTTAAAAAAAAATTGAAATATGACTATTAAATTCCCTTCAATTCATTTCATTTATGATGTTTTCGTAGATCAAATAATATAGACGCATTAACTTAATATGAAAATATAACATCAAAAAAATTAGATCATATATTTTAACAGTGCACAATGGATCAATCAGTTATTAGAGGATCAAATAATAATTTGCCATATTTATTTTGCCGACCTCATCTGATTACCTATTTCAAACATTTTTGGATCGAATAAATACTTACCGCAGCTATCATTGAATGTAACCTCTTTACCTGTACACGATTAAAAACTATTAATTTCCTACATTTTGACATATTGGTCATGCTCCTTGTTATTTTATTTAATTTTCCTTTGTCTGTCAAGATCCGCGTAATTTTTGATATTATTATATCATTTTATAATAATTCGTTACAATAAATCGTTGTTGTTCCCTCGTCATGTCCTCCACTTTTCATATTGTTTAAGTTCTGTTACTTTTTACGGTTTGATAGATTTTTAGTTTTTCTTGTCTTAGGTTCTGTTCTTATCTGGAAAAAGTGATCAATTGGTAGTAGGTGCCTTTTGTGTTTCTTGGCGTCAACCCAGAACTAAGTACAGTTCTGTAAGTATCTGTAGGTATTTATATACTTAGTACTGCATTCAATACGTGCAATGATTTATAATGTTCCGTTGATAGTGCTTATTCCGAACTTAGAGACCTATTTTCGTGTATGTATATTATATACAGACGGCCACACATCAGGTTACTGCAATATGTCAAATTACCTCAATTGATGTCGATCCAAACGTGTTTAACATTACGGTGAGACTCGACTGAAGAAATATGACAGATTTGTAAAAAAATGATGCGTGGCTGTCCATTCATTAAAATCTAATTAGAGGTTTACCTACTTATATGGACGAATGTGGGAAGTCTTTGTTTCGATCTCAATGTTGAAGCTCCTTTGTCCCGAAATCCTAAGGTTAGCAACTTAAAAAAAAATGGTCTGAGAGTAATTCTTTACAGTAAGATTTGGTTAACCCTTAATAGGCGAATAAGTCAACGAAAAATTTCATTGGTTTTCGCTCTTATATCATGATTAAGGTTCAAAATCAAGTAGGAACTATTTTCCCAATATAAGACGTCATTAGCATTCCTGTAGGCAGATGGATAATGTCTTATTTTTTTTAAGTACGTACTCTAGCAAATAAAAGCTGTAGTATTGCTTACTTACTTGTATCCTAATGAAAGATTTACAAAAAAGTTATAAAAACGAATACTAGTGTATTGACAAATGCCGCTTATTTCTTTTAACCAATAACAATGTTACCATTTTTACCGGTTCAAAAATAATATTTTGTTTTTCACGGTTGATTTTCCTACGTGCCTAGGGAAAATTAAATTTGGTCCATTCAGTCGCTCAAACAAGTTCTGTACCGCAAAATATTTGTTTGGAACGATTTAACAAAAGGTGCAGGTAAATTATATTTGTTCCACTGCCACACATTCAACACAAAAGCATTGAGCATTAAATATTTACATAACCGGTTTTAGAGCAAATTTTGTTTTGTTGGGTTTCGTTCGTCATTAAATAGGCAACTTTGTAAACACCGGGCTACGAATACCACTGTACGGATTGTTAATCGATAGGTATTTACATTAGTAATGTAATACAACATTCAACTTTGCTATTTATAATTATTCATATTTATTTTGTGTCGACATAATGTCATCTCGGTCTAAAACCCTACTCAGAAGTTCACACCGATTGTATCGTATTTTTTATTTTGAGGTCCAGTGCCAATGTATCCTACTCGTCCATTTTCTGTATTAGTTGAATTGTAGTCCAATGTCAAATATCATAAATGACATATCGAAGATACTGGCCTGCCCTGCCTCATATTCAATTTGGTAAAAAAATACAAAAAGTACATTCTCTTTTTTTATCTCTCTTGTAGGACTTGTCCCCTTGTTGATACTGTGTATTTATTACTATGTCACCAAAGCCGTAGGGTCATTATCCTTGGTTTTATTTGGGATAAAAAAAAACAACATTTTCATACACTTTCAGAGAATTATCGAAATGTTTTTTCGGTTGTAATACCAAATCTTGACATTTGAACATCAGTGGAACAAGTCTAACAGAATAGAGCAAATTTCTTTTTGGCTGGCACGTCCACGTTTGGACCAAAAATATGTGAAAGTCCGAGGATCTCCTTTAACATACAATCTATCTCGTTTTGGGACGTCAGTTAATGCTTGCAATCCTTAACATTCCATTGTTAAATAGTTTTTTAGATTTTCGCGTTGCATTATAACTACAATGTATCAATACGGGGTTTAACGCGATATTTATTATGTGCACTCACATATTTGGTTCGACGTTTCGGCTACGTTACAGCAGCCGTGGTCACGAGCGGACCACGGGTGCTGCTGCCGCTCGTGACCACGGCTGCTGTAACGTAGCCGAAACGTCGAGCCAAATATGTGAGTGCACATAATAAATATCGTGTTAAACCCCGTATTGATACATTGTAACTCCATTGTTACTTTCTGTGGTCTCTTTGTCCGTCTTGCGAATTGATGAAGCCGTTTTCAAACGGTAACCGGTGAGGCATAGACGTAACAAGCGCCGTCAGTGGATTTGTATTAATTGTGGCAATTATGAGACATTTTTAAAAAAGTGCAACGGCGAATCCATAAAGGAAAGTATTTAGATTTTTTTGAGATGTGGTTGTGTGATATTATCTTCGTACGAGTAACCATAATTCGTATCTATTATTGGCTAAAGTGACCACTTTTAGCTATTAGAAAAATTATGGTTGCTAGTAGAAGAAATTATGACATAATACTGTCGCGAAAAATTCTTAAAACTTTCCCTTAAAGATACATCGCTGTACTTTTCTTAAAAATATCTTATAATCGGCACAATTAATACAAGTATATTGGCGGCGCTAGTATCGTCGATGCGTCACCTTAATATTTGCGATTTAAGAATAGGTCGACGGTAGTATACAAGTGATAGTAACTCAGATTACTCGTATTATCTATCGTCTGTGGATGCTTAGTGTTATTGTTTTTAGTATCACTTTAATTTCGATATTGTAAAGAATTTCGATCCAAAAAATGGAACGCAAGGTTCGCGGCTGGCTCCAGTAGTGAATATGCTAGCGGCATATGAATGCCGCATAGTACGAAGGCAATGTAATGGCTGCTACAGAAAAATTTTGCTTTTTTCTGGAACGTTTTTAAACTGTCCAGGTAGAAAATTCTTCAAAACTCAAAACCTGACTTCTGTTTTGCCACGGTGACAGTTGCGAATATTCAGAACCTGCCTGCTGTTTTTCCACGGAAACACTTGCGAAAATTCAAAACCTGGCCTCTGTTTTCCCACGGCGACAGTTGCGAGAATTCAAAACCTGGCCTCTGTTTTTCCACGGCGACAGTTGCGAAAATTCAAAACCTGGCCTTCTGTTTTCCACGGTGACAGTTGCGAATTTTCAGAACCTGCCTTCTGTTTTTCCACGGCAACACTTGCAAAAATTCAAAACCTGGCCTCTGTTTTTCCAGGGAAACAGTTGCGATTATTCAGAACCTGCCTTCTGTTTTACCACGGCAACACTTGGGAAAATTCAAAACCGTAAAATGTTCTGTATATATATATATATATATATAGTATTTATATGCATCGAATATATTAGTTAATATACATTATTAGTTTATATAAATATTAAATAGAATAAAAGGAATATTTATAACAAACTAAAACAGTTTGTAATTAATATTCCGTTTATTCTATTTCATATTTTTATCATCTAAATATTATTTTATATTACAATAAAACAATAATAATAATTATTTTAAGATCTCTTAAAAACTTCTTATCATGTTGTTTTCAAAATAATCCGGTAACTTATTGTACAATTTTATTGACATTAATAATGGGCTAGAAGAGTAGTGTTTAATGTTTGAATTTGATAGTGCTAATTTATTAATTTATTTCTGGGGAGTAGTATTTGTAAACAAACTTACAAATTTGATATAGATAATATCATTTGTTGATATAAATGCAGTGAAGGGTCAGTATTTTATATTATGCAAAATGTGGTGTACAACGTAAGTTTAATCGTGGTTTCTGGTGAACGTGAAAATACATTACTTCTGTTTTAGATAAGTTTATTTGTAGATTATGTAGGCCTTTTCGGATCTGGCAACTCCCTTTCTTCGTCATCTGCATCTACCGTTATTTTCCTTGCCCCTGATGTTGTTGGGTTATCTACTTCCATTATTCTTGAATTATAATCTCAATTTAATTGTATTCTAAAGAGTCTGTTCTGCTAGCAACTCTTTAAAGAATATTGGTGAGTTTTTCGTTAATAATGAGCTGGGTTATTGCTGGCTATAAGTAAAGATATATCATCTGCAAACATAACACAGTATTCATTTAAGGCTTCGCAAAATCATTAATGTAGATTCAGAATAAGAGACATCTCAAGACGCTGCCCTGGGGTATTGAAGCATTTACTTACAGGTGTATTGTCAGATCTTATTTTTCAGTTTGTAAATTTAAGTGTTCTATTTCTATTGTTTGTTTTCTATTATAAAAAAGTTTAATATTATTTGATCTCATCTTCACTTCACATCAGATGAGATTGAGGGCAAATGCTTGTCTGTCGTATAAAAAATGAAGGTATGATTTTAACTAATTATGACTTGCACCTCGAATACCTATATCATATGATTTAGTTCATATATTGCACTTTATCGTAGGCTTTGGTCATATCTATTAGTGTGCCGATGGCATATTTCTTCTTATTAATTATTAAGAACCGTAACAACACAGTTATTCGTCTGATATTTAATTCATCCAACCCGACCCGTTTGGAACAGTGGTAGTGAACGCTGCCTCTGGTGCAAGGGTTTGCGGGTTCGATCCCCGCACAGTATAAACATTTGTGTGCATTAACATATCTGTTTGTATTGGTCTGGGTGTTTTCTATGTATTATACTTATGTATATACAAAAGAAAAGTATTATGTGTATATTTGTAATCCCACTGTTGATTCTGTTATCTGTAACACAGGTGCTTGAGCTACCTATCTCGGATTCAGATCAATGTATGTGATGTTGTAAACTATTTATTTAAAAATGCGGGACAGCATATGAATTCTCCGGCCACCCCCAAACACTTCGTTGACAATTGCAGTCTTAATTCGTTTGAAACACCGATGAATGGGTGGGTAGCCTTTGATACCCCATGATTATCTCCGCTAACGTGATATTGAGACCCGCCGGATCACCTCTAATGCAGCGTACAACGAGTTTCTCGGCTAGGCTTTTTGTTAAAGCTTTGTTTGTTGTGGTTAGATTTTTAATGTGTGCACCAATTAGATATATCATATATTCTACACACATTTATTAATACGAATTATTTACTTGAACGCAAAATCCGTACTTGAACGCAAAATCCGTAAAAACGATGGAATATGAGGAACTGGCGGCAGCAGGGAAACATAATACTCGATGTGACACTGATTATGTCTTGAAGGTATACTAGGAATGTCCAAACTTCAGCGCTGTACTTCGGTTGGTGCGATATTATCGATTATATCTACTTCACGATTTTCCAATACTTGTGGCAAATGGTTTAATTCATTACAACGGCAGTCAGTCTCATAATTTATGAATGAAATACAATACCATCTGCCATATGAGACCTAAGGTTTCTAAGAGGAATTGTATCGTTAGTAATAATGACTATGTCGATTGGCAGAATAAAAAAGCCAATTGAACATGTCATTTATATTTTTCTATTTGCAGTATATTGTCTTGGGTCGTACTGTATTTAAAATCTGTTAATTTTATAAAATACAGTACGCGAGTGTACTTAATCATATCTATACTCTCAACTAACACTATACATTTTCCTGCACCCGCCACTTCCGACGTTACTTTGTGCGCCTGCCAGTCAGATGCAGGTGATGACTCTGTAAGATACCAACTAGGTTATTAAAATTTGCCGAGAGGAAAAGCTAAATGTACAAGTATACTAACCAACTAAATTTAATTATATGTTAATTTGTGATTAGGTACCTATTCGATGAGTCTTTTAGACCAATCGAATAAGCTTCTTAGGAAGTTTGCTGTTAAATAAAGTTGGCCTAATTACGCTCAAATGCATGGAAGTTTCTTGGAAGATTTAAAGCTTCGCGCAGCGTCGTCTCAGGTGGTCTATTCTTCAACTATCCGTCCGTTTAGTACTTGATATTGTGATTATCATTATAGTGCGTTCGTCTTAGTCAAAGTAAGCCTTTTTTTGGCCGTGGTCCTACCACGGAGGTTAGCTAGTCGATCTATGGGCAAAAAACACTCCTAAACAGAAAAAAATGTTATAAGTAATAATTACATTATAGTCGTGTAATTAAATCCTACTGATACGAGTACATAAGCATGCATTAGATAACATTGACAAGTATATCAACGCAAAAAGTAACTCTATTTGGATTTGAAAAATAAAATCATCATTTTTAAATGACACTATAGATCTGATCTATCTTTTTTTTGTTTTTGCAATGTTATTTTTTTGTCACTTTCAATATTTGCTTTTAATCAAATCGCCTGGGTTAATGATATCATCATCATGATCTTAGTGATTTGTCCCAGCTTAGCATCCACAAGCTGTCGCTTCAGAGCCCGGGTCCAATGATAATAACATCCAATAATTTAACATTCTGAAAAGATTACTGAAATGTTATACCGACTGGGACACCAGCGTGGTACGAATCACAGGACCAACGGACTTAACGGGGGTACAAGAATCGCTAACTTTCAGAGTCCGGGCTAACAGTGAGAATTTCTTAACAGAAAAACTCAAGTGCAAATTTTGGCCTGACCGTCCGGGGACTAGAAACGGGGACCCCAAGCCGCAGCCGTCGCTTTAAAGTGCGACGCACTACCCACTGCGCCGACGAGGCAGTCAACATAAATATATTTGAGATGTACGATTGCTCAGACGTGACTAAAATCTTAACCGTCCGCGCATAATATCCTTGTAGGCTATGCTTTAGAGATATAGCTTAAACGTATACACATGTTAGCTATTTTATACTCGTATTTATGCGGAATAAATTCAAAGTTTCTCTTAATTGGTTTTTATCTTGTCTAAAATTTCTTCGAACAAAGATGAAACTAAACAGTCAGTCTATAGGAAACCGAATAGGATAGCAAGTTTTTTTTCATATAGGACTGAATATCCGGGAAAGTCTTAATGCGGAAATATATCTATTAGGTAATGTTTTGTCTCTTGTAACTGTAACCCATTAAATAAATTTTCACATTAGATTACAGTCGATCGTCCAGACGTGTAAAAGCTCTTACACACATAACTCTTTTCATCAAAAAAGTTATTAGTGTTTATATTTTTAAATAGTTCAATGTATGTACAAATAGTGATTGTGAAGCCACTATCCTCTTCAGATGGACTGAAACAACAAATCGGACGAATCATCGAAAATCGGTATTGACATGTAATTATAGTCCGGAATTCGAGACGTCAGACAACGTAAACTGTCATTATATTGTCTCAGTTTTTATTGGATTGTAAGGTTCTACCATTGAAAATTCGTTTGTTATTATACCTACTCGTACCTAGTTTATAATAAGCCTTCCCCCACCGCCTGGACCACAAGAGGGACGACAGAAAAGAAATTTACTCGTAGTTACACCAGTGTGGCAAACTAGTATGGCCGCGAGTCCGACGTGCTAATTTTATGGCACGAATACGTTAGTAACCTACCTGCATAGGTCTTGTAAGTAAGTACGTTGCTGTTGCCTATTGTCTCATCACTTAGCTTAACCATAAGGTGAAATTATCTAATAATACGAAAGTATTTTCCTTTCTGCGCCGTAAAAACAAGTGATAATAAAGTTAATTCAATATTCTCTGCTGAATTGCACTTTCCTCTGTTGCGCGGCGAGTTGATGTGGGCTAGGATTTCAAACGTGTTTTTTGCACAGAAACTTTCCGTTATTAAAAATGTAAATTGTATCCTTTCACACAGAGTTTTGCTGCACAATAACTTGATTAAAACCCAATCTTTCATGTACGATGGTTCAGTCAGATGCATAGTGACACCTTTTAAAAAAATTAAAATGGCCAAAAATAAATTAAGCACGTGTGTAAAAAATTGATTCAAAAAATAAAAAGTCCAAAATTAATTGAAACTGCTGTGGTCTATACTACGTATGAACATTTTTAGGTAAATAATGTCGCGGGCCGCTCTACATATTAGCGTAACGTATTGCTAGCACTGATTTTATAGGTAGGTAAGGAGCGGTCCCTTGACGCGAAAATATTTCAGCAAAATGTTTACACGTAGGACAGTCAACAGCAGTTAAAATGTATGTTGTGACTTCTTAAATTTTTGTCGGGGGTTTTTTAAATATTTTATTTATTTTTTTTGCTTTTTCAAGTTTTTTTTACTCAAGTACAAATCAGTTCCCGTTTTCAATAGGCAACCCACTCATATTTTCTTATTTCGCCATCTTATTGGGGCGGCCATGTTGGATTTGACATTTTTCATAGTGTACCTATTGTATTCTACTACCAAAACCCGTTTATTTGATACATATATCGAGGGGAGTTGTCATACAATATGTTAATCTGATATTTTGTGGCAGCGGCCATCTTGGATCAATTTCTATTTAACATATCTAATAACACTCCCGATCAATTCACCTTTCAAACAAAAGAAAACAAAATCGGTTCATCCATTCGGGAGCTACGATGACATACACACGCACGCGCACCCGCACGTGCAACGCGCACGCGCATGCGCACACGCTGACGCGCACGCACACGCATAGACATCAGATATCATTCTATTTGTGATGCAAAAAAAAACTTTCAATACTCTTTCTTTGATAACAAAACCTTTTCTTTGAGGACAAGCTTAAAATTATCTTGCAAACTAATCGTTAAGAGTGGAAGCAAGTGAACAATGCTTTGTTGATCAATCATAGAATACTTCATAACTATAAAAACTAATAGTTTTTCCCAATAAAATCTTTCTAGTCCCTCCAAGCACAACTGATGATGGTTCACCTGGATTACCTAGAGTCAGTGAGCACCTTGTGGTTCCCATTTCAATTCTTCCATTTGCTTTTCGCACTGTTGCGTGTAGTTCCTCTAGTGTGCTTGTTAGAAAGTTTATTATTTGTGAAAGTGTCTTGCTTGTAGCATTCATGATTCCTATCTTTTCGATGTGTTCCAAGTATTACTCGTTGAATTTGCGAACCCACTAATTCAGGGTACAGCGACGACTTGAGTGCACACTCCCGAGAGCCCAGTCGGTTATCACATGAAATCTTTGAATAATATCTAAGCTTCGAGAGTACAATTCTGCTCGTGGAACTCGAAGACCCTTGTTGTCTGAAGCAGCTTCCCATCTGTTCCCTGGTGTACCATGTACTTACATTTGAGAGTTGTGCCAAAATGGAAAGATCTTTTTACGTACCGAACACCCCATGAAATACAACTTGATGCCATCTCGCTTTCCATGTCCCCACATATATCAAAGACGGCAGAGTCCTCTGATAATATAGCTGTTTCCTCGTGGTCCTACTATTTTGTCTTACTAAAAATAGTAGGACCACGAGGCTTGTTCCTCGTGGTAATAGTATTGGTAATCAGCCTCCCTCCTGTACATTAATATTTAACAAGGATCCGTCCAGTGAAAGTAAACTAATCCTTCTGGTTTTTTTTTATGTGCAGTGAAATTTTTCTACATGTTTTGTGCTTGCGCCTGCCACGGCTGGGACCTCCTACACAGACAGGGTACAGCGACGACTTGATTGTACACTCCCGAGAGCCCAGTCTGGTTATCACATGAGATCTTTGAATAATATCTAAGCTTCGGGAGTACAATTCTGGTCGTGAAGCTTGAGGACCCTTGTTGTCTGAAGCAGCTTCCCATCTGCTCTCTGGTGTACCACGTACTTACATACGAGAGTTGTGCCAAAATAAAAAGATCTTCTTTATACGTATCGAACACCCCATGAAATACTACTTGTGATGCCATCTCGCTTTCCATGATCTCAAAGACAGCAGAGTCCTCTGATAATATATTGTAGGTGTACCAATTTCCGGCACCGGTGGTGCTAAAGAAATTACAGAATTTCCTAGGGTCTGTCTGTTGTTGCCAAGCATAAGTGAGAATAGTGCAAACTGCCAGTGGCAAGAACATCCTTGTAGCCTGTCTAACAGTAGTCACAAGCAAGATCTCTGCAATTAAGGTGGTTGGCACCGATATCTCTGATGCCTGTTTTGTAGTTTTAGTTAGATTAATTATATCGTCGATGCAAGGCACATGGGACATGGCTCTCTTGACGGCACCTGCATACTTATTCCTATAATCCCTTCGCTTCTTATCATGCATTACCAGCCAGTTATAGGCTCTTAAACTCTGTGCTATTGAAGATCTCCGCTCAGGTGGAAATGAAGTTCCGTCTAACAGGACGTGATGAGCACGCATAAGTCCGTATTTTGAGACGGGAAAACTCTTGTGGACACCGTCAGCTTTTGTCATCGGCATGTTGTTACGACCTAGTCTTAACTAATTTACCATGAGTGCTTACGCTGAGAACATGTCAAGTAGGGTCTCATTGTGCCGTACCAGTTGACATTATCGTTGTGCTCGAATTGTATTCCAAACCGTTTTGAAACAAGATATTTTTTCTCTGCATAATTGCTTTCAATAACATGGTCCTTTCCTTGATAATGTGTTTTGAAGGATGTACTCTGCCTTTCGCTTGATTCCTTTTTAACTGAATATTGTCGATGTTGATAACTAGGTAATCTTTAATTTTTTTCTCCAATGATGTCTTGATAAAAGGATCTTGAAAATTACCCTTTTTTACTCGGCAGATTTAGAAGTTTTAATCAATAATTCCAAAATGTAATTATTGATAACAACTTCAAATTAAGTAAGGTTAAATAATATCTGTTCTGAAAAAACTATCCTACAAGTTTCTCAACGTTGTCCATTAAAGCACACTTAATTATGAAGTGGTGGCATTAATATTTACTTAAAGAATTAAAAATAGTAAGTATGGAAAATACAACTTCTAAGAAAATCGCCATACAAAATCACATTTTTTTTATGTATAGACCTAAATAAGTATAAGGAAAACGGATAAAACCTTTTTTTTAAACCAAGCTTGGCAAAGGTAATAATTGGTACATGGATCTGATTCACAGTAGCTTAAGTTCGTACGAAAAGAAGAAGAACCTGATTTTTAACATGACTATTTCATTTTTCCTTTAATTACTCGTATAAAGCAATTAATCTCATAACAATATCCCTTTTGGAATAAAAATGAAATGCGATATGAACATTTATTTTAATCAGAAAAACTAAGGAGAATATTAGTCGTGAAATGCGTGACCCAGATTGAAGCTATTTTTGTTGAGTGAAAATCGTTGCATAAACTTTATTTGCAAATCTCGTTTCAAGACCCAATTTGAAACTCATTTCGCTTCCGCAATTCCAAGATGTACAAAATTTACTCGTCGTGGTAATTATTAAAACATCTATTAAGATATTTATAGGAAATACTGACGTCTTCTGTACCGCTAATTTCTTTTTCCTAATATGTGGAAATTTATTGTTAAGTGAAAAGCTTTCAAGCGTTTCGAACCGCACAATTAGCCTGCGACTAATATCATCCGTATTTCTCGAATAACATGTTTGAAGATACCATCACCAGAATACACATTGACTGGAAGATATATGTATCAATTGTTTGTCATTTATTTATTAGTATTTCCACATTGTATTTTAAACATGTAGGTTTTGAGATAAGTTAAAGCAGAATAGTCATAATAAAGGTTCATACAATTTTTCAGTTGGCTATATCACATTCCGAGCCACGACCCCTTTTTTGCTGGACAGTCACACATAGTAGATTAGAAATAGGGAGTCGGACAAATGTCGTCGGCGACACGATATTTGAGAGAGTAGGTAGAGTTCGCAGTAAAAGTGTTATTGAAGAATCTACTAAAAAAATCTCATTCAAGACAATATTTCTCCTGTTTTAACATTAAATTGAAACATTAACATTAAATTACAAAAAGCGTAATTTAAACAAAATTTTCAGTTACTAGTACCCGCAATCGCTCGTGCCCTCAATTCCATAAATAAAAGAAAAACGAATATAAACTAACTAGATGGCATTTTCATGTTGACCTATATTTTTCATGTTTTGCACCAGAATGAAAAAAACTTCCTGTAAAACTTTGCCATATTAATTTCGAAGTAATTACTTTCAGTGTGTGGTTTATTCCTGAGAGTATGTACGAACAGCTACACGTTGGGTTACTTCAATCTGATTTTAAAACTTCATTCGACAGTAGTATTTTGAGACTTTTCAGTCCTCTAAGGTTAGACAGATAGGTATGGTTTTGGTGTGAAGCATTTGTGTTTTGTATTATATTTTGAGCGATGAAGTTTTTTATGTAGGAATAAACTATCACTTTGAGTTCTTCCTAGGACGAATTTATTCTTTAAAATAAAGAGCTCCAAAACTCGTTTGACTAAATGCCGTGAAACCAGACGGTGAAAGTCTGCAGTAAAACTTGCTTGACTTGATTTTAGCTTATAACTCGTAGGACTCAATCACAACTTCTTTTGAAAAGACTCAGTCGCAATTTCCCGGAGTCACGACTCAAGCTTAATTTTAAATCTCAAGATTTGATACTCTGAATGTTATAAATTATCCGAGTCCCCAATAGGAATTGACTAGAGTCTCGTTCAATAGACTCGAGACTCATATACTAGTTTGTATTAGAATTGTGTGATTGACTTTCGAAATCATTTATAAATTTACAAGGGATTAAGTACACTTAAGCGTCAGAATTTGTTTGGTCGTGCTGCGTATATGAAGTAAAAAAAAATAGCGATGAGTAGCTCGCGAGCGAGTTGGTAAAACGAGCTAGCTTACCTAATCTAGCTCAACGTATATCTAGCTCAGTCTCATTCAATTCATATTTTTAGCTCAGTCGGAGTCACTTAGCATTCGGCGAGCTAGAGCGAGTCGGCGGGGCGTGAAGAAAGAGAGAACACATATTGCTTTAGCTCTCTAGCTCTACGTACGTCTTCATTCAAATTTCATCTACAATTTTATCAAGGTAAGGCGCTTATTTAGAAGTGCAAATTTTAGGCGCGATTGCATACATTATTGATTATTTTATGCATTTAAATTTGTATTTCTGTTAAAACAAGGCCCATATGATTACAATTTTTGAACACGAACGAAATTAAGTATTTGTTTACCTAATTTTTGTTACCTAGTGACATTTTTATTAATTAAAGTCTATGAGATTGAGATTTAAATGACTCAAGAGCCACTATCTTCACTGAGCTAAATGAGCTCAGTACTGAGCTAGAAGAGCTATATAGATCCAAAGAGAATATAATCACCATGTATAACTCTTTACGGAGTAAAGAGCTACATAGCTCTTAACTTTCCAAAGAGCTAAATATCTCAGGGCTATACAAAATGACAAAAAATATACCATACTATAAAGAAGTAAGTGACTTAATAGTGGCTCTATATGTAGAAATACACATGGAGTAATTATATTTACGTTTTAATGGATTAAGCAAAAATATATTTTTTATATTTGTATTTTAATATTGTTCGTGTTTTGTTTAAAAAATATGAAAAAAATCAGCTTTAGTGTCGACGTATTTCCTATCTTTTAATGAAAATAAACTCCTTTGTTGTATTAGGTGTGCGACATTGAACCTCCGAAAGCTGGAACAACTTTAAACTTCTTTCTTTTCAAAATTCGAGGTCTAGAAATACTCTAAAATGTTGGCACTGTTCGCAACGAGAATAGAAGCTTCTTTTGTTCCAGAATCTTCACTTCATTATACTTGAGTTAACGTGGACTTAAAAAACTTTGCCTGTATTGGTCTGGAAAGAAATTCACCAAAGTGTTTTTTTAACAATTTACGGTACCTACGTATGTAAAAAGAAATTTTCTTTCACGTCAACATACTTACCAAATTCCTCATTTATGTACAGTTTCGTTACGAAAAAATTAAAGCCAATATCGATTCTGTTGATATCGATAACTTTTGTCTAGTTTTATGATCAGTCGGTAATCGTACTAACTCTAAAGCATAAAAATCCAAATTACAAGGGTTTATAATTTAGTTACGCACTGGTCTGAAGGGAATGGCAACAATGTAATTTGATTGGATTATACTTGTATTGTTGGCGTAAACAAGATTACTTTTGTTTACCCAACTTTCTTAAAGAAACCTCTTATCCCAAATATAATATACCTAATATCAATTTGAATCGATTACTTATGGATCAAAATCAACACCATTTATAGATGTGTTTTATTTAGACTGCGTAGATCTATAAAATGGTACCTAAACAGTGGATCCAGAAATCCGTAAGATTTTTGTTTTAATTTTGATGTCAATTAAAACGATAGATTAATAATAAGTTCACATTTCAGTTCACATGTCGTTTTAATTAGGCTTCACTTTCATTTATTACGTACCAGTCCCACATTTCATCCTGGAACTCTTCCTTACAAAATTTTAAAAGTAGATACTACTCAATGCGCCATCGGCCCAGTCAAGGAAAGACTTGGAGCCTTCAAAAGAGCTCAGACCTATTGGTTATGTTTGCAAGTAGGTACTCCAAACAAGGTAATCCGTCCAAACAAGGTAATCCGAAGTAAGTATTAAGTGATTTTTTTTTAGGTTGGAGCAGTGAAGTTATTAATGTACAGGCCGAGTTAAGTTAACTAGGGTTATCAATTTTTTTTATTAATTTACTGTTGAATCAGATCAATTTTTAATCAAAAGTAGAAACCATACAAAGGACCATATCCCGTGCTGTCGGGATAATTGCCTTAGCGCGATGGCGGGAATTAATAAAGTTAATATTAAAACAACGATTTTCTTAAAACTTTCTTTTCTTCTTAATAAAAGTATACTGAAAATTTAGAAAAACATACTATATCTTCAATGGGGTTTTGGATTACTTTGGTGTAACAGGGGACTGTAACAAATAAAGTCAATAAATAAGTAAAAAAATTTTTAGTTCTAAAACTTGATAAATAGTAGCTTAATACTTCAAAGTTTTATCTATGGATATTTTCTAAATACTTTGATGTGATCTATTTCTTTAAAGTTCCGTTTATGACCACTATTTTGAAAATAATATCAAAATGGCGGCTAAATAAGTGAGCCATGCTTAGTAGAAAAAATGACAAACCCCTAAAAATGGTAGCGCTACTTTTGATCTTGTTTAAGTTCCAAATTTGGCCCCTTAATAAAGGATTATCATCATAGAATTCGTAGAGAAATCACAATTAAATGTTAATATGCGTAAACTCTCGCTGTATTAGATCCTGTGTATAAGTTGATGAATTGATACTGCCGAAAGCGTATATTTGTTTTCATTTAGGGTCTTAACGGCTATTTTATGGTGACGTTGAAGAATGGTGGTCCGCAATGAAATTGACAAACTGTGAAAGTGTGTCAAAGGAGAAAAGGGTAGAGTTGAACCGAAGGTTAAACGTGTGTCTGAGAGTTGTCGGGTGTGTGATAAACCTAAATTATATAGGCGTCAGTAAAGTCAATCACACGTTCAGTCATTATAGAGCGAACTAAGAAAAAAATCTGATTCATATAATGAAACAGGATTTTCGGTATCTGAAGGTGTAAAGGACAGTTTTTCGTATAATGCATCCATCTTTCTACAACACTTTTTGTGTTCTAATTCTTCTAAAATAACAAGTATTAATCTTTCTCAATTAATCTGAATAAGAACTTAAACTAGTTATTACCAAAAAAATTGTAATAAAATATCTTCAGAATCGCATAATGCGCTAATCGGAATTTCTGCTTATAGGGATTGACACAAACAATCGGAATAAATCAGTAATCGGTATGGCGATCATCTTACCATCGAATCACGTTTATTGTCTCTCTTAAATCGCAAAATTTGTATGTCTGCATAGATTGCATTAGGGACCCAAGAACTAGTAATTTCTTTTGGTGACGAAGGTGGTTCCGACACGTCAAGCGAGTGTTGTTATTTTTCAGATGAATAAGATGCATATTATTGAATTATTTGTGATTTATTGCTTGTATACCACATATAATATTTAATAAATCACTTATACTATTAATTAATACTAATACTTTATTAATTAATACTTAAACTTAACTTTTGGATCTACTTTTGTACTCGAAATTGGTATTACCACCAAAAACGGCCACTTATGGCGTTAAACCAAATTTTGAGTGCAAAATCAGATCAAAAACTAGTGCACAGTTATTAAATGAATAGTATCAGTCTTTGCTTAGAGACTTCACGCTCTGAAATAATTTAAAATGGATCCGGCTTAGTAGCTATCAATTTTAATGGATTGGTGTCGCTAGCTATTTTTTTTGTGTGATAGGTGGAAGACGAGCAGACGGATGACATGATGGTAAGCAATTGCCCTTTCTCCCGGATTGGGCCTCCGGTACCCTCACTCACGCAACGAAACAAATCACAGTGCTGCTTCACGCCGGTTTTCTGTGAGGCCGTGGTATCGCTACGTTCGAGCCTGTCTATTCATGCTGAAGCGTGGCTCTCCCACGGTTTAATGTGCGCTCGCTTTAAGTGTCATCAGTCTTATCTCCTTTCCGGGCACGATTTGTCCGTCCCTCACGCGTAATATCGCGCTCGCCGCTGAATGGTTAATCAACTATATAAAGCAGGTATAACCACGATATCGATTCTTTACTATCTATGTAGATATGTACTTGAACCTCAAGTCTCTCAGACGAGAAAAACACATTTACAGTAACATTAACATAACATAAGTTCATTGGTTTGTCAAAAGAATGTAAAAAAAGGATTTGTCATTCCCCGTGTCCCATAAAGAAAGGGCAGACTTAAAAAAAAATGAAATTTGGTTGACCAATAACCTTTTTTCAGTCTTAAAAGGTGCTATGATCACTTGGCCAGAGACAGGAATTGTTTTGTGTAACCGATTTTGAAAAATGTAGATATAGTGAGAGGCCGCTAATTTCTTAGCTCTATGTTTTACAAAATGTAGATATAGTGAGAGGCCGCTAATTTCTTAGCTCTATGTTTTACAAAATGTAGATATAGTGAGAGGCCGCTAATTTCTTAGCTCTATGTTTTACAAAATGTAGATATAGTGAGAGGCCGCTAATTTCTTAGCTCTATGTTTTACAAAATGTAGATATAGTGAGAGGCCGCTAATTTCTTAGCTCTATGTTTTACAAAATGTAGATATAGTGAGAGGCCGCTAATTTCTTAGCTCTATGTTTTACAAAATGTAGATATAGTGAGAGGCCGCTAATTTCTTAGCTCTATGTTTTACAAAATGACACTCTTCTAAGCTGGAGGTTATTTTCTTGCTAGAACTAACTCTGCTAAATAATTTAAGATTGTATATGGTATGGTTTACAATTTCAATAAAAAACATCTACTTATGTATCTACATGTGGTCGAACGGTTGTTGAAAGCATGTGTGGTAAGATTGCAGTAAAAGGATAATGAGCGAAAGTGGTTCCAAGAACCACCACGGATTAATGTAATGCCAACGAACGATTGGTCGTTAGATATAAGTATTATTTCTCTATTAAAAAAATACTCAATCGTATCATCATCATCATCATCCTTCCTCCTCCTGCCCTTTTCCCATGTTATCTGGGGTGTCTTCCATTTCCATACGTGCCCTGTCATTCGTCATCGAATTAAAATGACGTTCTTTTCTTTATCTATGGAAATAAAAGTTGGCAGTGTTGGTTATATTAATAGTATATAATAACTCAAAAACGGTTAGACCGATTTGACTGAAAATTGGTGGAGGAGTAGCTTAGAGCCAGGAGACGTGCTAAAAATACTTATTATCCCGAAAAAAGTCAGGTTCCCGTGGGATGTATTAAAACGATTGATATGTGGTAAAAAGGCAGTGGTCTAAGCTGCCACAGATTAATGCCAATCATTACCTACATATATCCGTGCACCTACTAAAATAAACCCTCAATCAAAATCCATCCTAGGGTTTTTTTTAATGACAATTTTTTATACTCATATCATCTATGTATACAAAAGGTAGTAGTATTTAGTTATATCGATTTAGCTGAAAATTGGTGGATGGAGAGGTAGCTTAGTACCAGGCAGGGACGGATATAGGATACTTTTTTTAATCCCGAACACAAACAACAGGGTTTTTGGGATAAATAAAAATTAATTCTACGCGGGAAACAGTGGTCCAAGAACTGCCTCGGATAAGAGTAATGTCAATCGTTACATATATTCTTTCTATACTTAAAAAAGTACACTCAAAATTCTTACAGATTTTTTAAATTTAACTACATTTTTTATACTCGTATCATCTATGTATACAAAAGAAAATCGTGTTAAGTTACACTATTAATAACCCAAGAACGGCTAAATCGATTTGGCTGAAAATTGGTGGAAGGGTAGCTTAGAACCAGGAGATGACTATACATTTTATCCCGAATAAAACCCTGTTCCCTTGCGATAAATAAAAACGAATGAGAGCGATTGTGGATGGAGAGGAACGCACTTAGGGTTTGTGGATAGGAACGCACTTAGGGCTTCCACACGGGGGTACGTCGTTAGAATCCGACTATGCACCTCTGATTTGAATTTGAATCCAAGCGTACCCCGGGCTCCGAGGCGACAGCTTTGGACTCAACAGGGAATTACACGCATTATACGCTAAGACGAGGACTACGAGAGAAACGCCGCGGGCGAAATCTAAAATATTTAAATAGTTCTACCTTCCTCTTTGGTCCAAATCCGGTGGTAAAAGTTTGATGAAGTCATGTCCCAGAAGTTTTTTTTTATGATTACGGATTCAGTCATTTTATTAAAATCGCTTACTAATCGTTAATTATAAACACATACAGTTGATATTTGCCATAACCAAACCATAAAAAATTTGCTCGAGCTCATGATATAGGTATGCTTCAATTACCCTCGGCATACATAGTTACAATTTGCTTGAAGCTTTCGTGCTTAATATAATATAATAATAATACATAATATTATTCATTTAATATTACAAACGCTGGATTGGCTTACACGCCACAAGAGGCGGGTAAATGTGTCCCATCAATGTAAGTTGATATTGTTACTAACACCTGTATACGGATTCTGTGATCTGAAATAAAGCTTCGATTAATACAATCAATTAATCAATCAATAGCCTTTCCCTTCAAACATGTCTATGAGGCAATTTGCATATGAAAACTCGATTCTTGAAGTGAAACAGGATGCTCGAATGCTCTTTCTCAGGACTCAAAATGGGGTAATTTTGTATGCAGTGAGATCCTTCTCCTTTACTTATTGCAATATTAAGGGAAACAATAATTTATTTATCTATTTTTTCCCCTTTAGGAGATGTTCCCCTGTAGGGGACTACCTATTGAATTTTTTGAGATTTACACATTTGTAGACTTCTACCGCTTAGTAGACATATGAAATTTAGCTACCCCATGTCCCTACAAATAACAATGCCTATGTGTTTAAAGATAGGTATAACTTCACACATACGGGACTTAAAAAAGCGACTATAATATGGAATGGTCCGCACATAGAATATGCTATAAAACTGTCATCGTCTTTTCTCCCCCAACCTCGCCCTTCGGGGCATTCCCTAAGGCGTGGGACTTGTGAGAAACTTTAGAGACAGTGTTCAAATAACGCGCTTCAATAATCAATTTATGATATCATTAAACTTTGATAAGTCAAGTGGGCGGGTATCGATGTTATATGTACATATGTTTAAGATTCTGTACCTCAAAGAAAATTAAAGCTTTCAAGGATCGTTTCGTAGTACCTTTGAAAGAAAAATACATTATTTATATTTACACTGTGCGACGTACGCCTAATACGCGCTGTTTTTGTAACACCTAACACATCAAAATGGCATTTGAACATATAGATATATGATTTTGTAAATAAGTTGTTAAATAGAAGGAAAGTAAATAAAATCTTTGGTGCTAGTTAGATTTACTCAGACAGATATATATGTAGATACATTTTGGTATCGTGTGGAATTTTTTAGGTTACCTATTTAAATCATGCAACTACGTCAAACTTTAAAGGAATGCTCGTAAAAGTGAGGATAGTTGAAATTAAAGTTATTTATTAAATTCAAAACAGACAAGTATCCGCATTCTAATGTCACCTAAAGCAGTTAAACGCAGGGCGACAGTGGAATAAAGTAGTAGAAAGGAAATCAGTTAGAATATACGTATAAGAAAAAAGGGATGAATATTTATAGCACACATTATTGAAATCTAATTTGAAACTTGGTGGATCGGATGCAATCAGCGAAGGGCTCAGACGGTCAGAGGTGAAACTAAGCGCTCGGCCAGATGACGAGTTATAATCGAGTGTTTCACACGCGACTTGTGGTTCGTTACTCTGTCAAATAGTGCAGAACGCTTACAGCAAAGAACTACAGATCGCGAGCAAAACGCGCGAGTAAAGCACGTCATGTGGTTTGGACAAGGGGTCCTACAACGAAACCGTCCCGTGACAAACGACGAACCAAAAGCGACGCACAGTATGGAAGGGACTAAAGGAGGGGAGGGAGGGGATTAAAATTCAATCGTGAATTTTGTTTCGTTGTAGGCCCTGAGGTCTAAAGCGAGTACACAAGCATGAACCTGGGTATCTGTAGCGCGATCTCGTCGAGGCTGTCGACGGGCTCGCTCAGCGGTCGCTCAAGCAATCGCGAGGGCGCTGTGAGCGTGTCTGAACTCATGTTTCGTCTGTTTTTCGTGTTTCTGTTGCACTTCTTGCGCTTTTCTTCGGCTCGTTGCAGATTGTGAAATCGGAAGAAGAACATCGACATTATATTTTGTTTGGATGCACTGTGTTTTTGAATTATGTTCTTTCTATTTGAGCTCGAAAGTCTAATCGATTAGTTGTAACACTGATGATGTCTTTTTCTATACACTTACACTGCAGTTTTAAAGGAGTTATTTAAATCACGCTAGGACAGTTTTAAGTTCAAGTCAGCAACCGATTACTTTTATCTACTCATTATTGTCACTATAGTAACAATATACTACACACATCACAGCACTTATTTACAAAAGTGAAATTCATGTTGCTTTTAAATCTGGGAAAAATAAATAAATACCCTACTTTTCATGACCTACATTTCATATCAAAACGAGAGGTCGTACATAGTTTATGAGCCTATTTATTCCAAAGTCCCAGTTATATCTATTTCTGTCGAGTGCAAAGTTAACAAGATTTTGCATCGGGAAGAACAAGAACAATAGACACACAGTAAAATTAAGTCTACATTCGCACATAACGTTTCAACTGTATTTTAAAGCCGTGCACCCCACTAACTTTGCTTGTAGAACAACTTATTTTTCATTCAAAGGTGAAAGGGTGATATTGTTTTTGTTATGAGTTTTTGCTATATTCTTCTTTTTTCTTGGCTTGGGATGCCTTTAGTTAAAATAAAGAACTAGAAATAATAAAAAGAAAATCTATATTTAATATGCACTGTATTGACAGCTTTTTTACGCATTAAGCGGAATTATTATAGAAAATAGAAATTAAAGAATAAAACATTTGGAATTCATGAATAACTAAAACATCCGCCATCATATAGTGGCTTAGAAAGTTTCAATGGCATTAAGATTTATGTCCGCCCAGCCAGCTCTATAAATATATGACCGATGAGGCGAGATAGTTTGAAACTGTTGAAAGGTCTCTTACAAAAGTTAATGCTACGTAGGAGGAACCCACGAGAAAAGCCTTCTGGCTTTTGATTTCCTTCTGGAAATCAAAAAGTTTCTGTATTTAATTGATTAATAAAATACTCACGTGTAGGTACTCCACGAGCTGTAAATGTCAATCTGCTTCTCACAGCCCAGGTCTAAGGAAATTGTATATTTACCCTAGGAGTCCAGTTATAGAACCCTTAAATTACCCTTAAGTTTATTGGCTAACCTGGGACATGTTAGACAAATAATAAAACAAATCATTTTTTGTCACATTCAAATTGTAAATTACTTCTTCATAGTTTTAAAAATCTTGTTCTAGACACGGATGTGCGAAGAGCCACGTGCATATCAGGTGACTGCAAAACATCAAAGGACTTGTTTTTTAGCTCATATTGAGCTCTGATTTCAAACTCACTTTGTAAATGGTTAAAAAAATGGTACATTCTGTAGATAATACTGAAAATATGTGTCCTCTTCAGCAAACTTAAACAAAATTTGAGGTAAATATCAAAAATGTTATAAATATGTTATTATGTATTGTGATAGTCAATGAAATGTTTCTTTCTTCTTCTATCTTCTTTCAAATAAACTAAATTATTATAGTTACCTTCGTGAAAGTGGGAATAGACGGTAAGTTATAGCTTGTTTCAATTTATCATAATGGTCAACCTGGTTGGATGGAGGGTAGCATTTCCTGCCACGACATTTATTAGAGATCAGACAAAATATCCTATTGCCATGTACTTAAACAAGTTGCTTGTTTTTCATTCCCAGTGTTCTCGTTGTCCACCTCCTTTAGAGAAGAGTTCGTCGCCTCTCAGCTCTATTTCTCATTAGCGACAAGTACCGTGCCATGCTCTGCATCCTCGACTATTTTTGTTTTTGTTTCAAATATCTTTATTCGTTAAAGTTTATAAAACTGTCAACTTAATTTTAGCTCAATGATAAAATGTAACATTTAAATGAAAATCAAGTATGTAATCATTTGCATCAAGCATGCTATTAAAACAACTCTGCCATCAACTCGTGTCTGGACTGACATACATGTTTTGTATTTTGGCTAATGCTTTTGCGCTCAGCTAGTTGTGAATATAAACAACTTGCATTTCTAAACTTAACTCTTTAAGTTTACTGATTTTTTTACAACAATGATTACATATATTACGATTTCGTTATGCCTTTATACATAAATCCATTACGATTTTGTAATGCCTTTATAAATAAATCTGAGAAGCAAATTGACTGCAAAGAAGAACACCAAAAACTCTCCAGCGAATCGTCTTCCCTTAATTTTTCGTTATGTACCTTTACAACTTTTAACTTAATATTTTTGGCACTTCTACGACAGGCACGGGTAAGTATCTTTCTTATAAATGAAGTCTCAGAACTTTGGGAATGAAAATAACTTCCAATTCATTGCTATTATTATTAGCTCCTTTTAGCAAGATGATGTATTTATTAAACGGTATTCATCCAAAACATTTCTTGTATACAAAAAACCTTTAATTGTTTGTGTAGATGCAATGTCTGAATTTTTTTAAATAAGCAATATAATAAAGCTGCCATTGTCTAATGAAGAATTGGGCTAAATGGCAATGTTTGCATGTATTTGCAACTGCATTGCCAACAATATTCAAATAATAACGTTGCAAATATAGGAACTCAAAATCTGTGAAAGTTGTTTGGTGAAACTTTATATTTCAGTCTATTTTTAGATTTAACACCTTTCAACTTAACATTGTTGGTACATACTTAGTTAGATTGGAAAAACGTGGCTTGTGTGGGTTTATCGAATTCCAACAAAAAGGTAAAGCGAACAGAATAGGTCTAACAAAAGCGAAAAAGGTAAATGCTACCTTCCTATAGGCACATACCTTTTGATTTAGTACGTTTGAATGGACACGGTCGGCTTTCGAGGTAATTCTATTCTGATTTTCCGTCGATGAATTTTTTATAACTTTCTCGTTACGCACAATAACAGGTAGGCTACCTGAGTGCGTAGCGCTGAAGGCTTTGAGAATTTAATTGGTTATTACAATATAATAAGTTTGTGCCTTTTGATTGATCTTTTCAGATGTTGATGAATGGCGTGATCACAATTGTACGAACTTAAAATTCTGATAAGAAATAAATAATTCCAGTTTTTTTATTACTTCAACGATTATAATGATGTTATTGTGGCCTATTAAAAGAAGGAGCAAGTTGATTAGACTCTTAGGTACAAAGACGATGAGAACGCTACAGCACCTTTTAGTTATATAAGTAGGTGGCGACCGATCCGCTCGAGAGCGCGCTATACACTTAGTTTACATCTACATGGTTGGGATTTGTCTCGGAGCCTTCATTGAAGTTTCTCCTAATTGCGGCTTGTAATCGCTTTGTCAAGTATTGGACACAGATGTTTATAAAACCGCTCGTTAATCTTTATAATGTAACTTACGGGATGTTACGTTTGTCTTTCAGCATCTCTCCTAATTGGATGAAATTCGGTTAAATTTGAATGATTGACTTTTCCCCTCAAAACTTTTCTTATGAATGGATGTTTATAAATTTATTAGTTGGGCTCTTAGGCACCTACCCTATACTCCTGCGCTATCATATAACGTTCAAGTAATAGATAAATATAGTCACGTATCATAGACAAATTGATGTGAAGAGCAATGCTAAAAACGGTAGTATCAAAGTAGTGAATTAGTCGATACTTACGACGGAAGTCATTACAAAGACAAGAAACGTGAAAATGATTTAGTGAGTGAAGAGAGGAATAGGAAGGCACGAGTGTCTCGAGAACTGTGTCGCGGCACAATTGTTTATTTCCAACGTCCGTGGGTTGTGTTTTATTCTACTTGACCTCAAAAGAAAACGATATTAGACCGTATCTCATGCATGCTAGGGAATAAATTAATGTAAACACTGTCATTAGCATGCTTTTACTACAGTCGTACGTAACTGAAATTTTAAGTTCAAATATTGAAACAATATACGTACTGCCTTAATTGATACGGAATATTGTGGGTACTTTAACAACAACTAATTAATGTGTAGGTACTAATTATATTGTACGAATTAAATTTATTGCATGATGCGTAACAGTGCAAAAAGAACTACTATCAACAATTGTCACATTTTAAATATTTATTTACATGATATAAGAAGTACAAACCCGCTGCGTCCATATATGAAAAATATTTCGTCTCCTAATTCCATAACAGCTACTCGCCATCCAACTAGTTTGACTGATTAAGACAATAATTTGATATATTTTGAAGTTAAATAATTCATTGTAAACAATTTACATGAAAATGACAGGTAAGTCAGGGATTAGTTTTGATCACGTGATATGGTTATCGTTGTATTTGATGTGATACACGCGATTATCGATGGCGGGACAGAGAGCGGATCGCGTGTTTACAAGAGCGGCGGCGTGGGGCTGGACGCGAGCACGCGGGCACGGCGTGCGCGGCGCATCCGGCGTGCGTTTTGACCGGCTGTAAGACTAAATGTGATTTGAGCCGGCGTCGCCCACGAGATGTGCCCTCCGCCGGCCGCC
Source organism: Marasmia exigua (assembly GCA_019059595.1). NCBI lineage: Eukaryota > Metazoa > Arthropoda > Insecta > Lepidoptera > Crambidae > Marasmia > Marasmia exigua. Next base: position 1,181,057 of record CM032494.1, on the reverse strand, counting down.
CTCGGCACTCCCCCTCCCGCCCCGACCCCACGCCCCCGCCGCTCCGCATCCTGCACTGCTCTCCTGACAACTGACGCCTGCCCTCCAATATTTGATCCTACATTTGTAAAACATACTCCACACTCTTAGCATTGATTATATATTTCCAGTATTGACTTTACATTGTGGGAATTAGGACTACTTTTAATAAATACAAACATGTTGATGCGAGTTAGAAATTTAAACCGGTGCCTGAAAGTTTTTATTTAAATTCATAAGCTTTTATTTAACTTAGTATACCTACATGTACGGTTTACATCTCAACATCAACAGAAATTTTGCTCGCAACTTTAGTTTTAGGAGACTAGTATCAAATATTTTATTTCTGCTGCAAATAAAACAAATCTACTACTCTTACGTGATATATTTTGAGATAAAGAAAAAGTCAAAGCATTACCGATTGTGTGATACAATAAGAACTTCCGAAAAACTTTAACTATTCATGCATTGTTATTTAATAAATAGTATAAGTGTTTGCCGAGAGGTTGTAAAACCCCACAATTGTTTAAAATAGATTCAGTTTAGTTGCTAAAAATTAAAATCGATTGGAGTCGCTAGTGTGCCCTACCCGTCACCTTAAGTATGGCTATTTCTTGTATTGTAGTTGTGTAGCATTCGTGGAGAAGTACCCAGTCACTAATTATCACAGTTAATGGCCCTTATGTGTAGTGCTGAAGAACTTTTTGTTGGAAACTTCATTTATAGTATGGGTTCACTGGGTGGGTATATAATATCTTATAAGTTATAACTCTGTGGTATCTTATTCTAGTAGTATCGTATATCTCAGTGGTATACTTTTTCTCATCACTATTTACACAGGCTTCATGGCGTCTTATTACACCTCCAATACCAGGAAAATCAGCCTTAGGTGCCTCTTTCATGTTAACTCTAATATGTATATCGTTTCTTATCGTAGGTATCTATTCACGTCGCATTCATTCGAATTTATATTCTTATTTTCGTTACATATTACGTCATTTTAGTGGATCAGCTTATTCTCATTCATACAATAGGAGAGCGTTTTTCTAATGACGGATTTATACAATTTGCAAACTAAATCAAACCTTGCGAATTTCAATCTAAATTATAGGAATAGGTACTCGTACAGCACTCAAGGTAATTGACTACCTCGCTCACTTGAGGCACCCCAAGGCGTTTGATTTAAAATAACAAATTATGTAATTGAACCCTATAGTTTAGTTGTGATCTTTTTTTTATACATTAAACATGACTACCGAGTGGAAGTTGGTAGTCATGTACCACCGTGCGCCTCGGAAAGCACGTTAAGCCGTTGGTCCTGCGCCCAATCCCTCTCCGGTCGTGTCACGATGGTGATGATGAGTGTAACGGAATAGAGCGTGCACTTGTGTTTGCGCACACACTTGAGTACTATAATATATCCTACGCACTTGGCTGATCGTTAAGACCGCCGTAGCCGTAATCGGTTGGTGGTTGGAGGATATTTTTTTTTATGTTCCACCACAATTTTACAATTAAGTTTTTACTTACTAGAGCCACTCATTTCTTTCCCAATGATTTTTTTTTAGTAGCGTTGTCCGTACTGGTGAATATTGCAAGTTTCTTTACCGATGTCCACCAATGGTGAATAAGTAGGGGGGAACATCGGGAATCAATGGCCTAAACTGTTGTTAATTTTTTTTTGTCATTCATCAGATTAGAAATGCAGACGCTTTGTTCTATCACTAAGTTACTACTAAGACCACTAGTTGGCGTTAGTTTCTATACATTTTGAACTTTTGTACTAAGTTGAAATATAGCAGCATGCTCTATACTTATGCGTATATAAGCATAAGAGGCTATTGTCATTCGTGTCTACACCAGGGCGGCGCGAATGTCGCCGGGTAGCACAAAAAACGCGAAGTATACGGTGAAAATAACAGCTGGAGGACATTAATTATTATTATTATTACTCGCATCGAGTCCAACAGTAATGAACGGTGATGTTGAACGCCGATCGGTGCCGTTCTGCTTGATTGCTGCGTGTGCTGTAACCGCAACTGAAACACCTGATTCAGCTGTAGCTAGGGATATTTTAATCGTCTCAAACACGTTTTGGTTCAATGTCAATGAAGAAATCTTATTGTAGTAACCAGATGTGTCGGATAGTTAGGCTTGGGCAAAAAATATCGATATTTTTTCAGAAAAATATCGTTATAAATTTAGCGACAGTTTTTCCCACAATGTATCAGTTTTCGATATTTATTTTTATGATATCAAAATCGATATATTTCTAAAGCTCTGCTGTCTGCTCATGCGTCAAATCATGTTTTTGAATAATCCGATTTCTTAAATTTAGAAAATATGCAGTAGACTGTATAGTTTTAGTTTCTTTGCTTCAAACACAAACAAACAAAAATCACACCCTATAAATTGCTTGTCTATGACCATGACATTGCTTGTTGGTTTGGTTGGTATCTCTGCACTGGACTGGCTGTATTATAGAGTCAGGCAAAACGATTGTTTTTTAATAATAAAACTTATGTTGAAACAACCAGATGTGTATTTAATTTTGCATTGAAATTTCGATAACTTTGGCAATTTAAATTTTTATAAATAATTGCAAATTGGGGAATAATATCCATATATCGAAAATTCGATGTTTCTGGGGCGATATATATATCGATATATTTGTAAAATATCGAAACGATAAATACGTGTATTGACTACGGGTAGTCAATGTTTTGAAGCTGGTGACTCGCGACAACCAGCACCTGGGATATCAGTCGACGCACATCTTAGACTTACACAATACACAGGTATTCCGTGTGAAGTCTACACAGAATTTAACGCTTTGATAAATATATAGGTTAGTTATCACAATCAAAACGTATCAGACGTGCTTCCGACAGATTACCAAAGGACCGAAAAATTATAATACAGGACAGAGTAGTTTAGTAAAAAATATTTGTGGACGGACGAAGTCCAAATTTACGAGAAATGGCATTACATGCAAGAGATAGCGATAGATACATTTTTGTTACTCTCTCTTTACAAACATTCGTATGAGGAACACTAATTTAGTGGAATAGTATCTAGTTATGTACGAGTATATTACCGGAATATACACTTGCGAGGAAAAACTCGGAGCAAGAGTTAATTTTCATACAAACATGCTCATTTCAAACTATTTGTAGCACGTCAATTTATTATTTTAAGTTTGTCGCACGAAGCGGCAAGACATCCACAATTTACCCCGGATATTTACTGATTCGACCTTAGGGCCGATTTTCGTGCAACCCCATATTATATATATATATATATTCAATAACAATCTTAAGTTTAGGCATTCATGCATGGTTAATGTTAGTAGTAGTAGTTAGTAAGATGTATAAAATGTACTGTATATGTATATGGTTCATCTGTATGCCCTGAAAATCTGACGATTATCTGGAAGGATGCGTCTAATCTGACAACAAAAAAAATTGGTTTCTTTTTTTAATTATTGAATTTAATTAAACATGAGAGATAATTATTCTTCGCACCCCACGATTTTTAGCTTTAGCCCAACGCTGTCTAGCCGCAACTTAATTTGTCAGTTTAACAATTTCAGTACGACGACGAGCAGGATCACCATTTATCGCCTGCTCTAACGTTAAATCCACTGGAATTCGTAAGCCATTTCAGTTCCGAGGCCTGGATTTTTGTGATCAGCTGTCATCGCAGCAGATACCAGAGTGGGGATGGAATGAAAGAGTAATAAATAGAGAAAGAGTGAGAGAGAAATAGAAACGCGGAGTGGGGAATATAGGCATCACATAGTTCACGTATTAAACCTTATTAATTAATTTTGGTCACTTCAGCTTGTGGAAATCGTCAGATTATATTCTTTTTGTAGACCTTGATCTATTACAAATGAAGAATAATTTAGCCACACTCGAGAATGTCAAGATAACTGTTTTTTTTTTTTAACTATGCAGCTATTATCCTCTTTCTTTACCCTTAAATTGTCAGATTGTCGCGTAACGGAGGGTTACGGAGCTAAAAGGTAGGGGGAAGAAGAAAAGATAAGAATAGAGGGAAGAGGGCTATAATTATAAGAGGTATGTACAATGATGGCTCGTCCAAAAATCTTAAATCCAACTTAAAACTAACTTAAAACTAGCTATTTACACCGGTACACTACACTAAATATATATACAAGGTAAAAGTTCAAGATGGGCAACCGTGGTAGGGCGGTAACACAGGGTGAGCACAGGCAGCGCGCCGGTAGGATCCAGCGACGCAAGAGGCGGGCGGTAGGGCTCCGCCGAGCGCAGGAGGCCGCAAATGGGGCGCGCGACGCAGATACGCGCACGCCGCAAGCCGGCCGCGGGTAGGCGCGACGCGGATACGCGCACGAAGGAAGGTAGACGCGCGTAGGTGCAGGGAGGCAACACCCTTCGTGCCCCGGCACCGTTACTCTACGGGTAAACGTATACTGGCACTGTTATAGCTTGAGGTTCTGAGCTTCTTCAGAGCTGGTGGTAGACTGGTGGTCCTGCCCATGTGCGTCCTTTTATATTGCCCATGCGCATTCTATTCTACAACATTTAAATTTTAAAATTCATACAATATAGAATATTCTCGAAACATAGCTAAACTCCATAGTTAAATTTGAATAGACAATTCGATAGAAAAATAAAAACAGTTAGACAACGTCAGCTGTCGGACAATGTCAGATAGACAATCTAAATATTTACAACAATAACTTTAAATTTATTTACAGATAAAAATGTACAAGGAACATTAAAATAACACATATAAGAGTAATGCTAATACAAGACATAATCATAAAATGATATACAAGCTCTATAGCAAACGGAAAACGAAGCTCTATAGTTAACACCAAAGGTAACTTTCTTTATGAGTAGTTATGTAGTATAACGAAGCCCCTGCAGGCTGCGTTACATTTCTCCCACGACCCCAGAAAAATTTTCGACTCAGAGAAAATTTTGATTATAAGGTTAAGAGAATACTATCCTTACTATCAGTCTAACCAGTCAACCTTCACTTAAACATACCATTCCACAATCCAAAAACAATTCAAATCCAGTCACTCTAACAATCACTCTAACATACGAACCAATCACAAAGAGGAGTAGGGTTCACTAACAATGACGCAAACTCCATAGGAAGTACCCTATAAGAATGACTTTAGGCTTATTTAGGGAGTTGTCAGCCGCTCCGTTTCTTAAAACCCATTAGTGTCGATGACCATAGCCGACAATCTAGTCTCTCTCAGGTATTCCCTATCAAAGGACACAAATTTTAAAGGTTGAATTTACCTTTAAAAGAAACGCCTCTGTAGTCAAAGAAGCGCTAAGTAGTAAGTAGATAAGGCAAAAGAGAGCCCTAAAGTTTAGAATTAAAAGGTCAAGAAGCGCCTTTTAAAAGAAAACGTTAAGCAAGTAAGTAGGTACTATAAGAGAGAATCCTATAAGTAAAGAGAGACGAGATTAGTCGCTAAGTATATATAAAAAATATCAGACTGAAGTAGCCAAAAATCAGTCCAATGTGTGTGCAAATAAATACATATAATACTAGTAAAGTCAAACAGTAAGGCAGTCATTTCTTAAAGTCTTTTACATGCCATTTACCGCGGCAACCGTTGCAGTCCTCAAGAATGTATACAAGAGGTGACAATTTCTCAACGACTTTGCATTTAACATATTTAGGTGCTAATTTTGCGCTAAAATATGCACCAGCATTGCTTAAAGAGTAGTCTTTACGCCACACTATATCTCCAACATTGAATTCTTTAAAAGAGTGCCTTAAATTGTAACGGTTAGAATTCTTTACATGAGATATGTGCAGTGCAACCTGAACTCTGTCAAAAATTGACGATAGAAGGCCAATATTTCTAGCATATAAATCACGAGGTAAAAAGGTAATTTCTTCTAAGTCGTAACCCTGAGAATAAATAGAACCACAAGTAATGAGTTCACGACCAAATACTAAAAATGCAGGAGTAAATCCAGTTACTTCATTTACAGAGTTATTCATTGCAAACTGAATCTTAGATAGGTGAAGGTCCCAAGACCTATGGTCTTCACCGACCAGTGAAGCTAGTGCGGTAATAATTGTTTTATTGTAGCGTTCTGTAGTATTGACCTGAGGACAATAGTGAGGAGTGTAAGATATATGCGGAATTCTATAACGTCCAAGGAAATTATGGAATTCATGCGATTGAAATTGTGGACCGTTATCCATAATAATTGTTTGAGGTACTCCATGAACTAAGAACACGGAATTCTCTAAGTAATGTATAATACTAGTAGTTATAGCTCGTTTCAAAGGAAAAAATAAGTGTATATTTGGTGAATAGACAATTTACAACGAGAATGTACTGGTTACGTCGCCTAGTCATTGGCAATGGACCTATTAAGTCCAAAGAAATGCATTGAAAAGGTCTAGAACAAATTTTGGGTTTTCCCATAGGACCGTAAGGCGAGTGGTTAGAGTGTTTATAAGCCAAACAAGTTTCGCAATTGGAAATAAATTTAGCTATATCTTTAAACATGCCAGACCAGTAATATAACAATGATATTTTTTTGTATGTTTTAAATACGCCCAGATGCGGATCTGTAGCGGAACCATGAGCATTTCTTATCAAAGATTCTCTTTCAGAAGGGATAGGGACTTCTTTCCAGATGAAATCGTCTGTTAAAGAATAAGGAGTATTAGTGCAACGAAATAGTTTATTATCCTTAATCGTATAGTTAGGATGACTTTGAGGATCAGTTAAACAATTACGAAAGATTTTATTATAGCGCTCTAAGTCTAAAGACGTGGCTTCATTCGAAGATAAAGGAGCGATAATATGACTGTCCTCGCTTTTAGAACGAGAAAGTAGATCAGGGACAATATTATCCTTTCCTCTTTTATGTTTCAGCGTGAAATTAAAGCAAGAAAGGCGAAGTGACCAACGAGCGAGTCTACCAGAAGGATTTGTTAAATTCAAAAACCACTTTAATGCGGCATGATCAGTGTATACAGTAAACGGTTTGCCATTGTCAAGATAGCACCGCCAATGTTCCAAGGCAATGATAACAGCTAGAGTTTCTCTTTCAGTAGTAGAGTAGTTTCTTTCATTTTTGTTAAGTGACTTGCTCATGTAGGCTATAACAACTTCTTTGTCGTTAACCGTTTGAGTAAGCATGGCACCAATGCCAGTGTTAGATGCATCACAATGCACAGAAAACGGTTGATCAAAATCAGGGCAAGCAAGAATTGGGGTAGTTACAAGATATTCTTTTAGTTTCAGAAAGGAAGAGTTAGCCTCAGAACTCCAAGAAAATTTCGGAGAAGTTTTAGCAGATGATGTTAATTTATTAAGAGGTGCAGCTATAGTACTGAAATTAGGAATGAACCTACGAAACCAACTACACGTACCCAGAAATTTACGCACTTCTTTGCGTGAAGTAGGTACAGGAAAGTCCATAATAGCTTGAATTTTGCTAGGATCAGCTCGTAAACCATTATCGTCAACAACATATCCAAGGTACTTTAATTCTTTCTTAAAAAAAATGACTTTTTTCAAAGTTAATGGTAAGTTTAGCGTAAGTTAATTTTTCAAGCACTTTAAAGAAGTCCTATGTGTTCTTGGAACGAGGAGCCTATGATAATAATGTCATCAAGATAACAAAACACTTTGTTGTCAAATTCAGGAGTGAATAAGATATCCATTAACCTCTGCTGTGTAGCAGGTGCATTAGTTAAACCAAAGGGCATAACAGTGAATCTGTACATTCCTCTACCGGGGACATAAAAGGCGGTCTTATCCCGATCGTCCACATGTAAAGGAATCTCCCAGAAAGCTTTAGCGATATCGATACTCGATAAAAATTTAGCGTTTTTGAGATGGTCAAGTATTTCATTGATAAAAGGAAGACTATAGGCATCCCTACGAGTAACTGAGTTGAGTTTCCTACTATCGACACAAAATCGCCATTCGCCATTCTTTTTAGGCGTAATAAGAACCGGAGACAACCAAGGGCTTTCACATTTCTCAATGACCTTCCACTCAATCATTTTATCCACCTCAGCAATTAGAGCTTTTTGTTTCTCGGGAGAGAGTCTATAACAACGTTGTTTAATAGGCAGCGTATCTCCAGTATCGATACGATGGCTAACCAGATCAGTACGACCAAGTTCACCCTTAGCTTCAAAGGAAATTTGCTTAAAACGCGAAATAATATCATCAGCGATAACCTTTTCTTCAGAAGTAAGATTTTCGTAAGGTAGGATTTGTTTCTCCACAGAGTTGTTAAAGTGGGATGGTTTATTAAGAGAAAAGGCACACGATAAAAGTTTGGGAACCAAATTAAATTCCCTCCAAAAGTCAACACCAAGTATCAAAGACGGGTATATTTCAGGAATAACATATGTTTTAATAAGTCTAGTTTGGTCGTTAAAGGTAAAAGGAAGAATAAAAAATCCTAAAGATTTAACACGATGCTTACTAGCAGTGCTAACCGTAATATAATCAGACTTGGATAACGAAAAGCCCAGTTCCAAAATTTTAAAGTGCGAGTTATTACCTAAAATAGTCATTGAACTACCGCTATCAAGTAACGCCGTAAACTCAACATTTGAAATAGAAACGTTAATAAAAGGACGGTTAAAATCTCTTTCGTTGTCGTAATAAACCGAAGAAGTTCCATAACTTGCGAAAAAGTTCTTAATTAACCAATTATGCCAGTCATCAACATCAAAATTTTCTTTTCGTTTAACCAAGTCATACGTTAGTTTTTTGAGTTAGAGGATGAAGAAGGTTGAGGCTTGTCAGCTTTACATTTCGGGCAATCCGAAGCTCTAAAGTCTTTCAAACCACATTTAAAACAGACTAAGAATCTTGGTTTAGTGCAAGAATTCAAAGAATGACCATTTATTCGACATCGAACGCAAAACAAATGCGCCTGAAACTTGGGAGCATTTTCAGATATCGCATGTGCAGAATTTTTATTCTGCGAAGAAAAGTTCGTACGAAAAGGCTTAAAGTTATTAGATTTATGAGAATCATAATTAGGAGTGAAAGAATGCTTAGAGTGAAAAGTATGTGTAACATTAGGTTTAGTGTTCGGTAAAAGTGTAGAATCGTGTTTAGGTTTATAGGATAATTCAGGAATAAGAGTATTCATTTCAGGTTCTTTAAAATTATTGTCGCGGTCAATACAGCGCTCAAATTGTTGACATACAGAAATTAAAGAGCCAATAGAATCAACTTTATTAAGAGCAACAAAAGAAGTATAACAAGGACGGGTGTTACGTAGAAGTATTTGCAGTTTCTCCTGCTCAGGTAATTTCTCGCTTAGTCTCGAAAACATTTCAAACATTTTCGGAATATAAACCATAATAGACTCAGATTTACCCTGAGTACGAGATTTTATTGCCTGCAGTAGTTTATGGTCATAATCAGAATGGCCAAAGTCCTTGATTAACAACTCGGAAACGCGATCCCAAGTTAACGAAGGGTCACGACTTAGTTGGAATTTAAACCAATAAGAAGCATCGTCCTCAAAAATGTTGAAGGCCGAGCTTATAAGTATTTGCTTATCAAGTTTGTTCGTAAGTAAAAATTCATCAATTTTCGATAGAAAAGCTCTAGGACAAGTTGTCCCATCAAAAGTAATTTTTTTTAGCTCATTTAGATAATTTGGTAAGAGAAAATTATGAAAAGGTGGCATACAGTTAGGTTGAGAAATCGGCAAGGGTGAGTCCAAAGAGGTTTGTACCTGTGAAGTCTCAGCTGGTTTTGAAAAAGCGTCAAAACGTTCAGTCAAAAGAGTAAACTTCTTTTTTAAGTCGTCATAGAGTTCTATAAGGTTTGAGTCGCTGTCACTTACATCAGTGTCAATTCTGTCAAGTCGATAAAATAAGTGATTTATATAAGTTTCAATTTTCTTAAATAATTTCAGATTACCCGATTCGTATCGGTCCAACATCGAAGATAAATATAAGATTGTAGAAGAAGCTTGTGACAAATCGTCACTCAGAGGAACGGGAGAATCAATAATGTCCTCCGTAGGAAAATTACGAAGCAATAAAACAATTTGTTTTCTAAGCGATACAAGATTATCCGCAGGAGTTTCGTTCCTAATTATAAGTTCGTATTCAAGTTCCGCCTTATTAAGTAAATTAAAGTTCATAAGACGAGCCATTTCTAAGATATTTGTAATTTTAAAGCAATAAAATATTTACAATAGTTTTTATTTTATTTACTTTATTTTAGTGAGAAAAATAGAGGAAGAATAGGGAAAGAAATATCTAAGAAGTAAGAGACGTCTAATAGGGAGCCAAAAGGTATGTTATATACAGAAACTTGTGCAAGTTTATTTTAGAATTTTGAGAACAGGGAGGGATTCTATAGAGTTGGGCGCCAAACTTTCGCGTAACGGAGGGTTACGGAGCTAAAAGGTAGGGGGAAGAAGAAAAGATAAGAATAGAGGGAAGAGGGCTATAATTATAAGAGGTATGTACAATGATGGCTCGTCCAAAAATCTTAAATCCAACTTAAAACTAACTTAAAACTAGCTATTTACACCGGTACACTACACTAAATATATATACAAGGTAAAAGTTCAAGATGGGCAACCGTGGTAGGGCGGTAACACAGGGTGAGCACAGGCAGCGCGCCGGTAGGATCCAGCGACGCAAGAGGCGGGCGGTAGGGCTCCGCCGAGCGCAGGAGGCCGCAAATGGGGCGCGCGACGCAGATACGCGCACGCCGCAAGCCGGCCGCGGGTAGGCGCGACGCGGATACGCGCACGAAGGAAGGTAGACGCGCGTAGGTGCAGGGAGGCAACACCCTTCGTGCCCCGGCACCGTTACTCTACGGGTAAACGTATACTGGCACTGTTATAGCTTGAGGTTCTGAGCTTCTTCAGAGCTGGTGGTAGACTGGTGGTCCTGCCCATGTGCGTCCTTTTATATTGCCCATGCGCATTCTATTCTACAACATTTAAATTTTAAAATTCATACAATATTAGAATATTCTCGAAACATAGCTAAACTCCATAGTTAAATTTGAATAGACAATTCGATAGAAAAATAAAAACAGTTAGACAACGTCAGCTGTCGGACAATGTCAGATAGACAATCTAAATATTTACAACAATAACTTTAAATTTATTTACAGATAAAAATGTACAAGGAACATTAAAATAACACATATAAGAGTAATGCTAATACAAGACATAATCATAAAATGATATACAAGCTCTATAGCAAACGGAAAACGAAGCTCTATAGTTAACACCAAAGGTAACTTTCTTTATGAGTAGTTATGTAGTATAACGAAGCCCCTGCAGGCTGCGTTACAAGATGAGAGAACTATACACGTTTCAGCACGTAACTAACTCACCCCACCTTAATCTGACGCGTCCGAGAATTTCTCATTAACCATTTTTTTTAGTAATCTGAGTGGCTTTATCCTTGACGGGCGTCCGTATAAATAGAGCTAATATCTGATGGAAGGCCCAAGGTATCCTACTGTAATCTCCCGCGCTTTAGTAAATGCCGAAATCCCCTCTTGGGCTCCCCTACTACAAAAGCAATGAGCCCATACAGCCATCGTTTGAAGTCAACCATTAGTAACCGTAAATATATATATTTTTAAGTTGTATTCGATGCATATAAACCGAGCCGTGCCTAAAAAAAGATTGACTTGACAAAGCCTGTCAAATTGATTTTCCTGAATATCTTCTTATATTTTTGACAGTTTTGTTAACTGGATATTACATTTTTGTGGTGAACTGTACGGCTCTGGTTAATGTTTAACTTAACCATTACTGCCCGTTTTCGTATCTGTCCGTTATCTAGATTTTGGTGAATTCCGACCAAATCCATTTTCGAACTCATGGTATTGTTGGTCTTACAAGTTCAGCTTGCAAGAGTTCATTGGTTTCAGACACCACTGCGTTCAAAAATTCTTTTAGTACTTCTAATAGCAAGCGCACTTCTCGATGTATGCCCATACTTGCTGGTCTATCGGGGTCCCAGTAATCTGGTCACATTGGAATTTACTAAATAGAGTTACTATACAGTGCGTGGACACTACTTGCACTACACACCTGCACTCTGCACCACGCTGTGACGGCCTCCAGGGCCGTGCCAAGGTTACGATGGTCGGAGCGGGGGCTCCAGAGCATACACGAAGATACTCTCAATAATAAATTACCATTGATCTCGAGACTGGTTTTATTACAAATGATGTTACAGATGTGATATATTAGGGGTAGGAATAAAAGAACTGAAACAATAAAATACAATATACTACAAAAGTCCTTTCGGTAAATTTATCAAAAGGAACAATAGTGAGGCAACAGTACAAAAAGCGCTTACCCAGTATCTTTAAGTAACACTGTAAGACTCTAGGTAGTACCTATACATCATATTCAGATTTTATACTGGTTGCTCCAGGTATAAAGCTCCTTCTCCCGTTAATTTCTTGTAGGACTGAATAAAAAAAGCCAATCGAATCGATCGACTGATGAATTTGAAATTTTAAGTAAGTTACATTATGTTCCCAGTCATCATGGAGGTCCAAGTGTCCATGAAAACTGGAGGGAAACGGCATCGTTACCACGCAACGTGAATACAAACCTATAGGGCACATATGTTATAATACTAGTGTCTAGGGTGTGTCGAAATTGCAATTAAAAGCTACGCCTTCAAATAAATAAATAAATATTTCACAACATCACATACATTGATCTGACTCCGAGATAGGTAGCTCAAGCACCTGTGTTACGGATATCAGAAAAATATATACATATAATACTTTTCTTTTGTAAATACATACTTATTATATATACATAACGCCCAGACCAATACAAACAGATATGTTCATGCACACAAATGTTTGTACTGTGCGGGGATCGAACCCGCAACCCTTGCACCAGAGGCAGCGTTCACTACCACTGTTCCAAACGGGTCGTCAAATGGGGTGTCATATGAAAGGTCTTGATATACACATGGCCAATTATATGTTATTAATTTTTTACTACGCATAATTTCTCATTTATATCCAAAATATATATAAAATGAGCGAAAATATTAACTGAATCCTAGACTATATTTTGTAAAGATCATACGTACGGAACGCAAACGGCTTTTCCCATTAGCTTACTGCTTGACTTAATTAAGTAGTTAAGTTTAGGAAAAGCATTGCATAAAACAGTTCTAAAAATTACGGCATACAAACAGACAGGCGTTGGCAATTAACAACACTTTACCAGAAATACTTGACATTAAAAGATAAAGTACTCGTTAAAGGTAATTTATATTCTGGTCCTTATTGCTGGGTACACAAACCGTCCCAGCGGCTGGGGCTCTTAATCCCTTGTTGCGTGTTTGGTTTAATAAGTAAAAAGGGCAGGAGCCCAAAACTCACAATTTTCGATATGAAAAAACATGGCAGTCGCAGAAAACCATACAAAATAAAACATATTTGGCGATATGTATCGTATGACAACAAAATAGCACGTCACGAGAATTGGGCTCAAGCCTCGAAAATATGATGAAGTGGTCGCATGTGGAAATGGAGTTGTAGGTGGCATTTTACCTCTTGCATACACGCTCTCAATACGATATTTGACTATTAATTATTATATTATAACTACCTGAGATACCTACTTTAAAATCACATTAATTTTGGGTAATACAAATGACGATTGGCGTGTGACGTCACACGCATGTATTTTGTGTGCATTTCTTTTGAGTTTTGTATGTCAATGGTTCTATTATAATAGTTGGTGCAAATTGTACGGGTTATTCAATGTTATTAAATATTTTTAATATTAACTTTATACTTTTAAAAGGGATTGCCCATATATCTTTGAATGACCTTAAAACCGGCTCGACGTTTTATTTTAATGGAGGATTTTTGCTATTTGTACATATTTACCTATATTTTGATAAAATATTAAAATTTTGTAAAATGTCGAGCTTATTTGACCCTATTGGTTAATAGTCCTGTCCTGAAGGCAAACATCAATAAAAGGGTGTATATCCTATGCGATGTTTTTAAACATGTCTGTTATCAGGAGCGAGGGAGAATGGCAAAATAGCAAAAAATAATTAAAAGTAATAATAATATATTGTACATACCGTTCAAACACTAACCCAAAAAGGGACCATTTCAAATCATCAAATGTGTAACAACAAATGTTACCGAAAAAGGAATTAATACGTTATTGTTGTGGTTAGCCATAGCAGTAAAGTCTAATGAAATCTGAACATCTAATTTCCTCGAGAATCTATTCTTTCCTTCTGACTCGCTCTTTATTGGATAGCTACTTCATCTCTTACTATACATAGTTTTCCATGTTTTACGATATGAAAGAAGAAGTTCGTTTTGGTTACATAAGTGGTCGGCAGATCCAGATAAATTCGCTACAGCGTATAAAATCCACTACGTACTACGGATTTGACAGATAACAGAAAACTCAGTTAATTAAGAAAACCATTACAAATCACCAGCCAATTTCAACAAAGAAGCGTGTCTCTTTAATCACTTAGCATCCGCTAAGTTAATTGTATCTACGCCAGGAAAGAAGCCATATACAAACAAGAGATTTACTGCACATGTTACATGTAAAAAAGTCTCATAGTAGGTAAAAGTGGAAGTGAAAACATAGACTTATAGAGCCGGCTCAAGGTGAATACAGGTGGCTTAAGGTGAATACAGGTGGCTTAATTCGAAGCTGTCGACGAAAAACGAACGAGAATTCACCTGTCTCATCCAAACAAAGGAGACTCGCAGCGCATGTGGAAGGGAGGTAAACTCCGATTTGGTTGTAACGCCTGGTTCAAATTAGGTCCCTAGCTCCGCGATAGACAAATAGACACGTTACGCTCCGCGCCGACCATCGGATCGCGCCGCAGACAGGTCAGCGAAAAATCAATAATTAATATAAATCGATTAGACCGCTCTTCACTTGCCACGTCTTGACAACGCGTCCAGGGTGAGTTATTCAGCACTGGCGTGTGGCTTTATAATTGAACGTATTTGTTCTAGAAACAAAAACTTTTTAATATGATTGTTCTTACTTATTTGGAATTGTATTCCTATTTTAATTCTCGTAGTCAGGTATTCGGATTCACAGCAACACCACTGGACACAGCTGTTGGCCAAGGCCAATCCAAGGGCTTCTACAGCCAGCAAAAATCCCAAGTCTTGGTTTTTTTTTAAATAACGTAAAGCTTAATCTATTAACTTATTCAGAATCGACAAGTACAATAAAAACGCGCTGGTCCCCTGGTAAGTTTGGAATGAAAAAATGTGTAGTGCAAAAGAACTAGTAATGAACATGTTTATTAGCTGCTAGCTTTTTTGCTCCAATTAATTGGGTAGATAATAAAAAAAGTTTTAATATTAAAACCCGACTATTAAAAAGTAGAAAAAAGAAATTATATTGCCGGATCGCCGCAGTCGTATACTGTAGTATAACCTTTGCATGGGGAGCTTTACATTCTTGATGACTTTACCAGCACTTCTAAACTTGTCAGCGATCTCTGATCTCAGTTTCTATGGAGTCTTCATATAATTTATGGATTGCAACATCCCCAAGTCTTCGTTTTGGGTCCCAAAGATCGCAGACGCGTAACACCTGTGCTGCAGAGATCCCACATCTCTGCATCACAGGTGTTACGCGTAAGGACCCGTAGCACCTGTGCTGCAGAGATGTCGTCCATTGCAGTGGCTTACACTAGCCACATTCCCTAACCCGTAAAATCAACTTGTGAACGCTTCATTTCCACACCTCCCTTAGATATGCGGGTGTCCATGGGCGGCGGAATTGCTTACCATCAGGTGATCTGTCTGCTCGTCTGCCACCTCTCATATAAAAAAAAAGATATCCAAGACTTTTTCAGTTGTTCTGAAGTTGCCAAGCAGAGTATAATGAAATAAAGAATCTGAGCATTTGAAAAGATAGAAAAAACATTTTTTGAACATCACAACATTCACAGCACAGAGCACATGATAGAACATAACATTTCTTGCACCGGCTATCAATATCACGTCTGCGAAAGCACTCAAAGCCGGTGCTATCTCTCCTGCCCTCTTCCCTTGCATTCCATTGCACAAGTTTACTGCATTGGGAATGTGCACCAGATTTCTTTTCACTGCTTCCAACCATTTATTGCGGTAAGGGTCTCTGGATTTATAGGCTGCCAAGACTGCTGTTGATGGGCCCAAAGTTTGCGCAATTGCGGATTTCCTTCCAAGTTTGTGCGTTGATCCCCCCAATAAAATATGGTGAGCAGATGTCAATCCATATTGCGAGATGTTCACGTAATCAGTCCCATCCCCTCCTCTTACTAATAGGAATTCTTAACACAGATTCTTATCTCATCAAACCTCATTTTAAATGCGGATAAGATGTTAAATATTGGGTTTTCTACTCATGAAACGTAGAATAACCTCATGTAACGCTGACGTGCTGCGCCCGCTTTTGGTGACGGGTAGGGCACACTAGCGACGCCAATCGATTTTAATTTTTAGCTACTAAACCGGATCTAATTTAAACAATTTCGGGATTACAACCTCTCGGCATACACTTATACTATTTATTAAATGACCATATACAAATGTTGGGTACAACGCGTACGCGAAAAATTTATTCACGCCACTTTTGGCGTAAATCAATTTTCCGCGTACAAAAACAGATCTAACATTTGTGATTGGTTGTTTAAAAAATAGTATCAGTGTTTGCCGAGAGGTTGTAACCCCGAGATTGTTTAAAATAGATCCGGTTTAGTAGCTAAAAATTAAAATCGATTGTTGTCGCTAGTGTGCCCTACCCGTCACCTTAAAGCAGCGCACGGCCTAAATAGACAGAGCTAAACTGAATACATTGGTCAGCACCGTAAATATTACTTTATTTGTTTTTAACATAATATACCAATTTGATTTATTTTATTACTATAGCTAAATGTAAGTTCGTCTTCTACTAGTGGTCGTATGCCACCTCTTCTATAACAAAACAGATTCATTAGGTAGAAACAGATACATTAGCGAAAACAATTTTCTTGTTTCGTACTTTTTGGTAGTCGAGTTTTAGTTTTAAAACTTACTTCTTATTATCTATTCATCTATCCAATCAAATGTACTATATTCGTGTTACCTAACTTCTTTGATTCTGATATACACACATTATTCAAGTACGTACGTTAACCTTTCCTTTGGGAGCACTCGGATGTTTGTGAGGTTGTCTTATGAAAAATGTAGGTAGGTAAGTCGTAAGGGTGAGCTTTTTTTGACATTCGTGGCTTTAATTGGAAAAAATGTAATATGATTAGATGATCATGTAAAGAATTCAAATTTTTTTGAAAGCGTAGTTTAAACGAATGTTTTACCTAAGTAGTGAAAATTTTCTGTAAGTGAGTTGAGTATTTTATAATTACCCAGTAACTCGTATGTCTTATGGGTTCGATGTAGTGACTGGATACGAGATTAAAAGTGTTTGTATTAAAAATGTTGTAACTCTCGGTACAAGTACATTTCCGCCGCTGCGGCGGCCGCGTCCCCGACGTTGAGGCCAACAAACCCGTATTTAGGGCACGCACCTATAAAATTCGATAGTAGGTTGGTACATTTGATTTGGTTACTTTCTCGTATAACACGAGAAAACTTTTACAGATACTATGTTTATTACACATGAAGATAAAAAGTAATGTTGCCATTCCAATAAACGTCCCAACGTTGAATTCGCGAGTTTAGAAAGGCTTACGGACTTTGAAAGGGTAAAGGTTGTTTTGATTCGGATCTCAGAGTAGATTTTTAAAATTAATATAATGTGAGTTGCGGTGAGACGAGTTAAAAGTTGTTTCAGATTATCTATTAGTTCCGTATAGTTTGATATAGGCCAAGGAATCAGTACGCTGAAACAAAGTTTGCCCTGCTTTTTCTAATAAGAGTTGTCGATAAGTCGTTGCATATTTTATTGATTAGCTTATTTCTAGTCAATTGCTTAACTAGCACAACTTTGGTATTAAGTATACAAGTACTTACATATAAAATATTTCTGAATTCCGGAGTGATACGTTGGTCCCACCATTTTGACCACTAAGAGGTCATTATCCTACCACGTCAAAGATACTTAGATCGAATCTTGCAGCCCACGCGATAAAAAAGGAAATAATTTATTCAAATTGAATTTCAGCAAATAAATAAAATGCATAAATGACGTTGGTAACGTAACACCGTACCAACTTGAATGTTGTCGCTGGGGATGGCTGGTAATTACTTAAGTGGTACAGGTCTTGAAGTTCAGTATTCATAGTTTCCGTTCCTGCCAGTGTCTAAAGTCTATTTCAAGCAGTAAACAGATGTCCTACTTTTTACATTTTTGGTTAGTGTTTGCTTCTTAAGTACATAATTGTAATTTCTCTATTGATAAGAATATAAAAAAAAAGTTTTTATTTACTGTACAAAAATAAACAAAATACTATTCATCATCTTTTTTAAAAAAACAAGATGATAGATGAGATGAAAAATATTAACAAAAGAGTGTAGTCTGCCTCGCTACTCATCATGCCCAGAATGCTGGCGGCGTTACCTCTTTGAATTCCCAATTCGATGCGTTGGCCGAGGTAGCTAACTGTCACCCGCAATATCGAGTAGCCGGGCAGACAATTCGCGGTCGCGGTCAAAAAGCTTACGGTCCTCGGGCCTCCACGGTCCCAAGGTTTCCACGCCGAAAGGAGCAAATCGATAACAGCTGTCTAAGGCGGAGTATTTGATTCTTTTACGGGTCTCCGCCAAAGCAGCTGCCGCACCCGCGCCCCGTGAAGTAGCGTGGATAAGGCAAGGAGATAATGTGTCCGCACAGGTCGCATCCCAGACCAATACCTTGCCCTTACTCCACGGGATGAGGGTCATCCCATCGGGCCTTTTTCCATCGCTCCGACATATGACTAGGGGTTCCAGGACTGCCATTTAGGCAAGCGTGGCGAGGGATGCTGCCGGCGCTTCAGTCACACGACAGACCGTGGTGGCCCAGGGATCCTTCAAACTCTCCGCAGGAGCATGTATGAGGATGAGTGATGGGGACCCTAAAGCGAAGGAAAACCGCTATGGATAGAGTGACGTTGTCCAGAACGGTTCCAAGATACGCTGAGGGCAGAGCAATATGTAGCCAGAAGCCAGATTCTCTTTCTGCTACGGCAAGAAGTCGAGCGAAAAAGACAATAGGTCTGCAAAAGTAGCCTGGCAGAGTGGCTCGTCCCATTGTTTCTGTGCATGTGGGTTGATTAGTGGGTCATCGCGGCAGGCAAGCGACCAGGCATTCCTAGCTATGCACGTAACCTCAACATCGCCAAGCGACGGGCTTATAATAGAACCGTAGAGGTTGTTTGTGATAAAGGCGGGCGACAGGAATGCGGGTAGAACGGGTAGAAGAAAATTTTTTGGTCACCCAGACCGCCGAACCGGATGGGTAGGGGGAACCCTGAGTCCAGGAACGGTCATCAAACGGGCAATTTAGGATTTCGCAGAAGAAATATTTTTCAGAAGATGTATAGAGCTCGCATTTGGAAAAAAAATGTTCAACTCCTATCGAGGAAAACTTGAGAATAATATCTTTTAAGTCATTGAGGACTATGGTTGCATCTCCACCTATCGAACTATCATCTAGGTACCACAAATTTAATATAGAATTTAGAGTTGAGGTTATGGGATGTATGGCCAGGCTAAATTACGCGGGGCCGAGAGGATAACCCTGCTGACAGCCAACGGACGAGAGAAGATGGTATTTTTTGTGAGTTAATTTTCTTATTTCATAAAGTAAAGCGAATAAAACATAAAAAATATCGTCTGGTGGAATGTTGCTTGAAACATAGTTAAAGATCAGTCGTTTTTTTGTGACTCGACGCAGGGTCGCACGAAATTGCATTAAATTAGGCCCTACATTTTTACATAATTTAGGCCTAGTTAATTTTACTTTGCCAACTATAAGAGTAAGTAGGTATAGTATAGTCACATATTTTTATGTTAGTATCGTATTCATAAAGATTACTTACTAAATCATTTGTAGATTTAAAAGAAATACAAATACATCTATTTTATTATTTTCCATTTTAGATTTTGAATTTAGTATTCAAAGTCTAAATGGATTATAATTATAGCATAGGTACGGGGTGCTATGGATTACCTACACCTATGAAGAAAAAAATACCTATGGTTAATAGGGAAAACTCAACTTTTTATGTAATTCATGTATGTACAATCCATCGTTATGTTGGATTGTTGTTTTGGCTTTCAAACACTAACCACTAAGCCTGTTGTGACCAACCTGTGTAACATGTAAACTCGTGCAGAGACATCTGGTACTGAATACCATATTTCTTTATGGATAGTAACGTAATTTCTTATTTCAAACACCATTATAAAAAAATATTTGCTTGCGGAACAAAAGTGTGGGATTGTACCTCCGGGGTATTCACGAGACTCCTGGGGGTTGTTTCTTGGCGCTTCTGAGGCTCATCCTCATCGGAACCAGGGTGGCAACGTGGGTTGATTGACCATCTGCGCGTCTAATACACGTAAAATATGCTTGTTGGGTGCACGTCCATTCCTTCACGACGATTCTCTCGTACAGGGTTATGTCCGATACGATATCCACTCTGCTGCATTGAACTAAAACTATAAAACTGAGCATAAACTCTCCCATTTTCTTTCAATTCGGTCGTAATTCGTATTTATCATCACTCATAGATTATCATAACCCTTAAGTCGTGGGAGAGCCACGCTTCGGCATGAATGGCCCGGCTCGACCGGAGAGATACCACGGTCTCACAGAAAACCGACGTGAAGCAGCACTGTGCTGTGGTTTAAAGGTTGGCAGCGCACTTACGACTCCAATGGTGTCACGGGCGTCCATGGGCGGCGGCAATCGCTTACGCACTCGCACAGGTCATCATGATCCGTCTGCTCGTCTGCCACCTGACATAATAAAAAATAAACAGAAATTCCATGCTGGTTGTACGTGGCAATATGACGTATGCATTCCGCTTGTGTTTCGCTCGCGGCTCGCGCACACCGTTCAACCGAGTTCGCAGAGCGGCGCTTCCACACGTTGTTGTGCACGGGACCGCGTAGTTACGTGTAAATTTACTATCTAAATGTTTACTATGTTATATTATTATTTTTATTTATTATACCTACACAATCCTATTTATTTTCATTACTATGTGTTCCTTCGTTTTCATGTTACTTGTAGACTACGTATTCTTTTCTTACTTTATGTTATTAATTTTGTTTTTATTATTTCTGTTCTTCCTGTTGCATGTATGTGTGCACGTACGTCGCCAAGGATCCGCCTGAAAACCAGCGACAAATGCGGAGGTTGGCTACAAATTTTGTGCGATTTGTGTATTTATGTCACTCGTGTTTAAAATGGTGTTCTGTGGCCAATAATGAAATTTTTATCTTTAATTTTGTACCCTATTGTTGACGTATAAGTAGTGCTACGAGAACAATGTAGCTATTATGAAAATAGATTACATTGGGAATATGGATTATCAGGCAACTCGCCGCAGGGCAATCAACGGTAAAGATTGCCTCCTGATTGCACTCTTGATTATTATATTGCTGTTACTTATTCCTTATTAACTTTAATTTTTCATAAGTGTCTTTCGTATTTTCATGTAATGAGCTTTTTCGGCACACAGCTTTACACACTTGTAAAGAAGGAGTATCTTTGACATTGCTGGTGTCCATAGGCGGTGGTAATTACTTAGGTACCATAAGGTGATATGTCTGCTCGTCTGCCTCCTATATCATAAAAAGACAGCATGGTAGCCAGAGTGCTTTGTGCGATGTTGTTCAATCATGTTTTTACTTTTCTCTTATACGGAAGGTAACGTTAAATGTATTCCAACTTGATTTCATTCATATTTATGTACATAATATATATCTATGCAAAAAGTTGACTTGGATATTCACTATGTAAATTTGAAGGGCTCCTCAAGCGTTGGAATAGCTCGCTCAGTTCCCAGAGGTCTATGATAAACTGACAAACGAAAAGTTTTATCATTGCAATTGATACATCCCAATTCTCGTTACACATGTGATAAATATTTACCTACCGAGGTAGATACTATGGTAAAAAGTAAAGCGACAAACACATTTCACTTTAGGATACTTGGTTTTTATATTTATAAGCACAGGGAATATTATCGAAATAACGCTATTTTAATTATTAAGATTTAGGCTGGATTCGACCAATCTATATTCGTGGATAAAACTATGGTATAACGTCAGATTTGCCTAGACTGACAGCACTATACAAGATTTATTATCGGAATAAGGTTGGTCGAATCGGCCCTATAGTGGTGCTAAACTAATAAGCCACATTTGACGTTTCTAAATTTTAGTTTCATAGAGAGGTGACCTACTAAAAAACTTGGATTAAAGTGATATGTACTTAAACAAACGTGAATCGAATAGTATAATAATGGATAAGAAGTTATTAGAACATTTATTTGGAGAAATGTGAATCAAAATTATTAAGAAGAGGAAATTAGGTACCGATCCTAGATATTTCTTTTCTTTTTACAAAGTTATTAATGTATTTATATTTTCGAACAAGAGAATAATAATACGTTTTTTTAAATCAGAATGTGGCTTTTCATTTATGAAAATTCCTATACGATTAACATTGTATTCGTTCGATTACTTTTTCGGGTACATCACTCGGGCTTAAAAAGAAAACGGGTTTACACATACAACGTTGTACCAACGTTCAATTCTCTAGAAAACTAAATTTTTAATAAGTTTATAAAAAGAGTAACAGATAATGTAAATCGTGAATTTATATTTTTTGTCTTTATTGAAATAAATTAATGCAAACATAATTTAAGAAAGTTAAGAAATTGTGCTTTTTAAATATAGAAAGATTGATAAACTCAATGATCGTTGTTACAAGGTTACTTTGTCGAATTTTGTTGAAGTGTCAAATGTGGCCTTTTATTTTGGCCCAACTATACTACAACGTAAATAAGTTTGCGATAAGAGTCAGTGGGCCTTAAATACTGGCATTAAGTAAATATTACGTATATTACTTATCCCTAGTGAATTATTATTCTTTCTCGCCGACTGCAGGGTTCACAATATAGGAATTCATAAAATCCATTACACTTTCGCACATTTAACGCATCGTTGAATTTTTCCTAAAGCTTTATGGGATTTTACAATCCCAGATGTATGTATGTTGTATGTGCACAACCTAAGAGTACATAGAAATAATAAGATAGTAACATTTTTAACGCTAGATGTGGCAGATATACATTTTTGTCGCTTTGGTTATTATAGTCTTGTTTATTCTTTCTTGAATACGATCATATTTTACTATTAACGTTTTGTGTTTCATAAAATATCCAACACAGCCACAGATTGCAATCTACGAAACTCTAAAGCTATTGAATTCATTCACGCCTACTTGTCGTCTGCATTTTTAAATTTAAATGCTATTTCAGTGTCGGGGATTTGCAAAGGCTGGCAGCGCACGCTGATAGCGCCAAGCACAATACGTGTACACCCGTGTTGTATTGTTACACAAGATTACGCGTATTGTCATGCCCTGGTAATACACCCTACTTGCTTTCAAAAGGAATGGAGACGTAGACCACGTGGGTAACTTACTTGTAAGTTATTTTTACTTAACACACACATTAAAATTTTGTGATGTATCGTAGCAATAGCTCTTGAGCTTACAAATGACGGCTTATCAAAATTATCTTTGAATGGTAGAGGAACAATATATCTACCCTCCTTTTTAAAGTTATTTTCAACGAGTTGATCTTCCTCTGAAAATAGTTCCGTTTTAGTTTACGAAAAGAAATACTAATAATAATACTAAATAATAAAAATACTAAAATTAAAAATAATAAGAGTGAGTTTAACGAATGATCCAAGTTTTGATAAAACTAGTTGTTATTGATTGAGATTGATTCCGAAGAGGAAATACGAAAATATGTCTTGCTTTCTACGAAACTTAAGAAAACGCGAAATGGATTTTCTTATATACGGGTTCTGTAATCCAGCGTTTCTTTAGAGAAGTTAGCTTTGAAGAATCTAGTACAATAACTATTGTGTGAAATCAATAATTTTGTCCCGAACCGAGAAAATAAAGCAATGTCTAAGTTTAAAGACATGAGCGCTGTAGTTCGGGAAATATTCGCTGTTTCGTGCGGACGCTTCGTAGCTGCACAGCTTACAAGAGGTGACTACGCACGCAAGTGCTTATAGCTACGAGCGTGTGGTTGCGTCGTAGCATCTGATGCGATTCTACGTCGTAGCATAACTTAAAACTGCCGCACTCAAAGACGTCAAATTCAATTTAATAGTAACTTAAGAAAAATATAGTAACACTTATTTTAATACGCATAAAGACTCTCAATAATTAAGCTAATGAACATTTATCTTAATTGACGTCACTAAGTACGACAGAAAGTTTGTAAGATTTAATTCAGTTGGGCATGACTAACAAAATTAACATTTTGTATGAATCTTCCAGCTTCGTAATGTATTCATACAACTATAAAGAATACTATAATTTAGTCGATTCAAATTGATGTATCAGTCCTATAGACAGTTTCTATTATTATTTTCAAAAGTCATACAATAGAAGTAATGATGAATCAAATGACATAGGTTTAAATATAGGGTGGTCAGGTCAAAATCGTCATTTCAAAAGCAATAACAGCATACCCAGAGCTACCTGAAATACGCCCAAAATGGTTTAGTTATTTTTGAAGCGTTCCAGTTATGCGGATTTTTGTTCACGATGTTGAGGTTATTGAAAGTTTCTTTTAGATCTGTTCACAGACTCGTTATCCCTGCTTTATGAGTTGCTTTGAAATAAAAAGAATACTGTATATTGGTCTAAACTATCATTATAACTATCAAAATAATAGTAAATTCGTGAAGTAAGTAAGTAAATTTAATTCAGCGAAACACACGGTTACATACAAACAGACATCGAATAATGCTGAATATATTTTAAGCGATGTATCTGGTAATTTCTAACCCGCAAATATAACCTACTTCGTTATGGTAATTTCTAACCCGCAAGTACTTTGTTAATTGATAATCATTCTGGCAAGTTTGTCCCTGAAGTCGAGACTAACTACAGATAATTAGTTTACGAAAATGGTCTCTTGTAATTTTCTGGAAGTATTATATATAGTGAGGGTACATTACCGGATTTATACAGACGTGACATAGTCCCCGTAGTACCTACTATTTATATAAATGTAAAATCAGGGCCCTAGTGTACTCGTATACATTTATTTTCTATTTTCGTCTTTAAACGAACACGCTAAAAAGTATTTTCGTTAGTCCGAGTTAAGGGCTGGCTTAAGCCCTTACGGCTTTGAAGCGCCCGGTTACCGTGGTGCCGATTGCGCATGCCGAGACATAGCCCATTTCGACGGAATGCGTCAAGCGATTTCATGATGCGAATAGC
Organism: Marasmia exigua; assembly: GCA_019059595.1. Taxonomy (NCBI): domain Eukaryota; kingdom Metazoa; phylum Arthropoda; class Insecta; order Lepidoptera; family Crambidae; genus Marasmia; species Marasmia exigua. Next base: position 1,155,546 of record CM032494.1, on the reverse strand, counting down.
ACTCGTATATTTTATTCTGATAATATGTATAAATGGTGAGTGCATGTAGAACCCTGTGTATGAAACCTCTTTCTAAAAAGCCCTTTCAAGGCATGAAACAATATTCCCTTCTCCAGCACACCAATTTCTGCAGCACCCAATGAGTTAAAACCCTTGTAAAGCATGTTATTTGTAACTATACATGTATCGCTTTCGATCACTAGAATTTGTTAGATAAATCGAGAAAACGAATTACAAATGAATAATGAATTAGCAATCTTTGCGGTGAGTATTAAAAGCCAGATGAGAACACTCGCTTACCTTTCTTCGAAACGTATGCTGGAGCGGCTGATGTCACTCCACGCGCTCATGGAGCGCCCTCGGCCGCGATGATAAGCCGCAGCCGTGGCGGCAGTGGCAGTCGGGCGGCGCTCCAGTTCCACCTCGGGTGGGAAATTGACTTTGGTAGATCCTCGCGAGGACGGTCCTTCTGCCGACTCGCCACCGCCAGAGAGTTCCATCTCGAAAGCGGCGTACTCGGGTGCGTCTTCGGGCTCGGCGTCGCTGCCGTCGCTGGCGGCCGAGAGGGCCTCATAGCCGTAACCAGGGCGGCCGGCGGCGCCGCCGGCGACGGGCGCGCCACCCCCGCTGGGCCCGCACTCCGGCCCTGCTCCCAGCCTCGGCGAAGCTTCGATTCGGCTCAATGACGCCGCCTTTACTGACTGTCCTCGAGCGTTTAATGGTGAACTCCTTGACGGAAAATGATTTGAGTAACGTAGTTTGCTGTGGCGAAACGTGGTGCTGATTTATGATGTCCGTCAAAAAATTCAAACACTGAAAACTTTCAGTCACCTGAACAAAATAGTTCGTCCACTTTTTACAGTCACACAGAAAAGCACTACTTACGGTAAAAGCAATGATGAAAATTTTAAGGCTTCAATGATTTATTGCCATAAATAGGAACGTCTGATTGTCAATCAATGTCTACATGTTTTATTTGAATTTGCCGCTGTCGCGTAATTCTCACAATAACAAACGATCACAACGATATCGAAGAAATCTCACAAATATATTAAATAGTCACGTTTGGAGACTTTTCATATGAATCGTGCACTTGACAACAAATCCAATAGATGAAAAAATTTATGTCAGAAGACGACTAAACGAAAATAAAGCCTGATTACAACAGTCTCTTTTCGACTAGTGACCTTTATGCCGCCAAGCAGTATCAGGTTTTGTTAATGGGGGTGGCTAAACAATAAAAACGTATAGATACTACGTTTCATACATAAGGTATCGTGAAGTGAGCTAAGCATGGGGGAAAATTGGAGTGAAGTGCGCGCAAGTGAGTGTGGGGCGGGGCAGATCGATGCCGCGGCCGCGATTGCCGCTGCTGGTTCGCTTGTCCACCGCATCAGCGGGACAGCGCTACTGTCTTCGTATTGTGAATATTTAAATACATTGGTTTAACACTAAATATCGACACCATAGTTAACTTTGCTCATGACATTTATTGATGGATCACCATGATGACCCACCCACTAAGCGTTTTCATTAAAATTTGTTTCCGTGTGCTCTACTATAATGAATGTGATGATGGCACTCAACTATAGAATATGAATGACCTACTTATCCTCTAATGTAGAAACGTGTACAAACGAGGCTGCGCAGAAATCTAATTTTGTAACAATAGCTATCTTTATCGAATGACATTTTCTATCTTGGTACACTAACGAACATTACATTGATGAGAATTTTATGAGATTAAATAGTATTTCATACTATATTTGAAGATAGGTTTTACTAGATATTTTACAGAAATATCTTTTAATTTAGAGTTAAGTACTAAGTTTCTCACCTTAAGTTATATAAGATGAGTACGATCCAATGACTAGTGGAATATATATCCTATTGGCAATTTTTGTTGTTTACCTTACAACAGATATTATTTGGTTATGTACGTTTCGTTATAAAACACAATAACAAAGAAACATAATAAACATTCCTAGATTTTTTAATATTAGACTATGCAGTGGCGACATCTTACGTATAGTCTAAGGCTGTTTTATTTCATAAGTTTGGATTTACCTGCAGCTCATCGTCGCGTTGTATACGTTTGAACCCCCAAGGCAGTAAAAATTTCATGAAATATTGTATAGATGGCAGTACTAATCATTATGCGTAGTCGTATAAAAAGTGACACTCACAGAGGGCGCGTCTTGAGACAGGGTTATCGCCCTCCCAACCCGCCGATCCGAAGGTTATGTCTAACGGTACGGAAAGGCTATGTCTAACTGGTACAGTAAGTTTTTTTTATGTGATAGGTAGCAGACGAGCAGACAGATCACGTGATGGTAAGCGATTACCGCCGCCCTTGGACACCCGCGACACCAGTGGAGTCACAAGTGCGCTACCAACCTTTAAATCCCCTTTCCCCCTATTGAGCTTCCGGTACCCTCACTCACGCAGCGAAACACAGCACAGTGCTACTTCAGGCCGGTTTCCTGTGAGGCCGTGGTATCACTCCGGTCGAGCTTGCCCATTCATGCCGAAGCGTGGCTCTCCCACGGTTAAAAACTTGTGATATGTTACTAGAAAATTAATGGCCCCTTAAAATTTAAATTATGCTAGTGATGATGGTGTCATTAATGGCGTGTGTGCATAATAAGCTTGAAAAATCACCAATCCACCACTTTTTTAAAAGACATACACTCCTTATTGCACAACATACAAAACTTAAAAGCTAAGTATACAGAAATACAGTGTACAATATAGGCGGTCTTATCGCGAATCTGGAAGCGATATCTACCAGACAACCTTCAGGTTAAGGACATTAGATAGAAGAGGGGAGGGTGGGTGGATTTTAAATCGTTTGACAAATTTTTCATTTATTGTCTCAATGTCGTTACAATCAATTAATTGATGGCGGAGCCACTGATCCGTACAAAGGCTCCTAAGTATTCTCGGATTGTATTATTATTTAGTATACTATAAAACTATTGAAATATCAACTATTCAAAATATTTAAAATTGTGATTGGTCGATATTTTCTTGTATAGTCATACACGGACTGGAAGAACCTTGAAGACATTTGGTAATCTTGAAGGGTCTCGCGTGTTCGGTTCCGCCAGTAAAACTTTTATGCATCTCGATCCTCAGGCCTGGCTTTGATTTGAGGAAACACTGATATCGCCAAAAATCGCTACGGTGCCTTCTCTAAACCTCATCACAATAGCGGACTACTGGATTAGTCAAATTAAAATTTTTCTTAATTTGTGCACACAAACGATTCAAAGAAAATAAGTAAAAAACCATCCTTTTTACTTATTTTCTTTTTACGTTTTTTTGTATGATATGAAGCTTTTCCTGTATTTAGGTAAGTTGATAATTCCTGCGTAAAAGTCCTCTTCCTAAATCCTCAGAATGACTGTTGACAAATCACTACGGGATCGACATTACCAAGACTTTGTCATTAAAGACTGCGTCATCTTCGAGACATATTTGAACGTTACTGGATTAACAAGTTTCGCCTCTTGAGATGCTCTTTTGTTAAATACTGTATTTAAATCCTTCCTTTGGTGCCATTTCGCAAGTTCAGTTATCTGTGACAATATATCAAGATTGTCTAAATACGTCCCAAACATTGCATGGAACAAGAGTTCCGAAGTTCGTAGAATAGATGTTCTACGAATCATCAGGAGGAGATCCTCCTTTCTTAATTCTGAATTTCAGCCCACCATTAATGCAGCTATTATACAATTTCATCATGGTTGCCCCAGAGAAGCTCCAGCTTTCAGCATTTGTTTGTTGTGCCACATAGTAATAGTAGAGGAAAGTAAATATTCTGAGTGGATCTAGCTGTAGACAATATTATGAAATGAAAATATTTATTTGGAACAAATATAAACAAACTAGATAAGTAACTTATGCTACCAAAATGGTTTCCACTCAGTTTAGTGCCTAATATTGCAAAAAGAACGTTTTCTTTTCAAAGTTAAAAAAAACATATTTGTTCTAAAACACTGTTTTTTCAAAAGTAAAGAATCCATTTATTTACAGTGGAAAGCTATTTTCTTTTGATATTATTTGATATGATATTATGATTTATAGTGTGTATCGAATAATTTACTGGTTTATCACGAAAGTAGACTCGTAATTAAAGCTACAGGTAATATCAACCGCAGTTTACGTTTGCGAACGGGAATTCCCTAAACAAGGTATTAGCTTAGCTTACGATGAGGAGCTCCCTTTTTCGTTGTTTTGTTTGGTTTGATCTGCGGTGTGACCATTATGTATAATATTTGCTACCATTTTAGTAGTCCTAAAAGCTTCTTTTATTGTAAAAATCCTAACTAATATTATAAAAGCGAAACTAAAAATGACAGGCCCTAGCGGGTCACCCTGCTGGCAGCCGGACGGATAAAAAAAACACTTTGAATATTTTATTTGAAAAAAAAAACACATGTCATACGGTTTTTCAAGGTTTTTTTTCATAAACTTGAAATTTTGGAAAAGCTATGGCGCTGCTATTTTGTGGCACCAGGAAATATAAATATGTATCACATATTTATATAAAAGAATATCGTATAACGAATATATTAAGTATATATCCGTTAGGTTCAATGTGAATACAATACTTACTATAACGAATGACATTAGTTTGTGTTTGAAGGAATTTAGATATGTATAAGTACGTACAGATACTTTAAAATATATTTTTTATAACGTATATTAGTGTGTCACCAAGATTTTTTAGAATGCCTGCTACAGCGCCAGGAGTTCTGGGCTCTTTCAAGCATTCCTCAATCTCTCGCGCCATTGGTAGCATCTGCAGACTATTCATCAGGGCATTCGTCAGCTTAGTATGATATTATCTTGCATAACTAACAGTATAGCTTGAGTTAGAGGCCTTAACTCCTGACTACTCCTGTTCTCCTTTCTGGAGCTAGGGTAATGCTCTGTAGTAGAGGTATGTGGTAATTTATGAGCCCGAATAATAGTAATATGCTATGGCTCTGATCCTTGCTATCTGGTTTCCATTCTACAGATTTGCCCGTTGCATCCCGCTGCACTGATTTTTTCCATTGGAAGCGCTTACCTTGAACCTGGTGACTCCTGTTCGGACCTCATCAAAGAAACCTTCAAATAGCTTCATCATCTTCGTCATCGTCAGCTTATTTAAGTCCCCACTGCTGGGACACGGGCCTCCCTCAATTACATTAGGGGTAATTGCCATACTCACCACGCTTGGCAGACGGGTTGGCGAGGGTTTTGACATAAATGCAGAGTTTTCCTTCTCTGGGTGCTGATGATCCTGCCAGCAGCTTTACCTTAGTCGCCTTTTACGACACCTCGGTAAGAGTAAGGGTGCCCTATTCTACTCTGCCGGGACCACACGGCGGGCTTCATGAATTCTATTATTAAGGTGGCTATCAAACAGTTTAAAGATATCTTCCAGGATTTTACCTCTTCTACGATACTTTGTATGGATACCTGGGTTCTTTGTATATTTGCTATTTAAATATTGTACTTCACATGTCGTGTATTGTCATTTTCTTCTTTTATCGAACATGTAAAAACTGTCATTAGGAATCCGGAAATCTCGTCTGACGTGTCAATATCAATAATGGACTTTTGGAGATCCTCGCGCATTTTTGCTACGTTTAGTTAGGGGCCCCGTTTTGCGTATTATAATTTCAATTATTTGCATTAATTTGTCTATCACTTCGTCCCTTTCAGTCTTTTTCTTCTCAGGATCGATTTCCTTTTCTTTGGATGTTCCTGGTTAGGGCTGTCACCTCCCTTTACCGTTAAAATTTCTTAAATGACTTAGACAAGTAATATACTAATTAAAAATACTAATTTGTAATATTCTTGTCATCGTTGCATGAGAAATTCTCGCGCAATCAATATTGTAAATTTTACATTAAGTTAAAGATCAAAGGTTAGAAAATATAGAAGCAACCAAACACGGGTTATCATCACTACACGCTTGGATTAGAACATTTGGGTTACAAATTGACCCTGCTGTCCAAAAATGGCGGGTCTCGAAGAAATCAAAGTAGAAGTTGGTCCTTTCTATCAATCCCCCATGGAAAGGTTGTCGTCTGGGACCACTTGTGGTTTGTACTTGTATATTCCATGCTTTTCTTTGCCGCCGACTTCAGGAGTGTGGAAGGTACAGATCATATTAACCAAACCAGAATCTTTCTATACTATGATGGACAGATCTCAGATGGTTTGGCTAACGAAAACCTTCCCAACGCGCGTATCATTCACCTTTTTTCGGCGCAAACTGTCGGGGACAAATTCCCTATTCAGCCGTGTAGTTCCAACTGTATCGGTTTTTTGAGCCCTTAAGCAGCGGGACAACAAAGGGCTGTTGTAAAAGTTGTCCATAACAAGAACATGACCCTTACCGAGCAAAGGGCGTATCAAGTCAAAAACTATTTGCGATGTTACTCCCGTTGGTTGGCTGCTGGCGTCGCCGGAGTTGACATTTTTTTTTTGCCGCTTTTGCCGGTATTAATTATCATCTTCCACAGATAGCCAGATTTACTTTTGCAAAGTTTATATCTTTTTATACCCTGAGCAGCTTTTTTTGTAATTAATTGCATAAATGACAAGCGCCCCTTCCATAGAAGGAGCGACTCGTCATTGCAATGTTTTGCTCAGGTAGGTATAGACAGCTAAATTTGTAGTTTAGATGGCTTATTATCGACTCTATCTTAGCCAACTTGTCGGCCTTATCTGTGAAAAATTACAATTTTATATTGTCGACAAAATGCTGACATTTTTTTATTATTCCAAACCGATTGAGGGTCATAATTTCTCCTAGGCGGCCAAATTTTAAATAAGGGAATCTGGGCTGCCAATATTCCTTTTCAACCGGCAGAGGTACCAAGCTGTGGAGCAATAAGAGCCCAAAAAATGTCTACAGCCCGGCTACGGTGATGGGCACCCATTTCTGCATACTAGATGTTCCTTTCAGGTGGGGGTCGTTTTTAAGGTCCTCAGCGTACCGATTTGTCTCCTCACAAATCATGGACATCCCGTTTTTAAGGTCTTCAGCGTACCGATTTGTCTCCTCACAAATGATGGACATGATTTTTTCGTCCCAAATCATCTCCATGATTTGGAAAGGAAACAAACCTGCCACGTCAAAGGTTGGACCCGAAAGTTTTGACCTCTGAGAATAGGGTTCACTTGACCAATCGAAGTGCAACATAACTTCAGAGGCCATGGCTCTGAGGGCTCGGTCGTCTTCAGCGTCCACCTCACTAAGGTCTGGTTGGACGCATTGTGTAAGATTAGTTGCAGTACAGTTTGGTGGTTGCAAATCCACCGGAAAATCCTCGTCATCATCTAGTTCGCTGCCAGGATTTACAACGGCGTTCTCATTAACGATAAAATTGAATGACAGGTTCGTCAGTGCAAAAGTATACATATTCATGTTTCAACCTACGGTCTTACATTTGTTTTTAACGATGACTAGCCGATATCCCCATGGATATTGAACAACTGTTGGAATGGGTAGGGCAACTTTGAAACGTTCCATGCATAATAAACTCATCTGTGCACCTCAATAACAATCTCCCTTCCTCTGATCAATTCACGATAATCCGACACCCGTCGTGGTCGTATGCTAGTAAAAATGGTAGGTTTCCGCAAAACGTATATGGTACTATCACATCCTCTGGGTGTGTAAATCCGAGATGTATACCTACAGCGTGTGTATTTTATACGGGCGAATAATTAATCCAGCTATAATATCTGATCCTACGAATCGTATAAGATAATCATTTCATTAAATTTTGTGGTTAATTAGGTGTAATGATTTTTCTAAAGTGCAACCCAGCAGCAATGTATACCGTCCAACTTTGTTTGACATGACAAGTGACATGAGTGTCATGACACTCGTATGACGTTTAGATACTTGTCTACGTTAATTGATGTTATTAACGTTAACTACCAGTGGATGCAATACATTGCGTGCTCAATTATTTTGTATGAAAAAACAAGTACCTTAATTTCCTAAAGAAATGTATGTAAACAGGTTCCCTAGGTCCGATAGTAATCGCCATTAAAATATTCGCCCGTATCAAATAAACACGCTGTATATAATGAGGTCTTGACACTTGTCATCGGTGGTTTTGATGTGACTAGGTCGATATCCTTGTTTTTAAGGTAGTTACGATAGTGGAGTGAAAAAATCTCGGCTCGCAATATGAAACTACGATTATCTATATAAAAATAATAATAAAAAAATATTTTATTTTCTACGTCCCCTTGACTTCTACACACTTGGTCCAGCGTTTCTCTAACATAAGTATTTCTTTCCGGAAGTGAGATTTTGGAAAGCTGTGAAAATATGTAGCTACAGCTTCCGTAATTTCTTCATTGGATTTGAAGCGTTTCCCAGAAACAAAATTATTCGAGTATTGAAGAAAATGATAGTCAAATAGCGCCAAATCTGGCGCCAAGCGGAGATAACTGAGCAAATCATTCTCCAAATCTCGGAGTTTTCCCATCACTAACACATCCTTCCTGTACAGACGCGTTGTTCTGGTGGATGATGTTATTTTCTTCTTCTTGCCAAAGAGGTGGTTGTCGTGCACTGAAATAGATTTTTATGGAATAATGTATGAAATCTCTAAATTCTACATCAATGTCGAGAGCACGAGAATTGCCCCTCAGGTTTCTACTTGCTAATTTTGGCATCCATTTTTCCAAGACGGTCGGAGTAATATTCGCCTTTTACTGTCCTGTTTTTAACCGACTTCAGAAAAAGGAGGAGGTTCTCAATTCGACATGTATATATTTTTTATGTTTGTTCGCTGATTACTTTTGCCATTTATGATCCGATTTAGATGATTCTGATTTTTAGTTCGAAAGTAGTTAGTCCCAGATTGGTACCATGATAAGGATATCAGGATCTAACCCTAAAATTTTAAAGGCACACGTCATTTTACATATACATATTTTTTACATTTTATACACTTCAAATAACATTTTATATCGGTGCTTAATTCCTGTTGAATAATTGAATGTGTTATTAAATTACAAGATAGTATTGGGCGCCGACTTCGGTAAAACCTTTTCTCGAGTGTACTGTTATAAAATGTTATTTGAAGTTTATAAAGTGTTAAAAATATTATTTTACACTTTTTGGTTCGTGGTTTTTGAAGGCAGTTTTTTTCCTAAATATTATATGTAATTCAATTAACAGGTCCCATTTCGCATCACATAAAACGCTAGCTTCCCGACGCAGATGCTATGAACTTCATTATTTGGCGCTGAACCACCGTCTTCCACCCACTGCTTCGACTGCTGTTTCATTTCTGGTGTACGGTGGTGGTGGACCCAAACATCATCCATAGTAACAAATCGTCGGACAAAATCGGTCGGATCCATCGTGAATCTGTCCAAATGTTTTTGCGACAATCGTTTACGCGCTTGTTTTTTATCCAAAGTCAACAAATGCGGCACCCATCTTGAGCAGAGCTTTCGCATCCCTTATCCTTCGTGAAATTCACACCCTTTTATCTGATTTCCGCACTAGCCTCAGCTATCTCTTTCACCTTCCTTCGCTTATCGTTCAATAGGATATCATGCACTTTTTCGATAATTTCCGGTATGTTGCCGTTTTTTGGCCGTCATTTACGTGGAAATCTTTAAGGACGTGCAAGCACGTTTAAATTCAACTTCCCATTTTTAACGGTTGACATGAAAGGAGCAGAGCCCTCATATATTTTTTTCAAATTTGCATGATTTTCCTTGGAAGTTAATCCATTCAAAACAACGTCAATTTTCACGAGAAACATATAGGTAATCCGAAAACACATCCGAACACACACGAGGGGGGCGCACATTTTACCACTTTGGGCGCAAGAGACGCTGTCTCTTGCGCAAAGTATTATGATTAGAAACAATTATAATTTTTAATGACCTATCCAAAGATACCCCACACGTATGGAGTATGGGGACCCCAATGAATTTTTTTCCTATTTTTGTGTAAAAATCGTAATGCGCCTTAAAAAACACATCTATTTACCAAGTTTCAATAGTATAATTCTTATAGTTTCGGAAAAAAGTGGCTGTGACACACGGACGGACGGACAGACGGACAAACAGACATGACGAATCTATAAGGGTTCCGTTTTTCACCATTTGGCTACGGAACCCTAAAAACTGTGTCGTTATATTTGATGTCGCTTATTTAAGACTCTTTTTTGATCTTCCAAACTTATTTTGACTTTCGACCTTAGCTATTGGTGATTCTGTAATATAATTGAAAGGAATGTCTTAAATAACTTACCGAAAAAATTGTTTCTAATCAACTCGGGGTACAGGGCGCAGCTTTCCAGATACTCTGATCCAAGGGAGACAGCATGTCTCCCTCCGACAACTCTTGGACTGACGCGATTTGGTCGGACTCTCCAGTTATCCTATTCTCCTTCTCTATATAAAGTGACTCATTCACACCGTGCTCCCGAGGCAGCATCATTGGAGAGGAGGCTCGCTGAGTCGCTCAGAGAATTGCCTTCAGTTACAAGGTTAGGTTGAGTCTCATCACCTTCGCCACTAATAATAAATACGGGAATAGGACTTGATAAAATAAAGACGTAATTTGAGCTTGAGCTTATGACCGACGAGAATAAACTAGCGGTCTTACATTTGTTTTACCGATCACGAACCGATATCCCCATGGATATTAAACAAGTGTCGGAACGGCGCAGGGCAACTTTGTTTATGCGATGGAATGCGTGGGCGGAGTGTGAAGAACCTTTATTCACCCCCCCAAGCGTAACCTGCCTGTACTGTAAACTTTATTGCGATGAAACTAACTAGCAATTTATGTAACAATCCCATTTATATCGTTTCAGACAAACTACGAGTATTTTGCATTGGGGCTCATAATTAACGAACAATTACTCGTATATTTTGATGTTAATATTTATACAATCATATTCTCATCCTTCTCAGTGACAATTGAGTAAGTACGCAAACCCAAGCAATCATACATCAGGTTATTAGATTGTGTATCTGTAAATTTCGCTTTACTGATCTAAAACTGTCCTTGCATGGTTTAGTATGTGCGCTGGGAATCGCCGAACAAACTATGTTCAATATTTACCAACAGTAATGTGATTCCCGTTCATGCTCAAAAATTAAATGCCTCGTGGTCCATTTATGTATTTATAAACGGATAATTTCGGCTCATGGTCCCCCAAAGCGCTAACGGCGGTGCCACAAGGACATTGGTGTGGGAGCAACCTAAAATCCAAACCTCAGGACCCTGAGGGTTTCTGAGTCCATCAGAGTTGCCCAGTCCGGCTCTTTCTTCGAAATAGCTCTGAATCTAGCAAGATTGGCTTTGGTGCTGTTATTGATTAATTTTTTTTGTATTACTTCACGTTGAAGCGCCTTTATGAATTTGGAACGGCTGGTAAAGTCATTATACAGGTGTCACTAGCCATCAAGGGGATCGGTTATAAGCCGCATTATATTTGCTACAAGAAGATGATGTGGTTTTGGATGGATTGTGAATAGAAAGGCCGGGAAAGCAACATCAACTGTAGTTTAGCGTATCCCGATGCCCCCTAAAACGGATGGGCAGGGATGCTTGGATCCAACACTTATCTAAAAGATTTATGTTGAACTCGGAGCTTATGTCTGATTTCACAACTAAAGTGTTAAGTTTGTCATTATTTAAGAATACATTAGCTGGGTTGTAATTTGTTCGAGATTCAGTCACATCCGCCTCACAATCCGCTTTATTTTCCTCATAAGTTTTGTTTTTGTTAATTTTTCTACAGGTAGGTAAAGTTGGTTTCATTTAATATTTATATATGTTTTTTTTAGATAATGAACGGTTCTGTGTAGATTCTTTTCTTGTTACAATCTTTTATTGTTTCCGAATTTCCTTGATTTTTTTCCTTGACATTTTTTCGGAACCAAAAATCAAGGAAGGGAAAAAGTATTCAAAAAACTAATCATGTAATCGTGATTGCAACTACAATTTGTAGTTAGTAATATGTTTAACTACTTTTTAATTTGTAAGTATGATTACTAAGCACTTAATGTAATCGTAGTTAGTAATCAGTAGTTAGATTACATTTTGCCCAACACTGCCGTACGTTACTGTCCGTCGGTGAAACAATTTACTTGAACATTTTTCTATTCATGTATGGTCTCTTATTAATCCCCGACGCAAAAACTACGGGGTGTTATAAGTTTGTGTCTGTGTATGTGTGTGTGTGTGTCTGCGCGTGTGTCTGTCTATGGCATCGCAGCTTCCGAACAATGCAAACATTTGATTTTGATAGATAAGGGGGGAGTGTTCTTAGCTATGTTGGATAAAAATCGATCCAAGATGGCCTCCATCACAAAGATATGGCTTGTATGTTTTGACACAACTCCCACAATATGTGTATCGTATAAAAGGGCTTGAGTAGCAGAATATATTTATTGTGACAAATTTCAAATACATGTTGGCCGTCAGTTAGCATAAAAACAATGTTGGTTTTTAACTACACGAAATAAAAAAGGAACAAGCATCTCGACTACATTTCTAGAAAGGCAAAAATTGCGATGGGGGCAAGCAGTAGGTTGGTGGGACCAAAATGGGGGCTAAAGCCCAAGGCCGCACTTTAAAACCATAGGAGCTAATGGAAATTCCGGTCATGAATATGCCTCCGACTCCATGATCCGTGAACACCGCTTTAATAAGCGGTTAACAGTCTTGTTACCTAAGACTGGGAGGCTGGAACTTGCGGAAATGTCAAGCAGAACGACATCGTTTGGTATACGGATGGTCCCAGGAAGCACGGCGTATCCGCGGCGGGATTTTGTAAAATGGTCTCTATACCACTGAGTACCAAGCAGAAGTCTTTTCAATAATTGGCTGTGTCCAAGAGAGTCGGCAAATGAATCTCCAAAATAAGAAAATATTCATCTTCTCAGATAGTAAAGCTGCCCTCAAAGCGTTAACATCCTGTGAACTTGACTCCAAACTCATTAGCGAGTGTGTCCTACTCCTAAACCAGCTTGGCAATGCCAACAGTGTAGAGCTGGTTTGGGTTACCAGGACACTGCAATATCAGAGGCAACGAAGTCGCTGATGTGCTAACAAAGGCCGGGGCAGAGAGCCCACTACTCGGACCGGGACCAATAAGTGGCATTCCACCCAGCATGGTCAGGTTCGAGTTAAAAGAATAGGAGCATAAGCAAAGTACTGAATTTTGGAAAAGACTACCTCGACTAGAACAGTCCAAGGCGTTAATACACACGTTCGACCAGAAACGAGCTGTAGAAATAATAAAACTGAGCAGATGACATGATAGGGCACTCACTCGGACCCTCACGGGGCACTGCAAATTAAAGCAGATACCAAAATCGCGAGGACGAGGAAACGATTATCCACGTCCTCGGCGAGTGCATAGCGCTGCACCACTGGAGAAGCTGGCACCTAGGCGCACACATGATCTCTGCAGACGAGATCAAAAGCTCCCCCATCAGCTCCATCCTCGGGTTTATCCTGGAGCTGGAGCTACATGAGGTGCTGTAATAAGTTCTGGGGCTGCCACAATAGATCTTTTACTGGTCGCAGTGGCTACGAGATGCAGTGCTCATCCCATTTCATTCAAATAATTACAGAAAATAAAATAAACTAAAACTCTATCTATTTAAAAAGAAAACAAAAGCGACAAGGAGGAGCTATTGCTCCGTACATCTTGGTTGATAAGACCGCTTGTCGCCGATAAATTCTGCGATAACTCTGTAAATCGTTCGGCGATATTGCTGTCCACGTTTTCTATTGGGTCCTTAGCCTGTGACGTCACTGCTGCTAAGCGTTTATTGTATAGACGAGAGTTGATGTATATTTCACATCTACAGATAGATAATTTTCAGAGCTAACAGATTGTTCCATATCTGATTAATTATAAGTATGCTTATGATTTTCTTTCGAGTATTTAATAAAATTATTGTTCTAAAATGTTCCTATAATGTAAATGTGTAACAAATTTTGCGGTGCCCCTACGGGGTGTCATGTGCACAATGTACTGGTTTATTAATGAACCTCTTTATTACCATTTGACATGTAAAATAAATAAATAAATTAATAATTAAATATATTTTTTATTTTTAATATGATATTTAATTGCATTTATCGCACTAATCGTACTCTTGTAGGAATATAATAAATACGAGTACTTAGCCTCACTTATTTACACAAATTACAGTCAAAATGTTATCTTAAATTTTTGAAATTTGGGTAACTGCTGCTTATTCTACTAATCCTTTCATAAGGAAGTTCATTTTGCTCGGAAGTAACAACTCGACTCGACGTAAAAATTGTCAAATTGTGTCTACAAATTCCTTATGTTGTGATGTCTATAATAATAAATGTTTTCTTTCTTAAAATGAAGAAAATATTTATTCCGGTTTGGGCGATGTAACTTTATATCAGTTGGTAGTACTCACGGTATTTCGCCCAATACACTCATTAGGTTTGTTTGAGTGGCGTGTGCCTAATCTGAACTGCAAGCGAGAGTATATCTCGCACGCGGACTGACTAGCCCTTGGGAGCAAAGTCTCACTTACCTCGGAGATTGCAGATCTGCTCCTCCCCCCGTTTTCCAGGCGTCGCCGCTGCCCCGAGCACTCCTAATCACAGTCTTTTTGTATGTTAATTATTGAGGGTAATTATTAAGTTTCGTGTAAGAATCATAGGAAATAGACAATGAGTAAAAAGAAACAATAGGCGGCACTCCGGATAGGTCCCTACTTAAGTGCGTGCAGTGCTAGCTAGTCCGTAGCTAGGCATCGCGGACCTACACTTGTTGTTTGTATAGCTTTGTACGTGTCTGCTAGAAGTCTAAGCAAATTTTACGAAACAACCGAAACACTTCTAAGCATGTTAGCTGTTATGATTAAAAACAAGCCCAGTAAACAAGTAATGTGATTTCCTTTCGCGGTGCCTAGGAATTTATTGTAATCATAACAGACGCATTAACTGAAATACCAGATTTTGGGCAGAAATTGTGTCTGATTTAGTGTGCTTCGTAGTCTGAACAAGTCAGTGTTTCCAAGAAGTCAGGCCCGACTTGCGAAAATGGATCGAAAGGGGCAGCTTATGTTTATAATGGTAATCATGACGATTCCTTTAGCAAAGGTAATGATTATTTTGCTGTCAAATCTTTAGACATGTGTTACTATATCCGTAGGAGGGATTCTAGCAGATAATGACAAAAAAAATGTTTTTAGGGATTTTCTTTCTTAAATCCTTTTCATAAACTTTTTTGTATTAAGAACTTATCTATACTAAATTAAATTGCAGTCTCGAACGGCCGGCGATTGTCCGGTAATTGTAACCTTATACATTATGTAGAACTCTCCTGGAAACTTCCTACTTGCCTCCTTTTGATAGTTTGCAATCGAACAGAGATTCATGGGGGAAGCTGTTTATAAAAATATTTTTAAGTCTTTTATGCTCCTACCCGATAGCTTCTTGTTGTTTTCATTTTCATTACTGAATACAACAAAAAAGTAAATATTCATGTTAACCTATATAGTACACACTTACCAATTTACCAAGATAATTTCAAGAATTTCTATTTTAAAGCCAGCAGTAGGAATGGCAATATCAGTTGAGTACGAGTTGGTCCATTTACAGTCGTCCAAATTTTTTTTTAAGATTGTGGTATCTTAAAAAAAATCAACAACAAGGCATATCTCGAAAACTACAATAAATCGCGGAACATACTTGGGAGTGTTTCAGATGAGCCTCGTTGTGAAGCCACTAAATTCTAGACAACTGAAAATGGGCCAACCTATGTCACTTTGGATGCAGCCTACTACTTACATACATACATGTTTACGGTTTTAATTTTTTAGAATATCATCAAGTTTCATACCCGAAGGGGTACCTAGTTTAATGGAAAATGATAAATTTAAAATTTATTTATAATTATTGTAACTAGTTGACTTACAGTTTACACCAAATCGTCAACAAGCTTTATCCCAAATAAAATTAACCATAAAAGTAACACAATTAAGTTATTATGTGACATAATTTATTTGAATCGGGTTCCCTTGTCACTTCGAAACGTAAAAGAAGTGACATAGGGAACCCATTTTAATCACATTACATTCTAAATACGTCACAATAGTATAATGTAGAAACATTTTTCAATGAATAAAAATAATGGACAGACAGACATTTAAAAAATCTTCTAACCAGAATGCTCCCACTTCTCAGATTAAAATACATAGCGTATTTTAAGCGTAATTTATCTTATTTTCTACGGGAAAACATCTCTTTCCTAACCCTTAATTCAGTCTCAGTGCACGTGAGCAACGCTGCTAATGGTAGTAATGCTACATACTACTAAATAAGTGAACGGATATACACTACTCAAAAAAATACCTCTGGTAATTTTTACATAATTTTCTCGTATTGTCCGTCGTCCAAAATTAATATTTATTATTTTATCCGAGGCCAACATTTTGCAAAAAAAAAATATCAGACAGAAATCTCTATTGACAAGTTGAGAAGTTCAAATTATTCTATTAAAGTCGTTCAGTAGTACTGGTATGATACCATAACCACCCTTGTGGGTGATACAGAATGTCTATGCTTAGTTGTCTAAGAGACATTCTGTATGTAGATGAGGTAAATAGCATTTACTCCATAAGATCAGGTAACTACTTCTCATAATTAGTGGCAAGATAATGTTTTACCTATATTAACCTTTTATTTTTTTCTAGGGAGCCGTGCCTGGCACGTTCTTTTGGAAACCTCGTTTGGGCCTTGACTTGGCTATTCCAACAACAGGTACTAAATAACATGAGATTTTTGAGTTGTTTATTTAGGTAGCTCTTACGAACATTGATATTCACACCAATATAATATATGTATATAAGATACGTTTACCATTTTATCATTTTGTATTTCAGAGGCGTCAATAACTATACATAAACCCACGAAAGAGAATCTTGGTGAAGGCTTAGTGGTGTTGATCGATGGCTACCAGGCCGGTGTCACCATTATTGCGTTAGCCGCTGGTGTCTCTAGTTCAGGCACATACCCACATCTTAGTCCTTTTTCTGCATACTTTTACACTAATGCGTATAGATGGAGTCTGAGATATTTCAGCCTGTGAGTTTATATTTTTCAGTCTAATTAAGTTAATATTGAAGATAATCGCTTAAACTATTCCCTGTAGCTATTACTTACTTATGAAGTGACCCCAAGGTTCCCTAATTATTCTAACTGCATCACAATGAAGTTTCCCCAAGGAGCCATCCAGCTTCATTATTTTTATAACAGATTATTACCTTCTTAAGCCTCTCCGTATCGCCCTCGTGAAAGTGCGCGGCGTAGGAGATCCACAACGACTCGCGGAACATCTGAATATTATTTCCTACAGGGGACCAGAGAAAATCTTCACACAAAATGTTGGGCCTTATTACGTTGTCGGGTTTTTCTAATACTCTTCAGAACTATCAGATCTTTTTAAAAACCATTTAATTTGACTGGACATATAGATAACACGATAACTCGAAAACGCCGCTGCGTAACAAAAACGTATAAGGGATTATCTTTCAAAAATTTGGACCTTTGTCTTAACATTTTTAATAACGCATTTTAATCCTATCGTTAGTGAAGTTCTAACAGTGCATAAGTCAAAATGGACACTGCCAGGGTTCGGACCAAATGCTGTCCAGACGTTGGAGTAGTTCCAAGTGGTTGTTTACGTTGTTAGTAAATAAAAAATCCGCCCGAGGGTTATCGGATAATTTAAAATTTTGTTATTAAAATTTCTCGTGGTATTTAGGCACTAAAAAGGATTGTTTTTTATTTTTACGCACAAACGCTCTGTTAGTCTAGGAGTTTAAATACTGGATCTTTATATCACGGTCCTGGGTTCCATTCCCGGGTGGAACAAAAAGTAAGTTTCGAATTTTTCCAACTTACATCCGGTTTGTCATTGTACGCATTAGGCAAGCGTGGTGTTCTAAGAAGTTCCTGAGTTATATAAACATTGCCCGAGCGAGACATGTACTATGATTCCAATTATCTAGTTAGGACCGCTGTTTGCGACTCCAAACCCTTCCCCACTTGTGACAGAGTATACTAAGGTTTCGTTGTGAATCGTTATATGAGACGTCTTGTTAGACAGCATCGGAAATCTGTATGAGGCTCCTAAAACGCACATGTATACTGCTGATATCACTCTGGTAGAATCGGACCAGGACAGGTTGAGGAGAAAAGTAAAATGAATGTCGCTGGAGGACGGTGGTCTGAAGCTTAATATGGCGAAGACCAAATACTTGGGCCAGCAACTGTGATCCGTAGTCGTAGCAGAGGAATTTCGTTTATAATCCTTACAAATTCGTCGAGAGTGCGACCAATCCAGGACTTACAAATTCGATGATGTGACTTCTGGGCAAATACGGATGGACGAATTAATATGTGTCCGTAATACGGACATAGATTTTATACTTCCAGATTTGCATACTCGGAAGTGACTTCCCGTCTGTAAGGTGCGTTCTTATTTATCAGAGCTTTTCTCGCTCTCTCTCTCTCTCTCTGTTTTGATAACGTCTATGTTATTATATCTTTGTGATTTGCTCTTAGATTAAATAATTGCTACGTCTTTTAGACAGATTGTAAAACAGTTGAAAACACCATGTCTGTCTTGGACTATACGGTATTTGACTATATTTTTATTTTTGTAATCAAAATATTTCTCAATGATAGAAACATCGTTGAAAGACTTGATTCTCATTTAAACTACTTGATATATCACAACTTTAAAATCACATTATTTTGGGCAAACCCAAAACGCTCCATACAAATGGCTACTCAGATGTGACGTCACACGCAAGTATTTTGTATGCATTTCATTTGAATTTTGTATGGTAGCTATATCAAATGTTTCGTTTATGTCAATGGTTTTATTATAATAGTTGGTGCAAATTGTATGGGTTATTCAATTGTATGATTATTGTTTAATAATTTCATACTTTTAAAATGGACTTGCCCATGAATCTTTGAATGACTATAAAACCGGCTGGACGTTATATTTTTAATTCAGATTTTTTGCTATTGGCACATAATTACCTATATTTTGATAAAATATTTATATTTTGTAAAATCTCGAGCTTAGTCAAATACCCTATTGGCCGTTTTTGATATTTAATGGCTCTTGTTTTGCTTTAAATTCACTCGTGATATGTTTTCTTTTTGATGACTTCAAATACGAAAGTCATTCACCTTCACCCGTTGACCCGGCTTTTCTTTTAGAAATCACCTATTTTGTGCATAATGGGCAAGACCCAAAAATATATTTGGTCAGGGACAGGGAAGGGACTACTTCTACAAAAATATTTTCATAAGTAATATTTTTTCACATAATCCCTAGGCTTAACGCTTCATTACAAGGTAGGGGAGGTAAGGCTCATGTTGTCACATATTGTATATTTTGGATCAGTTAATTTGAGTTGACCTAGGAAATTATCTTTACAGATAGGAAAATCCTTGTTGAGTTGCTCTTTAAAATGATCGGACATCTCTGACCGGCCTGGAGATCCTTTTTCTTTACTTATAAAATAGTTTATGAAAAATATTGTAGTCAGAATGGTTGTTAATTTTGTTAAGGAATTTAAGGAAACTGAAGTTTAAGTAGTAGATTCAAAGAAAAGAAATGAACTACCAAAGGTAGTTGCCTTAATTGGAATAAGTACTTTAAATTTCTCATTGCCTTAACTTTCCTATCTCTACGATATCCTAAATAATCTTCTCCTTCCATATATTTAACTTTTGTTAAAGATATGTTCTATTTTTGAGAGTATCATGCTTCTATTTCCATTTAAATCTCTTTGTGCTTGCAACACAAATGTTGCTTCTCTAACTAAGAAGCAGTATTTGCAATACTCTGCTGAAAATAAATATTTACAAAATATCAGAGTAACATCTTAGTTTACGGCAAAATTGTAAGTTTGTACTTTCTCAAAATATTGAAATATTGCAAATGACGTCGTCAAACCAAACGGTAGACAAGTCCATTGATAGTGTCGTGAATGGTTTGTAACCATTCTATTTTCAATCCTTAAGGGAATAGACGAGAATGCTGAATTGACATCTAGTGTTGTAAAGAATTGCGAGTCTCTTGTATTTACCAGAAGCTCATCAATCACTAGAAATGGCTGAGCCGGACGCACTACTATTTTATTAATATCTCTGAAATTGATGCATAATCATGATTTTCTGTTATCTTCCTTTTTGAATGCTCAAGTCACAAGTGCTACAAAAGGGCTATAAGATTCTTCTATTTAATTTCTGTAAAGTAACTTTGGTATTTGTTTTTCTATCTTATTTTTGTATCGTCTTCCGAATATCTATAAGGTCTTGCGACATTATTTGTCATCAAGTAGATCAATACGGGCTTCATAATTCCTTACCGGGCCAATTCACTAAACGTGGATTTTTGTCTTCTTGTAATTTCTCTTCTTTTAATTTTTAAGCCATCATCACCATTTCATCTTGAATCAGCTTAAATTATTTTTATTGTGTCTGCTCCAATCAGAAAATCGTATTGAAACTCTTCTCCATTAATCATATTTATATTTTTTGTATCAAATACTTTCAATGTAATTGTAGTTAAACCACCTGTTTTCTTGACACCATTAATTGTGATTAAACTATGATTGATTGGTGAAGAGGATACTTTTGGTCTCCTTTTAGTCTTAATAATTTAGAATTTATCAAAGAAAAATTGGAGCTAGAACCATAAATACAAACCAGTCCTTACATTAGTTGATATTTTTATAGTAATCTTTTGCAATCTATTCTTAGTTCTTCTCTTCTCAGTTCTTACATATTTTACATGGTTTTATTTTGTCAAACTGCTCTTTACTATTATAGCTATTATATTTATTTAAGTTTTTCTTGTTCATCATAATATTCATGTTTTCCAATTTCACTGTACATACTTGTTGTAGATTTTATTATTTCTCTATCAATTTTATTTATTATGTAATCGGGTAGTCTCATCACTAAGATTTATCATCGTGTGTAAATCAATGCTCTTATTCACCTCTAACAGTAGTCTTTCTTTTTTGTTGCGTATTCCAACTGTGGCGGACAGAAAATGAGACACCGGTAAGGGGGGTAAAATAAAAATAATATTATAGAAAAATACACAATTTTTTACATAGATAGGCCTTAACGTCAGATGAACAAGAAACTTCATAAAAGTGATCATTAATTTCTAAAGGGCGCCTAAGCGGCAAGGAGGTCTGACCTCGACATAGCTCTCCCCGTATGGGACCAAAGGACCTTACTATAAACCAAGAGGTCAAGGGCAGAACTCCCTGTGGGCCTACCTAGACACTACCATATTGTGTAAACACTGCATTAGTCATTACGACGTCTTAATATTCTCGTAAAATATTGGATAATGAGGACGTGAGAAATTACTGTCGGTCACTATAGATGACTCTGATGGCGGTCGTGGCGGCACAGGAACTGGCACCACCGTCATGGCTACGGGCGCGGGCGCTCCGCACCACGTTGCGGCCCTTCGGCCGTTAAGGAAACTGAAGTTTGGAAACTGGTTTCCTGAAAGGATTGTTTTATCCTCCTACGTTACTGGTTTCCTGAAAGGATTTTTAGGGTTCCGTACCTCAAAAGGAAAAAACGGAACCCTTATAGGATCACTTTGTTGTCCGTCCGTCCGTCCGTCTGTCAAGACCCTTTTTCTCAGGAACTCGTGGAGGTATGAAGCTGAAATTTATATCAATTACTCAGGTCTACTGTCCCTTGAAGCTGTGAAAAAATCAAACTTCTAAGCCAACGCAATCAAAAGATACAGCCGTTTATGCCGCAAATTTTCGACACTTGCAAGGGAATCAAAACCTACAGGGTGCTTCCCGTAAACTCAGAATCTTGAAATTTGGTACGAAGCAACGTCTTATAGCATAGATAAAGGAAAAATTATGAAAACCATAAATTTTTAGTTAGATCACATAATATATATTTTTTTAATAATTTTAAACTTACTACCCATTTCCTCATAAACGCGTAGAGGTATTAAATTGAAATTCATACCAAATACTCAGATGTATAATACCATTAAGCTGTAACAAAATCAAACTTCTATGTCAACGCAATCAAAAGAAACAGCAATTTAAGCTGCATATTTTGAAACTCGCAAGTACTCGCAAGGGAATCAAAACCTAAAGGGTACTTCCAGTCGACCTAGAATCTTGAAATTTGGCATGAAGCAACGTTTTATAGCACACATAAAGGAAAAATTCCGAAAACCTTAAATTTTTAGTTACATTACAAAATATATATTTTTTAATAAATATAAACTTATTACTTTTTTCCTCATGAACGCGTAGAGCTATCAAGTTGAAATTCATATCAAATAATTAGATCTAATTGCCTTTAACCTGTAAAAAAAAAAATTTCTAAGTCAACGAACTTTTTAAACGTTGCAGGTTTGTACGGAACCCTCGGTGCGCGAGTCCGACTCGCACTTGGCCGGTTTTTTTTATCCTCCTACGTATCCGGTTTCCTAAAAATACTTTGTTTGTGTTATTTCAGCCACCTACGAAACTAATTGGACTACAGTAGTAATTTTACGAGTGTTGTATTATTAGACTCGTAATAAAACCGTTCTTGTAGTTTATTTTATATTTAAAAATATTTGGATTTAATAAAACAATTCATTAAATTAAATAACGAAAACAATTTAATCATTTAAAACATAAAATATAACTTTTTTCATACAACATAAAACAATTCAATTACCTACCTAAAATAACATTAGAAAAATCAGTCACTTAAAATATAAAAGAACTCTTCAGATGAAGTAAAGAAAAATTTCTGGAGTTTTGAAATTAAAATAAAAATGCGTACGGTGAAATAATTTCAATACAGTGGCCCACAGTTATTTGTCCATTTTTCAAATCTGTAATCGCATTATCAATTTCATTATTTATTTCTTGGTAGGCTTTATTTTTGTTGCAGTTAGATCTTAAAATATTCGTTACTTTACTTTCCTTAATCAAAACTTCTAATAAATTGGTTACCGTGACATTTTTCTTGCCAATGTATCTATTGATACGGCTATGCCATCCTTCCACATTGTTTGTAGTTCTAATCTGCTCCTCACTACAGCAACAAGTTTTCTCAATTACTGCATTGTTTTGCCACTCCTTTTTAAAATAGGTATTGAATTTTTTAATGTCCTCACCAAAAGGCGCCTTTTGCATCACGTACTGAATACCACTTTTTATGAATTCTCGTGGCAATCGTGCGAATCCGGCACACCGTGATACATGGCGTTTCTTGACGGGGGTTGAAATTTTCAATTTTTTACTTTTTTTAAATAAATTTGTTGTAATGGAAATAACAACCTTTGATTTCGATTCTTGGATAAACTTTACGTATTGCTTTCATAGCAGCCTTTTCGAAGTCCATCGTAATTTTAGACGGCCTCCAATCTTTAAAGATGAATTCAAGAAGTCGAAAAACGATTTCATACGTTTTTTGTTTCTTATCAGGGAGTAAGCAATAAATTAATGGAGTAATAGATTTATATGTTTCATTAAAACCGTGTATTGAGTATAATTGCTTGAAAATTTTTGGACAGCACTTGAATGTCCCGTCGCCCAATATATGTTTGAAGTCTTTTACTAAGTGCCTGATATTTTTATTACTGAATATGAGAATACGTTTACCATCTTCCTCACTGATGTAATCCGCTAGAAGGAATTTTTCCACGAACTTTTTTGGCACTACTGCATCATACGAAGCTGGAAATCGCATTTGAGGTACACCTAGGATTTTATTCCGATTATTAAAAAGTCCTGTTTTTTTGTTTTCATACTGAGGAATTTCGGCCATTAAATGTATACCATCACATTCCAACTTATATACCATTTCATCATATTGTTTTTGAATGGACTCAAAATTTTATCCTGTTGCCGCCTTTAGTTTATCAAGTTCTTTCAAAACTATATTTTGTGCGTTGTTTGGCGAACACTCAAAATGAAAATTAGACTTTACTATTTCATTTTTTCCATTCATTGTTATACTACCATGGCATCCTCGACTGAAATTGCTACAAAGCCAAAACGTGTTACCGTTTGTATATTTCTTTTTTCTGTGATATTTGCGACCCCCATGTAGGGCGGCAACGCTTCCTTTTTTCGTTGATATGAATTCTAGATCCCTCAAATCCATTTTATAAGAATATTTATTTTAAATTAATTAATATAATAACAAACAAACAAAGACATTATCTGTTGACATTTGACTAATGTCAAGTGCAATATAATTATCTGATAAATGACGTTTTTCAAATGGATAACTTGACACCGATACCAAAGAGATTATAGTTGTTATTCAGTTACGTAGGAGGATAAAAAAAGCCTTATAAGAAACCAGTTACGTAGGAGGATAAAAAAATCCTTTCAGGAAACCAGTAACGTAGGAGGATAAAAAAATCCTTTCAGGAAACCAGTTTCCAAACTTCAGTTTCCTTAACGGCCGAAGGGTTTTGCGGCGCCCGGGCAAAGGTGCTCCGATTGGCCCCAGAGTTACCTCCGTCACCGTTGGCAGGCCAAGGGCGCACACTTGTCTTCCATACAGACCAATCCGAATTGACAGTAAATTTCATAATTATTCTTCTATACCAATTGAAACGCTGTTTTTCTAGTACATGTTTTAATATCACAGTTTTCATTTCATCAAAAATCTCGGAATTCATTTGAAAATTTACTTTATTTGCAAATTTCTTTTTAATCTTTCAGCAATCATTTCAAGATTTTTATTTCTCGTCACAGTGTCACAAAATAAATGCCGGTTCTTTACATCTACAAAAATATTTAAATAATTACCTTTTCCAAGAAAAATCGAATGGTACATAACCTGCAAAGTTCTGCGTGAACTTTACAGGTTTACGACCAAGTGACCGCTTTCGCTGTGGTGGTTCTTTAAGTTTGTGAATAGTTTGCAAAAAAGCACGCAGCTTCGAAAGAGCATCAACATGTTTAAATTGCTAAAAAATACTTTGTGCACTGTTAGAATGTTCACAATTACTATGCAAAAACAACGTTGTTTGGAATTTTGAATTCCTAGTCTCATTTATCGTCTGGTTTGACTCTGCTAACTATCGAATAACCATACAAAATTTCTTTATAAATAACTTGCCTTTAATTCCTTTGTCACGGTGTACGATGCACCGTGGAGTAATAGTTTAATGTCCATACATACAGGGTGTTTCATTTACAGTGTCAAGCGAAAGCTTATGGATAGATCACATCACATTAGTTCAGGAGTTGTCAATATTTTTTCAAATTTCGGAGTATTCTCTACCTCAACAGCGTAAAAACTTTCTAGATACAAACTTAAACATTGCTAATACTAGTATATCGCGTTTTCTATAAGGCCAGCTGTGGCCGCGTTATTCCTATCCTGAAACGTTTTACATTTATGTACATGTATCATGTTAATGCGAGGGGTAGGGCGCACTAGTGACGCTTATTGATTTTAATTTTTAGCTGCTAAACCAGATCTAACAATTTCGGAACCCCAGCATTTGAGCTGACCTCAGATCATTTCTATGATCTGAGTAGCTGACAGTGACTTTGATCCTTCTTAAGCGGGCCATTGTAGGCGGCCACGTTTCGGTTCCGTATGTCTGCACTGGCAAATCTGGCAACACACGCATTAAAGGCTTTCGTCTTGGAACACTGAGGTAGATGGGTCAAAAATTGCTGCGTATTAATTATTATTGACACTCATACTAGTTAATTAATAACTATGTACATACGGCTTTAGCTCTACCCCCTTGCAGTGCAAAAATAGCACTTGTGTCTAAGACATAAGGACGGTCCAAAGTCCAAAAATAGTAACTCGACGTGACGCCGTACGTACTCATACAAATGATTAATCTGTTTTTGTACAAGTTAAATTGATTCACGCCAAAAGTGACCCCTTTTGGTGACAAACCAAATTTTGAATGCAGAAGCAGACCAAAAAGTTAAGAACTATATTTAAGTACTAGGTTTCGCCCGCATTATTGCCCACGTAGTATTCGTTTTCAGAAACCTGATGTTTTACATTTTTCGGGGTATAACGTATCCTATGTTCGTCTGCTGGTTCTAAGCTACATGTCCACCAATTTCCAGCCAATCCAGACGTCCTAAGTTCTAAATATTGTAAATAACAAGACTTACTTTAATAAATATAAATTAAATAAATTGTGTAGGTTCTTGCCGAGAAGCTGGAGTTCCGAAATATTAAAAAAAAAAACGATTTTTTACCCAACAATTTAAACCATTGGGGTCGCTAGTGCGCCTTACCCGTCACCTTAAGCCAACTACTACTAACTAACAGTGTTCTTAATTTTCTTTTTCATCAGTATACCATTCTGGCTGGGTGGGCATGGTGGAAACTACTGCGACACTCATAAAACGTGGCGGCGAAGATTTTATTACATGGATGAATTTGTTCCTAAATGGTTGAGAAAATTATTCCCATACGTAAAAGATGAGGAATGGGCCAAGGAAGAATGGGAATGGAGGAGATTTAAGAAACATGCAGAACCTGCTTTTGGTAAACACTATCGCCATCCATCGAAGGTATTTAGAGATTTTAAGAGCGAGGAGACTGAAGAAACAGCAGAAGGTTTGGATTCCGGAAATTCGGAAGTAAAGATGTAGATGAAATGTTTTCAGTCGGAAATCTGGGTGCGTATTTCTGTTGGTGGCGGTACCTACTAAGACACTTGAAGATTCAATAAATGTTACATACGTACACGAAGATTTTGTGTTCTTTTTTTTAATATGGCTCTACCCGAAGATAATTTGGCAAAGTCAAGTAACTTATTGAGAGTCAACCAACAGTCGAAGTCATTCAGTCAGTCACTCAATAAAACGCCGGTATTTTTTCCGTTTTATCGACCTACGGATTACATCCAACGATTCTTATTATTAGGATCACTTTTCGGCACTTCACTGCACAAATAAACACCAAATTTGTACACTAAAAACCACTAGACACTAATTAAAATCCTTTGAATTGCATCACCCCCAGTTGGTCTAGTGGTTTAAGTACCGGGCTGTGAACTCGGGGTCCTGGGTTCGACTCCCGGGTCGAGAGAAAAGTATGTTTCGAATTTTTCGAACATAGCTCCGTTTTGTGATCACCAGTCCACATCTGGCAAGCGTGGTGATTAAGCTTAATCCCATCGTAGTAGCGATAACTTGATTTCTGTAATGGAGGCCTTTGTCTTGCAGTGGGACAGTTACTTTACTTTTTAAAGTTGCATTTTTTTAAGCTACTTTAGGTAGTCGTCGTCGAGGTCAACACTCTGCCTCGCTATGCCTGGCTACTGGGCAGATGGTAGTGGTCACCTATCCTGGGCCCGATTTGCTGCCTCGACCGTAGTGATACCACGGCCTCATAGAAAACCGGCGTGAAGCAGCACTGTGTGCTGTTTGAGTGAGGGGAAAGGGGGTTTAAGGTTGGCAGCGCACTTATGCCTCCACTGGTGTCCCTACATATTGTCCTTATGTCTTCATTGATCTATTTGTATAGGTTACATAACTTAGTTAATGGCCTTGCTTATTAGGCAACTTAGGCCCGAAATTTCCTGTGACAAAAGATAAACAACCTGTAACAAAACAATCACGTCTATTTTATCATGAATCATGATCGCTCATCTATTAAGTTCCGATTCGACCAATTTTAATCCGTGAATAAATCGGTGGTCAGATTTGTATAGAATGAGAGCGCTTTACCATAGATGTAGTATCAGATTAAGATTGGTCGTATCGGGCCTTAATAGATGAGTGATCATTCATGCATGGATAGAATAGAATAGTTTGGTTTACTCTTGTAAAGGGAGATTTTTCCCGGACCCAGTATCAAGATACGCAAGCCTTTTTGATAATACATATAGTTAATTTTACGAAATAATTGTTTTAAAGAGAACCTAAGTTGATAGGTATTAATTAGGCCTTAATGGAGTCTAATTTGGATTTAGATACATTTAATGGTCTCCTGAACCAATATTATAATATACTGTTATTATTCTTCTTTGATGGCCTTTTTATAGGTAGTATATCGGTTTTTTTAATAGTTTCACTTTCTACGGATTTAAAGTTGATTTCAGAAAATTTCAAAGGGCAACACGTTTAAACACGTTTTTAGTTTTCCTGGAACCTGTTTATCACCGACTTCAAAACCAAAAATGAAATACTAAAAAGCATGAAAAAAATCTATGAAAAAAAACCGCCTTCAAGAACCACGAACTAAAAATTGCTAAATATTATTTTTAACACTTCATACACTTCAAATATAATTTTATAACAGTACACTCGAGAAAAGGTGTTACCGAAGTCGGCGGCTAATCCCTGTTGAATAATTGAATGAAGTATTACAAGAAGTCTTGGGCGCCGACTTCGGTAACACCTTTTCTCGAGTTCACTGTTATAAAATGTTATTTGAAGTGTTTAGTTCGTGGTTTTTGAAAGCGGTTTTTTTTCTCATTTTCCTCTTCCTGATCTGTGGTACCCTGAGATTCGATAAGTTATATGTAGTTGAATACAGTATACAATACCCCGCCACAGGGCGATCCTAGACCGACGCAAACATAATGTGAGGTGTCAGCAAGGGTGGATATAGCCTGGCTGGCTGAGGATTTGCCTCAGCGCGTGTCGCCTGGCGGTAAGAATCGCTCCTGCATAACTTCTTAGCTGATAGCGCGCTGTGCTTACTTACTTACTTGTCAAAATCCAGACCAGCGTTACATAATTTGCAGCAACATGAATCGATACTTACCTAAAATATATTTTCACTACATACACTATTTACAGCATGAGCTTTCATGGTAAACATTGTTGACGTTAGAGTTTATATATTGACCATCATCAATAACTCATTGACCATCTTTGGTAAATTAAGATAGACATTGTAAAGAAGTTAGGTTTGTTGATCTGTTCAGAGTCTGCAACAATTCTGAGCATCCTTTATGAACGAGGCGACACGCGTAAGCATGTAAGATATTATTCAAACAAATGCACTAAACAAGACTCAATAACGAGAATTCCTTTCATGGCAGGTATTTATTGTAATCATAACAGATTGCATCAACTGCAATACGAGGTATTGTGCCAGGTTCAGTGTGATTCGTGGTTTGAACAAGTGTAGGTCAAGTGTAAGTCAGGATCTAGCTACAAAATGGATCGAAAGTGGCAGCTTGAGTTTATAATGCTAATCATGACGATTCCTTTAGCAAAGGTACCTAATTTTTTTTTGTGTTCACGTATTTTAAAATCCAAATACATGTCTACTAATTAGGAACAAAAGTTTTGTTTTTAGTTAAGTAGGTAGATACTTTGACCGCAGGTGCAGTATCAGAACCATAGTAGGCATCAATGTCAATACCGCGCGGCACTTAAGTCAAGCATGAATTTAATGTTTTTGTAGTTGTCTCGTAAGAGCAACAGCAAGCCATAAAAAAGGTTTTTGTTACAATAAATAGATAGATACATATTAGGCGTAAACGCGCTAGTCAGAGAGAGATGCATGCTCTCTAATAAAAGTTAACCAGGATATTTTTCCATACGGACAGCCACATCTTTAAAATTACTTAAATCGACTTTCATTAATGAACATATTTGGTTCGAATTAAATTTAACAAAAATTATAGACTACATGTGGGCGATGGCTAAGTGGCAAACTGTCCCATGTGAAGCGACGGCTGCACATCCTTTTGTCATAACTTGAATTTACACCGAGAGCTTGTAACCATCTGTTTCGTCTATTCTCATTATTAGGAGACCTATAGACGTCGATCGACGATCGGAATATAATTTCGTATTAATATTAATGACATTAATTACGCTTTGCCTGCGGGGAAGCCCTTCACGCAACAATCCCAACTCATATATTTAAATAAATATTGTTTCCATCCAATATTTGTGATGACACCGATGCGCCGCCTTCGATCTAGACTATTTTTGGATGATAAGGGAGCGACGAGGAGAATTGAATAAATGGCTGGATGAGGTGGGTCGGGGAGAAGGAGTATTGAAGGTGAAGAAGGGTGCTCACTGTTTATGCAAAAAGAGTGCCGGTGTTTCTTCTGTTCGTTATACTCGTGCAATCGTATTTTTGATTACATAGGTCATACAGTAATCTAGCCTCAAGTTGAACGCGTCTAGTCTTTAACTCAAGAACTTTATATTTTTTTAAAGTTTATTATATATATATAAGCGACGTAAGAACTTTTTTGGACCATTTCTATGCTGTGATTGTACTTTTCGTAGAGAGGGTTCCAAATCGATACTCCATATTCTAATTGTGGCCTAATTAAAGTTATGAGAAGAGAGATAAATGTATGTGGATTCCTGAAGTCAGCAGAAGAACGCATAACTACACCATACATTTTAAAGGCTTTAGCGATAATATTTTGTATATGAAAATTTATGTGCAGTTTGCTATCTAATGTTATTCCTAAATCCCTTATGCAGTTTACCCTTAAAAGATTTTTACCGCTTATGGAATAGTTGAATTTACCAATATTCTTTTTTTTAGTAAAAGTTATTAATTTGCATTTATTTATGCTAAGTTGCAATTTATTATGCGAACAGTAGTCAGTAAATCTATCAAGATCTTCTTGAAGTAAATGATGATCCTCACTTTTATTTATATATCGGTATATTTTAAGGTCATCGGCATACAAAAGAATATTGCTATTCTTAAAACAATCTTTGACATCATTTATAAAGAGCACAAACAAGAGAGGCCCTAAAATAGAGCCTTGAGGTACCTGAGGTAACATAGGTGATCTCAGACTTTGATCGCTTTATTACAATCCTCTGAGTCCTGTTAGATACATACGGCTTGAACCAGCGCCAGAGATTCCCGTGTATTCCATTAAAAGGATTTTTTGCAATAATATTTTGTGGTCGACTTTATCAAATGCCTTTCTGAAATCAGTATAAATACTATCAGTCGGGATATTATTATCAAGTGCATGAAATAAGTCAGATGTGTATATAATAAAGTTAGTAACCGTAGAGCGTCGCTTGACAAAGCGATGCTGTTTCCCTAGGATAATGTTGTGGATAAATGGCGTCATGAACCAAGCGTTCAAAAACCTTAGAAAGAACAGGTAGTATGGATATTGTGCATACAATAATATCCTTCGTAACCCTTTCTTCCAAATTGGTATCTATGTTTTCTCCATAACTAAACTTCGAATGGATTCTGAATTCCTTATTTAGATTCTATTCGCGGTATCCAAGTCTTTTAGAGACACTGTTCTGTGACACACCATATTTGCATTGAGGAATAGGAAGTTTGACTATATAGCGACCTTCTTCATCTCTAGTCGTTGTCGCAGCATATTCGTGGTCTTGTTCTTCCGGTGTGAGTAGTTTTTTACTCAAACGTACTGAGGGCTCTGACGCCAATTCCCAGAACTTTTTAAGTAAATTCTCGTCTTCTACACGGGTATGCACACTAACGTATCTAATCTCCAAAGGTAGGGAATACTACAGCGTTCTCTTTGGTGCAGTACATCTTAAATCTCGTAAACGCATTAACCACAGCTCCGATTATGGCGGCTGAGTCATCGCGAATGACCTCGTTAGGTGCTTTCATTTTACTGATCCATGTGTTCAGCCATTGGCAAATATTATCCATAGTTTGTGACGCAGATATCATTTGAGTAAGTGGCACAGAAATGTCTGTAACCTTTAGCATTGCAACATACAAAACAAGTGTTTACTTTCATAAGCATCTGTAAATTTAACAAGTTACATCTATACTTATAACAGCATACGAGTATAATATTCTTTGAAATGTTCCTAGATAACTTCTACTCAAGTTTAGTCCAGTAATGTATAAAAAAAGGTTGTAAAGAAACTGTTCTGACGTTCGCTCACGTCTATGTAAACGACATAATTCATAATTCCAACACAACTATTTTATGGTGACGTTTTTTTTTGTCGTATTGTTTCATAAATTTTGCAATGATTTCAAATGCGGTACAAAAAGTGGTTCACATTGTTCGTGATCATCCATAGAAGAAATAATTAGTCTCTCACAACAATTGGATATTGGGTTTGCATTTGTGAAGCTAATTCTTTTGTTTTTTGGGAAGACTTTTTTATTTTTGATCTATGAATCAAATTTGCATCGATACTTTCAAATGAACATGACACTATTATCATTTTCAGTAGTTGTAATATTTATTTTACCGTTGCATTTCGTAAATTTGCCAGCACATTTCATAGATTATCATTAGTCACAGAGTTATTTTTAAAAATTCAAACACAACAATTAATCGTGTGACACCAAATCCATTCACAGAAGTAATTTGTCCACTTTGATATAGGCATCCATTTCCGCCATTTACATGTCATTGCAGGTTTATTAACATCGTTTCTTCTGCCAGTCACTAATATTCCTACATCCTCCCTGTCAAATAAATGGTGCTTTTACGAAGTAAAGTATAAAACTAATATCGCCACGGAAGCCTGGAATTCAAGATTAAACAAAAAAGTTAAAGCAAAACCTCACATAGCAGTGCTTCTCAATGCTCTTCAAAAAGACAGTGATTATTACTTTACTCTGTGGAAAAAAAATGGTTACATTACAAAGAGAACCGATCAAACTAAATTGACACAAATAAAACTTGAAAGAATTTTGCGGGAACTGGTCGATCAAGAGATCTCATTGGGACATTGTATCGAAAAGCTGTCGCAAATGTAAACTTAATTTGCACCAGCTTTTCAATAAATTAGTTAAGATTTTTATATTAGGTAGGTACGTTTTTTCTGTGTTCAAAACGGTATTAATTTTGGTTACGAGGTTTAGTAATATTTAGATATCATGAAGTATTATTGTTTTTTTCATGTAAAACTATTATTTATTAATAGTATTGTTTTGTTTAAAGATTTATATATTTCTTAAAAAAGATCAAATATGCGTTTTATTACATGACAGCTATAATATTTTCGCTGTCCCCTACGCTCCTCTATTCGGTCCCTCCTATGTTGGTCGATATTACTATTGTCAATTGAAGGCATGGTAATCTCGCCAAAACTTTTTTGAAAACTAAGGCGAGATTACCATCACAGAAATTTTAAGGTGTAAACTCGCCGATAGTCGAGTTTTAAGTTGGGCGAGTTGACACATAACCCTATTTTTATTGTCACTTTTTCAAACGATTGACAAAATAATTAATTTATTCCTTTTTATTACCACATTATCACATCACTTTAATTAAGGAAGCCGTATGCGCTTCAACATATTGCCCACCACACATATTGATTTTTTCTGTGTCCCTTTTTTCTCAAAAATGTGGTTTTCTTAGTAATTTTAAAGTAAAATTGACTGCTGATGAGTTGTAGGTCCCTATGTCATGACAGGAAATACCGCTGTAGTCAAACTGCATCACACTGCTCTGCATGGTGCAAAGTTCTTCGTGAAACGCACTGCGCCGCTAATCGCGAATGTTGCCAGTAAAACTTTAGTTACAGAAATAAATCATAACTCAGTCTTTGTGCTTACATAATAAGTAATATTTTGAGCAATACGAACAAAAAACCAAAGTAACACAATTTTTTTATAGCGTTTTGTAGTCAAATGGCAAAAAAGCAACCCATATGAATCATCATGTCAATGTCTGTTTGTCAGAGCCATTTTGGTTAGAAACTATAAGAACTATACTATTGAAACAAACAAATCAAATGTAAGCAGATCAGATGTTTTCTGTAAACCGCAAGTTTATTACACAAAAATAGAAAAACAAAACAAAATATATTAGGGGTTATCTATAACTTCTCAAAAAAAATATTTTTAGTTAAAGAAATAATGAAAACACTTATTAATAATGTTTTCATAATCATACATTCATAATAGACATCAAAACACAGGGCATTTAAACCCATACATGGATAGGTGTTCAGATCCAAATCATTCAGAAAGGAAAATAGTTGATCCGTTTCAATTCAGCGTTTGGTCAGATTAGTGGGTTAGAGTGCAAGGACAGATTTTATGTTATCCTTATAAGAAATTGTTAACAATTTTACAAAATTAGCATTTTGCAAAATTGGCATTCTGGGCGAGAAGGATCCCCGCAGGTGGATGATAGGTGAAAAGTGTTGAGTGTTAATTATCTAATGTTTTATTTTAACCGATTTTTTTTGTAGGGCTTTGCGCCTGGCATGTTCTTTTGGAAACCTCGTTTGGGCCTTGACTTGGTTATTCCCACAACAGGTAATAAATAAGATATTTTAAGTTCTAGCGCCAACCTAGAGTATCATAATTCAAATGTGAGCTTTATTTTATAGGCACAAGGCTTCAAAATTATAGTTATTTGCCGCGGGACTTATTCGTGGCGCGGACTTTATGGCACTCATAGCTAATTTATGGCACCAATAAATGAGGTAAGTATAAGTTTACCAATTTATGTTCTTGATTTTCAGAACCGTCAGTGCCTATAAATAAACCCACGATAGAGAATATTCTCGATGGCTACGTGGTGCTGATCGAGGGCTACCAGGCCGGTCTCACGTTAATTACCTTAGCAGCTAGTATCTCCGCTACAGAGACTTACCCACATCTTAGTCCGTTATCTGCATACTTTTATACTAATGCTTATAGATGGGCTTTGAGACACCTAAGTCTGTGAGTTAAATATCTTTTAATTTTATTAACCACTGAAATATATATTTTTATTTACAAGGCACACACTACACAAGTTTAATACTTGTGTAGTGTGTGCCTTGTCTATCGATTTAGGGGTTGAATTTTTAAAAATCCCTCCTTAGTGCACACTTTCACTATTTCAGGAACCCTCTAAATTCAAGTTTCTACGTTCACTGATTTGGCCTGTGCATCATTTCCTAGTCACTTAATTTATCGTTTTATACAAATACAAGTTGGCTCATTTTCAGTGGTAAACATTTTTTTTAGACGAACGTTGAATATTGTTCAACATTCATCTAAAAAATGATTCCACAATTTTTGCAAGTTTCCGAGATTTTTTTATCTAGTATAAAAAATGACCGTCAGTCGAGATAGAAAAAAATCCCTCCGGCCACATTGACAACTAAGATTCACAAGCAGTTACCGAAGAAGAACTAACATTCTTGCTATTCAAGCAACTGGTTGTAAAATCTTACGATTTACTTATACTATTACGATAGATTTTTCTGTTTTCGCAACTGCCTGGTTGTGAAACTCACAGTTGCGTAAGAAGAACCAACTTTCTCGCTACTCAACCATAGTTCTTTTTTTTCTAGCGTTATTGACATCATATTTTTTATAATATATGTTTCTGCTTATGTTATTTAAACTTTTTGTTCTTTTTTTTTTGTAGTTACTTTTCCGTCCGAGCAGTTCCATCGAGAGACTTGGCTTGTTTTTACAGGATGTTTTTGGTAGTATTTCAAAATTATACACTTAAAAATCGTCCATCAATTTTCTTAAAAATAGTTTATGCAAAATCTACTTTAAGATTGGAATAGCGAATCACGTTCTCCCATAAAAATTTTGCCCCCCTTTTCACCCTCATAGGAGTTGAGTTATTGAATTCCTATTGGGTTTTTACATTTTTCTCTTTATAAAGGTACTAAACCCTAATACCTAAAACAAATTTCAACTCTAGGTTCATGGGAAGTACTAGTTCTATTTTGATGTTGTATACATGAGTCAGTGATTGTCGATAATTACGGAGAAAAAAGACCTACAGACATGAAATTTGCCTTTATTGCCCGTGAAACAACTGCTTCGCACAACTAAGTTGTGCCATGGGAATTTCGTTTACCCGTGACACAACTATTCTGATTGGTCATTTGGACGCATACAACAAAATTACCCGTGATGCTCTTAATTACCCGTGGCATCACTATTCTGATTGGTCCATTGGACGCATACAACAATTCTTGGCCAATTTCTCGAAAACCTTGGCTTATATATCCTTTTTTATAACTCACTTAGGAAATCCATTTTCCCTACGGTTTGGAAAAAAGCTCTTATAATTCCTGTACAAAAGAGAGGTCCTAAATCTAGCATTACTAATTATCGACCAATTTCTATTCTGAGCACCGTTGCTAAGGGATTTGAAAAGGTCATTTATGATGGTATTTATCAGACTATTTCTCACGGCATCCCTACCTCACAGCACGGTTTTCTTAGAGGTCGGTCCACTACTACTAATCTAGCTATATTTACAAATTATGGACTGGAACAAAAGGTGGAGATCAAGTAGATGTGATCTAATATACACGGATTTTGAGAAGGCTTTCGACCGCGTAGATCACTCAATATTGGTAAGGAAGCTGGCAATTTTAGGGATACATACAATTTTAGGGGACCTGCTGAGTTGGGTTGTCTCATATCTATCATATGATTCGCAAGCCGTCGTTATCTTTGGTTATCGCTCAGATTTTGTGTCTATCCCCTCAGGCGTCATCTCGGCCCTCTCTTCTACAACGCTTATATATTTGTTATTTACGTATATATAGATTGTGAGTTGGTTCAAATGGATCTTAATAACCTTTTAGCGTATTATACCAAAACAACATAACCATTAGCATATCTAAGTGTCAGTGTATAAATTTCACTCGCAAAACTAAACCACTTATTTTTAATTACAAAATCAATAACGTTGAGATTGAGAGGGTTGAGACCGTGACTTAGGTGTGCTCCTGGATGCGAAGATGTCCTTTTCTAACCATGAAAATAGTATTGTCCATAGGTTTTACAGAAATTTAGGCTTTGTAATTGAAACCTGTCAGCCCATTTACATCTGTCCTTAGTCTAAAATTTGCTTACTACGCCTACGTTCGTAGTATACTGGAATATGTTTGTCCAAATTCAATATATAGTCTAGACTAAATATAAGTTGCATAACATAT
This sequence comes from Marasmia exigua, assembly GCA_019059595.1. Taxonomy (NCBI): domain Eukaryota; kingdom Metazoa; phylum Arthropoda; class Insecta; order Lepidoptera; family Crambidae; genus Marasmia; species Marasmia exigua. The sequence continues at coordinate 1,118,601 of CM032494.1, read as the reverse complement.
TTTTAAGCACACTGTGAAAAACATTTTTGGCCTAATTCACTCGGCACTTTTTAATTAATATGTAATGTATGTAGCATTATTGTAAACCGGCTGATTTTATTCCATATAAATAAATGGTGATGTGTTTTTTATGGTGATGATGCCTAGGGGCGACTTTTATGGAAATTAACGAAGGTCTGTACAAGTTCTAACGTTGTCCTGTAGAGGCACGAGGCGGAGAGGTATTGAAAATAAAAAGCCCAAAATTCAGCGCCATCTAATTATATGACAGAATTTTTGCGTCAAGTTCGTTTATATGACGATGTTTAGTCCTTTATATAATTAGTCCATCTATGGTTAAATCTTAAAAAGGAGGTCCAAATAACTTGAAATAAAAAGTGACCAAATTAAACGTTTTATGGAAAATGACCCTCTGAGGGGGTTAAATGTTGTGCAAACGATTGCATTTTTACATATAATAAAAATGATGTTGTTTTATATTTTTTCGAAAATTTTACCTTTATGTAAGGTATCTATGATGTTGGAAATGTCAAATTTGTAATTAGGCCCATAACTTAAAATAAAAAGTAATCCATTAAACGTTCTTGGTAAAAATTATCCTGAGGGGGTAAAATAAAGGGCGAAAATATGCATGAGGATTTGCTAATTAGTAAAGTACTTAAGGGCCGATTTTTCGATCCGTTGTTACCTTTTGGTTAAATTAACTATAGTTAACTGTCGAACCAATAGTCAAAGTGACGTAAGTCCTTGTAATATAACTATTAGTTAAGCTAACTTTTGTTCAAAAAACACATTTTGGCGATATTTTTCCATTGGGTATTTAACCATTAGTTCAGTTTAACATGAGCGGCGGTGATCACATACCATCAGGTAACGCGCTTGCTCGTTTGCCTCCCTTTCTCATAATAAAAAAAAACTACATATCAAAAACTCGGCCCTAATCTAAGGCCCTTAGAGACTTGAAATAAATGCTTTGGCACTTGATTTGTATTAAAAAGTTATTTTAGAAAATTAACCCCTATGGGGTACAAAGTATAGAACAAAGTTGCTTTCGCTGTCTGTTCCTATGTATGCGTAGATCTTAAATACTACGCAACGGATTTTGATGCGGTGTTGCAGATGTCCATGTGCGGCGGTGATCACTTTCCATCAGGTGCGCCGTCTGCTCGTTTGTCCGCTATAATGTAAAAAAAAAGATGGAGTAATTCAAGAGGAGGGTTTATATGTTCATTAATAATATAATAAATGCATATGCACCTGTAAGAAGGGGCGACAAGTCGCTAGTTTATAATTTGTAACTAGACTAAAACTGTGAGCAACGCCGCGAGCGAAGTCTAGTTTGCAAGTACGTAAAACATTTGAATATATTTGAATTTTCCCACTAACCGGTTTTTTTTTCCATCAGTCTGCCAGTGTGGTTGGGTGGGAATGATGGAAACTATTGCGATACTCACAAAACGTGGCGAAGAAGATTTTATTACATGGATGATTTTGTTCCTAAATGGATGAGAAAATTACTCCCATACATAGATGAAACGGAATGGGCCAAGGAAGAATGGGAATTTAAAAGATATAAGAAATATGCTGAATCTGCTTTTGGTAGACACTATCGTTATCCATCGAAGAAATTCAGAGACTTTGCGAGCGAGCTCACTGTAGAAACGGTAGAAGGCTTGGATTCATCTAATTCACTAGTATCTAGGTTTACTAGGTAGGGACAGTTGGGGTACAATGGAACGAAAAAGTATTTTTTGTTTAATTATGAATTGACATTTTATTTTTATGATAAAAGTTTAGACATAAATATATGTAGGAAACAAAAAAGATCAAAAATCTGCACAAAAGCTATTTATGTTTGTGTACACCTTGTTCCGATGTGCCCCAGCTTTGGGCTACTATAGAACTGCAACTTGGGTACCTTGAATCCTTAATAGTAAATCAAATTACATTAATTTATTAGCCGAGTCTATATTTTCTTAATTATTTTCAGAATGTGTATATTGTTTTATTTTAACAACTCTGCATCATTTTGTTAATTTTCTTACTCATTGCATAAATAATTGATAAATATTATGTTTATGGTTTTTTTAAAAAACAAATTTTGGCTCTTCTCTGGTCATATAACACATACCTACTGTTCCATAGAACCCTAACCCACTATAATTACCCTAAACTCAACATTTCAAATAATACTATTATGTTACTTTTATTTTACTTAAAATTAACAATAAGGCGAGAAGGGTAGTAGGAAGGCTAAAACCACATTAAAAAGGTACATTGTGATTCATTTTTTAGCTTACATATAGCTTGTGAAGATTTGAAATTAAATACACTGTTCAGAAATACCTTGAAGTTGGAAGTATAACCTCTGAATGTAAGTTATTAGTTTTATTTAGCATTTGATACTAATTTTAAAAATCAAGCCATATATTGTTTTGAATTCATTTTCTACACCTATTTCCGTTCCAAATTGACCCAAACATAACAAAGACTCTTTTAATAGTTCGTATCTTATTCTTGTACTTGTAACCCCGTGTGAAAAACACAAAAATTTCAAGCTTTGATTAAATTTACTTTTTAAGACTTCATGCTGTTAGCTCCAGGCAAAAATAAAATGTTATATTTGCTCTTACAAAAATACTAGGCGTTATAGCTGTACGCAATGCGACGTAGCCGCACCGCGCACTCGGCTCTTAGTTCGCGCGAAGTCCAGCTCGCTTAGTCAGTCGGTTGTTCGCTTATCGTGGTATAAAGCAAAGAATCCTGAGAATCTCGTTCGTTTCTATTTACGCAAAAAAAAAATAGTATAACTTAAATTACAATATCTACTGTTTATTAAGTGATTTATAAATTGTGATTGTTTTAAAACGAAATTATTATTTTTATTCTTTAATATTCATTAATGAGTGTTTGGGTTATCCGATATAGAGCGTTGCGGGTAACGACACGTAAATGTCACTTTCAAAACAAACGCCATTCTTGTTTGTAATATTGGCATACGTATTATCTTCTACTTAGTGAATTTTGTGATGTTGGTTTTGTTCGTTTTTGCGCATACGCTTGTGATTCCTCTCGTTTCTCGATATTGTGGATCTCGTCGGTTTCTTTTTCGACTAATAATAATAAGTATGCAAGAAAATAAGAAAAAAAAATGGATTGGCAAGCAGCAAAGAAAAAAATAATATCGGATGAGCCGCACGCTTGTTTGCCACTGACGTATTATAAAACTAAATATTTGTATAAAGAGTCCATTATTTTGTATGTAGATATAAAAGCTATTAACTGTTTTTTTTTTGTTTTAAATAATTTATCTTTTATCATATAACATACCTCAAATACCTGGAGGGAAAAGGCACAATGTATAAAATTGATATTAGATGTGTAGGTAAATGCCAGTGTAAACCGAGCATCAAAATTAAAAAAAATAATGATTATAATCTTTTTACTCACTCCTGAGCAAATGGCAATGTATAATAAAGCAAGTCAATACTGTACTGCTGCTAACTTCTGCATTTTACCATCGCACCGCCCGCCGTCGTCAGAGCGTCCACCCTCACACATTGAAACTCAAATGGTCTCGCACAGTACGGTTCCAAAGGAATTACCTCCCGCAAACGCTTCGGCTGTGGAATGAGCTGCCATCATTGGTTTTTCCCGGGGAATACAGCATGAGGCTCTTCAAAAAAAGGAGTTTTAAGGTTTGTAAGTGGTCGGCAACGCGTATACAGGTCCTCTGGAGTTGCAAACGTCCATTGGCTGCGATAATCGATTACCATCAGGCGAGCCGCACGTTTGTTTGCCACCGACGTAGTATAAACAAAAATATTGTTGACATCCCCATACAGAAAGGGTTTTTTTCCAGACTTTTATCTTTTCCTTTAAATACCAAGAAGTCACAAGACAGAAAACTAAAAAGTATTTTATTGAATACGATTAAAATAATTAAACAGGCGAAGCTACGCTGCTGAAGCTAAGGTACGGTCTAGCTCACTGGCAAGTGAGACAGCCCTCGTCGATTGCAGTAGGTACTTAATGATGATTTTGACATCTTCTTTCTGTCAATGAACAACGAGCTTGTGTCGGGGCACTTGTATGCAAAGAGCATTGTGGCGGACAGAAAAGGAGACACTGGTAAGGGGGTAAAATTAATATTATCAAAATAAAATTATAGAAAAATACAGAAAATTTACATGTTATCGGCCCAAACGTTAGAAGAAGAAGAAACGTCAAAAATACTTTTCTATTTATGGGGGCGCCCAAGCGGCAAGGAGGTCTGTCCTCGACATAGCCCTCCCCGTAAGGGACCAAAGGACCTTACTAAAAACTAAGAGGCCGAGGGCAGACATCCCGGTGGGCCTACTTAGACAGTAACATATTTGTCACACTACACTGGTCATCATTACGATGTCTCAATGTCCTCGGAAAATAATTCACAAGACGAGGATGTGAGAAATTACTGTCGGTCACCACAGAAGATAATTTTGGCGGTTGTAGCGGCGCTGGAACTGGCTCCATTTTCGTGGCCACGGGCGCGGCCGTTACGCCCAACGGCGGCGCCCGGGCAAAGGTGTCTCTGCTACTGGCTTCTCAACACTCACTCCGATTGACCCCTGAGTTACTTCCGACATCGTTGGCAGGCGAAGAGCGCACAGTACGCGGCGAGGGTCCTCCGCCCTCAGGATCGCTGCATCCTCACAAAAACCGCGAACAGTAGGATGTAGGCAGACGTCTTGAGGGCCACGGTGGAGGACGTCGCGCATGTGCGGCACCTGCTTACTGGTTGCGGCGGCGGACCAGGTGCGCATAGGCCGCTACCCGGTGAGTCGGAAGAATCTTGAAGGGCAGTGATGTATTGGGTCAATCTCTGCGCCCAAAGCGCGACGGCTTCAACCTCACAGGCCGCGCCTCCTCCTCAGCAGCATCTAGTACTTCCAGTTCACGAGCGGCTACGTCAGCCGCCACTAGCCATGCTTGCTATTATATTAGCAAAGAGCATACCCCCAACGTCCCCGACTACGGAGGAATCGGTGCTCTGCCACGAAATTCATATAATTTTGAATTTGAAAATTTGCGCTGATGGCGCCAACATAGCGAACTCCGCGCCTCGAAGGACCAAACGTTGTGGCGGACAGAAAAGGCGACACCGGTAAGGGGGATAAAATAAATATATTATCAAAATAAAATTATAGAAAAATACAAAAAATTTACAAGTCATCGGCCGAAACGTCAGAAGAAGAAAAAACGTCGACATTGGCAAAGTTAAATCGAAATTCGATAGACGCCATAACACAAAAAAACCGTCAAAAAATACTTTTCTATTTATAAGGGCGCCTAAGCGGCAAGGAGGTCTGTCCTCGACAAGTATTAATAATATATTACTTGTATGAAGCTGCCGCCCTCTCGTTCTCTTTGTTAATACTACATAATAATTTTGTTATCATATTAAACAATAATAGTTGCTTAATATGGCTATTTCAACTTAAGCGAAGGCGTTGTGGTGACTTGTAAATTCTGTCACATCCATTTACTATGTACACTTTTTCTCCTATTTTAGATATATAAATAATATGGAGCTGTTTTCGTCAAGGTATTTCATTTAGTTACTAAATTTCAAATATACAGGGCGTCCCAAAACTAAGGACATCAAAGGAATGTTTATATATATTACCTTATGGTTATTCATACATACCTTGAAATTGAACGAACCTCAAACAACAATGTAACAATTACTCCGAAATCCATTATTATTGAATTCAAAATTATTCATTTCTGACATTGTTTTTAATTCCATTAATTTATCATTCAAAATTCATATGACATTATTATGTTCCCATTATTTTATAACTTATGCAAGATGTGGTTATCTCTAATTGTAAGTGCAGTTAAAATTATTCATTCTATGTCACTGTGAAAATAATTATTAAAGAAACATTAAGTCTTACACTGGTACTAGTTTATCATATAAGATACCCACAACACCCAAAGCAGTTGTATGCTAAATATTCGGTACTCTAAGTGCTTGTTGTTGACTCGCTGGCGCGGTCGCGTAATATCAAACATATGGCGTAATATGGAAGTGTTCACATACGAAACGCACGTGCGGTCTAAGTAGCGGGTAAGCCAGCGACTGGTGCGCGCGCGCCGCTCGCCTCAATATCAAACGCGTGAAAATGTATGTGTGAGTTCACGTCGAACTAGCGGCGGAGCTCGCGATTCACTCGCGACGTCAGGTAAATTTAACCGTTTTTGAACTTGTCGCTAGAAACGGTAGCACTGTTGGGGACCAGCAGCGCCGGTACAGTCAGCCAAGAAAGTAGTCTACCACTTTTGACAAAAGTTTCTGCGAGATGTAACGATCGCTAAGGTTAACTTTGTACAGAGTTTAACACATGTACAATTATGTTATGACGTTTTGTCTGTTGAGATTCTTGACATTTAACGTCATTGGGTGACTTAGTATAAACCTCATTAAATGCGATAATCTATTTTACTCAACTAAAACCATGTCGATATTTTTGAAGAGTAACTTATTACTCCTGAAAATGAAAGCCAGGGAAAATTGACCTTATTGTTTAATCACGTTCAAACTAATCTCAACCGTTGAGTGGTAGACCACATTTTTGGTTGACTGTACATAGAGACTTGCGGAATTGTTTCCTGGTTTCTCCATTATCGTTCTCTTTCTTTATTCATTTCGTGCACACCAATTCTTATTTTTAACATCTCCCACTTTACATATAAATTTTCGATTAATAATAAAAAATGGTGGTCCATGTTTTCAATCTCTGACAACACGTCAATCTCATGCTAACGCCTGGCGGCCAATGTGAACACGAAATCGCCACGTCGCCGCGACCCGCGCCCTACACCGCGCCCGCGCGTTCAACGTGAACGAGCACTTTAGGATATTTTTCACGGCAGACGAGTGTAAGACCTAAGGTTTCTTAGATAATTTTTATAAAAATTGGTAACTTAAGGATTTAAAGTACTTTCTCTTCATGACCCATTGTCGTTAGACGGCCTGGTATATACATACACAATTTTAGTTACCTACAGAGCACTTCTCTACTTAGTCTATGGTACTGAAATGGCTTACGTAGTTTGAATTTCGCGGAACAAGTTTAGACGTTTTATTATTCTTATAACAACGTTGCTTCTTAGAATAAAGGAAGTCGGATTAAGATATAAAAATAAAAATGGATAATATATTTTACAATTATGTTTATTCCTCACAATAATTCAAGAAATTGAACTTCACTGGTTAGAGTATTCTCTTTGGTTTTTTTGCTAAGAGTACATACATAGTTAATATTGTTAAATAGATATTGTATCAAGAATAAAACTAAATTTTTAAATTCTAACATAAAAATAAACTCACACATGAAAAAAGCATATAAAATTAAGTAATAAAAAGAGAAATTAAAAAATAATAGTACAGTTTGTACGTCATGTGACATGCGAACGGGATTTGTCCGTAGTATGATTGGGTGTCGCTCACGGGTCTACGAAGGAGATCATGATGTAGCGGGTGCCCTTGGTGACGCGCAGGCCCTCGTGGTAGTGCGTGAGGCGGCCGGGATGCATGAGCAGCCAGCCGCGCCGCGTGTCGCGCACCGAGCAGTTGTAGCGCAGGAACTGGCAGCCGCCGCCCTCGTAGTCCACATCTATTGACAAAGACGTTGTCAATCACTTGGAAGTCTCAAAACTCTTAGAGTCGACAGAGGAAATAAAAAATAAATAAATAAATTGAGGCTTCGTATCCAGCGCTCTTTCCCATGCTCGTGTAAACCCTAGAATGAGCTTCTAGCCGCGGTGTTCCCTGATCGCTACGACATGTCCTTTTTTAAACGAGGTTTAAAAAGAGTTCGGTAGGCAGCGGCATGCCTGTGCTCCGGCATTGTTGATGACTATGAGCGGCGGTGCGTCTGCCTATTTTGCAATAAAAAAAATTGAGAATTTCCTCTTTGATTAATATAAATCATGTATACTTTCAAAGATGCTATGGGAGTGATTAGGGTAAATCCGCTCCAATATATGGTCGGCCACAGTGATTGGTCAATTCAGCACCGGCGCGGGTCAATGGAATTAGCGGGGGCTTTTGAGACAGAACTTGGTCAATAGGTAAATGCTTTGTATATGTGTATTTGTTTTGCAATATAAGAAAACTTGAAAGGCAAGCACGCAAACTTTTGTAGGTACATTTACACGTTTGTGTGTGCGTGTGTGACTTGCTTCATCTTGTCAGTATATTATATGTATTTTCTAAATGAGATGTATTTTTTTCTTATATCAGTAGCGAACGAAACGCACACAAATTGTATAACAGATAGGTACAAACTAAACTCCTAGCGGGATCACTTATGTAATCATTTATTCTACACCCTCAACATAATATTACTACCTATGTAAATATTTTTAACTTACAATTAGGTATAATAATTTAGTAATAATGGTTTAGTGGTTAAACAAATATTATTGAACTGATCACAGACACGGCAACCCGTTAGTTTAGCCGCCATTCGATGTCAAAACCTATACGTACTCCCACACAGTTGTTATATAACGTTATAAATCATTGCGTAACTCGATAACATTTTACAACTGTGTAACATTTTGCCATCACTTGCACTTGATAACTTCGATAATTATGTTACAATTTGTAAAACTAAAACATTAGTTATTCAACAAAGTGTTGTAAGCACCACATTTTATAACTGCTGTGTGGAAGCACCTTATTTTATAGAATGGCTGCCGTGTCTCGGCTCAGTCGCTCGCTAACTCTGTGCCAGCTGACGAGCTGTTAACTTGTGCAAATGTTCGAATAAGTTAATAAATTCGTTATAATATTAAAAGACTGATTTTATTTTCATACCTTGACAACACTCAATAAATTGACTCTTAATTAGCTAGCGAAAGTGCCTACTTACTTTATTGCTGCTTCCCTGGTACTTTGAACTAACCTAAAACTTTTAGTTAAAACTTGTATACTTAACTCTCAATCTAAATAGTACTATTCCACCTTTATTTACCAAGAAAGCAGAACTTCCTTGATAAATAAACAATAACTAATCCAAATAATTTCTAAATACTTTGATTCTTAATTGGATACAGCCAAAAGGCAGCACCTACTTCAACTAATTTCTGTTTCCGAATAGAAGTACCCAAAAATAACAGTACTATACTCGAAACTGGAATTCAAAACTACGACAGATATGTCACTGTCATCTATCGGCACTTATGTCATTGTCAAATCAAGTTTTCAGGTTTTGCCAACCTTTTTGTTATATGCTTCTTTCCTTAGTATTGGGTTACATAATTTTATTAATGATAAGGATTTTCTCGAAAAATAAAAACTTAATTACAAACTTTATTTTCACGTAAACTAACTGACAAATTTTATTGTAAAGAACTTAAACAAATTGAATTACCCATGGATACCCACGAATGTGTGGCATATTATCAAGACAGTACGGTAAAGTTAAATAAAAACTTTTTTAATTAATTGTTTTTATTTATCTTCATCTTCACCATCACTCATGTCAGAACTTCTGACTACAGGATCTGAGTCGGTCACTTGTCTAATAAAGTTTTCCACCACTCCAGTAAATTATTCGTTCAGTTTTGCACATGTTTTACATTTTAGGCATTATTAAGCGAAATAACTCTTAAGGAAAATTGTCAGGTGATATTTTGACAAAGTGGGTAGTCAACAGTCGAAGTAGTCAAAGTAGCAGTCACTCATTAAAACGGGGACGTGTAGCGTTTTATCGACCTACGGATTCTGCCGAGACTACTCTTAACAAAATCGAAGGCTCGTGAACAACCTTAGAGAGTCTCTCTTAGGTTGTTCACGTGACAACTCACTCAACACACAATAGCAGTGTTCAAAACGATACTTTTTTTTTTTTTTTTTTTACTGTAGATAGGTAAGCGTTTGACCATATTTCACCTGATGGTAAGTGATAATATGGTCTAAGATGTAGCACGATTACCTAGAAGATACCTATTCACTCGCGCTTTGAAAACCCCCAAATTGTAGCCACTAGGGAACACCTCCTCAGGCAACTGATTCCACTGTTTCGCAGTACGAATAAGAAAACAGGATTCAAACCTCTTTGTGCGGACTTTTGGTATTTCTACCATGTACCGGTGTCGATTGAGGATATAATTCAAATATTCTTATATAAATATCACTTTGCGGCACCTCACTGCACGAAACAACAACATGTAAGTTCAAATGTTGTACCAAATGTTTTTAACACCTGAGGTGACACGGGCTCAATACAGTATTTATGTAAAATTACTTCTATAAATTCATCGTCATCATCCTCGTCAGCCCATTTAAGTCCCCACTGCTGGGGCACGGGCCTCCCTCAATCACATGAGGGGTAATTGCCATACTCACCACGCTTGGCAGACGGGTTGGCGAGGGTTTTGATATGATTGCAGAGTTTTCCTTCTCTGGGTGCTGATGATCATGCCAGCAGCTTTACCTTAGTCGCCTTATATGACACCTCGGTAAGAGTGAGGGTGGTCTTCTACTCTGCCGGGGACCACACGGTTCTTTAAATTATTGAATTAAAATTACCAATAAATAAATTATGTCAGTGTAAACGATCATTTTATTGAAATGGCAACATTGTAGTAGCTTTTTTGGTCTTGAATTCCAGTTTCGGATATAGTTAGTTTTAAAGTACCTGCCAGGGAAAACTCCGAAACGATCTTAAGGTGACGGGTAGAGCACACTAGCGACGACGCCAATAGATTAAAATTTTTAGCCACTAAACCGGATCTATTTTAAACAATTTCGGGGTTACAACTTCTCGGCAAACTCTTTTACTATTTATTCAATAACCATGCACAAATGTTGGATCCGTTTTTGTACGCAATAAATTGATTGACTTTTGGCGGTAATCAAAAAGTCGAGTGCAAAATCACACCAAACAGTTAACTATAAGTATTAAATAAATTGTATAGGTGTTTGCCGAGAGGTTGTATCCCCGAATTGTTTAAAATAGATCCGGTTTAGTAGCTAAAAATTAAAATTGATTGCCGTCGCTAGTGTGCCCTACCCGTCACTTTAATCGGACTAATCAAGATGGTTCAACCCTGAGCGGCTGTGATCCCAAACGTCCATAGACTATTTAAAATATCATCGATATAATGAGGAGTTTTCCAATGACATTAGTTAGTTGGTTTCTCTAAACTGATAACAATTGGCGCTACCCAATGAAATCTGTTTGAAAATTACAGCGATTGGTCGCGGCATTTAAATTGTTGCCATATTTCATTTTCATTTACGTACCCATGAATGAATAAGAGGTTTTATTAAAAAAAATATTATTTTGAATAATCAACAATTTAAAACATTATATAATTTGATAAAAGAATTTAATGACAAACTGTCTAGTTTTAAACGGTCAGCAATCAAAAATATCTCCATACGCTTTGGCAGACATTTTTTACAACTTATTTTAGGCCTACTTGGCGTTGATATAAAGTGTTATTTTCCATGTACCCAAACATATGGTTACTTTGAAATATTAGGTAAACGGGAAGAACCTAGCACAGGAAAATCCCATAAAGTAGGGAGCACAGTATATATCATCCAACACCTGGAATATTTATAGAGACTGCTAACACCACCTAGCGAGTCACTTCAAAGTTAATAATTACCTACTGGAAAACTGCTCATTATTTACGTTTACCTAGTAGCGCACCAATCTATCTTCGTGCACAAATGTTTGGTTCGCCATGAGGAATGCTAAAATTGGTTTGGCGACTTTTTCACGATGTTATCAAATGCAAGTTAAACACGTAATAGAATTAAAGGATCCTCTGATTTTCATATACATATTAGGTCATTACCTATGAAATTGCAGTTTTGATCATTCATGCTACTACTCCATAATTAACTGTGCTTATTATAGCAGTGTCCATTAGGACAACGTAGAGGAACGTGTAGGATAGTTTTTCAGAAAAAAATATTTTTAAACTGAAAGTAATAATGAGTTAAAAACAACAACAATAGTTGATAAAAAAAAACGTTATTCTGATAAGTAATAAGGCTCATTTCATCTTTTTTTTTGCATCACAAATACAATAGTATTTAATTTTGTTAAATATTAACCTTTAAATCATATAGTCTTAAATCAAAATAAAATTATAGTATGGTAACTTTTTGCTCATTAAAGGAGTTATACTATCAGAGTCAGACATCTTATTGTGTCTAGAAAAAAAAAACGGCAATTGCGTAGGTAGACTTATTATTTTTGGACAAATATAAAAGTACCGGCAAACAAAAAACTTTGTTCATCCTGTCACGGCTTGATGTTCAAATGTCAAAATTCGCCATAACAAAAAAACGTATGTTATAGTTGGGCAAAAATAATAGGCCACATTTGACACTTCATTAAAATACGACTACGTAAACTTGTAACAACAGACTTTGAATTTATCAATCTTTCAATATTAAAATTTCTTAACTTTTTAAAATTATATTTGCATTTATATTTATAATTTCTTACCGAAAACTTAGGTACAAACTTTTGGCCCGCCCCGGAGATCGAACACAGGACCTCTTGCGCAGCCGTCGCTTTAAAGTGCGGCCCACTAACCACTGCGCCACCGAGACAGTCAAGTGGTAGTAGTAGAGTAGGTACTTACTAGGAGTGTTGAGGGCTAAGTTGATGGTGTAAGTGGAGGAGTCGTGGTGCGGCCGCAGCGAGGGCTGCTCGTCCGGCCGGTAGCGCACCACGAAGTTCATTATAGACACAGGCGGCTGTAAAGGAAAATAAAATTAATTGAGTATATGCAATTTTTTAAAAGTGCAACACATGTAGAAGAACGATACTTTTTTTACTTTTAAGTCTAACGTCGTTTTGTTTATGGCCTTGTCTTGTCTTAGTGACCTGCATCATACGCCAAAAGGTCGGGGGTTCGATTCCCAGTCTGGATAAATGGTAAAGTATATAAACGCCGTTTACATCATCAATTGCATGTAGCAACTATTGCTGAACTAGGTTCTGATAAACCTGTATTTCAGCAAACAGTGCTCTCACATCTTGTGTCAAAATACAAGTCACGGTATATAAATAAATAACCATCTATTTACAAATAATATAGGCCGAATATGTATGTTCTGTGTCTCCCTCCCAGACAGTGAACAAATACAAGTGTTCATCACACGAATGTTTTTCCAATAGCACCCACGACCATAGGCGAATGAGGAAGGGTCACCACCAAATGCGCTATCCGGCCAGTGAAACGACATACTCTTTTTTGGTCGAAGTGCCGGCCAGAAAATGTTCTTAGGACTTCTTCCCCTGAGTAGACATAGTATAGTATTATTATAACAACAAAGCTGTAGGGTTATCCTTGGTTTTATTTGAGTCCAAAAATTAACATTTTCATACATTTTCATCTTGATATTTGGACATCAGGGGATGAAGTCCTAACGGAATACAAGAAATTTTTCTTTGGCCGGCTGTTTCATATTTGGACCGAAAATATATGGAAGTCCGAGGATCTCCTTTGAAGTTCTGACCCGTTACTTAGGGATAAAGGTACTATTACACATGCTTATAGCATGCTACTTTTGAGCAAGTGCTACTTAGTAGCATGTATAGACGGACGTGTTACTAATAAGCATGCTCAAAAATCGCACGCGGTCGATTTTCAAGCATGCTACCTGCAGTGGGGGCGGAATGCTTTAGCACGTGTAAACAGGTTTGCTTATTTTTAAGCATGCTAATAGATGGCTGGCTCATAGCATGCTTAATAATGGCAAATGTGAAAGTTTATTAAGCATGCTTATATTTGGCATACTTTTTAACAGTCGCTTTAGGTCAGATCTGAGTCCAAAATTCTGATTAGGTACATAATCTGACTACTCACGTTATGATAGTATCCAATGAACACCATCTCCTGCAGCGGCCTGACATACTCCTTCAGGATGTGGAGCCAGTGGCGGTCTAAGGCCCACCTGCGTCATGTGGATGTCTCGGGTCGGCACGGCCTCGTAGCCGCTGTCCAGCCGTCTGTCCTGTACGGACAAAATACAACAATATAACTATTGCACATATTCAAAAAATTTAGGTGTTTTTTTTTTGCTCCAAGTGGCAAAATAGCAAACGAGCCACATTATGGTAGGTGATGACTGCCGCCTTTTTTGGAAGTAGTCCCTTGATTTCCGTAAATCATGTCCGTGAAGAAATACCGCTACAGATAAAATGTTCCGCAGCACGGAGGTACGTAGTAGAATGTTAATACAATAAATTTTCTACGTTAAATACCTTGATCTATTTTTAATTTAATGCATGAATGAAATCAATTTATTCATTAAAATTAATGAAAACAAATGAACAAATGTTGGGTCCGTTTTTGTACGCGAAAAGTGGCCGCTTTTGGTGTCAATCAATTTTTCGCGTACGCGTTGGACCCAACTACACTGTGCATGGTTATTATTGTGATTAGCGTCGCTAGTGTGCCCTACCCGTCACCTTAAATAAATTGCCTTCACACTAACGTGTGTAACGTTTTCGCAAATAAATAAATGAATCTGTGCCTTTCGCCAAAACAACACCACAATGCTTTTCTCGGTATCCAGTAGTTTTGGATATACGATAAAAATAGTGCGAGTTCCTCTATTACATCTTCAGGCAGAAGAGGTAATGTGTTCCTTCCTAGCGGGGCCCCTGAAGCTAGACTTGTAAAACTAATGGCAATGCTTCAGTTGTTCAATGTACCTTTCGAGTTTATCAACAGAATTGATAGTACCTCCACGGTTTTGGCAGAAATTACGATAAAGTGCCTGATCTTTCCAGCTGGGCCCTCGGCTGTTAACTTTCGAAATATATAAAAAAATAACTGATCTAATGTACGGTCAGAATCAAAAGTAGCTGAACATTTTAGAACTTTGTCACACTAACCATTGCGCAGTTTTAATAAGTGTTTGACTTACTCAAGCTGCGCAAAACTTAGTGTGACAAAGTTCTATAATGTTCAGCTACTTTTGATTCTGACTGTACTTCCAACGTACCTTCAGATTTCTGTATCAAATTCAAGGAATCTATTATAGAATCGTAAAAAATTCAGCTTGAAAGTTTTGTCTTCCTAGCTGAGCCCTATGTAATTAAAGTGAATGCGAATAAAAAAAATACAGTATTTATGTTTTTCCAATGTACCTGTTAGTTCTTCGCAGTTTACCAAATTTAGACGCAAAATTACGATATTGGTAAATAACAGTACACGCTTGGTAATGTAAGGTCAGCAAAAAAATAAAGACTTAATAAAAAAAATAAAGACTTTTTAAGCTCTAGTGATGATTCACATTTTTCCTAATAAAAGTACTATAACTAGTATAACTTGTTTTCCATTATTATAGTATTAGTATAGTACCATTGATGGTACTATGGATACAATGTAGTATCACTAGTACCATCAATGGTACTAGTCAATGGTATAACTGACTGACTGAAATATTTGGTCCACGGTTGACGAAATTATCGACGAGCATTTACAGGTTTCCCTTAAGGGAAACTTCCTTAAATCCTTAAGTTACCAAGTTTTACTTAAAAACGACTTTCCTTAATTTATTTAAAGAAATAAAGCTGCATTTTTTTTTTTAATTTCGCTTGAAAGAAGGCTTGCTTAAAATGAAGATTAGCTATTTGATTCCACCAAGCGATCCAGTCATTTCTATAGGTAACCTTAGTTATTAAACTCGTCTTTCAAATAACGCTACATGCGCAAATACTCACCTGTACTTAGTATAAAAAAGTAATAAATTCGCGCATGCCTTAACATAGTCGTACGTACAGTCAAAGAACGTAAAGTTTCAACAGTTTTCAAATTGATTCGTTTGATATGCTATGAGCACTTATTACCTTTCGTAAATTTGTCATTAGATCAGAATTCAGATTTGCTTGTAGAAACATTGATTCCTTTTGATGTAAAGAAAATTTAAAGAAGGTTGGCAGATCTTTTTATAACGGTATGTTGGTATAACTGATTCTTGCCGTGCAAGCGAAAATTTACCTTAAGGTGACGAATCTTTTTTTTTTCTCTGTACCGTACATACATACTCGTAGATAGTTTCAATTCCTTTTACATAAACTTCAGAATTCAATCTAATACACAGGGGCCTGCCTAGCTGGTATTAAATTGTCTCCGATTAGACTAACCACCCTAACCACACTATCAGTCGCCATTTACGTAATATCCTTCGCATACTTGCCATAGTATATTATCTAAATTTCATAAATGTATGTACGACGTACATATATAGATTTTGCAAACAAGCTAACGTTCTGTTCACGAGTTTCACAATACGGTATCATAATTCGACGACCCGATTGGAACAGTGGTAGTGAACGCTGCCTCTGACACAAGGGTTGCGGGTTCGATCCCCGCACAGTACAAACATTTGTGTGCATGAACATGTTTGTTTGTATTGGTCTGGGTGTTTGCTATGTATTATAAGTATGTATTTACACAAGAAAAGTATTATATGTATAGATGTGTAATCCCACTGTTGATTCTGATATCCGTAACACAGGTGCTTGAGCTACCTATCTCGGAGTCAGATCAATGTATGTGATGTTGTGAAATATTTATTTAATTATGAGCTTTTCGCTGACGGCATCTTCCATCGTATTAACACACTCGCGAGCAACCAAATCGACTCTGGACTAATATGAAGGTACGTGTTTTAGTGATAATTTTAATGTAAATAGATATTATTTAACAAACCTCCAGAAACATGCCAATTTTCTTAAAATTGAGATTGCAATCATTAAACTAAAGAGATAAACGTAATAGAGAACCGAGAGATTGTAGCTCAGGGGATAAGAACGCACATTCCATACAGGTCGTGTTCCAAATTCGAGCATGCACCTCTAGATTTTTCAAATGTATGTGCATATTTCTACCATTAGCTCGGCGGTGAGGGAAAAACGCGAGGAAACTTGCACGTCTCAGCTAGTTGCTCAACAATTGTTACCTACAATATTTGAGATAATGATTGACGGCAGTCGCTTCATTGTAATTATCAGACTCTCTAAATCCTGAATGATGGTCTTAGCGTAGCTCCAGAACTGTTGCTCTTAAGACGCAACTGGGAAATACACGCTAAGATGAGGAAAAGAAAGAGACTAACGTAATAAATTGTTTAACTTACATGATTTGTTCCGTCACTCCATTGACCGTATGCCTCCATGATTTCAATCCACTCGCTACAGAATCTGGCATTCATCAATGGGAACCAATAGACATCGGGACACGGCTGCAAAAATAAATAAATTCTAAATTAATATTTAAATAAATCATTTTGTTCTATTCAACTGATTAGTCGAAAATTATTTTTTAAGCCTAGGTTTTTAGTTTACACGTCACTTAAAAAGCATCAAAAGTTATGATTACCATCAAGTGTTTGCGGCCCTCTTTGAAGTTGGCTGCGTACTCCTCGTTGAGGTAGCGCTGCTCCCACTCGATCTTGTTGTCGAACAGCTGGTACATGTCGGGGTAGGTGCGGCTGATGTCGTAGCTCTCCGGGTTCACGAGGTGCCCGAACTCTCGCTCGTTACTTACGTACATGAATATACCCTGTGCAATACAATGACGTCAGATTCTTGAATACAAACAACAAATTCAATTTAAACTTGGCTGCTTGAGTATTTCCCGACGGCTACGACTTAGGGACCTTCAAGAGAAGAGCGTACTCTATTTTAAAATGGCCGGCAACACATCAGCACATTATCTCTCTGATTTCGCGGATGTTTATGAGCGGCGTTGATTACTTTCCATCAGATGACGGCATGACTGTGCGCGGGCATTGTTGATGCCTAAAATATCAATTAGAATGGAATTGGTACCTATCTTGGGTACATGTAAAATGCATTTAAAATGTCCATCTCACTGTAAGTAATATGTATTGAATTTCGATTACATCATAAGCCTTTTAAAGTATTTCAAGAAATCATCATCATCATAATCATTTCAGTCAACAGACGTCCACTGCTGGACATAGGCTTTCGTCAATGTTCTCCACACAGATCGGTCCTGTGCCGCCCGCATCCAATCCAATCCAATTCAAGAAATAAATATTAATTAATAACAAAAAATATATCGTAAATTATTATGTTATAGTAAAATAAGTACCTATTGCGGTTAATATCTATAAAAGTTACAGAAAATTCCACAACATTATCCGTAGGTACCTACTGATAAAACAAACGGGCACACTGAACTTTTATATCGTGTTAAAAGAGATATTTTCCAGTTATTATATTACTTTACAAAAACTGGAAAATAATATATCTTACTATGATAATAGATAAATGTAACTTACACTTTCTCTGAGAGACGAACAAAAAGCCATATCGGGGTCTACTTCATCCTTGGAGTATGTAATCGCTTTAGCTGCAGGAGTTCTGAATAAAGATATCTTCAGCAAGTAGCAATTAGTGATGAAGGGTACATTCCAAATCCCCCTGAAAATAATAATAAGAATTATGGATGTGACGACCGCATCATTGCCCGTTGGTAAGAGTTGGTGATATTCGCAAATTAAGAAGAACAACTCTCATCAGCTATTTAAGTGTGGGAACACCAGGAACCCAACTCTCGTGCTCGTGATATTTTGAAAACAAACGAGAATTGGGCTCCAGGAAGCCGGGACTCCCGAGAGAAATTCATCTTTCCCCCACATCTGGCTTGCCTTTTTTGGCCGGTCAGATTGTGGATCGCAGGAGCTATATGCTGGAATCGAAAGGGTGGAAGTGCTCAACCTGCGTAATGGCCAAGACCAACTGATCGGATTACCGGGATACAGAAAGCGATGCAGACCTTTCTACAGCCTTAGCTGACCGCACTGTTGCCGTCTTACCGCCTGGTCATCCAGGTCACGCACCATCTGACATGATTATCGAGATGTTAATATACCGGAAGGTCCAGCAAGATTCTATCCATAGACCCAAAATATTTTCCTTCTTATGTGCCATATTTCTTGCTGAGTACTGTCTTTGGCTGTATCTGATAGATAGATAGATAGATAGAAACATTTATTCACTGAATAATACGACACACCACATTTTACAGATAATAACGCAACAAGTATAATCAAATCAAACACAAACTAATACAGCAAACACAACATTACAAATATAAAAGAAGACAAACAGAGAAAAAAAAATTAAAGAGAAAAAAAAAAAACAAAGTAATAATAATATGGCTTCTCAAGCCGGGCACTAAGTATTTGCTTACAGGTGTGTGTGTGTGTAAGGTGTGTCGCGATAGTCAGTGAAAAGTAGTTCACTCAGCTTCTGCCATGGCTTTAGGTAGGAGTACCTTCAGGCCATGGCGCTGGTTTTATGTGAGCCCTAATGTGACGCACGGACGATATATGTGGTACATAAATAGTTTATATGTATGTGTACATAAATAGTTTATAAATAAATTAAAGATAATGTTCTGTCTAATAAAGGTGTACAAATAAATATACAATAAGATACAAATTAATATTATGGTGGGATATAAACAAGTATAGTGAAAGCGAGATGCTCGCATGGGTTGGAAAAGGACCGAGGCGACGATTCCCGCAGAGTCTCTATCTCGTCAATAGTGCGGACTGAGACAGTATCCGCTGTACAGATCCCCATTTTCCTTATTGTGTTTAAAAGGGGTCTCTTTGTTTAAATTGGTATCGTACGAGCGCCTTCCAAAAGGGCCGGCCTTGAAAGATACAAATAATAAAGAACTAAATATTCGGGTGTACGTGAGAATGACACACACTGACGTGTACGTAACTGATAAAAAAGTTACCATACATTGATAACCTTTTCGCTTATTTTTAACGATGCTTAAATAACTTATCTTCTAATTTAGTGATAAAATGTTATTTCGTACTGTTCTATTAACTAATCCACAAATGTGGGGTACCACATATATTCTATTACTAAATCTATCTTTGATAAATACGTTAAAGATAATCATTCATTAATTATACAGACATACACCATAATTCATGGCTTACGAAAAAGAATAAGCAAATAAATATCAGACAAAAACAGATTTAGGCTGGAGCTTGTTCCATAAATAAATATTATCATATACAGTCACGAGCAAATAAATGGACTCAGGACCTAATTTTCATACAAAGGGGTTGTCTATTAATCACATGAGGCTTGAAAAGATATTACGTGTATTTACAGGCACAACATCTCATACGTTGAGCTGATTCAGTACTAAGTAGCTTAAGCACTTGTGTTACAGATATCAGACAACAGAGGAACACAAATATATACTTAAATACATATATTACACCCAGACACTGAACAAACACAAGTGTTCATCGCACGAATGTTTGTCCAGGGTGGGGATCGAACCCACGACCTTTGGCGTCAGAGGCAGGGTCACTACCAATCGCGCCATCCGGTCAGTCGAACACTCTTTGTTTATTATTATTTTTATGGCAATCAAAAAGAACTTGCAACCTAGTCTAGACATTTTTATCATTGTCCTTAATTTTATAATAAAATTAAAATTTAGTTTATACCTGTATTTAAAGGTAATATTTAGAAAATGTTAAAATTCTTTATAGGTACTAAAAATATACGAAGGGGGGGTGTCTTAAACCTCTTTACGTATCACCAAGGGGGAGAGGGGGGCTTATAAAATGCTAAAAAAAGATCACGTGATTAATGGACTGCCTCAAACATACAAATTTTTGAGGATTTTATTGTAAATGATTTCAAAGTGTAAAATTTTCAATCAACAGATGACAGAAACGTTTTGATTTACCTGAAGGTTGTCTGGTAGAGATCGCTCCCAGCGATAAGACCGCCTAAATTGTACATTGTATCTCTGTATACCTAGCTTTAAAGTTTTGTTTGTTGTGCAATAAACATCTAAATATTTGTTAATTTTCGTATCCCATAATATTGCATGGCGGAAGAAAACAACTTGCTCAATCTTAATTTCAAGAAAATCATGTTTGTTTCTGTAGGCTTGTAAACGATTAACTAAAAAAGAACCTTTTTGGCAAAAATATCACTAAAGCACATATATTTTCATATTCATAGGCCTCTGAAGTTAGTATGTTTGTATGAAAATTAGGTTCTCAGTCGATTTGGTTGCTCGCGTGTGTATTTATTATAAGTCTAAATATCAGATTTAATATTTATGAAACAGGAGGAAGGATCCTAAAGTAGCTTCACTGGTAATATGGGTATCAAAAACAACGAACTATCTAATATTTAAATAATATTATTATCCTTTTAAAATAATATCTATTTATAAACACTGTTGTAACGTATGCCGTCGTACGAAATGTGAAAGGAAATGACGAGTACCATACATCAGATAGGGGGAGACAAGGGCCCTCCTGCGATCACCTCTGTCATTAGCCAATTGAAAGATTGGCGCGGCAGGAATCGCCGCCACCACCAGTTGCACTCGGTCCCCACACAAGAACATACCAGAATAACAATACGCACCAGCCAAGCGACCACAGCGCATGGGTTATAAGTGACTGGGTTATTGTAATACTTGCACCAATGTTGCTTTTGAAGAGCAAGACATTTCTAGGACTGCTCCTACTTTATTGGTTTTTGGCAAGTCCTGCCGACGCCAGGCGCACCCGAGCGAGGAGCAGAACTAAGTCCAAGGTAAATTATCACACTTCTAACTTCGCGACTCAAAACAAATATAATTAAGCTTTTCAATTAATGCGATTGCGATGTTTTTCAGGTACAAATAGGATTACCCATTACAGGAAAATACAGGGATCCTGAGTCTGATCAATACTACAATAATAATGATGTGAGTAGTCATAAAATTTAATTATAAGTTCT
The DNA here is from genome assembly GCA_019059595.1 of Marasmia exigua. Lineage (NCBI taxonomy): Eukaryota > Metazoa > Arthropoda > Insecta > Lepidoptera > Crambidae > Marasmia > Marasmia exigua. Next base: position 1,096,750 of record CM032494.1, on the reverse strand, counting down.
TACAATGTGTGCAGCGGCGAATCGCGAATTTGTTTACAATAATGAAGTTATATACAATTTCAGGGTGCCAAAATATTACTCGCGTCTCATTTTGACCTTGAGTACGTGTTGGGCCACAAAATCGCTTTCTTGTGCATCGCCAAGGGTTCACCGCGACCACACATCACTTGGTTTAAAGACGGCGTTGAGATTTTTGCACATCATTATTTACATGTAAGATTGATTTAAATTTATAATTTATACACACAAATAATAATATCTTTCAACCGATTTCGGCTAAGGCTGTCAATCTCAACGATCAGCCACTTATAATGCTCGAATGTGTGCGCAAACACAAGTGCACTCTCTATTCCCTTGCCCTCATATTCCGATGGGACACCAGGTGACACGACCGGAGAGGGATCGGGCGCAGGCCCAACGACATAACGCACAAGCCAACTTCCAGACTACGGGTAGAAACTGAGAATTTCTTAACAGAAAAACTCTGGTACAAATTTTGACCCGACCCGGGACCCCAAGGATCGAATCTGGGACCCCAAGCGCAGCAGTCGCCTTAAAAGTGCGACGCACTACCCACTGCGCCAATGAGGCAGTCATACTTATTTTTATTTTATTTATTTATTTACTTATATAGTTTTTATGAACTTTTCGTTCCTTCATGTATATGGGTACTTATCTAGCGCGTGACTCGAGCGGTAAATTTGTGTTTGTACCAATGATGGCGAGCGCTGTTGGAGCACAGATTTATTGAGACAATAAAACTTTTTCGATTCAGTATATCAATGACAAGGCATATTGTTGCCTTGTCATTGATGTTTAGAGGCCGCCTGTACAGACGGCCACATATCAAGTTATCAAAATTCCTCAATTGATATTGAACCGAAAGTGTTTGATATTTATAAATAATGTACTTATATTTATTAAATTACATGCCAATATTTATTACCTAAAATTAAGGCAAAGGATACTACTTTCCCTCAAATTAGGCCTCCGGTACCCTCACTCACGCAGCGAAAAACAGCACAGCGCTGCTTCACGCCGGTTTTCTGTAGGGCTGTGGTATCACTCCGATCACGCCGGCCCATTCATGCCGAAGCGTGGTTCTCCCAAGGTATCACGGTACGAATGAGCTCAGACCCTCTCAACTTTTAAATAGTTAGAGCTGACACAAATGGGCCTGTTAACTAATTGGTCTGATTGCTTCGGCAGATCCACGAGTGGCCGATCGGCGACGACCGCGTCAAGTCCAAGATCGAGATCGACCCGGCCACGCAGATGGACGCGGGCGTGTACGAGTGCACGGCGGACAACATGTATTCTATAGACCGACGCTCGTTCAAAACAGATTTCTCCATTGCATTCGATTAAAATATTTCCTTTTAACAATAACAGATTTACAATATTTTGATTCATTTTACATATTTAACTGCATTTATATTTTTATTTTATTTTCAGCCAAAAGAAGGTATTTCAACACAATGTAAACAGACATTGTTTTTAAGACCGAAAAATAATATTTGTCTAATGGTTTAGCAACAGAAAATAAAGCTACACTTTTATTTATTAATAAGTTATTTAAATGTAATTTAAAACAGATTTTTACTTGAGCCCATAACAAATGTGATTTATATTGACAGAATTCATTTTAATTTGTACGCCATTTATCATTCATCTCACACAGTATGTATAAGTTTTCAATATATAAAATAAAATAAATAAATTTTGAAATTATTTGCGCCGATAAACTATTTTCAAATGAAACCGATACTCACATAATAACACGGTAAACAATATCCATGTAGTCGGAGGACCTTGCGTAGAATCCAGCAGTATTTATCGCCCCCCAAAAGTTAGACCAAGCCTGGCCAGGGCGCACGAGCATAGGGGAAATGACGTCATATCCTGAAGAGATCAGATAGCGCAAAGTATCACTCTTCATTCTAGATAAACTGTCGATGGAGAATAAGTAGTCGCACACACTGTTTATGCATCGATCCCTGAAAGAAGACACACATATAATATCTAGGTTCCTCTCATGTAAATATTATGTGTTTGAGATTAATTTTGAGTATGTTGTATTTACATACTGGAGATGGGCAGGACACCTGGCAAGGCGTAAAGATGATAAGTGGACTATAAAGCTTACCGAAAGGCAGCCAAGAATGGGACGACGTCCTGTGGGTAGACCATCTGCCCGATGGTCCGACAATTTTGTGACGGCATTGGGGAAACAATGGATAAGGCTGGCAAGGGACCGAAGGGAATGGCGTGATAAAGAAAAGGCCTATACTCAGCAGTGGGTGGATGTGGGCTGATATGATGATGATGATTTACATACTTGAATATTACATTTGTCATATTACATAATACAGTAACACAGCCATTAACAATGAAACCAATGCGGCCGTATTACTTTCCAGGTACCAAATAGCATGTTCGCCAAGCCCTTCCTTGGCCTAATCTTAACAAAAAATTGCTTTATACAACCATCCATGCCTAGGCAGGCATAGGCATATTATTTTACAGTAAAGAGTTTTGCTTCTAAACATAGAGGTTGTGGGTTCAGATACATTGGAGCCCTTCCCCAATGGGGTTCGAGGATCTGAACCGATTGTCTATATAAGGGATAATAAAAACTTACTTGGCAATATTTCTTGCTTCAGATTCAGAAATGAAATCGCTAGGTTTTATACGCTTAGCTGTAGCATAGCTCTTTGAATGTTCTTGAAAGAATTCATCAACTTCAGTCTCATGATATTCCACATTGTTCCTTAAAAGTAGGTGTATTTTTCCTTTGGGATAGTCTATATCTGCTAGTTGTTGCAAGAAATCTTCCAAGAATGGTGTAGCTTGTTCAATAAAAACTGCCATCATGACATTTGGTAATGCATCATCCTAAACAATATAGATTAGTACTTAATTATTAGTAATATTTAATAATAAGTTGAATATCTAAACAATTAATTTCAATAATTTACCTTGAGATCAATTTTCTTCTCATTGCACAGTGCACAACCATTTTTGACAGACCATGATTTGGCTAAGTAGTTGCCCAAATTGTTAAGTGTTAATTTAGATGGTCCATTGCCATGAACAATTAAGGGACGTTCTTTAGTAGCTACATTTTCTATGTAGGGCCAATCTTCAGTGGTGTTTGCTTTTAACTGTACATCAGCTGTAATTAAAATAAACATATTAAGATGCTTAAACATCATTGACCAGACAAGCAACAACCTCAGACTAAAATCCTTATTTGGTGTTTCAATTTTACTTACACAAGGCACCATTGAGGTTTTGGAATATGGCAGAGTTGTGATCAAGTGATATCTTAAACTTTTGACGCAGCTCTTTATCCAAATAAATTTTGGTGTAATACAGTTGATCATCATCTTTGTCCTTGATCGGTTTGTAACTAACAATATCAAAAAGCTCCGGTAGGTATCCTGAAATATGAATGTCAATCAACATTACAATATTTAACCAATCGTCTAATGTACCTACTTGATAACATTCAATAACACCTAACAGTTTAAAAACATTTTTTTTTTTTCAAATAAATATTGCACAACATCGCATACATTGATCTGACTCCGAGATAGGTAGCTCAAGCACCTGTGTTACGGATATCAGAATCAACAGTGGGCTTACAAATATATACATATAATACTTTTTTTTTGTAAATACATCTTTATAATACATAGGAAACACCCAGACCAATACAAACAGACATGTTCATGCACACAAATGTTTGTACTGTGCGGGGATCGAACCCGCAACCCTTGGACCAAAGGCAGCATTCACTACCACTGTTCCAAACAGGTTGTCAATCCAAAAACTGAACAATGGACAGTTGCCAAATGTTATGTTTAAAAGTTATTGTTAGCTATCATTATTGACAAAATACTGATCATCATTTCACAATCCTATGAAGAAAGATTATAATAATGTTCATATTAATCAATTAAATTATTTATTGCATCAGTTACATTGTATAACTATTGTTAAATAATATTCTTTATGATTAGTATAAAAAAAAATATTTGTCCCACATTCAACAAATTACAAATTTTAGTAACACATACCTATGAATCCACCAGAATTAAGATATGGATTTGCAACTTCAGTTTTTGGATATTGTCCTGCTAATTTGCTTTCTGGCCAGCAAAACTGTTCCGCAGAGAACAACACACGAGTGTCTTCAAATGATTTGAAACGCTGGACTATGTCCTGCAGGTTCGCAAGAAACATAACATCATAACTGAAAAAAAGTATGAGTTAACCTCTGCAACTGTTAATCATAAATTGTATAGGTTTAAAGACTGAGTATTCAATTGTATTTACAAACCTGTCAGTAAACAATATGATTTGATCTTTATTTTCTGATTTCGTAAGTTCAGCCAACTTATCCTTAAGAATGTTTATTTTCTGGCCTCCTCCTGCATAGTTCATATCACCACCAGTCCATTCTTTACCCCTCCCTAATATTTCTACATCAATTCCATAAATGTTTGCTGATCTTAGAAATCGCTCAATGCCATGGTTGTCTCCAGTTGCCACTGTTATGACTTTCACATCATCTGAAATAACATTTCATAAATTACACAATCAAGAATTAATGAATACTCTGACATAGAACTCACTCAATCATTTTTAACTATACCAAATTACATAAAATTGTTCAAATTTGCTGGTATTACTAAGTAGTAGTGATAGTAGATACTCTTAACGTAGAATTTATTATTAGGTAAGATTTTGATAAAATTAAAAAAAATCTTACATAATAATTTAATACAGCTTTACGTATTAACATATAACTTAACAGTACAGAGCCAACAAAGATGACACAACAGTAGAAAAATGTAATGAAGATCCATATAGGTAGCTTCCTAGCACAGCAAGATGATATTTGATACAACCTATGATGTAGGCACTTGTTTTCATAGAAACACATGTATATGTTACTGTAAAAGCTCGAACTACGGTAAATCTTAAGATTTTCCAGTAAAACCTAAGATTTACCTATTCTTAATGGTAAATGTTCGAAAATATTTTCGTTTTGGACTTTTACTACCATTCACTTGGTAAATCTTAGGATTTTCATTAAATGCACGGTAAATGTTGAAAAAAATCATCTCAAGTATAAAAACATTACAGTTGAGACTATCATGACATATTTGAAGCTATGCCAACCTTGTCAAAAGAAACAGAAGACTTTGAAGATCTTATAGATCTTCAAACGAATCCTGACGGTAATTATAAATTTATATTAGTTTATCAAGACCATCTCACTAAATTCGTAATCCTTCGTGCACTTCAAACTAAACGGGTAACTGAAGTCGCATATCATCTACTGGATATTTTTATCACTTTTGAAGCGCCGAATATCCTTCATTCCGATAATGGTGTAAATGCTCTATGTGGCCAGATGTTAAAATCGTACATGGAAAGCCAAGACATAGCTAGAGTCAAGGATTAGTGGAGCGTGCCAATCAAGACATCGAAAATATGCTCACTACGTGGATGGAAACCAATCAGATGTCAAAATGGTCAGAATGCTTGAAATTCATCCAGGCCATGAAAAATCGAGCAAATCACGAGGGAATCAAATTCTCCCCTTACGAAGCAATGTTTGGTAGTCCAATGAAAATGGGCACTGCGACGTCAGCCATTCCTAGAGATATGATTGGACTATTAAAATTGGAAGAAGATTTGGAGAATATGTTGAGTTCCCAAACAAAAAAGGAAAATATGATTGAAAAGGACAAGAAAGACAACCTTGTTGATAGTTAGGCAGAAGGGAATATAAACAGTGACAATGTGAGGAACAAAACACAAGAAAACGAAATGATTGTAATGGAACAGACGAAGGAAAAGCAAAAAACAGACGATATCAATGTAACAATTCAAAACCATACCGATTCAGAGACAGAAAGCGTTATTCAAGCCGAACAAAATCCAATACTAAAGAAGATAGAATCTATTCAGACAATAAGAACAAAAGCAAAATTTAATTTGAAAAACTAAGCTGAAAAAATGAAAGCAATGTCAGCTGATAAATATCCAAATGTGAAAGTGGGTCAAAATGTAAGACTGAAAGTACCTGATATTTTATTCCTAAAACCAATATCTACCAGCTGACAGCGGTAAAACCTAGCATATACTGAATTCGAATGGTAAAAGCCGGAAAAAAAATCCCCTTTTCGGAAATACTTACATTTACCAACTCAAGTCGGTAAATCCTAAGACTTACACTAAAATCTTAAGATTGACCGTAGTTCGAGCTTTTACAGTAACATATACATAAAGCTTTTGATTTCATAAGTTAGTGGCTTATTACTTGATTATTAGCTCTGCTGAAATAATATGTGTTAAAATATAGTATGATTAAAATAACAGTAGTTATTTAACAGAAGTTCTACAAATACGCCAGCAATAAGGTTAAAACTTACCAATAGTTAAGGCTGGAGTAATAAATACCAAAAGTAAAGTCAATAATTTTAAGTTGTTTCCACAATTATCCATGCTAAGCGCGGTTCAATGGACTTGCGTACACTGGCACATAAATTGGGCCTCGTTAAACAGCGGCCGGCTAAAGAAAGACCCGTTTATTGCCCTTGCCGCTCCAGATATCGTTCCCACTTCCTAAGCGATAAGTTTCCAGAGTAACGTGACGTGCACCCCAGAGATAATGTTAGGCGTTTCCTCCCATAACGATCTCAACTATAGATGTGCTACTGTACAATGAGATCACCTAATATGCACATACGGTTTTATAATTCATTTCATTGATGATATCATAAAATCATGTATACACACACAAATTCAACGTTAACTTTCGTCCACTACCAGCCGAAGAAGCTTGCAAACTAAATAAATTCGATTCATTCAGATCAGAACTGCTTTTGTAAACAACTCAACTGTCAATGGCTGTCAGTTGTCAAACTTGATTAATCAGTGATGCGCCACATATAAGAACAAAACATAATCTAATGATTTTGATTAAATACTTCTTGGAAAGTGTCATGGGCAGGGTGGATTCCCCAATAATAGCAGATTAAAAATATTAAAAAGAAGCAAGAAAATTAAATACCTACGGCAGAACTAATTATAAGTTCGCCGATGATAATTAACAGTTCATAAGTAGTTCATTTCACAGTTATCCCACTCTTTTTGACGATTACGGACCAGCCTTGTTATTTAGAAATACTTAAAGCCTTGTATTTTGTAATAAATGCCCGGCTTTCTCGATGGACGAGTAAAAAGGGTGGTGGTTGTAGGAAGGTTCCTTTTCTTTATTTTTATTAAAACAAATGCTCAATAGAGTCTACGTCACGAAAGAGGTCCCGCGGCGAAACACGGAGCTAAACTAGCTTCCTTGTACTATATCGACATAAAGCTCATGTTTGAATGTTGATGGCGTTCTCGACTGAAGCACACTTTTCAAGGGACTACTTTGGTGGCGTGGATTCATGGTATTAAACAGAGCGTACGTAGGTACGAGTATATGGGACGTGCTGTAACTATAGGTGGCACCACTTTGTATTGACTCGAGATCTTAATCTTACTAAGTTCAAATGGAGATGAATGGAGTACCTATATAGCAAGAGTAGCAAATGCTACGGGCCCCGCGAATTGAGGGGCCCAGCGCTCCAACGACGCCTGTATTTTATATGCGTTATGATGATGCCACGAGCAGACTTATCACCTGAAGTTTGATTGGCGATGCTGCCAACCTTTTAACTCCCCTTTCCCCGGATTTGGTCTCCGGTACCTTCACTCACTTGGCGAATCACAAACCTAAAGCAAACCGATTGGTGGGTAAGTACTATAACAGATTCCGCTAGTTGCGGGTGGCAGGCACGACGTTTTCTCTCACCGCCTAGCTAATGCTAGAAAGAAATACGCACATAGATTTGAAAAATCCAGAGGTGCTGCTCGAATTCGAACCACAAGCCCCCTCATGGAAGGTGCGTTCTTATCCACTGAGCTACCATCGCTCCTCCGGCCGTCATTGCGAAGTATTCATCACATGAATATTTGTCGTGGAATCGACTTTTGAACCGTGAGGCAGGTTCATTATACCAAATACGCCATCAGGCGCGATTTAAGGTCTACGTGCGTCTATTTGAAACTGGCAGGCACTGTAATGACTGCAGCCAATAGACATAGTTAAGTTTTTACAGAAAATTTAACCGTTCATGTATCTGGATTTATTTTTTTGTAAAGTTTCAATATTATAAAAGTATCAAAATGCTCATTTTTAAAACTGTATTTTCTTTATCATGCCTTCAATTACGTACAAGGGAAAATAATGAAGGCCGACCTTCATTATTTTCCCTTGTATGTAATTTTAAAAGATGTAATCAGGCATAATCAATTTTGGCATAGTTAGTTACGTTATGTTTACCTAAACTTTGTACAAAGTAGGTAATAGTTAGGTAGGGCTAAGATTTATTTCCACTTGCTTGAAAAAAAAGTTTTTAAAAATTCGACTCTTTTTAAAAATTTAGTTTTTTTTCAAGCAAGTGGAAATAAATCTTAGACCTAACATAACCTAACCATAAAGGATTTATGTTAAAAATACTTAATATTTAAGTGTTGTTATCATAATTTGGGATTCGTCTCACGAGTGAAAGTTATTCGTAGAGATGAGTATGGTAAACTCCGAAAACTTTAGGTAGGTCGTTTAAAGCTGGTCGTAGAATGGTCGTAACAGGTTCGAGGAATCCTTCATGGACCATCCGTACCTTTTCCTAAGGTTCGACATGCTACTAGACGTATATAGTGGAGCACTGCGTGCACTTTTCCTTATCTCGATATACCTATTGGTGGTGGGTAGGTAGTCAATAACATAAATACCTAAAAAAAAACCTTAAATTTTGGCAGAAGGGGACTTCCTACAGCCACACCTATATACACCGTAATTTTTTTATAATAAAAGCTACATAGTAGGTACCGTGAAGTCTATTTAGCATGTTAGATCAACAAAATAAGTGAAAAAAAAATCAGCTCTTCCATACAAAATACAATATCCTCCGGGCAATAATGTATGGAACAGCTGATTTTTTATTCGCTTTTTTTGTTGATTTAATATGCTAAAAGGACTTCATTCACGAAAAAAAGGAGTTCATTCATATTATGAGGTTTTCGGGATGTAAACGATAAAAAAATAACGGTGTATGTAATAAAAATAGTATGTAGGTTTGAATCAAGTTGACGTTGTAGGACGCCTTAAAATATTGGTTCAAGAATTTTTTTTAGCTGGGTAAGTAGTACATCTCAAATGCCAAGATAAGAACCCTTAATTGACTGTACGTACCTACCTACGTTTAGTTCATTAGGGACCTACGTACCTATATAAAGTCAGCTTCAATAGAAAAGACTCATCATTATAAAGAAATAATGGCCGACTGACATGTTTGCGTAAAAACAAAGCTAGTTATTAAGGTGACGGGTAGGGCACACTAGCTAAAACGCATCTATTCTTAACAATTTTGGGGTTACAACCTCTCGGAAAACACTTATATTGGTTTATAACGCTAAATACCAAAAAATTGATTTACACCATAAGCGGCCACTTTTTGGCGTGAATTAATTTTTTGCGTACAAAAACGTACTTACCTAACATTTGTGCATGGTTACTTAATAAATAGTATAATTAAAATTGTTTGAAATAGATCCGGTTTGGTAGCTATAAATTAAAATCGATTGGCTTCGCTAGTGTGCCCTACCCGTCACCTTAAGAGGATGAGGATGCTCATCCACCGAGGCGAAGCGATGCTGCGGAGCGGTGAGCGAGGCTAAAATCCACCACGAGAAGAACCTTGGTCTCTAAGAAGCGGAGTTTTTATGCAATACTCTTGGTGGATTTTACCTCGCTCGCCGCTTCGCTCCGATTTGGTGGACAGGCAGCCTTATAAGATCGCGCGCGGCGCCGGAGGAATCGGGGGCTGAAGAAATTATGAAATAATTGTAAGGCCTTATTCCCATATCCCAAACTCTCTGTAATAACTTACCCCATTAATAATTATTTAAGGTGACGGGTAGGGCACACTAGCGACGCCAATCGATTTTTATTTTTAGCTACTAAACCGGATCTCTTAAACAATTTCGGGGTTACAACCTCTCGGCAAACACTTATACTATTTATTAAAGAACCATGCACAAACGTTGGGTCCAACGCGTACGCGAAAAATTGATTCACGCCAAAAACGGACCCAGTGTTTACCGAGAGTTTGTAAACCCGAAATTGTTTAAAACAGATCCGGGTTAGTAGCTAAAAATTAAAATCAATTGGCGTCACTAGTGTGCTCTATCCGACACCTTGTCATCTCCTCAGGCCCCGATTGCTCGTGGCTTACGCGTAAACTTATATCGTACCTATTACCTACCTACACTGTTGCATGTGATTTTATTGTTTAACGTGTTTATTTTACACAGAGCTACATATTAATATACCATCGCCCACATGCAGTCTGTAATTTTTATTAAAATTATTTCGAACCAAATGGTACTCGTACCTATTCATTAACAAGAGTTAGTCGGTTGAAGTAATTAATTTGAAAGACTTGTATACTTTGTAATTTTAACATATGGCCTGTGCATACGACTTACTCAGAAATGAGATGATTTTTCCACAATGTCCATCCATATATTATCAATTACATCCATGAATTTAATCAATTGTTTGAGGTAGATACCTACATAGTAAGCGAAAACGCGCTGCTCAGAGGGAGAATCATGCTCTCATTAATAAATTAACCTTGATATTGGTGAAACATGTAATTTTTTGTGAGGTTAAGAAACAAAAATAAAAACTAAATCGCCTCGCTAGTGTAGATTTCGGCCGTCACATACATTTAAAACAATATTTTTTCTGGAAAGGACTTCATCATCATATCATTTACTTACATGCCATTATGTTGTAAGTAGACACATAGGATTTTTTTATTAAGTCAGTTAAGCACGAATAGATTAGGTACCTACCTATTTCTATTTAATTTAAATCGCACAGCAGTATGTAAGTAAATAAATAATCTACTGGATAAAATTAGCGTTAATGTCTAATTAACTACATACCTATTTTTAGATAACATTGTTTAAATAATTAAGTACGTGCGTTTACCTTTATGGAACAGTAAATTGTTTGTAGTCTGCTCACAGGACGTGCCATCTTGTTTTGTGCAAAAATCTTGTGTGGAGCTGCTGGTCCGAAGAGCGATGAATATGGCTACCACCCAGCAACAGCACTTTAGAGGGAAGCACCGGTGTCCCGAAAACGCCATGTTTTCCTCAAAGCTTCCGAACTGCGACTGCTACCACCGCAGCCGAGGCAGTTAACAAATTGGTTGTAACGGAAAATGTGAGCGTTATTCTCTATTCGATCGAAGGAAAAAAAATGGCTGCAGCGAGAAATGAAAGTGTCGCTTGCGACGAAAAAATCAATTTCGTGTACCGTAACTTCACAGAACTGTTCTATTGGTACCTACCTAAGTAGTTACTTTTGGTGCTACTGAAAGAACAGTCTTATCTTAAAATTAAGAAATATGTTATTTACTGTAGGCAAGTATTGTACTATGTTCCTACTCACTTGCTAGTTAGGAAGATACTTATCGGCTGCAGTCGCACAGCGTCTCTAACGTCGTATGTACTTACATATACTTATGTACTTATTAGCTGAGGTGCCCATCTACTATTATACTCGTAGATAAAGAAAATCAAAAATATATAGCCCATCGCAGGCACCAATTAAATAAACCAAAGTATTCTTCTGTCCCGGCAACCCAGGGCTTCCAGAATGATGGTGGAAGAACCGATGGCTAAAGCAAAAATAAAGTGATCGTGACGGGGTCATAACTGGAAATTATATTCGCCCTCATCAACTTCAACACAACTTCTGCGTACGTTTCGACCTATTATGTAAGTACTTAGCAAAACTTTCGACATACCTACATGAAGGCTAGGTAATGAAACCTATAAAAGTTTTACTTCCAGAAATTAATTGGTACCGTTACACGTCGAGAACAGTAATTCGAATAGCATTTCACTGGCTTATAGGTTTCTCATTGGCGCGAATAAATGTGCTTGACCAAAAGGTAAAATAAGCGTAAAGTGAAAGCACATTTTAATAGGACAGTGGTCTCGCTTCAATGCACGTCTGCAGGCAATCGGTAGCCAATCGTTAATGCAAAACGTAGACACACCTCTCCTATTAAATATTTACAGAATAGAAAATGGTATATATACTTAGACATTTTTCTGTAAAAGAAAAATCAGGATAACGGACTATTAGAGCCAAGTCAGCGCAATAAATATTTACTTCTTCATTACCTTCGCATCGAGAGAAAACTTGGAAAGATTTCTTTTACTCACTAGATTTGAATGCAATATTCTCTGATATTTCTAAACGATAGTAGCTCAGTGAATAAGAACGCGCCTTCCAATGGGTCGAGGTTCGAAACCGAGCATGCACCTCTGAATTTTTAAACCTATGTGCATAACTACCATTAGCTCAGCGGTAAGGGAAAACGTCGCAACTGACTAATGTATTTTCTTTTTCCTTTAAATTGTAAGTATTAATTCCTCTTTCGGGCGAGTGAATGAGTAGACAAATTTTCCAAATAAGTTTTTGTCTCGCGAGGGAAGAAAGAATGACTTATTATGTAATAATAGATTATGTACGAATTTGGGTTGATTTTTCCCACTATTTTTTTTTTGTGTAAGGAATAAACGAATATGTATTTGGAAAAGTCAGCCTGTATGTCGTGACTATTGCAGATTTGCAGATTTGTTCCTCTTACAAGTGTAACATAAATAAACGTATAAATGATTATACGGTGCATTTTATTATGAAATAAACTCATATTTACACTTGTTTCTAAATAATGTTATTTAATACATTTAAATAACATTTCATGTTAGTATATAATATAGTATCGCTTCGCATGCCGTGGCAACCTATAATTAAGTCACCACTAAGAATTTAATTACCTACTGTGTTAGTCTTAAGAATGTTGTAGGTATGTATGTGTATGCCTTGTTGGTTGTCCAGATAAATAAATAAATGAATAACGGACCCACCTCTCTTCCCCTTACCAAACCTCTCTTCATTATCCTGTCGCAGTTCCCTGGTAGCCTAATTATAATTTTATAAGCAAGTCCAACCGGAGGCCCAATCCGGGGAAAAGGGGGGTTTAAATATTGGGAGCGCATTTGTGACTCCACACTGGTGTCGCAGGTGTCCATGGGCGGCGGCAATAACTTATCATCAGGTGATCCGTCTGCTTGTCTACCACCTATCACATAAAAAAGTCATGAGGCGGCCCTCGTCGTGGACGCGTTGACAATGTTTCGTTGCTCTCACTTAAACTCATTTTATTTGGAAGGCAGCTTACGGACCATCCGCAGAGTTCATCTGAATTATTTTATGCCGATATCCATGACTTTTTCAAAAGTTGACAATGCCAATGTTAAGTCACGATTCACGACTACGACCTCGAACGTGGTTAGAGAATACAGTTGGGTAGATTCTAACTTTCTACGGACGCGTAACTGAAGTCAGCTGGAACGTCGGTTTCCGTCGTACTCAGCGGGAATCGCCTTGCAAATAAAATCTAATATCAATCGCATCAATTTCGTTTTAATAAATAGAAAATAAAAGTGTACGTAGGTTACATACCCGTTTTTTAGGTAAATCTACTTAGGGTCGATTCAATAAATCTTTATCCAAGAATAAATCTATGGTATAACGTTGTCATACCATTCGTAGCGTTATACCATCCATTCAAAGAATGGTCGAACCAAACCATTAATTACCTAAGTCTTAATTTAATTTAAATCTAAACTGAAACTATAGTGCATTGCAACCGCAGGCGTATTACAAATAATAACGAAACTATGTCAACTATGGATAGGCGGGCACACATGTAGAGCTTCCGTTGAACAGTAAATTGAAATCCAATTTCTGTAATACGATTAAAAGTAGGAGGTAGATAGGAAGACATTATTCACATATCAGCCGGACCTCGCTGGTAGAGCACGTTTAAAACAAACAAACTCAGAACGAAGGCCTCAGATAGCCATGCCGAAAGAAGACCCGGAGACCACGGCCCTGAAGAAGGAGCTAACAGACCTGATTGCTAAGTGTAAGGTAATAAATATCACGCGCGTCTATATGTAATGTTATGATCTTTCATAGAATTCATATTGTCAAAAATTTTCTTAAATATTCTTCAGGCAGAACAAGAAAAAGGAGCTGATGCGAAATTGGGTGAAAAATGTGGAGACATGTCAGACGTCCCCAAAATACGACTATCAACCAAAAAGACACTGAAAGGGCACATTAATAAAGTTAACTCTGTTCATTATAGCGGTGATTCCAGGTAATTGAATATTATGAAGTCAATGTAAGTAGTTTGATTTTTTGTTAATATATATTGTAGCTTTGATATTCGAAGCGTGGAACAGCTGACTCATAACATCACTTCAAATAGCCTTGAAGTGTCACAATTTGCTGCGGTTTTAAATATTCGTAGTAAATATACCACAGAAATATTACCTACATGAGATGAGATTGCTTCCCATCAACATTTGCAATTGCGAAAGATATCGTTTACAAGATCATCTTATTCCTTGAAAAATAGTGCCTAGGTATATGTAGTTACCTAATTTATATAAAATGCGAATTGCATACCTTTTTGTTGCGGTTTCCATATCTACTTATATGCATGTCTAAACAAAAACAGTTCCACACACTATTTAGGTATTATTCTGTTTTAAATGTATGTTGTGGTGTGGTGTAGTATGTGAGAAAGTAACCTACGAGTATGTGATATTATTACATTGACTGCCCCGTTGGCGCAGTGAGTAGTCCGTCGCACTTTAAAGCGATGGCTGCACTTGGGGTCCTGGATTTGATTTGGATCGGGCCAAAAATGTGTACCTCTGTTTTCCTGTTATGAAATTCTCAGTGTCAGCCTGGAGTCTGGAAGTTGGCGGTCATGTACCCCCGTGCCTCGGAAAGCACGTTAAACCGTTGGCCCAGCGCTCGATCCCTCACCGGTCGTGTCTTACTGGTGTCCCATCGGAATATGAGAGCAAGGGAATAGAGAGTTCACTTTAGCACTATAATATGTCCTGCATAAGTGGCTGGCTGATCGTTGAGATTGGCCACCTAAGCCGAAATCAGTTAGCGGATATTAACATCAAATACCTTCTACTCACAGAATCAGTAGAACAGCCTTAGTAAACTTTGTTTTAATCTAAGAGAACATCATCATACCCAAGTCCATGTCTACGCTTCTAATTCTCACTTTATTTAAATAATCCTTTTCGTAATATTGCACAATAAAATTTAAATTCAAAGAATACTATCAACATTTTTTATTTCAGTAATCAAATGACAAAGCCAAAAATTTTGCAAGCGAAAGATTAAGTTGGGATGGGGACTCAGGCCATTAGGCCCCTTATTACAAATCACGAACTAAGATAGTCCTGAAACTAAACTCGTGCCAGCCTCTTTTAACATTGCGTGTTAGAACGGGATGACATGAACGTTAGTACGGTAATAACTTTAGATGGTCATTTGTAATAAGGGGTTTGGTGTTTCAATTAATTTAGTTATACCATAGACTATGATTATACTTATGTAAGTAGTAATTTTTTGCAACTTATTCGAAAGTTATTTAGCACTTCGACATAATAAGGTCTTCAGTAGCTCATTGAATTAGGATATTCTACCGGTTAGCGACCGGTTGACGGTTCGGATTCCACGTGACCCATAAAAGAGTTTTAGGTACTTTAATCCTCAAAAACGGGATTGCCCTTGAATGGCGACTTGTGTGTGACAGGCACTGCGTGACGGGCTCGCTGGACGGGAAGCTCATCATCTGGGACACGTGGAGCGGCAACAAGGTGCAGGTGATCCCGTTGCGTTCCGCTTGGGTCATGAGCGTGGCTTTTGCACCCTCCGGAAATTTCGTTGGTGAGTAGAGCGCCTGCCTTATTGCTTTCACATTTTATTGGTCATTTTGGCCAGAGGCAACCTCTTCCAAGAATTGTCAGCCCGAGTGATTGAGTTCTATTTCTCTACAATTCATTTTAGGTACAGAAATAAGTAATTCGATGCTCTACAGTCAGCATCAAAATGACCTTAGCGTTCTAATCAATCAAAAATATCTAAACATTTAACAAAAAACGCCAAGGTGCATTTTCAGTTGTTGTTCGAGAACACATGGAAGTACCTACACCTGCTAAAACTGATTTTTGTCAAATACTCAGATATTTTAGCAAGTTTTACTCATTCATCATTTTGATGCTGACTGTACCTAAGTAGATAATATGAACCCTTATAACTGCACCTCTACTTACCTACTTAGGGTTTATTATGATATAAGGTTGGATAGGTATAGGCAGACATGTAGAGACTGGACTTACGTACTCTAAGATACAGGCAGAGCGGTTTGTTTTAAACTTTTGTGTTTTTTTTGTGTTATTCATAAGTTCCCCCACCCAGGCTGAAAACTGGATCCAACCTTGAACGTACGAGGCCATTTCTGTACTAACTAGGCATATCTGATATAGATCTAGGTGTAGGTACCTACTTGCAGATGATCTGTGACAATCAATTAGGTAAAAGATAGATTCCGATACGTTCAGTTCTCTGGAAGAAACGAAACAATATAATGCATCCTCCGCGGTGTTAGCGAAGTCCGGACTGATACGACCTTCAAAGCTCCAAGAAAAGAGCGTACAGGTCGATTCACGAAAGATGACCACAAATGACGACCGTCAACGCATGTATTGTAATCTCATGAAGAAATGGCTCATTCTCAATTTGACACATTATAAGGGTTTATACTAAACACATTCTATGTTTACATACTTGAAAATGTTTTTTGTCTTAAGGTGACGGGTAGGGCACACTAGCAACGGCAATCGTTTTAATTTTTAGCTACTAAACAAGATCTATTTTAAACAATTCCGGGGTCACAACCTCTCGGCAAACACTTATACTATTTATTAAATAACCATCCAAAAATGTTGGGTCCAATGCGTACGCGAAATATTGATTCACACCAAAAGCGGCCACTTTTGGCGGGAATCAATTTTTCACGAAGAAAAATGGACCCAACATTTGTGCATGGTTATTTAAAAAGGTAGTAGGTATAAGTGTTTGCCCCGAAATTGTTTAAAATAGATCCAGTTTAGTCGTTAAAGTTAAAAATCGATTGGGGTCGCTAGTGTGCCCTACCCGTCACCTCAAGTCTTTACTTCATGAGATTACATGCATAAACACTGGCCTTTTGTGGTCATCCTTCATGAATTGACCTACAACTAGTGTTTGCTCTGGTGTTGCGGGTCTCCATTGCCGACGGCTCTTCACCTACCATCAGGTATCATCACTTCAAAACAAATAGGTGATTCTAGATTTAATTGTATCAGGTCTCTCGCTTCGGGCGTCTTCATTGGAGTGGTAGCTAGGGTGCTGCCCTAGCCACCACTCCAATGAAGACGCCTGGAAAATTTGCATGAAAGTCTTGAATTGTATTACAGCGTGCGGGGGCATGGATAACATGTGTACCATATACGACGTGAACAATCGCGACTCGACGGGCGCGGCCAAGATGGTGCGCGAGCTGGCGGGCTACGAGGGCTTCCTCAGCAGCTGCCGCTTCCTCGACGACACTCACATACTCACCGGCTCCGGGGATATGAAAATGTAAATATTTTTACCCGACTACGGCGAAGCGAACGGCCGTTGGGGCGTCGCAGCCGTGGCAGGCCCCCCACAAGGTGGACCGACGATTTTGTGAAGGTCGCGGGAATCCATTGGATGCGGACGGCGCAGGACCGATCTGTGTAGAGATCATTGGAGGAGGCCTATGTCCAGCAGTGGACGTCTATTGGCAGAAATGATGATGATGACGGCGAAGCAAAAAGGAGGCTTATGATTTTGACTTGTATGTATGTATGGTTGTTCATCTGGTTACCTCATAACTTCGAAACTACTTATCATATTTAAACAAATGAGGTGTCGTTAGAAGCGTCTTGATTGTCTTCTGGTTAAAAACGACATGACGTCACGTTAAATTAACTACAGCACCCTCTAGGGGACTTAGAGTATGGAACTAAAAATAAATTTGCTTGACCGTACCGTGTGGGGTATCAATTAATGAAAGAACTTTTTTAGCACATTTCAAATATGTAATTTTATTACGAAATTGTTTTACGTACTAAGCGATGGTAACTCAGCGGATAAGAACCTGCGCCTTCCGACCGGGAGTTCGTAGGTTTGAATTCATCTCATCATAAGAATCTAGGGATATTCCAAATTCTGTGGTGTAACTAAAATACTATATTAATTACATTATATTAAATACGATCACATGCTGTGATCAACACTCTTTCCTCTCACCATTAGGTACAGTCAGCCAAAAAATTAACATCATAATGTTGGTTCTTATTTTATAAGACATAAGTGTCATCCATCAGTGGGTATGTAACTGGTAACTGATTGATAAGTCTGTACTTATTTTAGGCGATGTTTATATAAATAGCGTGCTGGTTGATGTCACGCAGAATGTTTAGAAACAATTGAGACGGATACATTATGAGATCACTGCAAGTTATGATGCAAATGATGATCTTAGCTTTAGCAACAATGAATGGAGCATTATACTATTTGAGTAAGCTATACATAAATTAAGAATGTTACTCGACAACAATTAGAAGAAAGTACCTATGTAAGTTTTATTGTGCTAATATGTACGTATGAAAAATTGATTACCTACACAGTACTTAAGTATTTATGACGAAAAACGTTACGGCGCGTTACATGGGGGGAGGGGAGTCTCTAAAAATTGTGATACGTAATACTTTAATACACCCCTTGGACGAGAGAGCAAGGATTACCACCAACAAATATTTGATTTAGTAGCAACCCCCGGAGGAAAGGGATCAAACCCTGGACGAACATAACTAATAGGTAATCAGTGTAATATTTGTTATTACACTGATTATTAGTTATAAACTATTTATGTACACATACATATAAACTATTTATGTACCACATATATCGTCCGTGCGTCACATTAGGGCTCACATACAACCAGCGCCATGGCCTGAAGTTACTCCTACCTAAAGCCATGGCCGAAACTGAGTGAGCTACTTTTCACTGACTATCGCGACATACCTTACACACACACACACCTGTACGCAAATACTTAGTGCCCAGCTTGAGAAGCCGTATTATTACTTTGTTTTTTTTTTCTCTTTAATTTTTTTTTCTCTGTTTGTCTCCTTTTATATTTGTAATGTTGTATTTGCTGTTTTAGTTTGTATTTGATTTGATTATACTTGTTGCGTTATTATCTGTAAAAAGTGGTGTGTCGTATTTTCCAGTGAATAAATGTTTCTATCTATCTATATAATTCCTCTTTTGTCTGATATCAGTAACACAAGTTTTAGTGGGTTCGGAATCAGATTAAAGTTTTAAGAGAATATATGTGGTATGAATTTATTTATACATGTCTTAGTTTGGGGTTTTAAACTTATTTATGCAATCTACGAGTAGTTATATCTGATAGTAATTGTGCTATGGACAGCCACATGTTCTGTTGTTCTTCAAACAGTATTTAATTTATTTGCCTATTCATTTTAATTTGAGAGTGTCAACTTATTTTTAGATGTGTATGGGACTTGGAAGCTGGTAAGAGAAATATGGAGTTCGACGCTCATGCTGGTGATGTCGTTACTATTTCTTTGGCTCCAGGTAAATCTACTTTTTTCGGTGTTTATTCGTAGGTATTAGGTAATTAGTCTACGGTATTATATAGGCACTAAAATATACTACCAGGTGTGCTATAAGTATGTATTTACATACTTGATCGTAGTGTTCATTGTATCCCTGCAGGTGAACCTAGCCTTTATTAAGATTGTATTTGCAATCTGAATAAAGGCTAGGTTCACCAGAATCTTAGGGAATGAGGGTTTTCGGGTGTGAAAAATTCCGCTATATGGCGTACTGTTGGACTGAGGTTGACCTGTTGGGTGAGGTGAGACCAACATCAACCGCATTGGTTGTTTAGTTTGTCAAATTGACATTTTGACAGATCACGTTTGAAAACAACCAATCACATTGTATATGGACCTCACTCCTATAGCGGACCAACTAGCGGATTTTCCACACGCGAAAACGTTTGATTAAGGGTTTTTTTCGATTTGTGTTTAGTTGGCACGTGAAATCCATTTACGCTCATAGATTTGGGGTAAAAACCCAAATGGTAAAAACGGGACCCTATTCTATTTACAAGTTAATAAAATAGTCTGTAAGAAGCAGTTACATTATTACAGATATGAAGACATACGTGACTGGTTCGGTGGATAGGACCTGCAAACTATGGGACGTGCGGGAGGACAAGGCGAAACAGACTTTCTTTGGTCACGAAGCTGACGTCAACAGCGTCTGTGTAAGTTTCAAACTAATGTTCTTTTGTACAGTTGGCATCAAGCTGATCTTAGTGTGCAAACCTACCAAAAATATCTGAGCATTTGACAATAGACAACGCTACGTTAGTATACGTTAAGATGCATCTTCATTTGATGTCTGAGAAGAAATGACAACAAATGAAAGTAAGTAGATAAGATAGAATTACTTACTTAATTAAAGTATTGTGCTAAGTGCAAAGGCTCATCTATTTTTGGCAGGCTAAGATTAAATTGATGCTTACTGTACCTAACCTTACCTAAACTTCTATTCAACTAATGCTTCAGATTACTCGCGAACAATACGAAAACCATGACATTTATGATCTTCATCTTGAACTATTTTCTACCAATTTGGCTCCTTTATCAACTACAACCCCGATCTACATAGGCACTTTGGGCTGTTTGAATTCATTCCCACAATCTAAGTGATATCATCATCTTTCGAGCGCTTTTGCGACCCTTTGACAGGACTTTTTCATGGCCTCCATTCTAGGACTGGTTTGGACCGAATCTTTTTTGTTTTCCAGCTATGTGATCCGCCCATTCTTATTGCAATTTAAGCTGGGCCACGTAAGAGTTTGGGCTTTGAAGTCGAAGCCATTCAATATTTGAATGTTATAGGTACTCAGTGGCGTAGCGTAGTGGCGGAAGGAAGGGAGGCACTTTTTGGAAACCGTTAATACTACGATTGAAAAGAGCACGGAACCCTCGTGTTTTCCGAGGTGACACCCTTTCTGTCTCGTAGCGGCCGGGACGCTACGCCACTGATATTACTCCCATGCACCAGTTACGTTTACAGTGATCTTGGTCTGATGTTTATTATATTTGCCTACTGTTTAATTTTCAAGTTCCACAACAGTGGGCATGCGTTCGCGACGGCTTCGGAGGACAAGACTGCTCGGCTGTTTGACATCCGCAGCGACCAGCAGCTTGGCCACTACACGCCTCCGGGCGCCAGCGGATTCACCAGCTGTGGTATGTTATGTTGCAGATGTTTTATTTATAATATTTCAAAATTAAAAATTAGTAACGAAAAGGGGCTCCCAACTGCAGTCCATTCAACTGTCGTGAAAAAAAGGGGAAGGTGGGGTAATTACGAAAACCCAAGGGAGAAATTAAATAAAACAAAAGTTAGTAGGTACTTATTTGTAGGGTAAGTTTGATATTTTCTTCTGAAAGCTAAATTATCATACTGTAGACTACTATAACAAACAATACTAAATTATCTTTATATAATACATGCCCTGTTGGTCTAGTGGTAGTGATCTCAGGGTCCTGGGTTCGATTCCCGGGTCGAGCGAAAAGTATGTTTCGAATTTTTCGGACATAGCTCGGGTTTGTGATCACCAATCCGCATTTGGCAAGCGTGGTGATTAAGCCTAATCCCATCATAGTAGCGATAACTTGATTTCTATGATGGAGGCCTTTGCTCTGCAGTGGGACAGTTTATAGGCTGATTTTAAAAAAAATACATATTTCTAACAAAAAAAACCTATAGCGTCCGTGTTTCCTCGACACTGGCCGGGAAAACACAAATATCTAAAGGAGGAAATACGTTCGTCGTTCGCATTTGACCCAGACTAGCCTAAAAATAAGATCATGGATCTGGACATCTTTAAGGCAAGAGTGAATAGGCATCTTCTAGGCAAACGCGGACTTATGATCCTAGTCCTCATCGTCACTTTCCATCTTTTCTGATTATGGCCAAGCGTCTAGAAAAAAAACCGGCCGAGTGCGTGTCGGACTCACGCACAAAGGGTTCCGTAAAAAAAAACTACTCACTGGATTCCATTCAAAAGATTTTTCGTTGTTAGTTTTTATAGTAATCTACATGATATGTTTTTTTTAGATTTTACAAATTAGAAATTAGAGGGGGGGCGGACCAACTTATTTCCACTTTGGAGGCGTCTGTCACGCAGACTATTCAGTTTATAAAAAAATGATATTTGCAACCTCGATATAATTTTCAAAGACCTATTTTACTTTTTGTGTAAAAATCGTAATGCGGTTAACAAAATACATCTATTTACTACGTTTCAATAGTATAGTTCTTATAGTTTCGGATAAAAGTGGCTCTGACATATAGGTGGACGGACAGACGTACAGACAGACATGACGAATCTATAAGGGTTCCGTTTTTTTGCTATTTGACTACTGAACCCTAATAAAGTCTTTTACATAATATGATCAAATATGTAGTTTTAGGCACTGAACATAAACGCTCCGCTTAACTTTTTGCTCTTAGCATCTTCAATGGCATTTTTAAATTGTGAAAGTTATTATTATGGTTTCGGTTTTCTTTCCTCCTACCCGTCTTTCACACCACGGCGCTCTTGATCACACAATGGACAACATTTCATATTTTTAACATGTCCATATTGTTTTTTTATATGAAAGTAGACATAAAATGAACAGACCCATATTTTTTCTTTTTTCAAAATTTGTCCATTTTCATGCATAAAATAATTATTGAAATTCTTTTTATTCTAAATAGACGTAAGCGTCAAATGACGTCATCGGGCGGCTGAATACAGCGATATTCCTTTGCTTACCATTGTTTTAATAAAAAAAAGGTACTACTGTCAAAGGTAAATAATACTAGTGTCAACATTGTCAACGTCATTCATACATTCAACGTTGACAAGTTGTCTTTTTTTTTGACAGTTACATGTTATGAGTTTGGCATTACGTAAATTTAAAACTATAATGTGCTAAGCAAAGAAATATTTTACATTCTGCCGTCCGATGACGTCATCTTACGTTTTTTAGTTTTTAATTTTTTTCTCAGTAAATAAGCAATATAAAAAATGAATAAATATATATTCAAGCAGCGGAAAAGTAAACAAAGAATTGGTATTTTTTGTTTCAGAGCTTAGCAATTTTGAAATGTTGTCCATTGCTTTTATTTTTAGCTCTATCGCTGAGCGGAAGATACATCATGGCCGGCTCAGACGACAATGCCGTGCACTCGTGGGATACTTTAAAAGTCAGCCACACAGGTACACAAATTTTCTTATTTTTTTATAAACCATCACATAGGGAAACGTATTATTAATACTTATTCCACGTGTTTGTATTCGCAGGTACCCTAAACGCCCATGACAATCGTGTTACGTCTATTTCTTTGGCCCCAAACGGCGTAGCCCTGGCTAGCTGCTCTTGGGACCAAAGTGTCAGGGTCTGGGGATGAACAATATTTGTAAGGGGCTAAACGTTTTACTTTCCATTTTTTGACTTCGTTAACTTGTACGACCTTGTGTTTAACTAATGTTGTAAACCTACTTACTATAGTTTAACTGTTGCTTTTACTCATTAACAAGTATTAAAGTTAATTATCAATGCAGTTACTTTTATTTAACTAACCTATTTTAGGTACCTACTTACCACAGTGTGACAAGTTTCTGTGGAACAGTCCAAACCATAGAGTAACTTATATACAGGTACTGAGATAGAGGTATCGATCGGCTAGCCACAGCCTGTGCTAGCGCTAACTAGAGGATAACGACGATACTCATTGGCTATATGTACGTCCACCTTCGATAGTTTTATTTGCTATATACCAAATTTCCCAATGCCTTCTAGATCTTTGGTTTATTCCCCATACTTTTTAAAAAAATTGCATATGTGGGCAGGCGGCTTGAGGTCATTGCTTCGGAAACACGCTTTACTAGCGCGATGTAAAAATACAAAGTGACATCTACCGAAACAACGCTAAACCATCTGCTTGATTGCTTTTTAAAGCTACATCGTACCACCATCTCACCGACGTAGAGTGGCCTGTCTATCGGTTTTTTATAGGATGCATTTTGGAGAGTGTTCGAATGAGCTTCACGACCTGATACCACCTTCTACCACCGAACATTACGGAAGACGACAGGAATCCACCCTTACACTGTGCAAGTTCCACCAGCTCGTACTAAGCGTTTCGCTTCTTCTTTCTTGGTACGAACTGCTAAGGAATGGAACAACTTGCTGGCTTCTGTACCTACCTATTCCCAGAGATCTACAATTTGGGTGTCTTTAAGTCGAGAGTGAATAGGCTTCTTTTGGGTAAGCACGCTACATCTTAGACCTTATTGTCACTTTCCATCAGGTGAAATGAGGTCAAGTGCAAACCCATTTAATATTAAAAAAAAACTGGTTTTTACAAGCTCCATTTAACGAAAACCGCTGAACTATTTTTCCCATACTATAGGAAAAATTACAAAGTGAAATGACCCTGGGCCAAACCAAACCTAATCAAAACTCAATTTATTACAATAGGTAAATGACCATGCCTTAAGGTGACGGGTAGGGCTCACTAGCGACGCCAATTGATTTAAATTGTTAGTAACAATCCGGCTCGAAGGACCATTGATTGGGATCCTAATCTCGGAGATGAATGAAAGGCTTGATTTGTACGTAGAATAATTATTGCGGTAAATATCGTCGAGGACGCGTGTGTGGTCCACCGTTGGTAAGGTCGAAGTCCGGGGCCCATCGCCGCTGGTTCTCCGCGCACCGCGCCCGCGCGTCTTGTCCGACGCCGAGCCTATTGTGCCCGAACACTATTATTAAAAGTTAATTGTGAGTACTTTCCAAGAGGCTGGACTTTCAAAATTGTAAAAAGATATCCGATTTAGTTATACCCTTCAGCTTAACGAAGCGCTTAGGTAAAATGTTTGACCGATCCCCGAGAATAGAAACCGGGTCCTCAAACGCAACCATCGTTCGATGCAGTCAATCAACTTACGAATAAAATACCGTCTCGTTGAACAATACCTGCATAGTCTTAGGTCCTAATGAAGATACAGATCCTTCTTCTAAAAGATGGGCATTATCAAAAACTTTTTCCGATTTGCTTGTACGTGCAAGTCCCTGTTACACCTACAAATTATGTTAATTATTAATATCTAACTAAAGCGTGGTGATTAAGCCTAAACCCATCATAGTAGCGATAACCTAATTTCTAGATGTAGGCCTTACCCTGCAGTGGGACAGTATATAGGCTGATACTTTACTTTAACTTATTAAATTAACATTAACAAGACTGCGATTCTCTGAACATCTGATCAACTAGTGCTACTTCACAAATTACTTAAGGTGACGGGTAGGGTAGGGCACACTAGCGACACCAATTGATTTAAATTGTTAGCAATTAAACGGCATATCTTTTTAACAATTTCGAAGCTGCATGCTCTCGGAAAACACTTATACTATTTATTTAATACCTACTTATATTTAACTTTTGGGTCTGCTTTTGTACCGAAAGTTTGAATTTCCTAAATTGCTAAAAATGGCTACTTATGGCGTTAATCAAATCCAATTTCGAGTGCAAAACAGACCATAAAGTAGTGCACAATGATTAAATAAATAGTATAAATGTTTGCTTAGAGACTCCCGCTCCGAAACTGTTTAAAATAAATCCAGTTTAGTAGCTAATAATTTAAATCGATTGGTGTCGCTAGTTAGGGCTACCCGTCGCCTTAAATTCCAAATCCTCCACATTTTCACAACATTGTGTTTACAAACATAACAAGCAACCACGATTTTTGATAACATTGTATCAATTTATGAATGCATGCAAATTTACCGTCCACTTCAGTCAGGGCAACAACCAGACCAAGTGATGGTGATCGCTATGCGATATAGAAAAAAACTTGTTAAAATAGCATGGGTGGTAGTGTTTTTAATAAGTATTTATTCCTGTTTTTATTTATTCAACACAAGACATGCGACTTTGGTCAAGAAAATGTTACCCAAAAATAACGATAATAGTTCAGATCCTATTCGTCCATATAATTATAGAAAGACGATACTCTTATGGACCCCAGCAGATACTTCGCCATTTCAATACTTTGGACTAGGAAACAAAGTGTTCAAACAGAAAAAGTGTAAGTGGGACAACTGCTACGTCGCCCTTAACCGAGACCTGATGGGTGACTATACGGAGTTTGACGTCATTGCATTCGCCGGTCCGCAACTCTTAGCCACATTAACTCTCGGTGACCTTCCGGTGAGGCGCCGAATAAGTCAGAAATATGTGTTTGCGAATATTGAGGCTTCGGCTAACTACCCACTGTGCTCGCAAGTATGGAATGACTTTTTTAACTGGACCTGGACATACAAACTAAACTCCGACGCTTTTTGGGGTTACGTGGCTATAAGAAATGCAACCCGGCATGTTATTGGGCCTAAGATAAATATGAATTGGATGCAATTGACACAAATGGATGATATTGGTGAAGAACTGAAAAATAAATTAAAAACTAAAAAGAAAACTGCTGCATGGTTTGTATCGAACTGTTTGTCGCAGAGTCTGAGAGAGCATTATGTGGAAAAGTTACGGCCGCACTTGAGAAAATTTAATATGGACATAGACGTATTTGGTAAATGTGGACAGTTTGGTTGTCCGCGGGAAATTATGTCCCGGTGTCTAGAGCAGTTGAAGAAAAACTATTATTTTTATTTAGCATTTGAAAATGCCATAAGCGAGGATTATGTCACGGAAAGAATAGTGTACGCACTTCAGTACAATACAGTGCCAATTGTTTTTGGTGGAGCAAATTACTCAAGGTGACAATCTAGTTCTAGTATATACCTTTCCTAGTTCCATTCTTCTCTTCATCGGTTTTTCTACTCACACACATACAGCTATCTCCATCCTATATATAACATAAATACAGCTATATATAAGTAGTTAATATAGTTTGTTAAGGTGACTGGTAGGGCACACTAGCGACGATTAGACTTGTTGATTGATTTAAATTGTTAGCAACGAAACCGGATAACTCTTCTTCTTCTTCGGTCTTTTAGGCGGGGTGTGAAGCGGCAACTCAGCAGGCCATCAGGGTGAGGATGGCAGACTCAATGGGTACTTTGTTAGTTCTTTTGTGCCTGTCAACTTCAAATTTGGATTTCACGGCCGCTTACCATCACGCGGAGTGAGATCATCCTGATTGGCCTTTCTAAAAAAAATATCGTTTAAACAATTTCAAAGCTGCAGCCTCTCGAAAAACACTTATACTATTTATTTAATACTTATACTTAACTTTTACGTCTGCTTTTGTACTCGAAATTAGAATTACCGCAAAAACGGCCACTTATGGCGTTAATCCGAAATTCGAGTGCAAAAACAGATTAAAAAGTAGTGCACAATTTTATTATTAAGTAAATAGTGTGTTTGCTTAGAGACTCCCGCTTCAAAATTAAATTAAATAGATCCGGTTTAGTACCTAACAATTTAAATTGATTGGTGTCGCTAGTTAGGGCTACCCGTCGCCTTAAAGCGATATATTTTTTTTAGGTTTATGCCAGACGGTGCTTATTTGAATGCAAATGAAATGACCCCAGAGGCGTTAGCTGCAAAAATGTACGAAATCATAAGGAATCCATCGTTGTACCACTCATTTTTTCGATGGAAGAAATATTACTCATTCCATTTTAGAAACGAAAGTCCTGAAACTGATGATTATTGCAATTTTTGTGCCATGATAAATAATGAGGAGCTTATGAAAAAATCCACAATATATAGACGACTGGACCAGTGGTGGACAGGGCCCAGTGCACAGAGCCTTTGTCACCCGACGACAAACACGTAATAAGTAGAATAGATTACCTAGATTCAGATTATACCAACAAGGAACTAGTCATAATGGATATGTTGACTGGGACAACTTGGGCAGTGCGACAAGTTTGTGTCGGCAGATAATTGACTGGACAGGGAGACAATATACTTAATTAGTTACTGAACATTTTCTATGTGGTCCATTTTTAACCGACTTAAAAAATGAGGAGGTTCTCAATTCGTGTATATATTTTGACAACAAGTCGGATCTGACACACCCCCATTTAAGTACCGCGACTTTTTTAGTTTTCGAGAGCAAAAGTGTAGCTTGAAAATTTAATAAAAAATGTTTTTGTGTTACTTTTTTTAGTCTTTTCTATAAGCAAACAGACATTTGATAACACAAAATTGAGTAAAAACATCAAAAAAGTAGAGTATTTTTGTTTGGCCTCGGCTACATTATTTATAGGTCTAGATTGTAGTTTTTAACAAATCAATAATTACATCATAACGGTTTTCTACATATTAGTAAAAAAAATAAGTTCTCCGGTCCAGAAATTTAAAAAAAAACAGCGTAGTGGCGAATCGCCCAGTAACTAGTTAACTATTATTTATTTTTAAAACTTTATACATCAGAGTTGATTTATGGTTAATCTAATATTTATAATAAAATACAAATTACAGGTACTTAGGTACAGGATGCCAATAGTCATCGATGTTGCACATTGTTTTGTAGGAGGATTTTGAACATGTGCAATGCACGATTTTAAGAATGAAATGAAAATGGAACTTAAACGTAAATAGGTCTCCTGAACAGTCCTCCTGAGATAAAAAGTTTACAGCTCGTCTTCAAACCGCTGGCTGCGAAGATTATGCCACAGAGGTAATTTGCCCCAAAACCTCGACCGCGAAGCGAGGTTATACTTCATTGTTGATTCACTCGCGATCTCCAGATACTCCAGCTTGTTCCCACTGGTGACCGGCTTCCAATTGACCGGGATAGGTACGGGCTTGTTCGGGTTTCTGCAACGAAAGCACAGGTGAGTAAGTAACGTGTCTGAAAGTAAGTACTTGCAGAGACGTTTGGGTAATGTTTCCACCACCACAGTGTAACCACTCACCATGTATACCAATAGTTTACTTGGGAGCATTCAAGAGAAACAATCCAAAATGGACGCCCTGTTGGTCGTGGTTTAAGTACCGGGCCGTGTGTACTCGGGGTCCTGGGTTCGATTCCTGGGTCGAGCAAAGAGTGTGTATCGAATTTTTCGAACATAGCTCGGATTTGTGATCACCAATCCGCATTTGGCAAGCGTGGTGATTTAGCCTAATCCCATCATAGTAAGATATTACTTTTACTTTACTTTACACCTTAGCTAAGTAATAACGGAGCTGAGATATTATTGTTACTAGATGTATACTTAATTCCTTCACATGTTATTTCTACACCTTTCTACAGCTTTCAGGTAAGATTGGCTTCATAGAATAATCCGTACCTATCTATATGATAGGTAATCCGTACCAAAATAAAAACATAGGTTAGGTACAGTCAGCATCAAGATAATCTAAGAGTTCAAGCCTACCACAAATATCTGAGCATTTGACTAAAATCACTTTTAGGGTGTACTTTCAGCTGTTCACAAGAATGAAATGTAAACTTGGCATACCTACCTATAATGACAAAAAATAAAATTGTCTTTTGTCAGCCCCCATATAGGTACTAAGACATAGTTAACCACTGATAAATTTATTTTTGGTGTGCTTCAAATGATCTCTGAACGAGATAGTTATTGTCTGTGTGAGTGAATCAATAAACGCATACCACAGATCATATTTGTGATACGTACGCTACATCTACTTATCTACATCAACCCATACCTACACGCTATAAATATGTAGGGTCGTGCTGTCCACAAAGACGCGCGTTCTCCTTGGTCGAATATGAGCAGAGCTCGTCTGTATTTGTAAATGGCTCAGGTACAGTTAGCATAAAACCTATCAAAAATATCTGAGCATTTGACAAAAATCACTTTTAGTACAATACCTTAAGGTGTACTTTAATTTGCTGTCATTTTATTCTCGAATAAAAAATGAAAATACGTCTTGGGGTATACTGTCATACAGTTTTTTTCAAATACTCCGATATTTTTGGTAGGTTTGAACGATAAGATTATTTTGATGCTGATTATACCTGAGTTACAAAAACACGTAAACAAAATACAGCTAAAACTACCTTGTTTTATGATGTTGCTTATTGAGTAAAAACTAATAACCAATGACGAGCCAGGGGCCCTATTCTCGTGCACTCGACATTGAAGTCGAGTTAGTGGTTCATATGGAATGTATGAAATCTCTAAATTTCGACTTCAATGTCGAGGGCACGAGATTACATAGAAAAAAAGAAAACATTCATTATTACAGAAATCACAACACAGTACAGCAGTTGTAAACACTATTTGGCACAAACAGAGAACAATTAAAATACATACAAATTAAAACAAAAATATATTCAATCATGTCCAGACAGTGCCAAATAAATAATGTGTTATGACTTTTAATATAAATGGCCCTCACTCAGCTCAAATCACGGCCCAGTCAAAGACAATGCTGGTTTTAAGTAAGACCAGCTGAGTGACCACGGACGCTTGTCTAGTGTATTTTGTGTACCTAACGTGTATGTGTGTAATACTTATTTGTGAATAGGCCCTCTGCTGTGATTACTCACCCACTCGTAGCGAAGTTAGTCCACATCGTTCTGAACAGCTGACCAATTTCGAGGTCTTTGGGAGTTAACGGTTTAGTCAAGAAGCGTATAGGGAATAGATGCATCAACTCATCGGCATGACATACACCTGCAATCATCGCATATAAACAAAATCAAATATAAATAAAACCCCCCTTTACATTATAGAGCGATGGATGCTCTACCATGCTAGCTCAGTGCTTAAGAACGCCCTTCCATGCTTAATTTATGTGCGTATTTCTACCATTAGCTCGGCGGTGAGTGAAAACATCGTGAGGAAGCCAGCAGGTTTCGGATAGTTTCTGAAACGTGTAATCATTCAGTTGGTCTGGTTCTCCTGTCAGAAGGATTGCGAAGGCCAGACCGCAATCGCTACATTGTAATTACCAGACTCCCCAAATCTTGAATCATGGTCTAAGGGTGCCCCGGGCTCCAAAGCGACAGTTCTAAAGCAACCATGAATTACACACTAAGATGAGGATGGTAGAAATCTCGTGATAATATTCTAATGTTCGTGACCATAAAAGTTTAAACAATATATTGTTTGAAATTTGCAATAAAATAAATAAATAAAATTATTTCGAACACTTTTTGTATTTTTTGGGAATTACGAGTATGCTTTTATTTTATATATAAAAGCCATCAGTGTGATTTTTGTACAGGGAATTCTCATAAGTTTTCGGAAAATATATTCACCTACTTATACCTATACAGGGTGTATCTGTAAATATTAACATCTCTTTTACCACGTGCTTTAACAAACATTCTGAAAAACATTTGTTCCACGACTATTCGAAATTCAAATACAAAATTACTAAGTCAAGTGAGTTACATATGACTTTTTGTATGAAAAGTTGAATTGATTTTATGCGAATTTTCAAAAGTCATATAACAAATGTTGTTCAGAATGGTTGGTAAAACTCGTGGTTAAAAGGATGTAAGTGTTTACAAACAAATACACCTTGTAAATATGAAGTATATTCTTACTATAAGTTATACCGATTCCAATGCTAGGTGACTAGGTACCATACCTTTTTAAATAATGTCTATTACCTATAACAGTTGAAATTTAAACCTCTATTTACAAAAGTTTCACTATCTTTTACACCGCGGGAGAGCCACGTTTCGGCATGAACTCTGGCTCGGCCGGAGTGATACCACGGCCTCACAGAAAACCGGCATGAAGCAGCACTGTGCTGTGTTTCGCTGCGTGAGTGAGGGTACCGGAGACCCAATCCGGGGGAAAGTGGGGTTTAAAGGTCGGCAGCGCACTTGTGTCTCCATTGAAGTCGCGGGTGTCTGGGAGGCAATCACTTACCATCAGGGATCCGTCTGCTACCTACCCGATAAAAAAATCTAGCTAGATACTTGCCGTAGTCGCCTTCAGGATCACCAAATATTTCTGAAAAACTATTAGTGGATCTGTAGGCCAGTTCGTAGAGATATATCGGTGACTTAGTATACGTCAGCGTGTGCTCCACGGCTTCTACAGCTGGATATGCGAAGTATGAGTCGCTGTATATCTGAAAATAAAATAAAAAATAAAATACATACAGTAACCTCCTCTTTCGCGATGATGACGCGGTTAGGGACAGCAAACAAAACATACCCACATAACTCGTGTGTGACATGACCGAACAGGGATTAGGCGCAGGACCAACGTCTTAACGTGCTTTTCCGAGGCACGGGGGTACAAGACCGCCAACTTCCAGACTCCGGGCTGACACTGAGAATTTCTTAACAGAAAAACTCCGGTACAAATTTTGGCCCGACCCGGGGATCGAACCCGGTACCCCAAGGGCAGCAGTCGCTTTAAAGTGCGACTCACCTACCACTGCGCCACCGAGACAGTGACACATTAATACACACATCAATGTATACAAATCTGTCAAATTTATTCAGTCGATTCTCACCTTAAATTTACTTAATCAATGTTCAAAATCAAAAGGATTGCACCACCCTCCCCTCTTCTATCTAATGTCCTTTAACTGAAGGTTGTCTGGTAGAGATCGCTCCCAGCTATAAAACCGCCTAAATTGTACATTGTATCTCTGTATACCTAGCTTTTAAGTTTTGTATGTTGTGCAATAAAGAATATCCATCTATCTATCTTAATGTCGAACACCTTTGGTTCAATATTAATTGAGCAAATTTGACAGATTGTGCGAACCTCGGTGGGTAGTCTGTACCTAAGGGTGTAAGGGTGTCTCTGTTAAAGAGCTGCGAAGATCAGACGGCAGTCGCTTCATTGTAATTACCAGACTCCCAGCGTACCCGGGGCTCCAGAGCGACAGCTTTGGACGCAACGGGGAATTACAGGAGTGTAGAAGTAAATTTAGTTACCTATTTGTTGTGCGATTATGAGCCATTTTTCGAAGTCTGCTTACAATATAACTACCTACCATATTGTGGGTATACGAAACTAAAATGAACAATAAAACTGAATGAAAACCATACCTCCAGTATTCCCCGCTTCATAGCGTCGAAGTGGCCATCTTTAAGGTATTTTTCTTTTATTTTCCTAGTAATGATGTCAGCATAAGGAGAATTGTCGTAATAAAAAGTCACAGGAGCTATGATGTCGAAGCCCGATGTAAACTCTTTGTATCTAGTTTCATTGGTAGTAATCCCTAAAACAAGGTTTAGGTTTAGTTACTTTTTGGTTAGTATTAGTGTTAGTGAAATAATTTTTAAGTAGCATACTTAGGCACTAAGTATTAGCGCATAATTAATGTGAACTGAACTTTGTGAAACTAAATAAATAAATATTTCACAACGTCACATACATTGATCTGACTACGAGATAGGTAGCTCAAACACCTTTATTACAGATATCAGAATCAACAGTGGGTTTACAAATATATACGTTTTAAACCTTTCTTTTGTATATAAAATACCTACTTATAAGCCTACTTATAATACATAGAAAACACCCAGACCAACATACATGTTCTTGCCACACCAAATTTTATGACTGTGCGGAATCGCACCACACCATCACCCATCCACAGCGTTCAATACCACTGTTCCAAACGGGTTCTCAATCAACTAATTTGCCAATGTCAGTTAGAATACATAATTGGTAGATTTTTTATAAACATAATTGGTACACATATTGTATCTCAAATTGGGGCAGTGCAGCGAAATCATATTTACATAATTGTACTAGAACGAGCACAATGAGCAGTACTGACAACGATGCTAATAAAAAATTCAGTTTCAGTCAATTCAGTCGAACGAAGAAGATAGCATGCTCAGTGTCCTTAAACGGTTCAGTCGCACGAAGGAGATAGCATGCTCAGTGTCCGTAAACTATTCAGTCGAACAAAGAAGATAGCATGCTCAGTGTCCATAAACTGTTTCAGTCGCACGAAGAAGATAGCATGCTCAGTGTCCATAAACTGTTCAGTCGCACGAAGAAGATAGCATGCTCAGTGTCCGTAAACTATTCAGTCGCTCGAAGAAGATAGCATGCTCAGTGTCCATAAACTGTTGTGTCGCACGAAGAAGATAGCATGCTCAGTGTCCGTAAACTATTCAGTCGCTCGGAGAAGATAGCATGCTCAGTGTCCGTAAACTTTTCAGTCGCACGAAGAAGATAGCATGCTCAGTGTCCGTAAACTATTCAGTCGCTCGAAGAAGATAGCATGCTCAGTGTCCATAAACTTTTCAGTCGCACGAAGAAGATAGCATGCTCAGTGTCCGTAAACTGTTCAGTCGCACGAAGAAGATAGCATGCTCAGTGTCCGTAAACTGTTCAGTCGCACGAAGAAGATAGCATGCTCAGTGTCCGTAAACTGTTCAGTCGCACGAAGAAGATAGCATGCTCAGTGTCCGTAAACTATTCAGTCATACGAAGAAGATAGCATGCTCAGTGTTCATAAATTTATCCTTCGGAAAAAGTCATGTGTGACAAACAATGCAAGATAGTCACCAAAAAGGTATAATTCAGGGATATGTCGTCAAAACATTATCAATTCCAGCCACTAGATTTTCTTTTGCGAGGTGTTTTGAGCAATTTGTGTCCAAAATAGTTTACAGTAAAATAAATATTGTAAAATATTTAATTGTTCGTCACTCGACACTAACCCCCATATTACAAATCTCGAACTAAGGGGGGGAAAAAGGGACTGGTACGAGTTTTGTTCCAGGACTACTGGAACAAAACTCGTGCCAGCCCCTTTTAACATTGCGTGTTGGAACGGGATGACAAGAGCTTTAGTTCGGTGATAAGTTTAGATCGCGATTTGTAATAGAGTGGTAAATGTACAGTTTCTAAATGGTTATTAAAACTATCATATTGCGAAGCGGAACTCATACTAAGCTAGTACATTGATTAAGATCTCATTTTTGTAACAGCAACAGCTAATTATATACTTAGAGAAACAGTTAATATTTTTTTAATTAGCTTAGCCTAGTGTGTGGTGTATTGTAAACCGTACTCTACCTGCCGATTAACCAAGTAAGTAAGTAA
Source organism: Marasmia exigua (assembly GCA_019059595.1). NCBI lineage: Eukaryota > Metazoa > Arthropoda > Insecta > Lepidoptera > Crambidae > Marasmia > Marasmia exigua. The sequence goes on along the minus strand of CM032494.1, from coordinate 1,061,500 downwards.
GTTTAATATTGTGGAAACGGGTAAGTACAAAAGATCTATGGATCATCACTCGGTAAATGGAAGTTTGCACTATTTTAATGCAGTAAAATTTAATTTTGAATTTAATTGGATTATAAACATTTAATATCACTTAATTCTAATTCTATTGTATTCTATTCTGTTCAAATTATATCTTATTTAATTTAATTAAAATATGTTATCATATTAAAAGTAATTGAAATGTATTAATTTTATTTCAACTTATGTATATTGTATTTTTCCCTTTTTTTTTTAATTTGCTGTGTTATTTAATAATATACTTGTGATTTATAATTTAATGTTGCTTGTTATAATTAGTTATTGACATGCTGTTTACACATAGTTTTGGATTTACAGTCTACCATGACTGCACAGTTACTATGTATTATCTTTATTTTTTATCTACTGTAACTTTGTTGTGTGTAACTAATAAAATAAATAACAATATCAAAAAAAAAGAAAAAATCTCCTGTCCATTTGCTGAGCTTACAATTTGCCCTTTCATTCAAATAACCAATGAAGTCTCTACCTTTTGTACTATAATTGTAATTACTTTGGTCATTGAAATAAAATATAATATTAATATTTATTACATGGGTAAGTAGGTAGGTATACGCAACAGTCAAAATCAATAAAATTCACAGTCACTCAATAAAGAACCGTGTTTAAAGTAATCGGTCCACTTAAGTAGACAGGTACCCTACCTACAATCAATGATTCTGATAGCGTATCACTTCGCGACTCTTTATGATAAAATATGTCTAGATACCATATCACTTCACGAAAATTTAGGACAAAATATGTCTAGATAATCCCCAAAATATATTATAAGTATATAATATTACAACAGTGGTTAACGAAATTTCTACCATGTACCTACGATCAGCATCAAAAGTAGCTTAACACTTTAGTACCATGTCGAAGTAACATTTTTGCGAACCGTCTATAATAGGCAGAACAGTTACCTTGACATGGTATTAAAGTGTTAAGCTACTTTCGTTGCTGACCGTACCTTATTTTATCTTATAATATTGGAAACTTAAAAATAAGCTACATGGTGGAAATCTCGTAAACAACTATTCTAATGTTAGTGACTATTAAAGTTTAAAACAATATATACAGGACGTCCCACGGACATGCCACATGGAGGGAAAGTACCTTTAATATTGTAGATGGAACATTTTACTGAAAGAAGACATTATTTTAATTTCAAAAACAATCTAAACTGCATTAATAGATTTTAAATAATTACAAGGTTGAACCGAGAATCGAACCCGCTACATGAGAAAACAAAATTATCACACCCGATCGGTGTGATAAAGCTACAGGGATTTTTTTTCTCATGTAGCGGGGGGGTTGATTCTCGGTTCAACCGTGTAATTATTCAAAATCTATTAATGCAGTTTAGATTGTTTTTGAAATTAAAATAATGTCTTCTTTCAGTAAAATGTTCCATCTACAATATTAAAAGTACTTTCCCTCCATGTGGCAAGGCCATGGGACACCCTGTATATTATACATCCCCTTCTGCCGAAGGGAGACCTAAAAAGAAGTGTCTTACCATCGTAAAGGATGCTAATAAATTGACCAGTAGGGATGCACAAGACCATGCGAAGTGGAAAAGTCGAAGTCGTAGGGAAGCGGACCCCGGGCACCGAAGCAACAGCTTGGGACACAACCGGGATAAAACGCTAAATGATGATGATGATGACGATGACCTCAGATTATATCAAATAATTTTTATCTAAGATGATGACCCCCTAAGTTTCATTCTATAGATTTTTATGAGATAATTTTGCTGTGACACCATTAACTGTTATTTTAATCATGCTATATTTTACGGATATAGGTATCTACATAAAACCCAAAAACACATTCTTTAATTATAACTAGGTAAATACTCTTTGGTAGATACCTACGTGGTAACTTACACGACTTTTTAACGAGCGTGTTCTGAATACGGAGTTTATTATGGAATTTCTTAATTATATTAATATCCTCCAACCGCAATATCTACGATCAGCCACGTACACAGGATATATTATAGTGCTCAAGTGTGTGCACACAAGTGCACTCTCTATTCCCTTGCCCTCATATTCCGATGGGACACCAGTGTGACACGACCGGAAAGGGATCGGGGTCAACGGCTTAACTTTCTTTCCGAGACACGGTGGTACATGACCACCAACTTACAGACTCTGGGCTGACACTAAGAATTTCTTAAAAATTTTGGCCCTGACCCGGGGTTCGAGCGCAGCCGTCACTTTAAAGTGCGACGCTCCTTGATTATTACATCTATGGACGACATAGGATAAGAAGAAAAAATCCTTACACACTGATTTCAAACATCCTTCATCCTTGGTAAGTCCTGTGAGCCAGGGCACGGCGGGCACATCTGTGACCTTCCGGGCACTTTGGGTCAAAAATGCCCCAGGCAGGTCAGGTTCCACCACTGCTTTGAACGGAGTCATTGGCTCGTAATCCCATACCTGCAACATTGGTTTAAACAGTTGCAGAAACGATCATGATGAATAACTTTTTTATGTGATAGGTGGCAGACGAGCAGATGGATAAACTGATGGTAAGTGATGGGCCACTGCTCACGGATAACTGCAACACATGTGGAGTCACAAGTCAATACAATAAAAATATAAGTATTATTTATAAAAGAAAAATAACTGATAGCCGACATAGAATTGCACAAGATCCTATAGGTAAATGAAAGTTATCCAAGGTTGAATGTGAAAGAAGTCTTATAATATGAAATAAACCAGCTTTTGACAGTCTCGCTCATTATTACATAATCCTAAAATCTAACTAAGATTTCAACTGTCAAATAAAATTATCTTTCTGGAATAGAGTTTCCCATTGAAACCGACTCTACCAATGTTGTGTGTAAATTAGTTAGGTATTATGACAAATAAAAGTTAACATATAAAAATGTACTTTATTTATTGACTTACTCCCTTTCCCCTTAGATTGAGCCTCGTATCCTCACACACTCGGTGAAACACAGCGCTTTACGCTGTTTCTCTGGGAGACCAAAGCGTAGTTCTCCCATGGTCAAAATGTTTAAAACCTAATACTGAATTAGGGAGTTAGTAGCGGGATGGTAGATAATAACGCGCCTTCCTTGCGGAGAGCCGTGGATCGAATCCGAATTTTACAAATCTATATCTATGTGCATATTTCTACCATTAGCTCAGCGATGAGCAGTAACTTAATAAGGAAACCTGCACGTTTCGGATAGTTTCTGAAACGTGTAACCAAGATTCAATTCGTCTGGTTCCCCCGTTAAGGTGGCGGGTAGGGCACACTAGCGATGCCAATCGATTTTAATTTTTAGCCACTAAACCGGATCTATTATAAACAATTTCGGGGTTCCAATCTTTCGGCAAACACTTATACTATTTATTAAATAACCATGCACAAATGTATGGTCTGCTTTTGCACACGAATTTTGCATTACCGCCAAAAGTGGTCACTTTAGGCGTGAATCGATTTTTCGCGAACAAAAACAGACCCAACATTTGTGCATGGTTATTTAAAAAATAGTGTAAGTGTTTGCCGAGAGATTGTATTCCCGAAATTGTTTAAAATAGATCCGGTTTATGAACTAAAAATTTAAATCTATTGGCGTCGCTAGTGTGCCCTACCTGTCACCTTAAAGGGTTGTGAAGATCAGAAGGCAGTCGATTCTTTGTAATTACCAGACTTCTCGAATCCTGAATCATGGCCTGAGCGTACCCTGGGCTCCTAAGCGACAGCTTGGATGCAACCGGGAATTACACGCTATGATGAAGTATGTAGTTAATTCATTAGAACTAAAATTCGTCATTAAACCTTAAAGATAGTTAAGTGGTGTTAGTGCCTAAGTTAGCTAAGATTGTGTGTTAATAAAATAATACCATAGAACCGGTATTGGTCAAACAGGTTTTTTTTTGCCCAATTTGATGCCTACGCCTTATTTATTAATATCGATAACAAGGTTAACGACACTGATTAAGGCCTTAAATGTAGTTCTAATCTATTTAAAATATGTTGACAAATCAGTGCTTAACATAACATTCGATGTAGACCAGGCACGAGTATGATGCATTAGTCTGGTGTGATGGAGTTAAGTAAGTACTCCTTTATTATGACCGTGGGAGAGCCACGCTTCGGCATTAATGGGCCGGCTGGACCGGATTGATACCAACCACGGCCTCACAGAAAATCACTGCACTGAGCCCTGTGCTGTGTTTCGCTGCGTGTCCATGCGCGGCGGCAATCGCTTATCATCAGGCGATCCGTCAGCTCGTCTGTTACCTATCACATAAAAAAATTCCTTAGGCCCGATTCGACCAGATAAACCTATGTTACAACGTCAGATTTGTATATAATGTCAACGCTATACCACAGATTTAGTATCGGTCGAATCAGTCCTTAATAAAACCAATGTTAGCAGATTTATAGTTTAACAACATTAGGTAGGAACATTACCAATACTTTTCAAATAAAATCTAAGTAATACGTTACTGAGTGTTGGACGCCTTAATGCAGCACACGCTTGGATGGATATCTTTAAGGCAAGAGTGAACAGAAGGCCTATTCTCGAGCACTGAATATGACATCTCTAAATCTGACTCTGTCTAATACACGAGAATTGCCCCTTAGTCATGTTCTAGGAAAAATCCTAAACCGCATACGCTTTCTAGCAGTTGGGATTGTGGTGATCCCTTTTTCCCCAGACTGTCTCCTGTACCCTTGAAACGCGGCGCAACACAGCATAGACGCTACTTCACGCCGGTTTTCTGTGAGGCCATGGTATCGCTCCGGTTGAGCTGGCAAACAAGGCATAGCGGTTAAAAGAGGTAGGTACTTATAAAATTAAAACTGTAAATACTAATTTCTTACATAAAAGCTGAATTCTGTGTTAATGATATCATAGCTGTCTTTCGTTCTAAGACATTTGATCATGTCTGCTGAGGGAGCCTGGGGGCATTGCAGGAACTTGGCGAGCTGGAACGCGTTCCTCAGGGCTTCAGCCTGGCGGGGCCTCCGCCCACGGCACCAAGGCTGTACCCGACTCCGATATAGCCTTGTGGAATAGACCTGGAATCATTATTCACTTTAAATAGATAAGGTACATTAATAAGACACTCAAGTCGATAAAATATCAAATGACAATGCTATAAGTATAGGTAGCACTTGCTCAAATTACACAGAACCTATTAGTTAACTTATTTATTATACATCACACCGTTAGGTAACATAAATAAATGGAAAATAATATCTAGCTTGTTGCAAACAAAAAAAAATCTTTTGACACCTGCAGAGTTTATGGGTAAACAATATTATTTCTAGAACTTTTAGAAATTTGCAATGTTCTGCGAAAACCAGATACCTACGTGGGCTTTAGACATCATGGCACCACCGGGCCATGTAGAAGAGGTAGGTGGCTTTACGTCGTAAGAGATTTGGATGCCAAAGACCTCACGGTCTTTGGCATCCAAATCTCTTACGTGACTTTAGTGTCATGAAACGCATACGCTTTCCATCAGGTGCGTTAAGAGGTGTTGTTAAGGGATAACCTAAAATCATATCTCGTTTCTCCCAGACTGCTTGCCTGCCTCCGGTACCCTTGAAACGCGGCGCATCAGAGCATAGACGCTGATGCCAAAGACCGTGCGAAGTGGAGGGGGTGTAGTAGGAAATTTGACCCCGGGCGCCGAAGCGACAGCTTTGGACGCAAGCGGGATGACACACTAAGATGAAGGAGAAGGAAATGATACCTACTTACCAGTGCTCGTTTTGGATAACATGTGGAAGTGTACGCTGGCACCACCGGCGCTCTCGCCAAATATCGTCACAGAGTCCTTGTCGCCGCCAAAACTCTCGATAGTCTTTTGAATAAACCGGAGACCTTCTTGTTGATCCTTGAGGCCGTTATTTCCAGGGCACTGCGCATCTTGAGTAGAGAGGAAACCCAAAGGCCCTAAAATTAATTAGAACTTAGAAAAATGCTCGTTTCGTCGCATCGTTATTAATAAGAAAACAAAGTAAATGTACCCAGTCTGTAATTAATGGTTACCAGAATAACTTGGTGGTCTAAAAGATATTCTGGTCCATACATGTCGGTAGTAGATGCGCCACACATCCAGCCACCGCCGTGGAAAAATACCATAACTGGCAATGGACTACCTTCTTTGGTCAATTCCTGGAAATGTTATCGTTTAGGTTAATGGAATAAGATTTTTCTTTCGTTAGATTGAATGTGTGGTGATGGAGCGGAACGTTGATAACTTAATTGGCATTTTAACTACTTCCGTATATCCTATGGTCAATTATGAGCGCTTGCATGTGAAAAAACATAACAATTTATTACAACGTTACCAAATGTGCATGCACGCCTCGCGGGTTATTTCTTGTAATGGGCCGCTCGAGATCTTCCTGGCCACATTAACATTAACAATATTCCTCCAGTACCTATTTCGTGATTGGGCCAATTATTTTATAACACCTATGTATACCTAATATAAAATTGGGCAAACCGATGGGAACGACGTATTTATTTGTTAATTTGTACAGAATAACAAGAGCTGGAAAGCTTTTGTTATACTGTGGTAATAGTATCGTGATGCTTAGGGCGCCTGTTGCGTAAGAGCTCATCATGACGGGCAGACTTTGTAACACATTGCAAAGCATTTGTAGCACAAGTACTTAAGCTACTTGGTACTAAATCAGGCCAATGTATGAAATGTTTTATGAATTTATTTATTTTATTTATAAAAGTTGAAACTCTCTTTGCGCATGGCTCCCACAGTAAGAACTAACTACCGATTATAGTCACTTTTGTCTTATCACGAAGCTTAATCTATATTTTTTTGGATACAATTTCAGAAATCCTATCCACCCATTGACTAGTTTCGCGGTATCTTCCCCCTGCCAGACAGCCACCATCGGACCAAGTATCTTGGAAAGTTAGCAATGCTAAATCGGTGGTCGTTCTTAACTACAATGGATGCGTTCACAGAGAAAGAATCAGCTTCTAGACGAAAGTCTGTCCTGGACTGTCCGTCGTGGGCTCTCGCTCTACTTACGAGTACATGCGCTCTATCAACTATGTATGTGAAAGATGGCGGCGCACGCGCAGCGTTTCAAAACATTGAAACTAAGGTAATTTAAATTTAATAATTAAAAATATTAACTGTAACTGGGAAATTAATTTAATTTTAATTATAGAAGTATATGACAATTGACATAATTAATAATGTATTTTTAATTGATATTAAATTTAAATCAATACTTCAGTCAATTTACAGATTCCATATGCTCAAATATGGCCGGGCAAAACGTTATGGCAAGCAGTTATTAGACAGACAAATCGTGAAATGCTGGAGTACTTATCATGATGTGCCCAGGAAGCTCGAAAGGATTTTTTACAAAAGCAAATCGAACCCATTGAAAATAGAATTTATTTCGCTTAAAAATCATTTACTTTGTTGATTGATAGGAGCAGTCTATTTACATTTCTATAAACATGCTAAGTAGGATTACTTACTTATAATAAACTGTAGGTTCAATTAATGTTACGAGTAACTTAGTAATTTAATACCTACCACTAGCCTCATATATTTTGGGATACAAGTATTACACCGACCTTCTCACTTAACTGTGCAGTGAAAATAATAAATAAATCTGAAAAACTTACATTATCAGTTCTTGGTGTGTAAATGTTTAAATATAAACAGTTCTCTTGACCAACGATATCTTTTTCTCGAATGTATGGGTTGCGTTGGACACACAGCGGAGTGGTCTTAGTTCCGTCCAGGGTTTCTTGCCACGGTTCTATTGGCACAGGCGCCTACAATTTAACCAAAAAACATATGTAATATTTTTCATAATTTAATTTATTGTCTGCAAAAAATGTGATAAATCAAAGAGTAAATACATTCGCTAAGAAAGACGCAATAATTCAATTCACTTTATTTCTAAAATAACAAGCTAATGACAAATTTGGACCAAGTATTAAATTAGGATGGATCATTTTGGAATAAAGCTCTACGAGGGCCACGCCGACCAAGGCTTTGCACATATATTTTCAGCCCAGTTTTCGGCCGACATGACATTACCTGTGTTCTTCGCAGGGAATCCTAGGTTAAAAGACGCGTAGCGACATCGGTGACACTAGCGCCGCCAGTCGATTTGAATTGATTGTGGCGATTATGAAAGATTATTTAAAAAAGTACAATCTTAAATACTTAGAGGAAAGAATCATAATTTTTTCGAGACGCAAAGCAATAATTTTTACACCCAACAACTAACAATAATCTGCATAAATGCTAAAAGTGGCCACTTTTAGCAATTAAGTATGCAGATTTTTGTTACTTGTAGGAAGAAATCATTTTATAAGTTTCTTTCAAAAACCATTAATACATTCCTCCAAGTCTTTAAGATGTTTTTTTTTAATAATGTCACATAATCACCACAATCGATTTAAATATGTACCTATATTGGCGCTAGTTTCACCGATGTAGCACCTTAAGGCGACGGGTAGCCTAACTAGCGACACCATTCGTTTTTGATTGTTAGCTACTAAACCGAATCTATTTTAAATAATTTCGGGGTTACAACCTCGCGGTAAACACTTAGGTATACTATTTATTAAATAACCATGCACGAATGTTTGGTCAGTTTTTGTACGCGAAAAATTAATTACCGCCAAAAGCGGTTACTTTTAGCGGGAATCCATTTTTCGCGTACAAATGTTGGGTCCGCATTTGTGCGTGGTTATTTAATAAATAGTACAAGTCTTTGCCGAGAGGATGTACCCCCGATATTGTTTAAAATAGATCCGGTTTAGTTGCTAAAAACGATTGGCGTCGCTAGTGTCCTACCCGTCACCTTAACTCCTCTACCGTGCATACGTCGCTTCCATATATGGGTTCAAGGTGGTTACCGACTTGTTCCGGTGTGGTTCCTTCCTGGATGTAGAAAAGGTGCAGGTAACTCCATCGCTCCTCCACCTATAGCTGCGTCGCCCCAGACGCTGCAGTACCTCTAAGTACTCCAGGGAGAGAAGCCCGTGAGTGGTGCCGCTTTACCTCCTCCCAGTCCTTCTTGTCCATGCCATATCATCGGATGTAAGGTTTTGCGAAGTTAAGTCTTGTAGTGATTCCCTTGCGATTGATTTAAAGGTCGAAGTAGAAGCAGAAGTTGTTTCGCTTGATTTTCCTTCAGCTTTAGTATTCGTAGTATTTCGCGGAGATCTGCGCCCTTATTTTCTAAAGGAGCATGCATTTGTTTTCAGAGGTAAGGGCATATTTAGTCACCGCCTCTGCATTCAATATATACAGATTTTCTAGATCAAAAATTTTCCTCGTCAATAAGCCTCTCTTGTCCAAAAACTCAGACTTAAATGCAAGAAACAGAGCAACGATTAAGCTATTAATTTTGCTAGTGAACTGTTTTTCAAGGTCAATTTGTATTTTTTTAAGCTCCTCTAAAATAGAACCTTTCATGTCGACCAAAGTTTATTTTTGACCGGCATTGTCTCCATTCGCCTTTCGGGCTCCAGTCCTTAAAGTCACATTGTCTGGACTATGCATAGAAATATTCTTTAAGGTATCGACACGAGGATAGTGTTGGCGAACAGGAGTGTGAGTATTATCCCCTCTGGGAACGTGCAGCGACATTCTACACGTAAGAGTACCATTAATATTAGTACAAAAAATATCATAAATCCGGTTACATTTGGCGTATTTGATAAACTGACCATCTTCACTAACAATCTCGCGGCAGCCCGGACAGAAATGCCTCCTCGGCAACAGACGCGCAGGCGGCAGGCCGGCACACAGGCCGCCGTGGCCTTGCAAAAGTCAACAGCAACAAAAAACTTGGGTTTGTCGGTTAAGCAAATTGTACTCGTAGAAATACTGCTTTTGAAAACTATTTGAGACATTGTTTACGAATTATTTTGACGGAGATAATTAGTACAGTTGTTTTCTCATTGACTCGTAACGGAGCTGTTAGTACATATACAAAAAATTCGCCTTCCGATACAAATTGCACCAGCTCCGAAGCGACAGCTTGGGGCGCATCCGGGATTAATCGCTAAGATGATTATGAATGCCCACGATAAGTAAGTAAGACGGTTAAAAATATGATGTAGGTATAAATATGGTGTAACTACATAGGTATGTACTCAAATAGTTAGATATATTATAGACATTACACGCCAATGTAAACAAAACGAATCACTTAAATCATTTCCCATTTCGTCTTCAAACACATTTCATTGAAAAACAATTGAGTGAATTTGACACAATATAGCACATTCGGATTGGTGGCCGTCTGTACATATAAAAAAGAAAAAAATAATTTTATAACATACTTAGGTGTGTACCTAAGTATGTTATAAAATAAAAAATATTTTTAATTATAAAAATTTATAACTATAAATTTCAACTGAACTTGACAAAGAGGATACAACAAATCAACAGAGTCATTATTATTATATCACATAATAATAAAATGGCATTAATCTTTGATCCGAAACTCGTAATCGTATTTCTTACTGCGTCTATTCAAAATTATTTTCCTGCTACGTTACTTTAATAGAGGTATCTAATAAATAAACATTCGCGTGAGCAAACACAAAAAATGTATATCTACTACTGTCATGTGGACTCGTGAATATAATTAGGTATCTTAGTTGTTACAGAAATATTTATAAATATAACCAATAAATGGTCACACTCTTTACCTACCTTAAATCTTAAGTCTCCCAAAGGAGGTACTGCAAAGGGTATCGACGTGAAGGCTGAAATTTCCTTCCCTCCTTGTGTTTTCATATAATATCCCTTTATTTCACCCATAGGCGTGTTCACTACCGGCTGATTTTCGCTGCTCACATCACTCACGTGTAATAAAACCACAGCAGTGAAAGTAAATACAATCCGTAATAACTTGCATCGCATCATTTCAATTACTTCGGTCGACGCGAATCACGAGCGTATTTACTATGTATACGGTATGACGGGTGCGCGCCGAAAACCAAATGAAGCACGCCTTTAGTTTTCGGTTTTTATATATACTCAAACCTACAATCGACTGCTGTATCTCGCCATCAATACACAAGTTTAGTAAGGCTTAATCTGTTGGTCGCTAATAAGATTTTGAGGAAATGACCATCTAGTAATGACGGAAATCACTTGAATTAAACACGAAGCTTTATGCTTAAAGTATCTAAAAAATATATCTTATTAATTACGCTCATTCATCTTACTCTAACCAGTCTTTATGCGAGAATAATAATAATGAATAAAGTTTTTATTTCGGACCACTAAATCAGTATAGGTTAGTAGCAACGTTTGTCTTAAGGTGAATGGATACGCAAATGACCTTGAGAGAGGTGTTTTTGAAACAGCAGTTTTGCGATTATACGAGTACAAAGCAAGGGATGCTGAAACTATTACATCTCATCAAATATATCATTAAGTAGGCCCCGATTATTCCAAATCAGCAGGTTGTTACATATTTTAAAGTTAAACACTCAAAAGGTTCAAATTATCAGATAGCTCGGAATTTGTACATTGAAGATATCCCAGACGACAAGTGTGTTTATTATCAAACTATTAACATATAACATTCGTACCTTGCCATCGACGGCAAGTTTTATACATATACAACAATTCAAGTAGTATTTAAATTGATTTTATTTATGTTTAGATAATTACAGATTTGCTTACAAAACATTACTAGGCGTTTTCGTGAAGAAGACTTGTCTTGAGGTGGACCTTACAGAAATATACTGCATAAAACATTGCTTTTTTATGAGAGGTGGCAGACGAGCAGACGGGTCACCAGGAGGAGAGCCAGACATAACCCGTCCGCCCTCCGGCAGATGGGTATGCGTAAGGCGCCGAAAGGTGGCGGCAGCATTCCCCCAAAACAATAAAAAAGGTACTTTGATAATTGTATTTTTTCCCTTCTAAATTTAAACTCTGTAACATCATCAATATTTGAAAAGAGTAACTTGCTGGTCTCTTCTCACAAATCAACATTCCGAACCAGGATGCCGTGTCAAGCGTATGTCAGTTAAGTTACATAAGTTACGCGTAACAAGTGCTATTCGTGTTTTTATGGTCTCATATCCTGTGTTTAACTATTATTTAATTATCTCTTACCATTATCTCAAAAATGCTGTAGAAGAGATTACGATTGACTACGATATTATTGTTAAATACTGTATCTTAAGTTACAGACAAACGCTTGACGAGTCCACAAGGCGCGATTATGGCAAACTCCGTTATCTACTAAATACATGACTTAGCCACGATAGACACGCGCCTAATCAGAATCTGTGAACAGTCTGGGTCAACACGCGCTCCGGTAAAATAATATGTAAAGTGGTTAGTGATGCTCTAATTTAAGGTGACAGGTAGGGCACACTAGCGATAACCATGTAGCACACATGTTGAGTCCGTTTTTGTACAGTGTTTGATTCACGCTAAAAGCAGACACTTTTAGACCAAACAGTTAACTAAAGTATTAAATAAATAGTATTGAGAGAGAGAGAGATTTTCACTATATACCTACTTGATGGTCAAATACCGTCAAGTAGGTTTAATTGACATCAGTGATGTTTAGAAACAATCCACTGAAGTTATATGGGGCCAAACTAAAGGAGAAGATAGGTGATTGCGGCAAATGTTCAGCCAGGAGATTAAAGTCCTAATAGCGGAACCTAACATTATAGGAAAGATAAGATAATCCCGACTACGCTAACTTGGACACGTGGAGAGAATGGGAGAGGATCGATCGGCCAAAAGAGCTTTTCTGTGGCGACCATCAGGACGCCTGCCCTGAGAGAAGATAGAAATGTCGCTGGAACTATAAATGTGCACGATTTTGGGGAATTAGCACAGGAACCAATAAGTCAATGTAATAAATAAGGTAGTAAGTATAATAACCTATTTTATAATTATCATCTAAAAATGCATGATGATATATGAATTTGTGCATTTGTTTAGGCAGTGGTAAGTTAGGTAGGTAATCCGTACATGCAATTGTACTACTTACTTCTTACCATAATTGTAATGGCTAAGTCATGTATCTTAAGATACAGCCCTTCGCGCGTATCTCCGTTATTGAAAAAATAAAAATTTAATAATAATAATTACATCACAATGATATGTTCGAGTACATCTTTATAATTCTTATGATATGAAATAAGTTTTTAAAAATCTTCTGGATCATAGATATAATGGCAATAAATGCAAAACCAACTTTAGGAGCCGTTTACTCAAAGCTATGTTTTTGAGATAACGGAGATAGGTCTGACACGGCAGACGGTAGATAATAAATGTGACATATTTATAAGTGTTATGTACAGACCTAAATTGAATAAAGATTTTTTTATCTTATTTTTATTATTTTTGGTCGCACTTCTTTTTGATACTACTACTCCTACATCGCATGATCTGGTGAACGTTTTTACTAATTAATTTCTCAAGCGTATTATTTTTGCGTCCGGTCTGAAATCCATCTTGTTTTTGAAAGATATTAGGTATACTTCAATTTTTTTTATTACTAAATAAAAGTTTATATCCATTTAGAGCCAAAAGTACCTATACATTGTAAAATATAACTAAATAACAAAAAAAAAAATGTACATCGTTATTCTAAGTTTGTTTTTACTAGGCATTTTATTTTCATTGGTCTAATGAAAATTAAAAGAAACGATTCAAAGCTATTTATACTAGATGTTTTTGAATTAGTTTTCCTATCTTTTATTAGTGATATGTTTATATTTAGTGCCATACCCGATCCCAGAACACACAATAAAGTCTGTCCGGCTAAAACGAACAATTTTGCTGGAATTTAGGAAAGAGACAGCAAAGCCCGCAGTAATAAACACAAATTATGATCGTTCCTATACTTCACTCTGTTCAGTCCAGGTGAAAAAGGCCCGTCATCATGCTGCGTTTTCAAATTATAAATGTACCGATTTTTACAATTCCGACAAAATTATGCAATTCTGGTGTCGGTTTTTAATTACTTTTTTATAATAAATTTATTGTACATAACAATGGGGACATTGTTTTAAGAAAATTAGGAGTGTTTTATACGTGATAGAAAGTTAGGTAGTATATCATCAACTTTTATGTTACGTTTTTAGGGTTCCGTACCTCAAAAGGAAAAAACGGAACCCTTATAGGATCACTTTGTTGTCCGTCCGTCCGTCCGTCTGTCAAGACCCTTTTTCTCAGGAACGCGTAGAGGTATGAAGCTGAAATTTATATCAATTACTCAGGTCTACTGTCCCTTAAAGCTGTGAAAAAATCAAACTTCTAAGCCAACGCAATCAAAAGATACAGCCGTTTAAGCCGCAAATTTTCGACACTTGCAAGGGAATCAAAACCTACAGGGTGCTTACCGTGAACTCAGAATCTTGAAATTTGGTACGAAGCAACGTCTTATAGCATAGATAAAGGAAAAATTACGAAAACCATAAATTTTTAGTTACATCACATAATATATTTTTTTTTAATAATTTTAACCTTACTACCCATTTCCTCATAAACGCGTAGAGGTATTAAATTGAAATTCATACCAAATACTCAGGTCTACAATACCTTTAAGCTGTAACAAAATCAAACTTCTATGTCAACGCAATCAAAAAAACAGCAATTTAAGCTGCAAATTTTGAAACTCGCAAGTACTCGCAAGGGAATGAAAACCTAAACGGTACTTCCAGTCGACCTAGAATCTTGAAATTTGGCATGAAGCAACGTTTTATAGCACACATAAAGGAAAAATTCCGAAAGCCTTAAATTTTTAGTTACATTACAAAATATATATTTTTTAATAAATATAAACTTATTTCTTTTTTTCTCATGAACGCGTAGACCTATCAAGTTGAAATTCATATCAAATACTTAGATCTAATTGCCTTTAACCCGTGAAAAAAAGAAATCTAAGTCAACGCAAAAACTCTTAAATTTATGCTCCTCCATCTTTCCCCATTGTAATGTTATGAATTTCATTTTGCAATAAAAATACCACAGTTATGACTCGATTGTCGTAATGAACGAACTTTGTAAACCTTGCAGGTTTGTACGGAACCCTCGGTGTGCGAGTCCGACTCGCACTTGGCCGGTTTTTTTTAATATTTTCAATGTTGATGGTAGGTATTTCGGTACACCAAAATTGCTTCCTTGGCACAAACATTTGAACTTTCATTCAGGGGCACGATTCTCAGGTCACTCGAACAAAGTTCAGCCCTTCGGGTTCGAGCACTTCGAGTGCTAAGGACCGGTAGAAGTCGGAGTTCAGTCGGAGGTTATCTGACAACAAATATGACATTATTTTAAATACGAATCTAATCAAAGAGTATTTTATTATATAGGAAAATCTAACTGATAGAAATTTGAAGTAAATTTTCCCAACCGGCGATGTGGATCAGCTTCCACGAGTTGTACCAGCCGAAGCCTTTCTGACAATTTTTTGATGCTGCAAGTTTTCCATCTCTTTTTCAAACTTTTCACCAAATCAAACCAACAAAATGGAGTTAAAAATTTTGTGAAGATAAAATTTTATGTTAACTTTGGCGCGTTCCGTTTCACCCGACACAGTACACGAAATATTCAAATATTAAATTTTCTAATAAAATTTATTAAATTATTGGACATACTAAGCAAAATTAATAGTTTAATCAAAATTTATGACAATAACTCTTATGATGGATGTTAAATTAGATCGCTGCAGCATTTTCAAAAATTAAGTCCTGCATGCAGCATCCATGGTTGAAATAGAACGTTGAAAATATTGTCTATGATACGTTTGACTTCGTAGTTCAATCGTGAATTGTTCTATTGATGCTAAGAATAGAGTTTATCGGAACATTCGTATACGAACTACCACACGGAAAAAGTTCGAGTGGCCTGAGAATTGTGCCCCAGAATATGCAGCAACAAATCGATACGATTCGAGCAAGATAATAATAATAGCCTTTTTATTTTTTTTATTAAATTTTTAGTGCCCTAAAGTTACTCCTTAACAGCGTGACCTGCCTGGAATGACTGTTAGTTTCCCGAAGAACTATGACGTTTTCCCGAGGTAACTACACATTTTAGTATTAGAGGATTAACGTATGAAAAAAATGTTGAAATCGGTAACGTAGTTTTAGATTTGTACATAACATAATTACTATACTCAGAATCTCAAATCGGTCATTTTTGCCATATCCCTAGACAAAGTTGAGGTGTGTATATCAAAATTTTTCGTGTGAAGAAATTTTACTAGCGGTATTTTTATTTTTACGAGGACCGTTAACACTAACTTCCGTAACGTAATTTTTACCGTTGACACACGTCGACCCTAAGTCCAAATTATATCGGTAAAAACTGAATTTACTAAATCTTTTAACCGTCACGCATTGCAACGTTAATTATTTTATATCTGGTCGAGGGTTAAATTATTATTATTTGAATGAAATGGGGTGAGCGAGATGCAATCTCGTAGCCACTGCGACCAGTAGAAGATCTATCGTGGCAGCCCCAGAACTTATTACAGCACCTCATGTAGCTCCAGCTCCACGATAAACCCAAGGATGGAGCTGATGGGGGAGCTTTTGATCTCGTCTGCCGAGATCATGTGTGCTCTCCCAGGTGCCGGCTTCTGTGGCGTGGATAATCGTTTTCTCTTCCTCGCGACAGAACCTGCAGATTTAGGTTTCTGAAAGGCCCACGTTGTGCAGGTGCTTGTTTAATTTGCAGTGCCCCGTGTGGGTCCGAGGGAGTACCCTACCGTGCTGAGGGTTAAAAGTCCTTTCGGTATGTATTTAAAATAAATACTAATATAAAGTACTTTGATTGATAAAAATTTAAATCGCTAAAACTCAAATATATTTTTAGTACGACTTCTACTCATCATCTATTAAAACTATTGTATATTATCCATCTTGCCGTGTGGTCCCGGCAGAGTAGAATAGGCCACCCTCACTCTTACCGAGGTGTCGTAAAAGGCGACTAAGGTAAAGCTGCTGTCATGATCATCAGCACCCAGAGAAGGAAAACTCTGCATTTATATCGAAACCCTCGCCAACCCGTCTGCCAAGCGTGGTGAGTATGGCAATTACCCCTCATGTGATTGAGGGAGGCCCGTGCCCCAGCTGTGGGGACTCAAATGGGCTGATGATGATATTATCCATCTTTAGTGCTTCTATCTTACCCTTTTTCATATCTAAATATTTTTTTATTAATTTACGAGTAAATTATTATTTTCTGATGTACCTAACCTATATATTTGTCTACTTAAATACATTTTTTCAAATAAAATTGGGAATTCCACTGATATCACTACGGATAAGAGGTAACTACGGGTCAAAAAATCGAACCTTCAAGAAAAGACCTATCCTATCACATACGAAATGGTGATACTTAGTAGGGAGGGGCTGGGTTGTTGGCTCCAACGCGTACGCGAAAAATTGATTGAATAAATTTTTCGCGTACAAAAACGGACCCAACATTTTTGCATAGTGATTTAATAAATAGTATAAGTTTTTGCCGAGAGGTCGTAACCCCGATTTTTTTTTAAAATAGAAGGTTTGGTAGCTAAAAAATAAAATCGATTAGCGTCGCTGGTGGGCCCTGCCAGTCACCTTAAGCGATTCCTAAAAGTTTCAAACAGGTATTAACTTTTAACCTACTGACTGAGTGTTATCTTATTTGCTTCAATATTTTTTATATGGCCGAAGTAATTAGGGAAGCCTGCAAGGTCACAGAGATCCTACAAAAAAGTGATTGAAAAGATCTCTAACTAGATAAGTACTCGTATTAGAGACTTCTTCCGTGGTGCGATTGGACAACATTTCAAAATTGCTGAGCTATGAAACAAAAAATACCAATTCTTTATTTACTTTTCCGCTTCTCGAATATATATTTATTTATTTTTATATTACTTACTTAATATATAAAGAATTTCAATAATTATTTTAAGTATGAAAATGGCAAAATTTTGAAGAAAGAAAAAATAAGGGCCTGTACATTTTATGTCTATTTTCATATAAAAAAAACCATATGAACATGTTGAAAACATGAAATGTTGTAGGTAGGTACATTCTATAACTAACTAGCTAACAAAGTTGTATTGAACGTTTATGTCAAGTCAAGTCAAGTCAAGTCAAGTCAAATAATTCTTTATTCGCATAGGCTTGTACACAGCACTTACAAATCGTCATACATTTGAATGACTTAAAACTATTTATAAGTACTTATGTATAATTTACATGTTAATACGTAAATATGTTGATACATAAAATATACTAAAGAAATAAATAAACATAATGCGATTCTACCACCGGCTCGGAAAGTTGTTTCTGGTCGAGAAGATCCGGCAAGAAACTCGCCAGTTACTCTTTTTAATCGCCAAACTTTCATACAATGTTGTGTCATCATCATACCAAGCCATACAGTTCAATTGTTACACAAAATAAAATAAAGGAAATATTAATAAAATAAATATTATGAGGTAAACCGAAGCAGACCAGTCCCCAAAGGTGGCACCTGTTCACAAGGTATGACGTATGTGTCAGCCATCATTTCACTCAACCATATTAGAGGGAATGTAATGACCCGCCACATAGCGCCACCACCTCAGAGACATTTGAGTGAGCATGACTACTTAGGTTCCCCTCATAGGTCACAAAGAGTAGTAGTTACTTAATACAACACTAACAAACTGCAGGACGAGGTGTACAATAGTAGTAGGTGGTTAGCATCTTGTCAATTATTGAATAATCAATATAAGTCAATTTTTATACAGTAATAAATGCTGCTAAGCCTAATTTATTAAAAATGAGTAATTATATAATATAAATAATTTCCGTAAATATACATATATAAAAATGCTACAAGTGTGCAGGCATGGAGGTCATTATGTCCATGAATCCTTATCATTTAGGTAGTCTACAATCTTATAGTATCCTTTACTCATTAAACAGGCTTTCACGTGAGATTTAAATTTATGCGTTGGTAACTCAATAACATTTTGTGGCAACTTATTGTACATTTTAATACTTAGACCAACAAATGAATTATTAATTTTTTGAAGTTTCAGATTTGGAATCGCGAGCTTGTGTTTATTTCTAGTGTTAAAACCATGACAATCAGATTTTTTCGAAAAAATATCTATGTTCTTTCGCATGTACAAAATACAGTCTAAAATATATTGAGAAGCTACGGTTAAGATGTTAATGCTCTTAAATAATTCTTTTAGCGAATCGCGAGGTCTAAGGTTGTATATGGAGCGGATGGCCCTCTTCTGCAATACAAATATAGTCTGTATATCAGCAGCAGACCCCCACAACAAGAGACCATAAGACATTACACTATGAAAATAACTAAAATAAACTAATCTCGCGGTTTCAATATCGGTCAGATATCTAATCTTCTTAACCGCATACGCGGCGGAACTAAGTCTTCCCGCCAAGGCTGCGACGTGAAGACCCCATTGCAATTTAGCATCCATGGTAATGCCAAGGAAAACTGTTGAATCAATGACCTTAATACGTTCATTATTCATAGTGATGTTAGTATTGACCTGTCTTACATTGGGCATTGTGAATTTTACACATTTAGTTTTCTTAGCATTAAGAAGTAAGTTGTTAGTGGTAAACCAATGGAGAACTCTTAGGTAAATGCTAAAAGCTCTTAGGTAAATGTACTTGTAGGTTTATTCACACCATATTTACACAGCAGGTCGCTGAGGAACACCTCGGTCCACCTCCAACACATCCTAGAGCCGGGTAAAGAGCCCTGGCCAACTCAGCGAGAATGGCGTTCTACTGCTATTGTGTCACTACGATGACACAATAGCAGTAGATAATTATGTCGCAGTCATTTGGTGAATTTGGCCATCCAATTAGACGCCTAGAGCGGTCGTTAAACGGCGGAAACTAATAGGATGCCTAGGTCTATTAATAGCATATTGAAAGTTAGCCTATTCTAAATTACTGATTCTCAAGCCAAGCGATAAATTTATTAGTAAAAGACAGCTGAATTTGTGTCTCCCTTCTAGGAAGTGCCGTTCCTTTCAAAAGTCACAACTAAACTCTTATCAAAATGTTTAAGGAATGCTTTGATAATGAGATTTTTTTATATTATAATTCTTGGGAAACACAATGCCCTGTTCGATAAATTGGAAACATATACCTTTGCTCGAAACCGGGAATCAAACCCAGGACCCCGAGATCACGACCTGGTACATAAACCACTAGACCAACGGGACGACAGACAGATTTGAAGCACGGCGCGCTAATAATGAGATATAATAAGTAGTAGAGTTTAAATGACAACATGTTTTTTAAAACAGAAATAATATAACATTTAATTATTGCTCAAGAAAAATATTTCAATGTTAGCTTCTTTTTCTTGGAGACCTGTGCAGTTTTCTATTTAACAAATGAAACATTTTGTTGAGGACGTACGACCTCCTCCGAGGCCTGTACCGCGCCGCCTTCTCGCCTATAGGCAATATGGGCACGTCGTCATTCTGCTCAGTAAAGCTGTTACTTTTTGTTGTGCTAAGAGTCAAATTTCTTCTACGATAATAACTATGACACCGACTATTAGCTGATATTTTTTCTTCTTTAGTTCGTTTCTCATATTCATCAATTTTACGCAATATATCCTCGTTTTGTTTAACAATGTTATCAGTTATGGATTTTAATTGGAGTAAATCGTTATTCAATTTCGGCAATTGTATCTTATTGACGAGTTCAAACTTTTCACTGATGACGTTGATCGCTTGTAAGAGCGTGTCTTTGTTATGTATAGTGTCTATGTGCAGGCTGGTGTCGGAGTTCTGGCACAGGGCGCACTTCCACTGGTAGGCGCGGTCGCCGGCGCTGCGCTGGTCCTTGCAGCCGTCGGTCACGCAGCGCAGGTGGAACCGGGACTCGCACTTGCCGCACTTCACTCCCTCGCAGCTGCGGAGGTGTCGCTGGCAACGCTGACATAGCATATTTATCACTACAATTTGAAAATGTTCATTGATTTAATTGCGTACGTAGATGAACCATGTAGGTACCTATTGTAATTAGGTATAAGCGTGGAATAATTATAAATATTTCACAACACCAAATACATTGATCTGACTCCGAGATAATAAGCTCAAGCACCTATGTTACGGATATCAGAACCAACAGCGGAGTTACTTTATATAATTAATATATAGTTAGTCCATGGTATAAGGTAGACCTCCTGCACAAATTGGTACATATCATAAAACATTAGATCTACCAAAAAGAAAGAAGACTCGTAGTTGGGAAAGAAGATTCTCAAGATAAAACATTGTGATTCCATACATTTCGGACAAAAAAGGGAGGTAGAATATTACCGAGCGTGTGACCTTGGGAGAGCCACGCTTCGGCATAAATGGGCCGGCTGATAGTCTCACAGAAAGTGACGGCCTCACAGAAAACCGGCGTGAAGTAGTACTGTGGTGTGTTTTAAGTATAAATGTATTTACAAAAGAACAGTATTAAACGCATATATTTGTAATTCCACTGTTGGTTCTGATACCTATCCGTAACACAGGTGCTTGAGCTACCTATTTCGGAGTCAGATCAATGTATGTGATGTTGTGAAATATTTATTTATTATTAAATATTATTATTTATTAATACCTACCGACTTATAGTAAAACGTCAGACAAGGCAAAGAAGGACAGGTTCTGGAGTTTAGCATGAGTGATGTGATAATCTATTGAATTCCCTTTTGTGCCAGAACTGGTAAATATTTCATAAGTGGTAAAATAGACATTTATTTAAATCTTTTAAAAGATTTAAGGGTCCTTTTAAAGTCCAGAGCCGCCGCAATAATTATATTTATTGATTGTAATGAAATTAAGACAATAAAAGAAAATTGTTCAAGACTATTTGTTTGAAATAAAAAAGGGATTTGTGATTTTTCAAGTTTATTTCACACATGCCATCTGTCACATCACAATAATTTTTAGTACGAATAAAGTTTTCACTGGCCATCTAAGTATGTTTAAGTATATTTTTGTTAACTTCATTACCTACTTACTTACAATCGATAAAAATCTGTTAGCGGCATCACTAGACCGTAAAGGGCCCTTAAGTAATATTTAACTAAGGTGGATTCATCGCAGTGATTCATTACCTGGCCCACCCACGTCCTTCGAAAGACAATCTTTCTCTAATCATACCTAGAGTAAGCATAGGTAAGTACGAATATTTTACGTAGACATTTATATAAAAATTGCTATCAGTCAATCACCAAATAATGTGTTTCAAAGCAAGCTGTGAACTCCTAAATTGAAGGTGCACAAGAGTTTTATTTTTAACCCTCGACGCAAAAACGACGGGGTTTTATAAGTTTGACGTGTGCGTGTGCGTGTGCGTGTGCGTGTGCGTGTGCGTGTGTGTGTGTGTCTATGGCATCGTAGCTCCCGAACAAATGAACCGATTTATTAGCTATGTTGGATAAAAATCGATCTAAGATGGCCGCCGTCACAAAAAAAGATTGTAGTAATGTTTTAACACAACTCCTACAATATGGATATCATATAATAATAATAATAAAATATAAAAGGGCTTGAGTAACAGAATATATTTATTGTGAAAAATTCAAATCCAAGATGGCAGCCGTCAGAAAATGAAAAATAACCTATTTGTTTTATTCGGGGGTTTTTTACATTTTCAATTTATTACGGTTGTGCCACCTGTGTTGGGTTCCTAATAAATAAATAGTGAATGATAATAAATATATATTTTTTAGACCTATTTATACCTATGTAGATACAGACCTATTTTTAGATACCCCACAGTATGAGTTTCAGTTCTAAGTATGGGGACCCCTCTATAAAAAAATGTTTTTCCTATCTTTGTGTAAAAATCGTAATGCGGTTAGCAAAATACATACAAACATAGGTACATTTACCAAGTTTAATATTATAGTTCTTATAGCTTCGGAAAAAAAGTGGCTGTGACATACGGACAGACGGACAGACAGACTGACATGACGAATCTTTAAGGGTTCCGTTTTTTGCCATTTGGCTACGGAACCCTAAAAAGCAGAAAAGTTTAATCTGAATTCACAAAGGAAATAAATATGTAAGTATTATGTAGGTACTCTTACTTACACGGACTGTTTTTTATGATGAGTAATTTGCACACATCAGAATTTGTTAAACTTTAACCAAGCGAGCAGATATCTTCTGCGATTGTACTAAAAACCGATTACTTTGTCTTAGATGTTTCTAAAATAAGTAACATTATAATAGTTTATACATAAATTAGAATAATAAATAAATATATGTAAAATAAAAATCCTAGAAAATTAAATACATAGCAAAAAATATTCATATGACTTTGACACGACATAACATTGCCAAAAATGTTTTTTAAAGGATGTTTATAAGAAGGATGATTTACGTCAATTTGAGAGTGATTATATTCTCTTAGAATTTGAGTGGAAAAACCGGCCAATAATTTGTGTGATGGCTGATGGGCCACGTGGAATATAGGGTTCCGTACAGAGCATTATTACCTTACTCTATGGTTCACCTTAGAAATCTTAGACGTGTTAAATTATCTAAGTTAGAAATAGTAAAAACACAATCGGAAATACAAATGCATAGAAAACGCTTAAGGCTACTCTATGGCTTAGAAGTACCTACCTCCGCCACCCCGCCCCTCCCCACTTTTTTAAGCTTATGAGTCTGGCTTATTGACTTCACGGAGGCTTAGGTACAGTCAGCATCAAAAGTAGCTTAGGTACAGTCAGCATCAAAAGTAGCTTAACACTTTAGTACCATGTCAAAGTAACTGTTCTGCTTATTGTAGTCAGTTTCCAAGGGGTAGGTACCTACGTAAAAATGTTACTTCGACATGGTACTAAAGTGTTAAGCTACTTTTGATGCTTACCGTACAATTACGTCAGTAACTAATATGCTAATCTGTGGGTCCAATAATAGAATTAAGTTGGTTCTAATTATATGGGTACAATAGTGTGGATAGAGAATCAATCTTTATCATCCTCAGAGTTTCATATGCCGGATAAACTTATACGAATGACCTGACCAGGACCCCAATTCTCGGGCTCGTGAAATTTATTTTCCTACAGCATATATCACTAAAACATAGTTTTTTTGTATGGTTTTCGGGTGATATCCGCTATGTTCTCAAAATATCACAAGCAGAGAATTGGGCTCCAGGACCCCAATCCTCGTGCTCGTAATATTTATTTTCATGACATATATCACCAAAACACAGTTTTTTTGTATGGTTTTCAGGTGATATCCGCCGTGTTGCTAAAGACCCGTCACCGCGTGGGTGTATCGCATCTTTAACTTACTTCCTTCTCGAATCTTTTTTGATATTCTTAACACAGTGCTTAAGCTACATAGTACGTACCTAAGCCTGCAGGGTTTGAAGTGATAATTATCATTGATAATTATCTTTGATAATTATCAAGATAAATATTGGTTGATAAATATCTTGATAAGTATAATCGCAAATATCCTACGAGAATTGGGCTCCATAGCAGTTTGGAACATCTGTAATATGTGAGTGAGAGAGAGAAAATCCCTTGACACAGGAGTCTGAGGTCGTCACGAGTCTTAAGCCCTTGCTAAAGACACGCGTGGGTGTATCGCAACTTACTTCCTTCTCGAATCTTGTATGATAGCTACTTAGTACGTAAGGAGAGGAGGTAGGCACAGCTCATGGCATAATAAACGTTGATATAAATTCACGAAATCTAATTTTATTTTATATAACAATCAATACACATCTAACTCTAAAGTTCATTTCATACAATGTTCAAATATTATAAATAAGTGTAAAAATATTGTTATAAGTATATTTGACCTACCATTTAAATGATATAAAATCATCTTTTAGGTACCTAATTCTTTGGTGGTATAACAACACATTTTAATGTAGTTTAGGTACGCAATGTCTTATTTCATTTGATATAACAATCAACATCTCTTAAGTTTATTTTATGTAAGTACTATTCAAATGCCATAATTATTATTGAATGTAAATTTTTTGAATAAAAATCGCCTGTATCGTTTAACGCCTGCCCTACATCAAACAGCAAAAATTACAAACGTGGTTCTGTTTCTGATTTCTTACTCAGATTGTTTATTCGTACAATGTAGGTAGGTTCAGAGATCATGCATGATGTATAAATACTTTAATTAAAGTAAACAAATGTTGATTAACTAGACTGTTGTTTTATTTACATACCCTAAAATATTAACAAACTATCGCGCAGCATGAAGGCATACAGCATACAGGCATGCAGCATGCAGGCATGAAGATAGCGGCATGCAGGTAGGCCGCATACAAACATGTATCAAACAGGCATGCAGCATGCAATTAGGTTTGCGGGTAGGCATCCCCTCCACCCTGGCGTAACATGGTACTGGGGCGGCCAGACTCTCCGTAGCGAGTAGGGCCACGCGGCGGAAGAGGTTGACAGAGTCGGATTCACGCATAAGTAGAAACAATTACCAATTTTTATAGCATATTTTTCTTGAATCTTATAAAAATAACAAAATTTAAGCACTAAATAAAATGATTTATATATCTGATGACTGGTAATACAAAATAATTTTATAATACCTGTATATATATCAAACAATGATTAGGTAGGTATACAAAATGAAAATTTTAAATATTAAATCAGCGTTATATCAATTAAAATTTGTTTAATTGTCTTTCTATCAAATGGAGCATTACTTATATAAAATTAATTTTATATCTCATGAGTGGTATCTATACAAAATTATTTTACAGCACCTTTATTAAACAATAACTATACGAAATCTCACTGTTGGAACTATATTTATTTGAAGTAAAAATTGTATGAAATATAAAAAAATTAAATTGAAAATTTATAAAACCCCCGACGGCGGCCATCTTGGATTTGAAATTTGTTACAATAAATATATTCTGCTACTCAAGCCCTCAAGGGCTTGAGTAGCAGAATATATTTAGTATCAATACTCATATTGTGGGGGTTGCGTTAAAATATACAATCCATATCGTTGTGACGGCGGCCATCTTGGATCGATTTTTATCCAACATAGCTAAGAACACTCTCCCCCTTATTCATCTTTCAAACAAGAAAATCAAAATCGGTCGTTTTGTTCGGGAGCAACGATGCTATAGACAGACACACAGACACGTCAAACTTATATAACACCCAGTCGTTTTTGCGTCCGGGGTTAAAAAATAGATATTAAAATGATAATATCTCCTATTTACGACGTTATTTAAATTTTCTTCAAAAACTGCCTGCTACTTTGAAAGAGCAACGTGAAGCAAAAATAAGTTCCGAACTAGGTATAGCTGTATTCCAACTGTAATATCGGTGAAATCCAATCGCTCTGCGAGTCACGACTGAAATAGCGATTTGAAGCTTGCGTAAGTATTTGCTGGATCGCTGGTATTGTTGGGTGGATGGGGTTGTGTATCCTGTCTGTACGTACACTGCACCTCCTACCAACAGGAGCCACACGAGGACCAGAAACACCATTTTAAAGTGCTAAGGTGTGAGGAAACGACGTTTCTGCTGCCTAGGTATGCTGCCTGCTGCCATACCTTGCGTGCACCACGCAGAACAAATAAATTTGCCACCAAACGTCTACTGGGGGAACGGTTCAGTTTTTCGGAAAATAAACTAGGTAGGTAGTACCTACCTAGAGTACTTACTAGGTACATCATTAATGTGTAATAGTATGACCATACATAATGTAAGAACGACATCCGTTGTGAGGAGGGGGAGGAGACGCCGAGCAGATGCGCGTCTCCCCCTCTCCGCAGGGGGAGCCCGCTGGTGCGTGGTACGGGGGTACCAGTAAAGCGTAGTGATTATATTATCTTTGGGTACCAGCACCAGCATTGCACAGGCTCACTCTGCTGCCCGATAGCAGAGGTATGCATAAGGTAGTCGGCTCATCTCTTGAGCCGGCGGCATTCCCCCTGCGAAACCAATAAAAAGGAACGACATCCGTCGACTTGCGGGACCGTTCTTAGCGTCAAATGTAACAGCTTCTGATTACCCACTTGGTACTAGTAAAATAATAATTATCTTTAATTACTACTATTTAAAATAATTTCTCATGTAAGTGTCTGTAAAATTTTTAATAGGAAATATATCATCTTTAACCTTAGAGAAACAAGAAAAACATTAGTTGCATCTCCTGTTTCCCAACATTGCTCAACATATCCTCCCCCATATCAACATAATTATGAGGGAAGACATCTTCCCCAATCCCCATTGGGAAAGATATCGACGAACAATAATCAGGATAGCTCAACTATCCACCAGTGCAAAATACAGTGACAGTAAAACTTAGAAGGCAATTTATTGAAATTCAATTTTAGCAATAAATAATGTTATAATTTTCATAACACGTATGTTGTACCTTACATCATTTCACTTATATCTACCTATCTTGTAATCAGTCTGTTGAATATTTAAATCGATTTTAATTTTCATCTTTTAGTTTCTTTTCTAACAAACTAATTTCAAGATTGAGTTTTTTAATTTGTAATTCTGAAATTGTAACATTCAGCGCATGTTCGGCTTCCATAATTTGAATTTGCCTGCGTTTGAAGTCTACGTCGCTGTCGGCCAACTCCTGTACCTGATCAGTTCTGTCAAAGAAAATACACAAATAAGGTAATTATATGTACTGCTGCAGTAATACACAGAAAACCGGGGTGAAGCCCCGCTTGCGCTGTTTTTCGCTGAGTGAGTAAGGGCACCGAAGGGCCAATTTTGGGAAAAAGGGGAAATGGCAATTGTTGACTCTACTGGTGTTGCGGGTGTCTAGAGGCGGAATCAGGTCATCGGGTGATTCGGGTGCTCGTCTGCAACCGTATTACATAAAAAATCTCCATGATGACCACCTCCAGGTCTAATTATTTCAATTGTATTTTTTATTTCAACTTTACATAGTTACCTATTTATTTTGGAATCTGTTTTCTTCTTGATTTCTGTGGGGTTTTCGCTTTCCTTGTCTTCGCTATGACTATATCTCTGACTGGTAGTCTCTGAAAATATATGCACTTAATAATCCTCTTAGGAATAGGACTATCCTTTTTTAGGAATTTATTTGTATAATACAGGATCATTTTTTCATTATCAGTGTCCCCGCGGCAACCGAGGCGACGCACAGTAGGCTGGATTTTGGCTTTCATAGACACCCGATTCAAAATGTCGAAAATGCAGATTTTTATGACTGAATATGATTGGAAATGCTTTGAAAAAAAATATGTTAAAATCTTAATGTCATATCTTGTTTATTGGTGCGCCCAGATTTCGCATTACAAGTGATAATATCAGCTCCATGAAGTAGTACTTTATGCACTGTTTTTTTATTAATTATTTTGGTCAAAATTTTTAGTGCCAAGTTGGAATTTAGTTTAACTTTCAATACTAGACACAAACATAAATTAACTATTTTAATTTATTCAATATTTTTTTTACTGAGCTCCCTGGTATATTTTTGTAATAAAATTGACTATTTTGGCCATATTTATAAATGCCAAGGTCAAAATAACTCAAACTTTCGATACTAGACACAAAAAATAAATAAATAATATTTGACTATTTAAAAAAATAAATGTTTCGCACCTCTTACCGTATTATGAAGTATGTCAATAAATTGTAAATAATTCATAGAATTTACCTTCTGAAAAGAATAGGGCCAATTGTGCGAGAGCAGAGATATGATTTTTTCGTATCTTACACATACAACATTTTCGAAAAAAAAAATTTGGGCGCTTGCGCACCAAGCGCCCAAATTTTTTTAATTCTTTTT
The DNA here is from genome assembly GCA_019059595.1 of Marasmia exigua. NCBI lineage: Eukaryota > Metazoa > Arthropoda > Insecta > Lepidoptera > Crambidae > Marasmia > Marasmia exigua. The sequence goes on along the minus strand of CM032494.1, from coordinate 1,032,628 downwards.
TTTTAAACAAGATATGACATTATGGTTTTAACATTTTTTTAAAGCATTTCCAATCATATTTAGTCATAAAAATCTGCATTTTCGACATTTTGAATCGGGTGTCTATGAAAGCCAAAATCCAGCCTACTGTGCGACGGTAGCGAGATGAACTCGACACGTTCTTTTAAGACTGGTCCACAACAGCCCGCGACCGGGAGGGAGGTGTAAAATGGGTAAGGACCCTCTGCGCTCATCGAAAAACAAAAACTAAAGGAACATGATGTAATAGTATAAGTTATCTTAAGGCGACACCGCGACGATACTAACGCCGACCAATGATTAAAATTGATTGTGGCGTATAGGAGACATTTTTTAAAAAGTGAGTAACAAATATTTAAAGTACCTATTAACAATTTTTGCGACCCACCTATGAAATAATTTCTTCCTACAAGTTACTATAATCTCCATAAATCACTTGGCAGCGCTAGTATCGTCGCAATGTCATTAAGTCCTGACCCAACCAAGAGTTTATAGGGCGATTTTTCAATTAAGTTAAACATTATTATAAATCTATTACCTTGCTTTTCTTCGGCATCATCAGATTCTTGTTTTACTATTACTACATCAACGTCAGGGACCTCAAAATTATCTGGAGTTTGATTCTGAAACAGTAAAATAATAAATATAGCAAAATTAGGTCAGTACACACACACACACACACACACACACACACACACACACACACACACACACACACACACACACACACACACACGCACGGGTACTTTAATCAACTCTTCCACAGCATAATTTTTCCATTATCAGTATTTTGGTAACCACAACCCAAAAAATAGGTGCATTTTTATTGTAACAAACAACCCTTTTAACCATAAACTTTTATATACAGGGTGTTTCATGTAGGGTGTCAAGCGGATGGGCATGGATAGAGCACCCTTTGGGACACTCGAAACACCCCCATGTCATAATTTCAGCCAATAGACATCCACTGCTGGACACAGCCTCCCCCAATGTTCTCCACACACACGTTTTGAACCTTTCGTCTTGAGACACTGCGGTAGATGGGCCGAAAATATGCTGCGTAGTTTCCTGAACGCTGCTCAGCCGAGTTGGATTCGTCGATCGACCTCTTTCTGACACCTCCATGTATGTTATACGATTTTTGTAGTTCAGGAGTTGTTAACATTTTTTCGAATTTTGAGAATTCTCTGCTTCAACAGCGTAAATTTAATAGAAATCATGAAAATCTTAGTCTAAACTGTACAATTAACGTTGCGGAACTTAAGGCTTCAATTTTCAACTTGCAGTTGTAATTTAAAAAAGTGATTACATGTAGGGATTGCAATTGCTGGATCCAGTATCTTGCAATCCAGCTGGATCCAGCGCTTTTTTGAACATGCATTGTTGGAAGCACTTTTTTGAACATGCATTGTTCAGCGCTTTTTTGAACATGCATCCAGCGCTTTTTTGAACATGCATTGTTGCGGATCCGCATTGCTGGATCCAGCACTGCGTGCTGGATCCAGCAATGCGGATCCGCAAACGTATCAATTCCAATTATTTGCTTTTGAATTGCCGCCATTTTCAAAACAGCGCGGAGGGCGACGCGACAGAATCAAAGAACGGCGCCTCTCCGAAGTAACTGGTACGTTAGTGTAATTGAAAAATATAAAAAAGTTTGAAGAAGAGGTTATTAAAGCCTGGCTATTATCCTGTACCAAATAAGAATGCGATGCGGCAGGAGATGAAAACTCTGCTACAACGAGTGACTAAACAATAGATTGTAGGGCCGCCGGTGCGAGAAGATATTATGGATTTTATGGAGGAGGGTCTAGATAATGACGCAGAAGTGGCACAACCTTCACCAATGACTTTGGAGCAGGAGCTTGAAATGGAGCTCAAAAAATAGAAAGAAAACTTTAATCAAGCAAAACCTAGTGCACAACTCAGAAACCTTATCTAAAATGTTATATGAGGTTAATATTATATATTAACATATTGAGTTAGTTATTTCATTTTAAGTCGATTCTTTTGATGTAAAATGATTAAAAAAGCAAAGAAAACATTGATAATTATATGATATCACCAAATAAGTGGAATATTTCATAGATTTATCGTAAAAAGTAAAAAATTAATAAAAAAAGGCTCAAAATGGCGTCTTTCTATTTTCGTTCCACATTTGCTGGATCCGCGCTGGATCCAGCTGGATTCAGGTCAATCCAGCAAAAATCCAGCTGGATTGAAAACGCCGCTGGATTGCAATCCCTAATTACATGTTTCCACTGCCACTGATATCTACCTAAGGGTTACAAGGATGACGTAGGAGTGAGCTGGTCACTTTTTTTCAATGTGTCAGACATAATTCACCCTAATCAGTTAAAAAAAATCTCAAACTAGAGTCTTTCCAGCTTGTTTTTATTTCATTGAAAATCACTTTGTTTGTTTAGAAAATTGTCCACCTTCTTGTCTTTGAAGGGTGATTTCAGCCAAAATAGCCCTAATAAGTGCATTTTTTTAGTGATTATGAAAGCTGACAGTCTAGAAAAGTTTTTAGATTTAGTTAGAAATCATGTTATCTCCTTTTTAAATTTAGAACGGCAAGTTGAAAATTATTGAAGTCGTAAGTCCCACAAAGTTAATGGGACACTTTGAACTAAGATTTTTATGATTTCTATTATGTTATTAATCTGAATATATTATGCGTAAATGGTACAGAAATAAAGATTAATTTGCAAAAACGATAAGTTCAAAAAGTATTGAAAGTTCTTACACTGTTGAGGTAGAGAATTCTCCAAAATTCAAAAAAATGTTGACAACTCCTGAACTGCCAAAAATCGTTGAACATACATGGGAGTGTTTCAGGTACGCCGAAGGGTGCTCTATCCATGGCCTTCCGCTTAATACCCTACATGAAACACCCTGTATATATTTCGCAGCCATCTGCCAGATTGGAAGCTAAATGTCTAGATGAACAATTAGACACGTTGACTGCAACGTTTAAGCAGATTGCTAAACGTTTGTCGCCACCATAATTCAATTGGATGCCTAGGCCGATAGTTGTTTGAACTAAAATCACTCGACTCAAACTCTTTGTAAAAGCTTTCAGTTTGTGCTCCCGCTCCTACCCAACAAGCCTATTACCCTCCGGAAGCTGTTACTACATCTGAGCTTCAGAATTGGATATCTTACATCGATAACTGCCTAAAGGAGGTTTGTACCGTCTCAGTGGAAGGAAAGCTGAATTCCGATCAAAATGTGAAAATCAGCAACTAGTGCCGGAAAGTGAGCAATCGAACTCCTCAGATTGCTGTGTGCTCTACCAGTCTCTTCGAAGAAGTCATTGTCCCGAGCAGTTTCCCAAGCATCAAACGACTGGGCCGAAAGCAAAGGTTCCGAGAAACACCATTGTTGGAGCCAATACGATAGTTCACGATTTCTTCGAAGAGCACAAGAACAACAACCTTAAATTGAATCTTAAGGCCACCCAGAAGCATACGACTCTCCTAGCCCTCAATGAAAAAGTAGACCTCTCGCAGCACCCCCATGGCACCCCCATGATCTCGAAAAAAAATTGAAGTGTCCACTAAACCTGCAAGTGGTAATTTCTTTTGCCGATGTTAAATAAATAATATGTAGGGATAAATTCGTATATTTACAATCACATAATTTGAAGTAACAGAAAAGCGTTGCTATTTGAAACGTCATGGCCTTTCAGGGACATGACACGCCTCCGCGGCGAATCCTGGTCTGCTTGTGTGGACAAGAGGCGCTGGCAGCAACTGGTCCACGTGGCGGGTCCATGTAGCGGCGGCGTATGTCTGCACTTCATGGTGCAGGCGAACGATGCGACGCCTTACTGTCGCGAACGCCCACGTTCTGTGGTGTGATTTCGTATAGTCTCTTGCCTGCACCCTGTCCGCTGGGACAAATTGCCTAGGTAAGGCTGTATTCAGTTGGTCTCTGCGTTGCTCTGCCGGTGACTTCTGGAACATTACGTGTAGCCTCGTATGTACATTTAGGCTAAACATCAACTCGTATGGCG